>CM053596.1:53376858-53501199 GCA_028646575.1 Pseudocheirus occidentalis
TGTTGACACTCTTTTCAGGATTTTCTCGCATCATTCTCATTACTCATCCCAATTTTTACTCCACTTCTCATATTTGGTTTTAAAAGTCCTTTTTCAGTTGATGTATAGCTTCTAGGCATTCTTCAATTGTCATGGAAGCATTTGGTGTGGGAGTTCTGAGTTCTGGGCTTTCTTCCTCCCATTCCATGCTTTGATCCTTTTTGTCCAGAAAAAAGGATTCTAGAGTTTTATGGCTGTTTTT
Organism: Pseudocheirus occidentalis; assembly: GCA_028646575.1. Lineage (NCBI taxonomy): Eukaryota > Metazoa > Chordata > Mammalia > Diprotodontia > Pseudocheiridae > Pseudocheirus > Pseudocheirus occidentalis. Next base: position 53,377,100 of record CM053596.1, read on the forward strand.
ATTTTGCTTTCTTTTCCTCATGCTGTCCAGTCAATTAATTGGTTGGGTTTTTTTTTAGTTCTGTGAAACTGTGATTCCAAGGGGGGAAGCTCTGTTCCAAATCGCTGGGGTTTTCCCAACTGCTGGAGCTATTAGGCGGTGTTGCAAGTCCCCCCAGCTTTGGCTTGCTGAAAGTGCACCCCAGGACCACTACCCAAGGCCACGATCCAGATCCAGGCCACTCAACACAAGAGCACTTGGCCCTGATCAATCGATTCAGCCCCCCTGCTGAGTCTGCAGTCCAGGGGCTCTGAAGCAGCTTGGTCAGGCCGCTGGCGGATCCAGCAGTTCCCTTCCTCCACTGCTTCCTTGCCCCAGGGGCAGATTGGCCAAACTGCTTTACCACCCCCAAATTAATTTTCAAAGCTTCACTTTCACTAAAGGTCTCTGACCTAAGCTCCCCTAAGGTAGGTGCTTTAGATTTTCTTTGAAGTAGACTCAAGCTTTGGAGGCTCTGCTCCTCATGGCTGCCCTGGGGCCTTGCCTGGCTGTGGTTTCGGTTTTGGGCTGGGCTGGGTCTCTGCTCTGCTGCTGCTGGGGTGCGAGCTGCCCCTCTCCCATCCCGTTCCTCACACCTTGGCTGATGTGGAGGCGCTGGAGGCTGTAGGACCTCTGAAGACTGGCTGCGGTGCCCGCTTGGCTCAGCTCAGCCTGGCTCCTTCCCACAGTCCCAGGCCTGGCCATGGTCTCGGCTTCAGGCTGTTCCAGCCTCCACTCCAGCGGCTGCGCTGAGTCTCTGCTGCCAAGCTGCCTTCAGCAAGAGGTGTGTTCTCTGTATTTTTGTGAGTCTGAGAGTCCTGGACTTCCCTAGACTTTGTCTGGGCTCATATTTTATGGGTGTTTAGGGTGGCGATGTGGGAGCTGCGGGACCTTGCTGCTTCTACACTGCCATCTTGGCTCCACCCCCCCCCCCTTATTTGTGTTCTCATCATCTATCAACCAGACCAGAGTGTGATTCCATAGATCCTTGCAGGGCCTCAAGACCTTTCAAGAGATTCTCAAGGTCAAAACTATTTTCATAATGATACTAAGCCATTGTCCGCCTATTAAAATACCCCTTACTTGTCCAACAACTTATCTGTGTGTGGCTAGACTTTTCTTCATACACTTCAACCAAAACTACATATTGTAACAGACTGAATGCCAAAACAGATAGGAGAATTCAGCTGTCTTCCATTAAGCCAAACATTTAAAAAAAATATGCAAAACAATGCTGGTCTTCTCAGCAATTTTTTTTTTTTTGCTTAGGAAAATATAGGGTTTTTAAAAATAAAAATATGTTATTTATATTAGCATGTGATAAGTTTATTATTGCTTCTAAATAAATAAATAATTTAAAATTCTGCTATTTTAGTCTTTAATATACTAAATATTGTCAGATATAAACCACATAAACAAGAACTGTTTGGGGTTCTCAAAAAATTTAAGAGTATAAAGAGGTTTTCAATACCTTTTAAAAGTGTAAAGGAGTCTTGAAACTAAAAAGTTTAGGGATTAATGAGCTAGACTTTTGCAACTGCTTCTTAACTGGAGAGGGTAACTAGGTGGCTGGGTGGAAGGAGCACTGGTCCTAGAGTCAGAAAGATTCATTCTCATGAGTTCAAATCTGGCCTTAGATACTTAGTAACTGTGTGACTCTGGGCAAATCACTTAACGCTTTTTGCCTCATTTTCTCATCTTGAAAATTTATTGGAGAAGGAAATGGCAGCCTACTCCATTATCTTTGCCAAGAAAACCCCAAATGGGGTCACAGAGTTAAATATGATTGAATGACAACAACTTAGTGATCTTCCAGTCTAAAATCTCTCCCCACTCAATCCATCCTCCACTCAGCTGCTAAGGTTATTTTTTTCTAAAGTCTAAGCCTTTAGACTTAATTCCCCCTACTCAATAAACTCCAGGACCAAATATACAGTCCACTGTCATTTGAAGCTCTTAATAACTTGCCCCCTTCTTATCTCTTCAGCCTTCTTACATGTCACTCTATGAATTCTATGACCCAGAAACACTACATACCCTCTTGCCCACTTTTGTGGAGATCCTACATCCCCACTAGCTTTTGTCCCATATCTCTGCTTTCATGAACTATATTCTGAAAATGTTCAGAGTAAACTGTATGTGGGCCAATATGAATCAAATATGTACAGAGTAATCTTTTGGGGGCAGTGTCTGCAATTGGACTCTGTGTGAGTTAAAGGTTTGGGGATTCCCATCATAGGTTAGACGTCTTAATTTGAAGAAGGAATAACTTGGAGAGTGAGAAAGAATTAATAGGGGAAATGGTCTTAAAGGGAGATTAGGACTCTGACAGATAGGATTGAGGAAAGAGTGTTCACCAAGCATGAAGGATGGCCTTTGTGAATGTGCAGAGACTGAAAGTGCAGACCTCTGAATCCAGCCTGGATGGAACACTAACTGGGTGGGGGGTAGTAACATTCCCCTTGCAATTTTGTACATCCATCGTGGCAGCCAAGAAGCTTGGCAGGCAGCCTCTTCTATGCCCATGAGGGTGAGGGTACTGTAAGCTTCTCAACCAGCCAATAAGCATTCATGAAGAAACAACTATGTGCCAGGCATCATGATAAACACTGGGGATACAAAAAAAAAAGTCAAAAGACCGTCCCTGCCCTCAAGGAGCTTACAATCTAATGGGGAGGCAACAAGCAAACAATTATGTACAAGCAAGCTCTATACGGGATAGATGGGAAAAAGTTAATGGAAGGAATTAAGAGGGGTTAGGAAAAGCTTCCTGTAGAAGGGGGGATGTTAGCTGGGACTTGAAGAATGCCAGGGAAGCCAGGAAGTAGAAATGAGGAGGGGAGAACAATCCAGGCCTGGAGGACAGCCGGCAAAAATGCCCAGAGCAGAGAGATGGAGTATCTTGTTTGTGGAATAGCAAGGAAGCCAGTACTACTAGATGGAAAAGCATGTGGTTGGGGTCTGGGTGGGATGGGGTTCCAGTGGTTTGTATGGGGTAAGAAGACTGGAACAAGTTGGGGTTAGTGGGGACTTGGTTGTAAAAGGCTTTGAATGCCAAACAGAAGATTTTGTATTTGATCCTGGTCATGTAACCTGTTTGCCTCAGTTTCCTCATCTGTAAAATGGGTTATAATAATAGCACCTACTTTGCAGGATTGTTGTAAGGATCAAATGAGATAATAATTGTAAAATGCTTAGTACAGTTCTTGACACACAGTAGGCATTATATAAATGTTAGCTATAGTGACAGTGATGATGACAGTGGCAGTGGCAATGGGGAGCCACTGGAGTTTATTGAGAGAGAGAGAGACAGAGAGAGACAGAGACAGAGAGAGACACAGAGAGAGAGACAGAGAAAGACAAAGAGACAGAGAGATACACAGAGAGAGAGACAGAGAGAGACAGAGACAAAGAGACAGAGAGAGATACACAGAGAAAAAGAGAGAGAGAAAGACAGAGACAGAGAGAGACAGAGAGAGAGACAGAGAAAGACAGAGACAAAGAGACAGAGAGACAGAGAGAGAGGAAGAGAGAGAGACAGAGAGACAGAGAAAGACAGAGACAGAGAGAGACAGAGAGAGAGAGGGAGACAGAGAGATACAGAGAGGGAGAGAGACACAGAGAGACACAGAGAGAGACAGAGAGAGACAGAGAGAGAGACAGAGAGACAGAAAGAGAGACAGAGAGACAGAGAGAGACAGAGAGAGACACAGAGAGAGACAGAGAAAGACAGAGACAGAGAGAGAGAGGGAGACAGAGAGAGACAGAGACAGAGAGACACAGAGAGAGAGAGACAGAGAGAGACAGAGAGAGAGACAGAGAGAGACACAGAGAGACAGAGAGAGAGACAGAGAAAGACAGAGACAAAGAGACAGAGAGATACACAGAGAAAAAGAGAGAGAGGCAGAGAGAAAGAAAAAGAGACAGAAAGAGAAAGATGGGGACAGAGAAAGAAAGACTGAGAGATACACAGAGAAAAAAAAGAGAGAAAGAGACAGAGACAGAGAGAAGCAAAGAGAGACAGAGAGAGAGGAAGAGAGAGAGAGAAAGAGGAGGAGGGAGGGAGAGAAAGAGGGAGAGAGAGAGGAAGAGAAAGCGAGAGAGAGAGAGGAAGAGAGAGAGAGAAGGAGGAGGGAGGGAGAGAAAGAGGGAGAGAGAGAGGAAGAGAAAGAGAGAGAGAGAGAGAGAGAGAGAGAGAGAGAGAGAGAGAGAGAGAGAGAGAGAGAAAGAGCATGGTCAAATATGCACTTTAGAAAAATAACTTTGTTAACGAAATTTAGAATGGGCTGGAGTGGAGACAATCTTGAAGGAGACAGACCTTTGTTGTAAAAACGTTTAACCTAGATGCCCCCTTTTCTTCATAGTCAAATAAGGGCTTTTCTGGCTGACTACATAATTTGCACAGTACCTGGGAGTGAGGAAAGGTCATGTCTCTCTCCCTGTGTTACTGGAAGCCTTGCTGATAACAGGCATGTCATAGCCAGACACATTCCCATGATGGACCTTGAACTCTAGTTTTCCTCCCAATACCAGGAATTTGAGGATGTACTCATTGCAGTTGTGCAAACACATTTTTACACACTGATCCTCCAGCATCTGCACCCTTAACCTGGTGCTAAGCATACCAATTTCAGTTGGCTAAAGATATTTATTGATGAGGCCCTGAATTGTGGCTTTGCAGGAATTTCTGGGTTCATCTGACCCACCACTTCTCTTATAAGAGCCATAGTATCATTTATTTATTAAGAAAAACAGAGAGATGAAGCTCTGATATGGTTGCCAGGCCTTTAATACTAAAGCCATCCTTGGGGCAGCTAGGTTGCACAGTAAACAGAGCACGGGCCCTAGGGTCAGGAAGATTTGAGTTCAAATCCACCCTCAGACACTTAACACTTTATTAGCTGTGTGACCTTGGGCAAGTCACTTAACCTCAATTGCCCAGCCTTCCCCCCTCCAAAAAGTAAAAAAAAAATACTTAATCCATCTGAGATCAGGAGTGTCTCCTTTCCCCAAGCAGGGCCCAACCTCCCATGCCAGCTGAAGGGGACTATGGTATTCACCAGACTGGATCCATGGCAGTCGTACAGTTTGGTCCAGGTGCCCCCAATATGGGGGCCTCTCCTTTTCCTCAGGATGATGATTAGGGGAAAAAATGGAGTGCTAGGTCTGCTATTTGAATATTGAGTTCATAGGATTATAGATTATAAAAGCTCAAGGACCCTTGGAGTCCATGAACTTGAGAGCTATGTATACATATATATGTGGATGTATATAGGCACACATACATGCCTACACACATATGCACATATACATCCACGTATATAGACGTGTGTGTATATACATATGTGCACATGCACATGGGCACCTGGGTGGTACAGTGGATAGCGTGCCAGGCCTGCAGCCAGGAAAACTCATCTCCCTGAGTTCAAATCCGACCTCAGACAATTCTTAGCTGTGTAACCTTGGACAAGTCTCTTCACCCTGTTTGTCTCAGCTCCTTCATCTATGAAATGAGCTGGAGAAGGAAATGGCGAACCACTATCTTTGCCAAGAAAACCCCAAAGGTGGTCACAAAGAGTCAGATGCTGCTGAAATGATCCCCAAACAATAATGTATATATGCAGTTGTGTCTTTTGATAGCTACATTACAATTGGTTTCCTTTGCAATCCTGTTTTATTTTACGCAGTTAAATACAGTCTGCCTAGAGGGGGTTCATAGGTTCCACCAGATTGCCAAAGAGTCTATGACACAAAAGGACTTTCAAGACTCCTAATTTAGTTACAGGACTTGGGCATGGTCACACGGCCAGTGTGTTTCAAAGGTGAGTCTTGAGCCTGTGTCTTTCCAGCTCTGAAGCTGGCTCTTTATCCATTGTACTAGCCATTCTCAAACTTCTTAGTCTCAGGATCCCTTTATGCTCTTGAAAATTATTGAACATTTCCCAAAGAGCTTCTGTTTATGTGGGTTTTATCTACCTATATTTAATGTATTGTCTTGGTATTATGAAACTAGTGTCAGAGAAAGGATTTGAACTCAAGTCTTGCTGTCTGGAGATTCAGCACTGGATCAGTATCTGGACCACTATCTGGATCAGTGTAACATCAATCAAAGCAACACACCTGAGGGTTATTGCTGTGAATAACAAGCACTCTATTTATTCAAAACTAAACCTTGAGCCAAGAAACTAAAGCATTCATAATCCATAACAACATAACAACTGATTACCGGGGTGGCCACATGGCCTTAAACAAAACCTACCTTTCAGCAACATAACACGAAATGTAACATAACATAGCAAACCCCTCCACCGTGTACATTCTTTGGGGGGCCAAAATCTTTGGGGAGTGAGCAACTAGCTCTTCCTCACTCAGGTACTGTTCCAAAACACTTGTTTATACCATCAGACGATCCTGGGCCAGGGTCTTCCCCAGCATAACACATCCCCAGGGGTAACAGAGAACACAACACCCTCCACCCCTAGGTCACAGTAGGTACAATCCCCTCAGTTCAGAGTGTCCAAGTAAAGTTCTCTTGGGGGTTTGTCCTTGCCACACTGTCATTGCAGGTTCCCACCTAGCACTCTCAGGTGCACGCATGTTCTAATGAACCAAAGAATCCAAGTCTTAACACTGCTCCAGCCCCCGATTCCAAGTGTCGAGGGGCAACTGGGTGGCAAAGCCAATAGGGTGGGTCCCCAAAGGCCATGGGACTCCCGCCCTCTCACCACAGGCAACTCTACTCCTGGGTCCCAAACCATCCTAGGGGCTGTGGCAGGAAAGCACGCTCACTGCTTCTGCCCTGTTGCAAAGCCTCCATCTTGACCTAGGACCAAGTCCTGAGCCCCTTGGCCCCTCCTCCTGCAGTCTATGGGCTGACCATTCCCAGCTCCTGCCTGGGTTCACATGCAGGCAGCTCTCTACTCCTGCTCCATGTCTCACTTCATGGAGGAGGGGACTACTCCCACTCTCCCTGCTCCTGCCTGAGTCCAGGCATAGCAGACTGCAGGGGCTCCTGACCCCAACCTCCATCTCTAGTCCACACCACCCCAACTCTGGGGTAGCTCATCCCCCTACAGACTTACATGGGAAGGAGCCCCTCCAGTATGGGCTCTGGGCACAGTAAAATAAGACCATAATTGGGAAATAACAGACAACTATTCCAGTCTTACTAAACCCCATACTTTCCTCAAAGGTGTTAACAATCTTACTTTCTATCAGTGAGTGTTCCTGTGTTCTCACCAAGGGTTGGTGTCAGAGGTCTCCTCACTCTATCAGAGGTTTCCTCTTTCCAAGCCTTGATGAGTGATTCACATTCACAGCTGGTGGGCCCCTTGATAATGGATAAACATCCTTCCATGAGCAATCCCTGAGACAATATCTGACCTCAGAACATTACACACATACACACACACACACACACACACATACATACACACTAGGGTCAGAGCCAGAAGGCATCAAAGCCTATGTAGCTCAGCACAGCTGTGAATTACCAGGGTTCAAAGGGGATTTACCCTTCAGATGTTTACAATTTAACATGAACCTATTAGTCAAAACTATATATATTCTGGAAGGCTAGTATTTTACTTTGGGGATCACTCATGGGAAGAATGTTTCTTTGTGATTTGGCCAGACAAGACTCTGAGTAACCATTGTTAAGTGGCCCTCTGACTTTGTGAGCCCAGATGTTGGTGCTCTCTGGTCTGGTGATTATGTCCCTATTACTTTGTTTAGATAGTTGGATCCCTGTCTATTGGATTCTTTCTTGGATACTCACTTATTTCTACTTTTCTATCTGCATTGTTTAATTAAAGTAAGATTTTTGACCCCTTTGAAGGTGTCTTTCCTTTAGAAAAACAGATCCAAGAATCTGTGCTAGCAGCCCTCCTGTGTGTTGGTGTTATTGATCTTACACCTTCACAGCAGCTGTAAGTATCATTAATGAAAAATGAAAATACCTTAGTATTATTATGAAAATAGTTTTTATCAAATGTGAAAATGATAAATATTGGAGATGTGGGAAAATTGGAACATTAATGCATTGTTGGTGGAGCTATGAACTTATCCAACCATTCTGGAGAAGAATTTGGAATTATACAAAAAGGATTATAACACTGTGTGTACCCTTTCTTTGATCCAGCAATACCACTGCTAGGTCTGTATCCTAAATAGATCATAAAAATGTGAAAAGGACCCACATGTACAAAAATATTTATAGCAGCTCTTTTTGTGGCGGCCAAGAACTGGAAATTGAGGAGATGCCCATCAGTTGGGGAATAGCTGAACAAGTTGTGGTATATGAATGTAATGGAACACTATTGTTCCACAAGAAATAGTGAGCAGGCAGACTTCAGAAAAAACCTGGAAAGACTTATATGAACTAATGCTGAGTGAGGGGAGAAGAACCAGAAGAACAGTAACAGCCACACTGTGCAATGACTGACTTAGAGAGACTTCGGTCTTCTGAGCAATGCGACCATCTTAGACAGTTCCAAATGACTCATGATTGAAAATGTTATCCACATCCAGAGAAAGAACTATGGATCTGAATGCAGAAAGAAGCATACTATTTTCTCTTTTTGTTGTTATTGTTTGTTTGTTTGTTTTCTTACTCATAGTTTTCTCCTTTTGTTCCGAATCTTCTTTCACAACATGACTAATGTGGATATATGTTTAATAAGATTATATATGTATAGCCTATATCAGATTGCATGCCTTCTTGGTGGGGGAGTGGAGGGAGTAAAGGAAAATTTAGAATTCAAAATCTTGTGAAAGTTGAAAACTAAAAATAAATAAATATTTTTTTAAAAAGAAGATAGTTTTGATCTCTTAAACTCCATAGAGAATGCTTTGAGAACCATACTCTACTGTGCTGCCCCTTGTTATAATAATCCTTTCTTAAATTCTTAGTCACTTGCCATCTAATCAGTTTAAGGTTTCCCTCCACTGGCATAGATCACAATCCAACCATTTCTGTCTTTCATGCTGTGTGACTGGTTCCATGCTTTCTCCCAGTTTCACAATGTGTTGGAGGTCTGCCTCAGTTTCTTCCCAAATCTCCAGGTTACTACTGGGACGCTCCATCTGTCTACCTGTTATCCGTCACTCTTGCTGTGTGACTAGTCCATCTTCTCTCCCTGTCTTGGGACTCTTTGATGATTCCTTTCTTCTTGTCCCCCTTCACTGTTTCCTGTTGGTCACACTCAGTCACCTGTTCACACTCACCATGTTCTTCTTCATTGTCCTCTGTGTGTCACTCATCTTTAGTTACTCAGAGGTAGTGGTGTTCCATGTCTGACTCCAATAAACTCAAGCACCAATCAAAAATGTTAGCATTGTGATGAACTCTGAGTGCAGATTGAAATATATTTTTAAAACTTTATTTTTCTTGCTTCTATTTTTTTGCAACATGGTGGAAATATGTTTTGCATGACTTCATATGTATAATGGGTATCACATTTCTTGCCTTCTCAATGAGTGAGGGAGAAAATTTGGAATGAAAAATTAAAAAAAACTTTTTAAAAAGTATTGAAAAGATGGGCTGCTTTTATGGGAAACTTGTGGGGGGTGGTCAGTAAAACAGTCTTGCAATTTCCTGAAAGCAATCCAACCTACTCTCCTCTCTTCTGTTCAGCTCTGGGCCTAGCTCATTATCCATCTGTCCTAAATGTCTCGGGTATACATATATTCCACTGGACAAGCTCCATAGGCGTTCCTTCCAAAATCATGTTGGAATCTGTTGATTCCACGAAATTTTAATTTCACCAGATGCTTGAATACATTGGATTTTGACCTGGTTTTCTATCATATAGATAACCCAGAGGACATGACTAGACTTCTCCAGCCAATCTACACATCTTTCCCCAGCAACCTTAGCCCTGTACATCTCCGCACTTACTTGAGATTGTTTGATTAGTTAGTGGAGACTTGCTCTCACCTCCTTAAGGAATCAGGACATCTTGTTGCTGACTCTAAGTGGGATGAGATAGCTTACTCAATCAACCCCCTCCTTCTACAAGCACTGTTGAGAACTCTTCCTTGAAATACTGGAACTCTCCAAATAGTAGACTCTCTTCCTCCACCATCAGAGGAACTGTCTTTGTGGATCCAATAATCTGGAGCGCCCAAGGCTAGATCTATGGCAAAGGTCTGCCTGTGTTGGGTCTGGAATGCCAACTTAATGAAGAAGTGTTTGCCCTTGTTAACTCTGGAATGGGAAGTATGGGTGGGGAGGCAACAGTGACACCCAAGAAAAGTCAGTCCCTTGCAGCTCCAACCACCGACCCTGGGCATTCCTGCTGAGGTAGCTAGCTGGCACAGTAGACAGAACATGGGGCCTGGAGTCAGGAAGACCTGAGTTCAAATACAGTTTTAGATACATACTAGCTGTGTGACCTTGGGCATGTCACTTGACCTCTCTTTGTCTCAATTTTTCTCAACCATAAAATGGGAATAATAATAGCACCTACCTTACAGGGCTGCTATGAGCACCAACTGAGTCAATATCTGTAATGCACCTAACACAATGTCATTATGTTATGACATTGGTACATATGACAATGACATAGGTAGTATATAAATAGTAGGTGCTATGTAAATGCTTATTCCCTTCCTTCCAAGTCAGGCTCCCATCCCATGGCAGTTCTCATGACTTGCTAAGACTTGAATAACATATCTCAGCCCCTAAAGAATTAGAACTGGCAATAGAAAAGTCTCCATGATTTGGGTGTTTCAGACATGCTCCAGAGAAGAAGGAAGGGCTCCAAGGTATTGCCTGTCAAAGCTTAAACTGTCCCCACACTGGGTGAATAGAGGCTCATCATTCCTCAAACCCTCATATTCTGGGATATCTCACAAGGAGATTCTGCACCCACAGCAAGAGTGGGGTTGGGGGCAGCCTAGAACACCAGCCAAGAAGTCAAGTTCCTTCCCAATTTCATCTACAGTCATCTGCAAACAGTCGCCTGTATGGGAGAGAGACTGACCATCATATCAGAGCACTGCTGTTGCTACTTTTCCACTCTCAGAGCCCCACTACCCTGCCGTCCTTATTGTGGCAATAGAAGCTGCAAATCCCAGAATCATAAAATCTCTGAGTGGGAATGGACTTTAGAGATGGTCAGCATGTGATGTGTATAGGACACTGGACTTGGAGTAATGAGGTCCCAGATTCTAACCCTGCTTCAGATATTTACCTCTTTATGTTTAATCTCTCTGGGTCTCAGTTTCCTCATCTGTAAACTGAGAGAGTTAGACTCAGTCTCTAAGACTCCTTCTAGTTCTGAATCTCTGATCCCATAATTCAACCCCATACTTCAATTCTCTCTATATAATATGGGACATATTGTCAAGCCTCCACTCCAAGACTTCCAGTGATGGGGAACTCAGTACAGCCTGAGTGCCCACAGTGTGCTATCTGTTAACTGTTGGAGTCATTTCCCAAGTTTGGGTTTGTTTTAGAAAACTGTTTATTTCCTTCTAGACTCTGTGTCTGCAACTTCAGTAGAGGCCAACATGTTAACAAGGATGTCTGAGAATAATTTCATAATCAAAATAGCTATAGGAAATCCAAATAGATTTTCACAAGTATGGTTAATTTAATCTCAGATTATAGTACACAATTTCAGACAATATCTTTGTTTTACAAATATAAGCCCTTTTAAGTAAACAATGTATTGATCTGTTGATCACTAATGAATAATGTTTGCATAAGATGTTTAAATAATTGATTTCTTTGAATTTTGCTCTAAATAAGTTGGTATATTTCTCACTACTTCAGTTATTAGGAAAACCAGTTAGATTTAGCCCTAGTTTCTTTCTCCCTCACTACCTTTGCTACAGCAAGGAAACAGTTTAGAATCCATTATATTTAAACCATTGGTTCTCAACTTGTGGGTCACGACCCCTTTGGGGGTCGAACAGGGTCACCTAAGACCATCGGAAAACACATATTTCCGATTGGTCTTAGGAACTGAGACACCACTCCTCTATCTGTCTCCAGGTGGATCTGCCCACATGCAGATATGGTCACATATGAGTATTAAAGGGTTGTGGCATTAGGAAGGTTGAGAACCACTGATCTAGACCCTGAGCCCAAAACACCGCCCTCCTCCATGAGCTAGAACAATCCCACCTTTCCTAGAGATGGATTTGAGGTAAGAAAGACTGGATGATAACTTATCTGGTTGAATGTTCATCTAATTCATCTATTCATTTAATCAAGATTAAATAAACTCTGAGAAGCTAGAATCCCTGGCTTCCTTCAAGGCCACTCAAATGTGACCTTCTGCAGAAAGCCTTTCCTGTCTTTCTCCCCATCCTGAAACCCCCCTTCCAGCTTTTAGAACATTCCTCTCTATAGTTAATTTGCATTTCCTTTGACCGTATCTTATATATACATACATACACAAACACACATATTTTTATATATATATAGATATATATAGATATATGTATACGTATATGTATATGTGGTGTTCTTAACCTGGGGAGTATGAACAAATTTTAGAATTTGTTCCTAACTTGGATGTAGAAGAATTACATCTTTACATTTACTTCTAATTACATTTACTTCTAATTGAAATTTAACATTTTCTTCAATTATGAATTTTTTAAAACCCACCTTATTCTGAGAAGGGATCTGTATATTTCTGCCAAGGGGTCCCATAATACAAAGAAGTTCTGCTTTAATGCCTCCTTTCACCCATAGTTTGGGTGGCCAACTGTTGACTTTGGGCTCCAAGCTCCTTGGTTTAAGCAGGTAGAAGGAAAATTGTGAAAATGGTTCTTTCTGTCTTTGAGCACTCTCCACTCCAAACCAATTAAGCACACATTCCCTGCTGGACCAAGTTTTCTAAAGCATCACTTTCCTTCAGATGAGTGGAAGTATTATAGGGCACCAAATAAAGTCGAATGTGATCTTGGACTCTGCTGAGAGAAGCATGAGGACCACCAGGACTTGGGACACCAGAGTCCTGCTACACTCTCAGAACACATGAGGTTTGGTTCTGGGCATTCCTGTTTAGGAGGGACAGGGCTTACATGGAGAACCTCCAGGAAGGGGCAGCTAGGATAGAAACCAGGGGGTGTTTAGCTTGGAGAAGAGTAGACTCTGGAGGGAGGGGGCACGAGACAGTTACCTTCCAGTAAATAATGGACTTGACATGGGTTAGAGCAGTAATTCTCAACCTGTGGGTTATGTTCAATCTGTAACAACAAAAATACATCCTGCATATCACATAGATTCATAATAGTAGCAAAATTACAGTTATGAAGTAGCAAAGAAAATAATTTTATGGTTGGGGGGTCACCACATGAGGAACTGTATTAAAGGGTCATGGCATTAGGAAGGTTGAGAACCACTGGGTTAGAGGGATTAGGCACATTCTTCTTGGTCTCAGAGGGTAAACAAACTGCAAAGAGGCAGATGTAGGCTTGCCAATAACAGAAGAACCATGCTGACAATTAGAGCTGTCCACAAATCCCTTACTATAGAATCATGAAAGGTCAGAGCTGGAAGTCACTATACATCTAAATAATGGTAATGGACATTTATATTGAACTTGACAGTTTATATATGTTACCTCATTTGCTTCTCTAGACAGGGACCAACATGCCTTCACTACTCTAGATACCGTTGGGAAACTGAGCTTCAGAGATGTGTCCATGGCCACATGGTTTGTGAGCATCAGAGACAAGATCTGATCCAGGTGCTCTCCAAGTCCAGTACTCAATACACTACACTCCATTTTTTCCTAATCCAACCTCCTTTCTTATTGAGCAGATGAGAAAAATTGAAGTCTGCTGTCACAAAGGTGACATTTATTTATACACTGCTTTACACATTACATCATTTCATGTGAGACTGACAGCAACCCTGTGAGTTAGATACTCTTAGCCCCATTTTACAGATTGGAAAATTGAATTTAGAGAAACTATGTGATTTGCTTTTTATTATATAGTTAATAAAAGTCAGAGGCAGGCTTTAAACTCAGGTTTCTTTCATTTCTTCTTACTTCAAGGTAGCATAGTGAGTTTAGTTTGGGCAGAACCAAGAACGGGAGGAAGGTGATGAGGGGTGGAAAGAATTCCTGGGTCGGGCAACAGGAGTCCTTGATGGAAATCTACTGCCTTCTTTACCATTTACTTAGCAAACTGCCTTGGGTAGGTCACCTCCCATAGCCTGGAAGAGTGAAATCTATATGAGAATGGAAAAGAAACCAAGGGTTAGTGAAAATGAAGATTATTTTTTTTCCTAATCAGGTTCATGGAACCCCTGGAATCTATCAGCAACTACATAAATGAAATATTATCTGAAACTGGGGCAATGAAACAATTGGTGATTGATTGGAGAGTCATGGACAGTGATATCAAAAAAAAAAACTAGGGAGAACAGGAAATGTGTTACAGAACAGGAGACGGACTAGTTTCAATTTTTCAAAATGGAGAGAGAGTAGAATCTCCAGATTGTAGGCTAGTGAGCTTGACTTTCATTACTGGAAAAAATATGGGATATACTGTTAAAGGGATGGTTTGTGAACATTCAGAAAAGGAAGCAGTGATCGCTAAAAGCTAACACACCTTCATTTCTTTTAGTGATAGAATTACTAGAATGATAGATTATTGGAATACTGTAGTCATAAACACTGTATGTATGTATATAACATACATGTGCATGTTTATATATGTACATATACACACATATATAAAGGAATATATGCATATAGATATAGATATATTTACTGGACCTGTGATTTCATCTGTGTAGAGATTACCTGGCAAAGAACTTCTACCAATATAGATTAGTTCCTTTTCTCCAACTTATAATAATAATAATAATAGTTAGTTTTTATTTAGTGCCAAATCTGTACCTGACATTATGCTAAGTGGTTTACAAATATTATCTTATTTGATCCTCACAACAACCTAGGAGTTAGGTGTTATTATTATGCTCATTTTAGAGTTGGAGAAACTGAGGCTAATGGACTTGTTGAAGGTCACACAGCTAAATATCTGAGACCAGATTTGAATTCAGGTCTTCCTGACTCCGAGCTTGGCACTCTACCCACTGCATCATCCAGCTGCCTAGTTTTAGAGTTTACTAGGATTACTGAGAGGTTAGGTAGCTTGCTTAGGGTCAAACAGCCAAGGTCAAACTTGAACCTAGGTCTTCCTGATTTTAGCCATCACTACTCCATGGTGTCTATGATAGTCATAGTAGTAGCAATGATGATAATAATTAATAAATTTAATTAAAATTAATAAAATTAATTAATTCCATTAATTAAAAATAATGAACAATGAAACACAGCGCTACACAAATTGCAAAATGCTTAATCCACATTCTCTCACTTGAACCTATACATAGCTTACCTACATTTCAGCAAAGCATTTAACAAAGTATCTCACACTATCCTTGTGGAAAAGCTGGAGAGATATGGGCTAGATATAGTGACGTGTGACAAAAAAAGTGGAATCGAACCTTTTCTTTATCCCCAGGGGACAAAGTTAGGAGAAAATGAATAGAAGTCAAAAGAGAGTAGATTTTTTTAAAAGCATCTAAAGAGTTGTCAAAAAGTGGAATCCAACTAGATTCAGAAATGGTTAGCAGACCTGAAGACTAATTATTGATGGCTTCATGTCAAGTTGGAGGGAGGTATCTACTGGACTGCTTTAGAGGAATCTTCTATTTCAGCAGAAATATGTTCTATTCAATAATTTTTATCAGTAACTTGGATAAAGGTATATATTGTGTGTTTATCAAATTTAAAGATAATGTCAAGTTGAGAAGGTTTATGTTGACATTGGCTGACAGTGTCAGGATCCTCCTCTTCCTTCCCCCCTCCTCCACCAATTGAACAGGCTGAATTTACTAAGAAATTTAAATAAAGATAAATGGAAAATTCTAGAACTTTCTTCAAAAAGATCAACTTAACTGAAAAAGAACCTGAGAGTCTTAGTGGACTACAGGCCTAACCTGAGTCAACAGAGTGACAGGAAGACCAAAAACCCTAATACGATCTGAGGCTGTGTTAAGAGAGGCACAGAATCCAGAACATCAGCTGATATGATCTCTCAGGAAAGGCAATGTGAACCTCTGGAGGGAGGGACTGCTTCTCCTTTTGGATTCCCAGCACCTAGGACCACTAATGTTTTTCTCAGAGGAGGCACTTGCTAGATGTGTTGAGATGGATTAAATTTGAGGTGATTATATTGGCTTTACTAAGCTCTGGTCAGATCCCATTTTGTGCTGTGGGAAAAAGTCCTGATCAGAAGTCAGGGGACCTGAGTTCAAATGCTGGATCTGCCAGGTAAGACCTGTGTGGCCTTGAACAAATCACTTTCACCTTATTCTCTGTGTGTGTGTGTGTGTGTGTGTGTGTGTGTGTGTGTGTGTGTGTGTGTGTGTGTGTGTGTGTGTGTGGTTTGTCCTTCATTAAAATGAGGAGACTGGACTAAATGGCCTGGTGTAATGGTAATGGTAATTTGAAGGTCTTCCCTGTCCCTTGTATTTGCAATCAAACAGGTACTTAATACCTTATTCCAAGTTAATGATTGTGTCAAGTATTAAGATCCAGAACTTGGGAATCCCACAGTGGGATGGACTTGTTGATGTAACAGGAAGGGGAAGAACAGGAAGGGGCTAATACCATATATAAGGCAAAGCCCAAGCTGAGAGAGGCCAGAACTGCTAGGAGTGAGCATCTGGAAGCTGGGCTGCTACTGCTGGAGAGAGAGATGAGAACTGAGAACTAAGAACTGAAATGAGAACTGAGAAGACTGAGAACTAAACTGAGAATTGAGAAGAACTGAGAAATGAGAAGAAAGGAGAAATGGGAGGAGAAATGGCTGTGGCAAATCCTGGAGGAGGGTCTTGCTGACAATTTCAGAGGTCCAGGGACTATACTGTTGATTTGTGTTGATTCCTCAGACCTTGTTGTTGGGTCTATGTTAATTTCTCAGGCAGAAAGTGAATTGATGAGGATGCCGGCAATGTCAATGAATGTTATTGTGGCTTTGTTAAGCTTTGTCTTCTCAGGAACAGAAACTGTAAAAGACTTGAGGTAGACCAGACACTGTGAGCTTCAATATGGAACAGGAACTGCACAAGAAGCTGGACAAATAATTGAGAACTGTCTGCCTTTGAACCCAGGTGGCAGTTGGATAGATTCTGGTAAGGGCTGGAACCATGGAAGAGGAACTTGCCTGGAGTCAAGATGAAAAGACCTCTCCTTGTGTATTTAATGCAAACTGAGAAAATCATGACTTCCTGTAGCCTATGGGTGGAGAACTCTGACTTTTATATTTAGATGATTGAGTTAAGGACTTCTCTAATTAAGAAGAAAGAAGACTTTTTGATTGAAGAGATTAAGACAATATGACCTAGGTATGGACAACTTTGACCTTTGTACTTTGTGTCAATTAAGGAGGCCTGCCTCCTTAAGGATGATTGAATTAAGGACTTACTAAATGATTGTGTTACTAAATGAATGTTATCTTTTGCTTAAAACTATGAGGCCACTTTGGTGAAAACTATGTGGCCATTTTAGTGATAAGTTGTTATGCCATAACATTGTAAATGCTGTACTGTGATTTCTGTGAATGTTTTGTCTTAGTTTTTTACTGAAAAAAAAAAAGAGAGAGAGTTCACTATACTGTATAATAAGAACCTTGAAGCTATTCACAGCGGCAGTCCTCTGGAAAGCTGCCTGTGCAAACGTGTAGGTCTAGAAACCACAATCGAGGAAGGACAATAACAAATTGATGAATGTCCAAAGAGCAGTGACTAGTATCGTGAGCATCTAGAGAACGTGCCATACAAGGATCAGCTGAAGGAATTAGGGATGTTCAACTAAAGGAAAAAAGACCTGGGGCGGGGGTGGGGGGGGTGGGAAGCAGGCTAGCTATCTTTAAATATTTACAGGGCTTTTACATGAAAGTAGAATCAGACTTTTTCTTTGGTTCTAGAGGACAGAATTAGGAGTAATGAATAGAAATAAAAGAAAAAAGTACATTGTTTTTTTTAAAGACATCCCAATAATTAGAATTATTCAGAAGTGCAGTAATTTGCCTTGAGAGATAATGAGTTCCTCCTCACTGTGTGGTCTTTGCTTCTCAGAGATGCTGAAATCAAGTGAGATGGCATCTAACAAGCACTTTGTAAACCTTAAAGCATTATATAGATGTTATTATTATTTTTGTAATTGTTATAGGAGATTGTTGGTCAGATAGAGATTGGAGTAGATCAGGGGTTTTTAATCTGGAATCCATGAAATTGGATGGGGGGAAAAATGACATCTTCATTTTCACTAACCTTTGGTTTCCTTTGTGATCCTGTGTGTATTATTTTATGCATTCAAATGTACGATTCTGAAAAGGGATCCATAGGCTTCATTGGACTCCAAAGGGGTCCAAGACACACTAAAAAGTTTAGGATTCCTGAACTAGATGGTCTCTGAGATTTTGTAATCATGACAACCCAGTGCACTCCCACCAACCTTGGCTCTAAAGACCCTTATTCCTACATTGGAAGCCAGTTTGATAATCACATGTGATCCTAATCAAGGGTAGGGACAAGAGACTGTAGCTGGAATTTCTTTGATATAGGGAACCAGAGTAGTGACTGGTCAGTAACTTGGTCTTGGTGCACTGAGAGGTTAAGTCACTTGCCTGGGCTCACAACATCAGTTGTGGGATTTAGATTTTAGGTCTTTGTGACTCAAAAGACTGGTTCTTTATAGCATACCACTCTTCCCCTTAGCTACCATAATCAAGGATGATCTAAATTAGAACCCCTAAATCCCATCAAATTCTGTGGGTGCTCAAAACCTGGAATTTATAGTAGAGTCAACCCAAGTCAAATCAACAAGCATTTATTAAGTGAAAGACCTACTGTGTGCACTGAACTGTGCTAAACAATATTGTATTCTTATTTCTGGTAAGAGATTCATACCCTGTCTCTGTCAAGAGCCTCTGAGCTCCTCCTAGCAGGGACCCATCTTATGCATGCTATTTGTACCCCTAGCCACTAGCGCCTAACTCAGAAAACACAGGGCATACATCCTGTTCCCCTAGAAAGTGGGAAAACAAGATATAACATGTGATACTGCCATAATGCCTTAGGAATAGTGGGTGAAGTTATCTAGATACAGTCAGGAAGAAAGGCCTGGCTAGGTTCAAGGCCAACCTCTGAAAAACACTACATGTACAAGCCAAGCAAGTCTCCTCCTTGATGACTCCAGGCAACTCAAAGATAATAGATTACGATCACTTGCTGACCTTAAAGGACTATATGTATAGTAAGTATGATTCTTATAGCACAGACCACACAGGACTAGTGTAGGTCAAAAATCTATACAAAGAGTTTTTCAGACCTTAATTCAAGTTATTATTACCAATCATCACTAAGGGTAACTATGTGCAAGTTCCTTTCTGAAGCCTGTTTTCTTGCATTCTCTACCTCATAAGGTTGTAATAAGAAAAACATTTCCTAAAAGGATTCCAACGTTCATTGTATTCAGAACACAGTCCTTCGTTTCAAATTCCATAGGAGCAAAAATTACATTTTTTCCCCTTCGGATCTCCAGCAGCTTAATAAATGCTTCTTGATTGATCTGAATAGACTGCCTGGAATAGGAGATTCAAAGAGACCTTTCCTGCTCCCAAGGAGTTTCTAGTCTTAGGTGGGGTTTTGCAGGCACTGATAACTATAGTTTTTTCATTCTTTTATTTATAGCTCCAGCAAAAGTGCCAGGGGTGTGATAGGATAGAGTGGATTAAGATTAACAGGAGATGCCTTTAGATAGATAGATAAGGCCGAGCCAGCTGAATTGTAAGGCTCCCAGAAGTTTAAATTGGCTCTCACACCCGGGGAGTCACAGTGGCTTCTCCAGCCAGATAAAACCTGGAGGAACATACTTCTAGTGCTGAGCGGGGTGCATTGGAGTCTAGAGGCAGGGAAACCGGAGAGGTCCAGGAGAGGATGCTCAGTGATTCTGTGACCTGGCTGAGCTGTGAAAATGGCAAAGAAGTCGTGCAGATAAGAGGGACCCGCTGGGGAGTGGGGGGGAAGAGTGGGGGGGGGGGTTCGGGGGTGTGAATCGGCAAGACTCGGGCTGGAAGGAGGAGCCAGGGAGGATGCTGGGTTTGGTGCTGTGGCACCATGGAGCCTGGCCTCGCACTGGACCCTAAGGGAGGAGGACAGGCAGGGTGCTCCGTGCTCTGGCTCTGTTTGCAAAGTGCTTCAGGCCTGGCTCCCTCCCCAGACTGTCACCTTTCTTTCTTCTTCGTCTTCTTTTTTTAATCATTGGCCAGTTTCTTGACCCTAACCACTCAGTAACAGGCTAGCCCCAGGTATAAACCCCTAGCCAAGGAGGAGGTTAAACGTCCATATCTCGGTGGGGACGAGAAGCCCGAGACTGGCCTGGAGCGGGGCGCTCCCCGGCCGGTCCGCCAGCCCACCGCGGGCCGCGCCAGGACAATGGGCCGCCTGGACCCCGGCGGGGGAAGGCGCAGGCCTCGAGGCCCGCTGGGCTCGGCCCGCCCGGCCGGGTCCTTTGTGGCTCGGCCCGATGGCGCTGGGGAGCCCCCGTGCGAGCGCGCCAGCCCGCGCCCCCGCCCCTCCCCCTCGCGCGCCCCTCTCCTCTCCCCCGCTCTCCCCCACGCGCGCACCGCCCGCGCCCCCCTCCCCCCCAGCCCGCCCCCTCCCCCTGCAGCGCGGGCTGGCGGGCGGGCGGGCTGGCGGGCGGGCGCTGCCCATTCTCGGGAGCCCCCGGGGCAGGAGCGCAGCGGAGCCGGGGAGAGGCGGGGGCCGCGCCGGCCCCCGGGGACACGGCGGGGAGCGCCCCCCGGAGCGGGGCTGGCTGGCGGAGGAGCCGAGGGGAGCGAGCCTGCGAGCCTGCCCGCCGCCCGCCGCCGCCGCCCGCCCGCCTGCCGCCCGCCTCCTCCAGCCTCGGCCGCCGCCGCGGTAGCGGCGCCTGCAGCCCCCAGAAGTGAACAGCAGGCGACCCGGAAGGTTTGAGCTCGGGCTTCCCCGCCGGAGCGGAGCCGAGCCGAGCGGAGCCAGCCCGAGCCCAGCCCTCCTCGGCCGGCCGGCCGCGGCGGAGGCGGAAGGCAGGGCGGGCGGCGGGCAGCGGGGCGGCCGCGGCGGAGGCGCGGGCGGAGGCACGGGCGGCGACGGAGGAGGCGGCGCGGGCTCTCGCTGCAGCCCCGGAGCTGCCCGCGAGCGAGGGGAGCCAGGTCTGTGCGGGGCCGGGGCCGGGGCGGGACCGATGGACTGACGGCCCGAAGCCGGGCCGGGGCCGGCCCGAGGGCGGGCGCCTGGAGCAAAAGTTGCGCGGAGTTGCGGGGCCCGGGGCGGGGGCGTGGGGAGGGGGCCCCCCTCCGCTGTCAGCCGGGCCGGGCCCGGGGCAGGCCCGGGGCTGCGGGAGCTCCGGCCCCGGCCCGCGCTCGCGCCTGCAGCGCCTGGGGCTCGCGCCGCTCCCGCGCGGCCACCACCCCCGGTAGCCCCGGCGGCGGCGGCTTCAGCGGCGGCGACGGCCCCGGCGCCAGCCCCGGCCCCGGCCGGCTGCTGCAGCTCGCGGCTCGCAGGCTCGCGGGGGGAGGAAGTGTCTCCGGCTCTTTTTTTTTTTTTAAAGCCGGGCTATTCAAACCTGCTCGCAATTCTCCGGTAAACAATGATTCATGGGGCTTAATGCAAATAAACTGATTGCAAATGGAGCGGGGCTCGCGCGCCGCGGCCGCCGCGCCGGCTGGGTGGCCAGCGCCGGATTTCTCCCTTTTTTTGCAGATCTGCAGAATATGGCGTCCCTGTCCTGTTTTAAAAATAAGCCAGGCTGCCATTTTTGTTTTTCTTTTGTCTGAAAATTTTAATAAAACTGTCTGAGAATGTGGGAGAGGCGGCTGGAGGCGAAGGGGGCCCCCCAAAGCCACGGCTTTTTTTTTGCTTTTCTTGGGCACTTTTGGGCCGAGTGTGCAGGAGCCTCGCGGGGCTTGAGACACAATGTAATCGCACTTGAAAGAGAAAAAAGGAAACAGCCCCGCGATCGGGGCCCGGCTGCCCGCCGCGGGGGTAAAGTTAACTCGGACCCAAAGTTTGGGGCTTGGGGCTTTTTTTTTTTTGCTTTTTTTGGGGGGGGCGTGCGCTTTTCATTTTTTTTCTCCCTGGGGCGGGGGTGGGACAAAAAGCTAGAATAGAAGGAGACTCGAGTGGGTGGATTTGCTTCTTAGCGGGTTATTTAGTGGGGAAGTGGATGCGCATGGAAGGGGCTGCTTCTCCGGAGGAGATGCCGGGGGCGCGGGCGTTTGGGGGGAGTGGGGAGGCGCCGTTTAGGAGGAAATGCCCCCTCCCCAATGTCATTCCTAGAGTGGGAATGGGGGGGGGGGTAGTGGAGGAGCTCGGGGGAAGGGTTTCAGGATGGTTTAGTCTCCTCGGCACCTGGTGGTGCCGGCCCTGCTTCCTTGGCACCATCTCTCCTGGAGTCTGCACGTATGGGCTGTGACCGGCATGGAGCCGCTTAGGGGAGAGACATGTCTACTTCCTATGGGGCTCCTGCATCCTTTCCAGCAGCCCTTGCAGGGATCCTGGCAGGGCGCTAATGGAGCTGCGTGGAATTCTTTTTCCCTCTCTGCGCCTCAGTTTCTTCTTCTATATGATGAGGGGCTTTGACTTAGACGTAGGTCTCCGAAGGTCCCTGCCAGCTCTGACGTCCTCTGTATCTGTGACTAAGTGTTTTTGGACCCCAGAAGCACTTTGGGAGATTGTTAGAAGCAACTTGGGGCAGTCGCAAGGATGACTGCTCAGTGGGCTACAGACACACGCCTTCTTTTGGGGGGAGGTGAAAAAAATCAAATTTTCCCCAGCGGCTAAGATTATTTCCGGGGTTCAGGGAGTAGAGCTAGAACAGCTTGGTTGCAGGCCATTTTCAAGGAAGGCAAGAGGAGTTAGCAACAAATCTATTTGAGTTGAGAAGTTAGGGTAGCCTTTCAATTCTCTTATCACCTTCTGTAACCCTTTTACCAAACCACTCTGTCTCTACTCCCAAGCCCTGGGGCCCGCTTCTGCAGCCTTTCTTAACCTCCTTTGCCACCCCAGCTCTGTGACCCTTAAGTTCTCTCAACCTCAGTTTTCTCCATCTGTAAGGAAAATGAGGGGGTGGACTTGTTGCCCTCTCCTATCTCTTCTAGCTCTATAATCAATCAGGTAAAATATCTTTGTCCCCATCTCCCGTTATTTTTGGTGTTCACTGCTGAACAGGATGGCATCTCCTGGCGTTCCTGGCCCTTTCCCAGAGTGCCTTGTCTGTTGAGGTAGCTAGCAGAGGGTCACTTTTGACCCAGGCTGGGGTCCTTTGGACGGCTTCTGGACTGGCACTGGCTAGGGCTGTATGGAGGAGTGATGATGGGGTTTTTGTATGGCTTGGGGCCTTTCTTGGTCACATCTTCATGGAGGTGGTGGGGTAGATTCAGCCTTAGGGGAGATCATGGATAGCATATAATAGGAAAGCATTTGTTTCCTACCCTCCTACCCCCACCCCCCAGGAACTAGAGGTTAGTTCTTGACTCTGGCAGAAGGAAGCATGCTGGGCCCAGAAGGCCAAGATTAGGTGGACAATACATTGTCTAGGAGGTTATAGTTGGACATTTAGGAAGGAAAGAAAGGTGCATTTATTAAGCACATGCGTGTGCCAGGTACTGTGATCCTTTCAAATATGATCTCATTTGAACTTCACAGCGAGGCTTTGAGATGGGTGCTTTTATCATCTTTATTTTTACAGATGGGCACATTATGACAAAGGTTTAGTAACTTGACCAGAGGCTCACAGCTAGTAAGTGTCTGAGGTTGGATTAAACTTGGGTCTTCCTGACTCCAGGCCCAGTTCTCTGTCCATTTCACCATCACCTGCCTCTAGGGCTGTGCTCATGAGGAATCCGAGGCACTGGGAGGCTAAGGGATTTGCATGAGGTCAGTCACACAGGTAATGTCCGAGGTAGATTCTGAACCATATTTGTCTAGCTCTAGTCAGACCACCTGGCCTGGTACAGACCTTAGTCTCCCTTGTGTAGCTTTCTTCATTTCACAATAAAAGGGGAGAAACTAAGGGTCAACTTGCAACGCCTTTCACTACTAGTTCATGGGTTGTCACGGGGAAGAGGGAGTAGAGGTGTTCTGCTGGACCTCAGAGGAAAGAATTAGAAGCAGTGGGTGGCTTCATTTAAGGACCAATTTCCTAATAATTAGAGCCGTCCAAAAAGTAGAATGGGATTCTCAGAGGGGAAGTAGGTTCCTCCTCACTAAAAGTGCCCTTAAAGGAAGGGAGGTCAGATGTCTTCGGCTGGGTACAGTAATAATGCTGATGTTTTTAGAGCACTTGAAGGTACACAGAACACTGTATGCATTATTTTATTTGAGCGTCACAACAACCCTGATGTAGTTACTGTTTATCCTCCGTTTTACAGATGAAGAAATTGGGAATCAGAGATACCATAGGAACATAGATAGATCCAGGGTTCAAAGAAGAGATGTGGCTGATTCACAAGTGGGCGGAATTTTGGCCAGAGCCCAAGTGAGGCAAGGGGCCTGTGGGCTCTCTAATCTAACTCTCAGATTTTACGGGGGACTGGAGGCCATGGGGGTAGGAGGAATTCTGTGACTAGCAGAATTTAAACTCAGCTCTTCCTAACACCAAGTCCAGAAGTGTGTCCGCTATACTGTAAGGCTTGTTGGTCAGGAATGGTTGGATTTGATGGCCTCTGAGCTCCTGTCCAGCTATGAGATTTTGTGATTTCCTTTTAGTTATCCATGGGGCGGGTCTTTGTTTCATCTTTTCTCTTGTACTTCTAGGGCATGCATTTGGTTTCAAGAGCATGCCGAGTATAAACTTGGGCCGTTGTGGTCCTGAATCAAGAAGTATTAGGTCTTGCGGATCTCTGGATCTCTCTCAGAACATTGGCCTTGGCCACTGCCTTTAGAGAGGGCCAATCTCAGCCTTATCTCTGAGAGGACAGCAGTAAGCACTGGGGTTGGGGGAGGAAGAAGGGAGCGGCTCCCCAAATTGTCCAGATCTGGGTTGGGATACATTATACTGTCATGCTAACACTCCCTGACCTGCTGTCCAGGGCTCATATCATCTTGCCGGAGCTTCACAATGATTGGTAGTGTAGGCTCCATCATACCCATTTTTACAGTTGAGAAAATTGAGACTCGAAGATGAAAGTGACTTTCCCAAAGTCACATGGTTGACATAGGCAGACTTGAACTCAAGTCTTACAGTTAGTGGAAGAGCCAGGAATTATTTATATGTGACACTAGAATGCAGGTCTTCGTGCTGTGTTCTTCTCAGGTAGAGTTAGACCCTGTGCTTAGTGGGATATTTGGAGGATCAGGTCTGAATGGGAGGGTGGGAGGAGATGGACAGTGATGAGGTGCCTCCTCCTCCCCTTCCCCCTGCCGGACCATGGGAAGTTTCTTCCTATCTTCTTTCTCCAGGTGCCTAGGGGCTCCCCGAGAGACTGGTTGTTTAGTTGTCTGGAGTCACCTTCAGGCAATCCCTACCTGTGTGCTTTCAGGGACCATGGTTCCCAAGGGCCATCACTGGTATAGGATAGTGCCCCCGACCATACCATCTGTCAAGATAGGCTAAGGAAGACCCATGAGTATCTAATCAGAAACACATGATCTCAAAGCCACTTGAGTTGGCAGGGCTGCTTTTCTGCAGGTTTGTCTCCTTAGTAGTGAGGGGAGAGTTGATGGCCTGAGAATGAAGAGTAGGTCATAAATGACCCCTCCTCACCACTCCTAGTGGATATTCCCAAAGTCGTTGATGCCTTGGCCTGAGTCCAGGCAAGGCAAGGAGGGCAGGTGGGGATCTGTGTCTGTCAGGCCAGTACGGAGGTAACAACAGAGTGGGAACCCAGAAGCTAAACATTCTGGGCCCAGCCTTTGCCTTGCTTGTTTTGGTGCCATTTCCCAGCAAAATAATTTCCTTTCCCATTTTCTGCTGTCAAGTGAAGATTTGGCAGACATCTTGCCCTGTGTGCTAGGCCCCTGGGTGGGTGGGAATAGAATTCTTCAAGCCTTAAAGGATCTAGAATTTCCCAGTGTGGGTATCCCTTCCCTTACACAGATCACAACCCCCAGTTGATAGGATTGAATTCAAGAACTGCAGAAACCAGGAAAATTCATCCTCCTGTGGCCAACCTGTAGATGAGCTTTTCTGGTCAGATAATGGATGGTTCCCTCCCAAATGACAACCCCACAGTCTGTCTCTGGAGTCTGTATTTGAAGTCTTTCTAGGGAAATGAAATGAGATTCCAACCACATCCCAAGGAGCTGACAATCTAATTGGAAAGGCAAGACTAACCCATTTAAGTGACAAAAAAAGGTGGTAATTAAGTGCCAAAGGAAGCTATCTGGGAGGGTTCCATGGAAGAAGTGGAATGTGAGCTAGTCTAGAAGGGTAGACAGGTGGGAGAGGAAATGGAAACGGCACGTTCTGGACCAGGGCTCACGTTTCTGTAAAGGACTTACAGGCTGATCAAGTCCTTTCCTTGCCATATCCTTGTGAGGTAAGCTGGGCTAAAATGTACCCATTTTACAGATGAGAGAACAGAGAATGGGAGCATAAGTGCCTTGCCTGCAGCTAGACAGGGTTCAGCGCTTTCCACCACTTGCTTCCCGTAGCTCTGTTTACTCCCATGCCTGTCCCTATTCTAAGTCTTTCTGGGGATGACCTTTTGGGATCCAGCCATCTGGGTTGGGAGCCGCAGGGGCCCAACAGGGTGCTGTGCAAGGATAAATGGTCATTTGCTGGACTTTTGCCCCAGTCTCTTGACTCCTCATGGGAGGTGACTTGCCTACAGTTTAGAAGGATTTGGCAGCGGAGGACCATCACATCTGAGATTGGGGCTGGGGACCCTGACAAAAGATGCCTTGAGGGAGGTCATTTTTCAGAACCTAAAGTGATCCCTTGGGGTCCTTACTTTATCTTCCTTCCCCAGCGGTTCCATGGTGATAACCTGATTCTGATGAGGTTCTGTGGTGGAATTTGGGTCTCCAGCAGCCTAAAGTCTCCGGCCCTGTTTCTTCCTCCAAGGCCCTTTCATCTTCCTTCTATTCAGATTGAGAGACTACCCTGCCCCCCTCCCTCTTTCCCCAAGTCAAGTACATCCATCAGCCCCAGGCCTTGGGTCTGGCGAGGCAGCCTTGCCCCTCCCCCGCCCTCAGCCTCCCCTATTTCCCTCTGCCTGGAATTCTCTGGAAAGGGCAGTGTGTGAATGGAGGTAGAGAGCCCAGGTTCCCGAGCTGTCTCTGTCACATGCTACCTGTGTGACCTCGAGGCTGTGGGGAGTAACGATTCCAGGTCTTCAAGGTCCTGCTGGTCCTTGAAGGCAGTTCTGATATGTGTCCCTGCTGTCACCTGTCCATAGTGTGGCACTTGGGGCCCTGCCTCCAGTGCTCAGCTTGGCCCTTCTTTTGGTCCAGACCAATTTGGTCTAATTACACTCAGATCTGGAATTCCTGGTGTGGAAGCTTGCTCCACTGGTGCAGATAGGGCCTCTGATCTGAAACAGACAGTCCAAGAGAGCTGCTTGAGACTTGAAGTGATGAACCCTGGCTCATACAGCCAAGCCTAAAGCCAAAGCCAAGCCGAAGCTCATCGAGACTGCAGGCTTGGCCCTTCAGCCTCCACCCTCTGCTGCCGGTCTGATTGGGTCAGGAGCGGCTTGGGCCCAAGTCTCCAAGTTTGGAGCATCAGAGGAGGGGGGCCTCAGTTCAGAACCGTTGTTTTTACAGATGAGGAAATGGGGTCCCAGAAAGCTTATGGGATTTGCTCAAGGTCACATAACTGCCTGGTGGTGAAGCCAGGTCTAGGACACTGGCCTCAAAGTTTGACTCTCCTCTCACTCCCTCAGGAGTGCACGAGTTTTATGTCTTTCCATAGGTGGCACAGTGGATAGACCCCTGGGCCTAGAGTCAGGAATTCCTGAGCTCAAATCCAACTTCAGACACTTACTGGCTGTCTGACCATGGGCAGGTCACGTAACCTGTTTGCCTCAGTTTCACCATCTGTAAAATGAGCTAGAGAAGGAAATGGCAAACCTCTCTAGTGTCTGTGCCAAGAAAACCCCTAATGGGGTCATAGATAATCGAGCATAACTGGACCACAACCTTTATGTCTTCATTTACACTGATCCTTCCCTCTAGTTTCGGCTGTTAAGATTCTGATCCATCTCCAAGAACCAGTTCAGAAGCCATCTACTGAACTATGACCATCTTCTTAGCTATGACTCGGAAGGGTAGCCGGACCAACCTTCTTTTTTTTATATTTGAGAAAACGAAGACCTACAGAGTCTAAATGACTTGTCTAAGGTCACACAGCACCAAGATTTGAACTTAGGCCTCTGGACTCCAAATCCAGCTCCCAGTTAATTTTGAGCCCTTACTCCCATCACTCCCTGAGTCTCCTTTCTGACCCTTATCATGTTTGGTCTTGGTATTATTCACATGTGCATGGAGTTACTGTTGAGGCCTGAGCCAGAGCCTGCTCAGCAGCATCTCAGACAGGACTCAGCCAGCTTTTGCTGCCTGTCCCACTGACAGCTTGGATGTATAGACCAGCTTTGCCCTCTGCCATCCCTCTCATTCCTACATCTGCTCAGTGGAGCCCGGCAGAACGGCCTCCTCCTCCTCCCCTTGCCGTAGGTTTTCTCCAGGCTCATTCAGCCGTCCCATATGAGATGATCTGCAGTCCGTTCACCAGCCTAGCTGCCCTCCTCTAGACACTTTGTCCCTTATCAGTGTCTGTCCCAAACTGTGAGCCTCAGAACTCCCAAGTGTGATCTGCTGGTGGAGCAGTGGACGGAGGGCCGTGCCAGGAGTCAGGAACACTTGAATTCAGATCTGGCCTCGGACACCTACTAGCTGTGTGACCCTGAGCAAGTCACTTAACCTATGCTTGCCTCAGTTTCCTTACCTGTAAAATGGGGATCGTAATAGCACCTACCTCCCGGGGTTGTTGTGGGGATCAAATAAGATATTTGTAAAAAGCAGCATAGTGCCCAGCACACAGCAGGTGCTTAATAAATGCTTGTTCTTTTCCCTTCCCCAAGCAGAGAAAGTGGGACTCTCAGTTCTTTCATTGGAGACGCTGTTTCCATTAGCTCAGCCACTATCTCATTAGCTGTTTTGTCTGCGTTGCCATCCCGTTGGCCCGTATTAAACGTTCAGTCCAGTCCACTAAAACCCCCATGTAGTTATTCTTCACATGTGAGGTTGCTGTTTTGTTGTGATTTTTTAAAAAAATAAGTTTTACCGTGGCCTTTTGTTTTTTTTAAAACACAGTAAGTCCTAGATACAACACTCCTTTGATGGAACCCTCCTACCTAACAAAGAAAAACCTTTTAGCAAAACCACCTAACATATCAGCTGTGTGTGGTGGGGTATGTGCCACTCTGCACCTTGAGTCCCCCACTTCTCTACTGAAAGGAACTCAGTACATTTCCTCTTCTGTTCCTGGGGACCAGGATTGTTCTCTGCAGTTACTCAGTGTGCAGCTGCCTTTTAGTATTCTTTTAATTTACATGATTGTGGTCATTTTGGATATTGTTCTGGTTTGGCTTGCTTTGCTCTGCCTCACTTTATCCAGCCCTTCCCGTGTTGCTTGGAATTCCACATCCTTGCCATTTCGTATGGTGCAGGTAATTTTCCGTTATGGTCCTCTATGGGTAGCCTGGCATAGTGGACAGAGGACTAGTCTTGGAATCAGGAATAACTGGGTTCAAGTCTGACTGTTCACACAGCACCATGGGCAAGTCTCCCATTGTCTCACAGCTGCAGGCAAGTCTTAAAATTTGAAGTTACAAGCTTTTTGCTGATCAGGGATGATGATGCCACAAGTCCAGATTCTGTCCTCCCCACATTCAAAAACCCCAGTGTGTTCAGCTCTTCACCAATTGTTGGGCACCCAGATGATTATAGATTTAGAACTGAAAGGTTTTAATGGTCACCTAGTTCAACCCCCTCATTCTATAGATTAAGAAACTGAGGCCTAGATACAGAAAATGACTTGCTTAAAGTCTCAAAACATGGCAGAGATGGGATTAAAACCCAGACCCCCTGCCTCCACATCCAGGGCCCCTTTGATGACCACCCACCTTGTTTCTGGGTTTTTTTGTTGGTTTTTGTTTTTTTGTTTTTGTTTTTGTTTTTGTCACAGAGAGTTCACTTGCAGTAATACTTTGAACTGCCGTGTGGCACTGTTGGAAACCAAAGTCAAAGAAGACTGGAATTAGGCTGCTCCCCCCCAGGCCTGTGGTATCTTTTTTCTTCATCTTTCCCAAGAAGGGGCCCTCGGCCTTCCTTGTTTTTCTTGCCTCTGCACATTTTTTAAAAAAAGATATCATTTTTACATCATTGTAATTTCTAAATATATCCCTTTCTTCCCTTCTCCCCCACCAGAGAGCCAAAAAATAAATAAAGAGGGGGAAAGAGGGTGGGAGCAGTCCAGCCAAACTAACAGCTCAGCATATCAGGGGAGTCTAGAGAAGTGTGACACTCTACACCCATCCATCATGCCTCGCCTTCCCAAAGAAGGGAGGGAGGTGGTGTTCATCTTCTCTTCTGGGCTAAGCTGGGTCACCACAGTTACATGGCATTTGGTTCTCTTATGTGTGGCTTTTTTTTCTGGTTTTCATTTCACATTGCTACAATCATTGTATATGCCATTCTCTTGGTTCTGCTTACATCACCTGCATCAGTTCATATAACTTCCCAGGATTTTCTGTATTCTTCATACTTATTGTTTCTTGTGACACAGTAGCATTCTGTTACTTTGACGTATCATAGCTTTTCTCGACATCTGTTCTCTTCCCAGTTCTTCTCTACCTACAGAAAGTGGCCGTAGGAGTATTTCGATATAGCGAGGACCTTTCTTTCTGTTTTTGGCTCCTCGTGGGCCGTCCTCCATCCTTCCTGGTGTCTGTTTCTCACCTGCCCCTGCCCCTGCCCCTCAGGCTTGTAGCCTTCCTGACACCATTCTTGCAAGTCAATGCCTACTCTCTGTACCAGTTCTGTGACCTTGTTTCCGTTTTCAGGATTCATCCTTTTGAAATCAGAGCTAGCCCAGGTGTTGCAGGACCAAGTGTTTGGGCATCTTCAGACGCTCCTTCCATTCTCTCCCTCATTGGATCCTGTTTACTAGAATTTTGTTCTTAAAAGCCTTCTGCCCCTGGAGTTGATTTTTCTTTGAAAATCTCAGCCTGTTTCTTTCCTCTGACCTCTTTATTTTCCTTCCTCCCAAAGTCTATGGCAGGGGTGGGGAATCTGGGGCCTCAAGGCCACAGGTGGTCTTCTAGGGCCTCAAGGTCGGCCCTTTGACTGAATTCAAACTTCACAGAACAAATCCCCTTGACCCCACTCCTGGTCTAGGGCATATGCCAGCCTCCTTTACAGAGTCCTTTATTTCTGGGGATGTTGTTCCTCCCTCCTTCCCCACAATAGAATGAAACTCCTTAAGGAGAGGACCTGTTCCATTTTCCCTTGTATGTTCTCTCCCTAGAACAGGGCCAGTCACATAGTAGACTCCTTATAAATGCTTGTTGAATTGAATTTAGTTGAAATGAAAACGCCCTCCTAAGTTTCTTCCCTGTCTGTGTTTGTCAGTCACTTATTGAACTGCAAACTCTGAGAGAGCAGGCTCTCCTGCACCCTTAGCGCAGGTTGATAAGCCCATGACATGTGTGTGTTGATAGAATGAGGGAGGCCTTCCACCTGAGGAATTCAGAAAGGATGTGTGATGCTGGGCTCCACCTGGCACAGCTTGAGATGCCAGGCAGTTTGTGCTCTTAGAGTGGGTAGAGAAGGTGAATTGTAGTGCTACAGTCCCTAGCTCTGGACCCATCAAAAACAGCATGGTGTTGCCATACAAATAACACTGGACCTGGGTTCAAGCCACCATCATAATTACGTGTGCAGCAGTCTGCAGAACATTAAATATAAAAGAATAATAAATAGTAGGACTCCCAGGACTCCATGAAGAACGAGGTGAATAAACATAATAATTTCATTCAGATCAATTCCTTTATCATCACCTAACACTAAAAGTGTTCTAGTAGGATAACAACTCATCTCAGGACTAAATTTCATAAGACATAATAATAATGATGAATAGCATATCTGTAGCGCTTTCAGATTTGGAAAGCGCTTTGGATCCTGGGATGTAGGTACTATTATGACCTTTATTTTACAGAGGAAGAAAGAGAGGTGGAGAGAGGCTGAGTGACTTACTTGGGGGTCACACAGCCGTGTGAGTAAGTGTGTAAGGCAGGACTTGAAATCAGGGCCCTCTCTCCACTGTGAGGCATCTCCCAGATGCCTTCAGAGATGAGGAGAATGAAGAACAGTGGTTGCTGGTGTTTATGGGACACCTTATGACCTGTGAAATGCTTTCCATACATTCTCTCATTCCCTGATCTTTACTTCAGCCCTGTGGGTTAAACACTATAGTATCCCTGCCCCTGTCAAAGTAGATGGAGAACATGCGAGGCACAGAGGTCAGAGGTGCTCTGTGTGGATAGAGCCAGCGGTCAGGGCTCCCGAGCTGTGTCCTGACACTGAGCCTCGCGGTCCTTCCACACTGTCAGTCAGTCATTCCATCCGTGAGCATCAATAAGCCCCTCCTTAGTTGCTGGTTGTACTAAGCCTCGAGCAGAGAACAACAAAACCCTGTTCCTCCATTCAAGAAGCCACAAACATTGACATTGACAGGATGACATTGAGGGGAGTCTCTGGAGCCTCAGTTCCCTCATCCTTAAAATGGGTCTTTTGCCCAGATGCTGACCCTTACTGCTTCACAGTCCAGGTCATGTTGGTAAAGCCCTTTGAAAATGGAAAAAGCCATATGCAGATGGGAGGCGGAATTATGTGGTCATAATAATAATGTTGGTTTTGTGTAATAAAAATGCCACCACCTCCCAGCTGCATGGTAGTGATCAGAGGCATGGCTTTGTCTCTTCTCCCTTAGTGTTGCCCTCCTCATGCCCCCATCATCCCTCATTCTGCGTCCTGCAGGACTGCTGTGTCCCTGTGACTCAGTGGGCCTAGGTCAGGAACTTCAGCATGTGGCAGGACTCTTGGAAGGGGCTGTCACCGGTTCTGAAGCTTTCCTAGGGAGGACCTGACCTCACAGGCAAGAAGGAATGGGGGACCCTAGCTTCTACTGTTGAGATGTGCCCTTTTCTCCTGAGGAACTTCAAAAGATGTTGGGACTGGCCTGGAGCAGGGGCAGGGAAGGGGACCCTTCCAACTACATGGGTGGTCCTCAGCCTGTGCCTGGATCCCAGACAACATCTCAAGTACGGTTGCTACTGGCCCTGCTATCCTGCCATCTCTCAGGGAGGTCAGGGAACAGAGCAGGCCCTTTGATGTAATTGTAGTAATTATTATTAATTAATTCTAATTATTAATTATGACAGAAAATTAGTACTTTAAGGTGTGTGGAGAACATTACATGTACCACCTTGTGAGGTAGGTCCTATTATTGTTTCCATTTTATAGGTGAGGAAACTGAGGCACAGCACCCCAGGTACACAGTGCTAGTAAAGGTCACAAGAGGGACTCCACCACTTCTCTTCTGGCTGCACAGCCCATACTGCCTTTGTAGGCCTTGAGTGCTCCCTTTCTAGGACAGGTATATGACTCCTCTGTGAAGCCAGGACCCATTGGTGTGCAGCGAACTTTTCCAAGCACCAACCCATGGGCAGCCAGTCTGTATGACCCTCCAGCTGCTGCTCAAACAAGATGCAGAAGGAAGCTCAGCAGACCCTGCACCCAGAGGCTTCTGGCCTTCTGGGGGAGATCAGGCCCAGGCACAGGAAATCAAGGCCACATTTGTTCAGGCAGCTGGCCCAAGGAGGTCACTCACTGTGAACCTTCGGAGTCCTCACAGAAACCGAACAGCCCTTGATCCACCCCCAGCCTCTTTCCCTACAGCGGCTGCTCTGGACTTCCCCCCAGAGATAATTTCTGAGAAGGTGGAGACCCTCTCACCTTTCCCATTTTCCCATTTCTGCTCCTCCGCTCAGGTCACAGGTTTAGCCGATCCTGACCCTTGGGCTCCGGACCACATCCCTTCCCGCTTTGTCAGGGACCTCCCTGTGATAAGCTTTCAGCTGCTCCCTTGCTGTCAGCTCCTTCCTACCTGTCCAAAGATTCATCATTTATTATTCAGGCTTTGGGGATCTGGGCTGAGGATCTCACATCAGATCCGTCACCCTCACAAGAGGCCTTCTTGACTCGTCTAGCCCCTGGAGCTACTGTCCAGTCTCTCCCCTTCTCACAGACAAGATTCTGTAGAAGGCTGCCTCCTTTCTCTCTTCAGCCCCTTTCAGCGGGAGCCATTGTCCTCATCCCTCTCCTTCTGCAGGACCACCACTGGCCCATGCCCTTTCCTCACACTTCTGACGTCTCCATAGCTTTTGGTCCTAGGGTGTGCCTCATTTTACTGCCTATTCTGCTCCCCTGGTGTCAGAGATCCCACACTCTCCTGCTCCTGCCTCCCTAAACTGACTTTTCTCCTTGACCCACAGTGCAGCTGTTCTCCAGGGGGTCATCCTTGGCCGTCGTCTCCCGCTATATTTTTCCCCTGGATGATTTCATTCACTATCACAGTTTTCATTATCACCTCTTTATACAGGGAGGCCAAACTATGTGACTGTCTAGACCTGAGATCCATAGCTTCCTCCTGGATGCCTCACCAGAACCCTGACCTCAGCAACTCCCAAACAGAGCTAATCATCTCTCCCCAAATCTGACCACTTATTTCTGTCCTTGGCATCATCTAGGCTTCCATATTTGTAGTGGGGGAAAGGTCATTTCCAGCTTGGGGGTGGTGGAGTGGGTAGATATTAGGGAGCTTCCCAGAAAAGGTCAGGTCTGAGCTGGGCCTTGCACAACGGGAAGGAACTCTGCAAACAGAGGGGCGGCCTGGGGGGCTCCTGGCATAGGAGCAGACATGGAGCTGGGGCCAGCCTTGCTGGGGGATAGAGGAAATGGAGGGAAGCCGATTGAGCTAAGAGCGGAAAGGCAGGCTTTCACCAGACTGTGGAGGGCCTTGAACGCCGAGCTAAGGGGTTTGTACTTTATTCTGTAGGTCATAGGGAGCCAGTTTGAACAGAGGAGTGACATGGTCAGATCTGTGCAAAAGGGTCTGTCACACACACGGTATGTCTGTGTTTGTATGCATGCATCTTAGTGTGTGTCTCTGTGTGTGTATCCTTGTGTCTTTTTTGCATGTGTGCCTGCTCATATGTGTGCATGTTTGTGTCCGTGTGCACCCCTGTGTATATTTGCCTGGTGTTTGTGTGTATGCTTTTGGAATATCCATGTGCCCATTTCACAGGGAGTCAGCTGGTGCCTGCTAGTTGGTGCCAGGCACTCGGCTGGAGCCCGTAAAATCAGCCCTGGTTGGTCCTAGCACAGTGGCTGTGGTCTTCCTCTCACTATCAGCGTTCCCCTCCCACTAAGGAGCCCCTGGCCTGGGGGCCACTGGCATTCAGCTAAGCTCTTGCAGAGAAGGGGAGGGGCAAGGTCCCTAGAGCCCTGAGCCTGAGGACTCCCTGACCCCCTTCTGAGCCATCTTCCCTTTCTTGCTGGCCTTTAGTGGGGCTTGGGAAGCAACCAGAGCTACAGGTTTGAAGCAGCCGAGCACCAGTTGCAGGGATGGCTCGCTGGGCAGGTGGATGGGGCAGTCTGGCAGCAGCCAGCAGGCCACCCTCTGCTCCACCGGGAGGCATTCTCCCTGCCAAACCTGGAAGTTCATTGTTGAAAGCAGAATGCGCAAGCACACAGGCATGCGCGCGTGCACACACACACACACACACACACACACACACATGCACACACACGCACGCCCCAAAAGCTCATTACCTCTGCTGCAGTAATGAGCCATGTGCAGCAGTCTGCATGAACAGCTTTCCCAAGCCTTCCGTGGCCCGCTCGTGTCTGCCCAGCCTGCCATTGCTGCCCTCCCTGTGCAGCCCCATCCTGAGCCCCTTCTCTAGCTGCCCCCACTCCAAGGTCCTCTGTGAAGCCTCCCCCACTCTTTCCACCGAGCTTAGGCTTTAGAATTGAAGGACTGTGGGGATGCTTGAGCCCAGCCTGCTCATTGTAACGCCGAGGGAGGCGGAGTTAAGCAACCTGGACTCCTGTCATAGAATAGGGAATCGTAGGCCCAGAGCTTCCGGACCTCGACTGCTGCTCAGCTCCTCTTTCTCTGTGTTACTCCTCATTTTCCTTTTGCATGGTAGGCTTCTGGGGTGGTTTCCAGCTCCCTCCTCTTCCCCCATACACCTAAGGGCAGATGACCATCCTCTTCCCCCCTCTCTTCTCCTTCCCCTGTCTCTGCAGATAATGCCTGAATTTATATATCCAGCCAGCCTCTGTTTCCCCATCTGTAGAGCGGGGAATAATAGTACTTGCATTTGCAGTCTCACCAAGCTTATTGTGAGAGGGTGCACACTCCCTAGTCTCTGTCTCCAGCCTCATCTCTCCCCTGAGCTCTGGCTCCGCATCTCCAGCTGCCTGCTGACTCAAAACGTTCTCAAACATAATTCTTCACCTTCTACCTTAAACCTGTCTTCCTCTCAGCTCCCTATTTACATTGCTGACACCCCCCCCCCAAGATATTCAGGTTAGGAGGTAGCTTGTCATGATGATTGAGGCACTGGATCTGGAATCCAGAAGGCCTGTATTCAAATCTTGCCTCAGACACCAAGCAGCTGTGTGATCCTGGGCAAGTCACAGCCTTTCCTTGCCCCCATGAGGTGGTTGGTGCCCCCCAGCTCTTCTTAGATGCCCCCTCTGCTTTCCCAGTTCAGCACCCTCCACACGTTGCCAGGGCCATTGATGCCACTCCCCTATCAGGGGCTCCTCACGTTGATGTGGGGGTACGTGGCTTTTAGCGGCTTTGATAGAACTGGTTTCCTTGGTCACCCTGTGTTTTCCTTTATGCCTTTGTCCTGCTGAGAAGGGCTCCCTGGGCTTCTCCAGGATGCCAGAGAGGGCCCATGACACTGAGAGGCGAAGAATCTGTGGCCTCGGGCCTCAGGGCCCTCTCCTCCCTCCTCACCTGGACCCCTTCAGGAGCCTTCCTCCCCCAGTCCAGCCTCCACAGGCTGCCAGAACCATCTCTCTGAAGCATAGTTCTGAGCTCATTGCAGCCCTGCAATGAGCCGTTCCTGGCTTCTAGCTGCCCTGTCACTGAAAGCCTCAGCCTTCCCTCACTCCCTTCTACCCACTGGACTCTTCGTCCTCAGAGACACAGCAGGCAGAGTACTAGGCTCTAATCCTGCCTCCGACACTCCATAACTTTGTTGCTCTATGGGAGATACTTGGCTCTCCCAGGCTCAGTTTCCTGGTCTGTTAAAAGGGGGTAGCTATGCCTCTAGTCATCAGCCTTGTATTTTTGTTATGAAGCTCAGTGGAAATGGTGTCTGTAGGATGCTTTGCCTTACCTTACCTTAAATTCCAAAATGAAGCTCAGTTATTTTTGTGACTGTCCTTTGAATCTGATGTGCTGGCGCTGTCTCCCACCTCTCTGCAACACACCCTGTCCTCATCTCTACCTTTCAGAGGCCTCTCCCCTCAAGGCCCTGCTTGGGCGCCCTCTCCTGTGAAGCTTTCCCTGAGCCCCACAGCAGAAAAGGTTCTTGCCCAGTACACCATGTCCAGCAACAGGCACAAGCCTTTGTTAAGCCCTTACTGTGTGTGTGCCCAGCACCGTGCTAAGCCCTAGCCAGCTTCTTACCCTAAGCCCTTCTGCTCCCGTTATGCCCGACTTTCTTACATCTGGTTTCTCTGTGTCTGCGTTACCCCCAGCCTCAGCAGAATGGGAAGACCCCAAAGGCAGGGATTGTGAGGGTCCAGAAAGGGTGAAGTCCGCTGTCAGAGTTGAAGGGGGTGCTGAGTGGCAGATGGATGTGGGGCCTGGGATTCCTGTGGTAGAAGGAACTCCCAGGTGGGGGGACTCCTTCTGCCAGGGCAGGTTGTCACCTTCTTTGAAATGTATAGTCTCAGAGGAAGTGGCCTGGGGCCCCAGAAGGTTACAGGGCCCCCAGCATGTGTCAGACTTGAACATGTGGCTTCCTGGTCCTGAGGCTGGATCTCTGTGCACCACACCATGCTGCCTCTCCAGGTGGCAGAGTCAGGATTCAAATCCAGATCTTCCAAACATGGACCCAGGGCTCCTCGTCTGTGACAGCCAAGTCAGTCTGCTGAGCTCTACACCCTTGCTCTGGACCTTTCCTCTTCAGGCCTGTCCATAAACATGTTTAAAATCGAGCCCTGCATGCTAGATGCTGGAGAGACAAATGAAAAAGGGAAACAGGTCCTGTCCTCAAGGAGTTTGCATTCTGTCAGACCCCTGGGCCTGTAACACAGGCCTGTGGGCTCTCGGTATCAGCAGGCATTGGTTAAAAGGAGAACTGTAACAGACGGTGTGGACCTTGGGCTTGTTCTCTGGTTCACTTTTGCCCTGGCCGACACTTGGATCTTGCCTGTCACCAGGTGCCTACTATTGGTCAGTCCTAGACTGCAGTGAGCTATGGGACAGACACAAGGCCTGTCCTCTGTGAGCTTATACCTTACTGGGGAAGATGACTTTGACTCAAGACACAATGGGAGGCCTTTAAAGCAGGTACAGTCACTTGTCAAACCATGTGGTCTTTGAGAAGACAGAGAGGCCAAGGTGGCCCGGGATGGTCAGGGAAGAGGAAGTGGCCTTGATCCATCCCTTGAAGGGTTCTATAGTGACAGGGCCTGGACTTTCATTAGTACAGGGACATCTCAGGAGAGGAAGCTCCCCCGACTGGTGCAGGTTGGCCCCGTCTCTGCACTGATCCTACTCCTGTCTTTGGCACCAGAAAGTTCTATCTGCCACCACTTTTAGAAAAGGGAAAGCCTTTCAAGTGAGGAATGTGTGGGGTGGGGAGTCCTTTGGAAACAAGGACATTTCAGCTCTTCTGTGGGCACTTCTGCGCCCAGAGCTCCCCCGTTTTGCTTTTGGGAAATTCCAGGCTCAGGTAAGATTAAGATGGCTTACCCCACATTGCGTAGGTAGGACCAGGGCTGAGCATCCTTTCCTCCAGAAAGGGGCTTAGGATCATAGATTGGGAAGAGGACTCTCAGGTCACCACACCCCTCATTTTACAGAGGAAACTGGGGCGCAGAGAAGAGATGTGACTTAGCCAAGGTCACATAGGAAGTAAACAGCAGTGGCAGGATTTGAGATGAGGGCCCCTGAGTCTAGAGCCAGGGCCCTTTCCAGGCTACTTCCATGCCTCTTCAGCTCTTGGCTTGGTGCTTGAGAGAGGTATAGGGGGTTATCAGGCAGAGATCTATAATGCCTGGTACCTTCAAGGCAGAGGTCAGTGAGGGAGTGGAGAGAAGTATCAGAGAGGGCCGGGAGCTTTAGCTCTTACTGCTCAGAGTTAGTAAAACAAGGAAGTTGAACTAGATTATTTCTGAAATCTCTTCCAGTTTTGAGGTTCCTCCCTATGCCAGATCCTGTGTTCTTAGCTCTGACACTTTGGGTTCTAAGGGCCCTCTTGCCTCTGACATCCTGTGTTCTAAGCTCCCTCCCAGTTCTGATGTTCTGGATTCTAATGCCCCTTCTAGCCCTGATATCCTGTGTTCTAAGGCTTCTCCCAGCTCTGATATTCTGTGTTCTAAAGCCCTTCCCAGCTCTGACATCCTGTGTTCTAAAGCCTCTCCCACCTCTGACATCTTGTGTTCTAAGTTCCTTGCTAGCTCTGACATCTTGTGTTCTAAAGCCTCTCCCAGCTCTGACATCTTGTGTTCTAATTTCCTTGCTAGCTCTGACATCCTGGATTCTAAGGCCCCTCTCAGCTCTGACATCCTGGGTTCTAAGTTCCTTGCTAGCTCTGACATTCTGGGTTCTAAGGGCCCTCCCAGCTCTGACATCCTGTGTTCTAAGGCCCCTCTCATCTCTGACATTCTGGGTTCTAAGGGCCCTCCCAGCTCTGACATCCTGTGTTCTAAGGCCCCTCTCATCTCTGACATCTTGTGTTCTAAGGTCCTTCCCAGCCCTGACATCCAGTGTTCTGAGGGTCCTTCTCTAGTTCTGATAGGCCACAGTTCTGTGATTCTTTCCCACACTCTCTAGAAATCTTCTGGAATAAATGGTTCTAGAAGCACAGACTTTTCCTGTTTCGGATGGAAGTTCTTTCAGAATGGCTGACATTCTTCCCTGCCCTCTTCAGAGCAGGATGCCAAGTGTACTAGAATATTGCTGGATAAGTCACTGTCACCATTAGGCACATCAGTCATGGCAGGGGCTGCACAGCTGTTATTATCCTGGCACTGATGGCTCCACACCACTGTGCTCCTTGCCTGACCTTAATCGTTTTTCTGTCTCCTTCCTCACCGTCGATGGGTCTGATAGTGGCAGCTCCTTTTCCTCCTCATTCGCCTTAGAAACCAGCTAACCAGTGTTGCTGGCACTGTGTGAAACTAGAGGGAGAGTGCTGACGCTTAGTGTGGCTGGTGCCTGAGGGGCTCTCCCCTGGGAAAGGGAAGGCAGGGGCTTGAAGGCTTGGATTTTGTAGCATCTTTTTGGGCTGCTCAGGGCCTCATTAGCTTCCTGCTGGGTTCTGGAGAGGAAAGCGAGGGCCTAGAGGGTTGGATTTCTTTTTCATTTGGTCCTTGGATGTCTCTGGCACCACATGGGGGCCAGCACCTTCTCCCCAGCCTGCTGTTCCAGGTGCAATATGAGCTGCTGGTAGCTAGAGCACGAAGGAAGTTGGGGAAGGGATTTAGGAGCCTGGGCTCCATACCCACTGTCAGCCATGCTCCCAGTAACTCCAGCCTAACCAACATAGAAAGAAGTCACAGGACTTTAAGGTGACCCAGACTTGAAAGTTCTGTCACCGCCCTGGTGACCTTGGGCACATCATTTAAGGTCCTCCCTCACCTTACTCATCCATAAAATGACTTCCACCTCTCTAATCTGTGACCTTATGGAATAGTTCCCACTATTCCAAACCCATCAAGTGGCTGTCTTGTTTCTGTTCAAAGTCCTCTGATGAGGGGGGGATTTACTGGCTCCAGGAACAGCCTATCTCACATTGGGATTACACTCACCATTAGGGAGTGAGCAGTGGGATGTGCAGGCAGCCAGAAAAAGCAAGACTTTGAAGGTGTGGAGGCAGGAATCAGCATGGCACGCATCCCGGGGCAGTGAGGATGCCAAGCTGGCTCCACTGGGGAGGAGGAGGAGATGGATGCCTCCCAGCCCAGAGTCTCACCCAGCCTTCAAGGCCCAGCTCAGACATCACCTCCACAGACAAGCCCTCCCCGACCCTACCGTCAATCTTTCTGGTGACCCTTCTGGTCTGCCATGTGGTCTGGTTTGGTGTTCCCCGCACCCCACACTGGCCTTTGAGTTCCCTGAAGGTAAAGCCTCTGGCTAATTTGAGTTTTTTAGCATGGTGTCCAAATGTTCACTGACCTCAGTGACCATCCGGTTTGGTCCCCTTCATTTTATAAATGAAGAGATGGAGGCCTAGATTCATACAGGCAGTGACTAGTCAAGAGAAATCCCACGCTGCCCGGGAGAAAACAGGCAGCAGGTACTGAGGAGGAGAGGCAAAGGCATTGGCTCTTTCTTCTGGATGGCCGGGGGACCGCTGGACTAATTGGAAGACGAGGCAGGATGGTGTGGTCAGAGAAACATCAGCCTCCCAAGACCTGAGTTCAGATGTTACTGGCTGCCCACCCACAGATGAGGCATTTGACTTTTTTGGGCCTCCAGGTAT
Source organism: Pseudocheirus occidentalis (assembly GCA_028646575.1). Classification (NCBI taxonomy): domain Eukaryota; kingdom Metazoa; phylum Chordata; class Mammalia; order Diprotodontia; family Pseudocheiridae; genus Pseudocheirus; species Pseudocheirus occidentalis. The sequence goes on from CM053596.1 coordinate 53,418,947, forward strand.
TTTTGGTTGGTTGGTTGTTTTTAGGAGGGAGAGTGGCTAGATTGGATCATAGATCTAGGGCTGAAAGAGCCCCAAGAGACCATTAAATCCAACCCTCTCATTGTATAGACCAGGAAACTAGGGCCTCAAGTCTTACCCAGAGTCCTCTGGGTAGTAAAAGTCAGCATCTTAAAATCATGCTTTGAATCCAGAGCCCACATTCATGCCGCTCAAGGGCCTCCAGCCATAGCATTCTGTGACTCAGGGTAAGGACTGACGCGTGCCAGGCCAGCTGGCTTCATCCAGTCCTGCTTCTCACCAAAGTCAGGATGTGAGGAGGGGGAGCTAGGCTGCATTCTCCCATTTCCTATAAGCAGAGAAGTTAGTCCACATTTATTAAGCACCTACTGTATGCAGGCACTGTGCTAAGTGTTGGGGATACAAAGAGAGGCAAAAGAGTCCCTGCCCTCAAGGAGCTTACAGTCTAATCTGGGTTGAGAAGGTGCAGACAACTGTGTACTGACACACACATACTGGGTATGATCGACTAATGCAATTAAGAGGGATAGGGACCGGCCTCCCCTAGTAGAAGACTGGTACTGCTCTTCCCTGGGTGGGCCGGGGAGCTCCGGATGGCCCTGGTCCCCCACCCCGGCCTGAGCCCTCCCCACTCCAGAGTGCAAGCCTCCAGGGTAGAGACTTTCTTTAGCCTCCTTTTGTTTCCTGTGCCTCTAGCACAATGCCTAGGACATAGGTGCTTAATAAACATTTATTGATTGATTCAGTAAGAATTTATTATGCCTATTGTGTGCCAGGATCCATTTTGGGTGTGAGGGACAGAGACAGAAAAGAAACCTTCACTGCTCTCAAAGGGATTCCGTTCAGTGGCTGTTGATTCATGTGGCCAGTGACACAGCTGTGACCCCGCCAAATGTCCTGAGGGAGGGGCTCTAGGAAAGGCCTCTCAGTGTGGGGATCAGGGAAAGCTTCACGGACTGGGTAGAGAAACGGGGCTGCACTTGGGCTCGAGGGGACCTGGGTTTGACTTGTTTTCTGCCGCTGATTTGCCTGTGTGACCTGGGGTGCTGAGGTCTCTGGCCGTGCTCAGTCCCGGTCTAGCCCTTTGGGCCGGGTGCAGCCCTCCACTGCCCACGTCCCTTCTGCCTCTGTACTGCCTGAACTGTCTTGACACTTGGACTTGGTAATGAAAGGTGGGGTGTCTCATGGCCTAAAGGGGCCCTCTCCCCTGTGTCTGTGGGAAGGAGCACGCTGTGAGGGAATGACCCCCAGGTTCTAAGTCCTGGAGTGGCCCAGGGCAGGTCCCTCCCCTGCTCAGGGCAGCTTTTCATCTGGAAAATTAAGGAAGCCGGTCCAGATGTTCTCCACCATTTCTCCAGTTCTAAATCCTACTTCTAGGTAAACAGCCCCAGACACCCAGCAACCAACTGTGTGCCCAGTTTAGGCCAGGCTCAGACAGGAGAGGAGGACCCGGCCCCTGAGGCCCTTGTGACTCAGAAGGGGAGACAAGGGATAGCATCAGGGCATCCTCTCGCTGGGAGGGGAATGACTGAAGGCCCCATGACTTGTGCCCTCCCCCTCATTCTGTAGAGCCTCAGCTGGTTCACTGAGCAGCAGCAGCAGCAGCAGCAGAATGGGATGCCGTGGATGCTTCTGGGAGCCTCAGTGGGGGGCCTTGCAGACTGGCCTTCCTTGAATGCCCTGCCTCCTTCCAGTGAAGATCCCATTACAATATAACTGCACCTCTGATTCTTAGACCACCCCTAGTGGAGAGGAGACACAGGTATCATTCTTGTTCCACTTTACAGCTGGGGAAACTGAGGCACATAGAAGAGAAGCAGCTTGTAGGCAGTTAAAAGGCCTGCGTTCCAATCCTGCCCTTGCTGTGCTAGGTGACCTTAGGTGGGTCAGTCCCCCTTCTGTGGGCCTCAGTTTCCTTATTTGGCAGATAAGGGATTTGAACTCGACAGTCCAGCTCTAAATCCTGGGTCTCAGGGCTCCCAGCTCCCAGCCTGGGGCTCTTTCCACTCACTCACACTGTTCTATATTGTCTTGTATCGTCCACCCCTGTGTCACGTGTCTAAGCATCATCTCCCTGACCAGACTGTCAGCTTAGGGAGGGCAGGAAGTCATCTCCCTAGCTGTGCTTCTGTCTCTGCCAGTGTCTGTAAATGTCATACTCCCCACATGGTCCAGGGCAGAGCAGAAGGGACTTTCACAAACTCTGCTCTTCCCCTTGTTTGCCTTTCAGTTAGGTTTTTTTTTTTAAAGCCTCTAAGAGAGCCCTGCATGTGCACTTTGGGCGCGAGCCAGCTCTGAGTAGAGGGTGTGGGCGGCTGCTGTGTGGCAGCAGGGGGCGGGCAGAGCCCGCAGCGTTGGGGAGAGCCGTGGAGATGGAGTGGTAGAGCCCCAGGCTCCAGAGTCAGGCCCCAGTCCACACCTGTGAGAAGCTGGACCAGCTACCTGTCCTCTCTGGGCCCCAGTTTCCTCTGTCTAGTGAGAGGGTCAGACCAGATCTCGAAGTAAGGCCCCTTCTGGTTCTAGCATCCAGAGCTCCCAGGTCCTTTTCAGCTCTGAATGCTCTGTGTTCTGTGTTTGCTCTAACATAGTCTGTTCTAATGCTCCGGGTTCCAAGGCCCCTTTGGGCTAGCGTGCTCTAGTTCTAGTGTGCTCCAGCATTCCTGTCCTGTCATTGTATGGTCTAACTATTCCAGATTCCAGTATTCTGTGTTTTAAGGTCCCTTCAGGGGGAAATTTAGTGTTAAATTGTCTCCTGTCTCATTTTGTGGGTGTGAGTCTCCGCTCCCCAGCATCCAAAGCTCCGTAAGGAGAGGGTCATTACTAATAACTCCCTCTCACCTTCCGTTTCATCTGACCTTCGCAGCGTCCCTGAGAGGGAGTTAGTTCAAGGATTTTTATCTCCATTTTACAGATGAGTTAAACTGAGGCCCAGAGAAGGACAGTGACTTGTCTGAGATCCCACAGCTAGTCAGTGTCAGAGGTGGGACTTGAACATAGGTCTCGTGGTTCCTGGTGTTGCTGCACCTGGCTGCCTCCCCAAGAGCACATCTGAGACCCTTTCTGCCTGCCCTTCAGTGCTGAGCACAGAGTAGATGTAATACAGAACACTAGAGGGGGAAGGCTTCCTTTGGTGCTCAGGTGGGGGGCCCTGAGCTTGACTGAGGAAAGGATTCACACTTGAACTTGACCGCCCTGTTGGTTGGGTTCCTGGTGGCAGAGGCCAAAGGACCTGATACCTCAGAGGAGGCAACTTCTGATGGTTAAGGGCTCAGGATGTTCCTTGGCCTAAGGCCAAGCCCAGGCCTGACTCCTCTGGAGTATTTTGTGGGTTAGAGAGAGGAATAGCCAGATTTTCTAGGATCTAGATCTTACTCTGGAGAGAGATAAGGAAAAGAGCACTTAGGGGTGACTTTGTAAATGGCCACATTTAAACAAAGTGTGTGGCATGGTCATTCAAAGAGTCATTCTGGCACTTAACAGTTTATGTACAGCTTGGCTCTCTTGTGTTGTGAGGATGAGGTCTTCTGTTCATTTAAGGTGTAGGCAGCTCCTGCTTGTCCTCCAGGGACAGTCCTGGTCCAGGGAAGATCTCTGTTATCCAGGCAGGAGACGTCAGGGGCCTGGAGTTTCCTTGGGGACAGATGGCCGATAGTGACCGTGGCCCTTGAGGATTAGCTGGGGAGGGTGTGGGGCTGGATACCAAGAATGCCAGGCCCATTTTGCATGGAGATGGCATGGTGAAGAGAGAGTTTTCACGTAAGTCTCAAGCCCCACACCCTACAACAGCCCTTGGGCGTTAGAGACAAGGTCAGTAGTACTTGGGCACCTACACCACAGTGTAGACTCACACTGAACTTGACAGACATTCCTCAAGCTGTCCAACCATGGCCCCCTGGCTCCTGTTTCCTTCAGAGAGGAGTGCTAAGAAGACCGTGAAGCTGGGGGTGGCTCCCTCCCTGTTGAGGCAGCAGGAGGCCCACTGTCCTGTGTGCCAGCCTCCCCCCAGGGGAGTGGGGTCAGTGATTAAGTGGGGCCCTGGACCGGTGGGGAGGGTCTCTTCCCCATGACAGTCACTCTCTCCCTGCAGGATGGCCGAACCTCGTTTTAACAACCCTTACTTCTGGCCCCCTCCTCCCACCATGCCCAGCCAGGTAAGAAAGAGCTTTTCTCCTCCTCCCACCCCTGCCCCCCACCCCTGCTCGAGCCAGCTTTGCACTTAACTGGACAGTCTGGGGCATCGGCTATGGCCTGCCAGGGGGAGGGGCTCACCTTGGGGCCAGGACTGTGTGCCCAGGCCACAGGACAGAGCAAACAAAACAAACAAAAACCCAACCCTGGCCTTGGTGGGGACGCTGTGGCCACCTTGCTGCTGGACTGGAGAAACTGGGGCTGGCAGGGCAGGGGAGGGTTCTCTGTCAGGGGCCGCTGAGGAGGTGGGGGATGAGAGAGGGTTTAGGACAGTCCTTGGTGGTCTTGCCAAGCAGGCTGGGTGAGGGCTTGAGGTCAGGGCTGGGCTCCTGGGGGATCCCCCTCAGCTCTTCTGTCCTGTTTCCCCTTTCCAGCTGGACAACTTGGTATTGATCAACAAGATCAAGGAACAGCTGATGGCAGAAAAGATCCGGCCCCCACACCTGCCGCCCACCTCGGTCTCCTCCCAGCAGCCCCTGCTGGTCCCCCCCTCCCCAGCTGAAAGCAGCCAGTCCATCATGTCATTGCCGAAACTGCAGCAGGTGCCGGGGCTACACCCTCAGGCTGTGCCCCAGCCTGACGTGGCCCTGCATGCCCGGCCCGCCACCAGCACCGTCACAGGTAAGGGAGATGGCTGGCAGGTGGAATGATTCTGGAATCCAGGTGGCTGATATATGAGCCTCTCTCTTTCTCGCCCTCTTATCTCGTCTCTTGTGTCTCCCCTCATAGGTCTGGGGCTGTCCTCCCGGGCCCCCGCAGTCAGCACCTCCGAGTCCAGTGCTGGCACAGGGACCAGCACCCCCTCGACGCCCACCTCCACCAGCCAGAGCCGCCTCATAGCCTCCTCCCCAACCCTCATCTCAGGGATTACCAGCCCCCCCATCCTGGACTCCATCAAGACAATTCAGGGCCACAGCCTGCTGGGAGCCCCCAAAACAGAACGGGGCCGCAAGAAGATCAAGGCAGAAAACCCCTCGGGACCCCCTGTCCTCGTGGTGCCGTACCCCATCCTGGCCTCAGGAGAGACCGCCAAAGAGGGGAAGACATACAGGTGGGAACTGAGTTGTAGATTCCCACCTTTCCAGGCAGGCTGCCTCCCCTGCCCTGGCCCTAAGTTGCGAGAGCCATTTTCTGGTGCCAGGAATTACGAAAACCTGGTTCTGATCACTTTGGGCCAACTGGCCCCTATCCCACCTCCCATTTCTATCCCCTGGGAGCAAATTGAGCCCGCTGCTCATCCCTTCCCCTGGTAAGATGCTGCCATTGGTACCTTGTCCAGCTGGGCTGCTCAGGCAGAAGGGAGTAGGGCAGTCTGGGGAACTATGAGCTGGCAGGCTGAATCCTGGGCCCTTGTTCTCCTTCAGGTAGGAAGCAAGTTTGGGTGAGTAGGCATGGATTAGGCTTCCCAGCAGGTCATCCCAAAAGAGCTTTGAGGATAGGCAGGTCTTTTCCCTAAGCCCCCAGGATGTTCTGAGGGCTGAGGGCACCTCACCATGGAATGATCTTACAGCAAAGCTTCTCCCCAACTCAGCCCCAGTGTGAGGCCTGTGGCCCCACCCATGATATCTGAGCCTGCTCCCACTCACCTGTGAGGCCTTGGTCCCCTCCAGGGGGAGGTCTTCGTCCTCCCACAGCACCGCTTGTAAGGTCTGCTTCCTCTCAGGGATCAGATCTTTGCTGCCTCATTTGTGAGAGAGACCTCCGTTGTGTCCTCCCCTCCTGTGTGAGGTCCTAGGGATCCCTCAGTGTCCCTCCAAGTATGACGCCGGTGCGTTATTCATCTGCATTGAATCATCCATTGATATCGGCAGTGCCTACTCTGCAGAAGGGTCAGGAAAGGCTTCCTGGAGGAGATACCATTGGAGTTGAACCTGGTACAGGCAGAGGCAAGGGGGGTGGGGTGGGCATTCTGGGGCACAGGGAGCAGCCTAAGTGAGGACGCAGAGGGGGAAAAATACAAACTGTGCTTTGGGGGTCAGAGGAGAGTCAGAGTGAATCTCCGAGTCCATGGAGGGGTGTGGTACGGAGACCTCCCTGAGGAGGGTGGGTAGTGGTCTGCAGGCTCCCAGGATCAAAGCTGAAAGGGACCCCAGGAGTCTTCTAACACAGCCCCCCCTCCTTTCCACACACGAGGAAACACAGAGAGGAAGTGACCTTCCCAAGGCCGCAGAGGTGGTCAGTGGCAGTATTCACATTCACATTCAGGGCCCCTCATTCCAAGTTTAGCTCTGGGCCTCTCTGCCTGGGCAGTAAGGAGCCATTGAAGATTTTTGAGCAGGTGAGTGAAGTATCCAGATTGATACATTAAAAAAGATTATTCTGGTAATATATAATTTACAGACATCCCATGGGATCCTCACAGCAGCTCTAGGAGGTAGATGCTCCTGTTCTGTCTCTTAGGGTGATACAATTCTTGGGTGTCTGAGGTAGGATCTGAATTGAGGTCTTCCCAGCTCCAGAACTAGCCCTGTATCTACTATACCATCTAGCTCCCTATTCTAGCAGCTTGTGAAGGACTAGGGAATGGCAGACCTGTTCAGGGGCTTCTTCAGTAGTTCTGGGGGTAATGCCTATCCTTGGGGTGAGATAACCTCCAGGAAGGCCTGCCCTAGGTTGGTAGTGACTGGGACTACAGAAGAAGGGCCAGGGGACATTGAGGTGGCATTGACTTGGTTGGTACCTGATGGATATGAGGCCAAAGGAGAAGGGAGAATTAAAGATAACTGGTGACCCCTTCCCTCCTCCCCCCAGGGCTGAACATGGTACCCCAAGAGAAATAGCCAAGCCAGACTTTGAAAGAGAAATAACCCCATCTCAAGACCTCCTGAGCATGAGGCGCCAAGGGACTACTCAAGGAGAGATCAGAGAATTCTCGATCTCGACCTGGAGGGGACCCTCAGAAGCCACCGAGGCCAATCTCTTATCTTTCAGAAAGGCAAGAGAAACTAGACATAGACTAGCTAGTGACTCGCTCAAGGTCACACAGGGACTAAGTGTCAGGGGGGGCACCTTATGTCTTGGAAAACTAAATCATGAAAGAGGTCAGGGCTAGAGATCAAAATTGGGGAGTCTTTTGCAGAAGTGAGAGGGAATGAGTCTACAAAGGGAGTGAGTGTCGAGAAGGAAGAAGGCCGCTGGGAAACGCCCACATTAAGAAGTGAAAGAATACCAGTTCTGGAGTTACTTAATCTTTGGTATCATTTTCTTTATCTGTAGAATGAGAGGGTTGGGCTAGCTGGCCTCTGAGATCCTTTCCAGCTATAAATCTGAGCTCCTCTGATAGACGGCTAAGCACCACTGAAGGCTTCTCTGTGGCTGGTGATCCTAAAGCTGGAGTTGGTGGAGATATCTTAATGTCATGACTTTCTCTAGTGATGCCCTGGGTCCAGGAGCAGGGTGGTGGAAGGTCAGGGGAATACATGAGCCTAGGGCGGGAGCTAGTTAAGCATTAACATAGCAGATGATTGGGGGGTGGGGGTGGTCAGGGCTGGTCTCGAAGCAGGTGAACTCAGAATAGTTTGAAGACTCGGGCTGGGTTCAGGCCCTGGACGACACGAACAGGTTTAGTGGAAATGAGAGTACAAGAGTTCTGAATGGCGGGTCAGTGACCGTGACTGGAGGGGCTGGGGGGTGGAAAGGAGGACTGGGCTGAGTACAAGCCTCATCTGTAAAGCTGGGAAAGTGACCTGGAGAGGCATAGATGACAGCCCTAGGATGGAGAGGGGAGGGCTGTGAGCATAGGGGAGTGTATGACCAGCCTGCCCCCGGATCTCCAAAGAGAAGACCTCCTAAGGGGAGTGGTCTGGGAGCAAGTGTGTGGAATGAACAGCCTGCCCTCCCTACTCAGAAGAAGGGGCTTAGGAGGGGTGTGGTCCCCTTGGGAGAGGTCTAGGCTTCAGGGAAGAGGGGGATGCATAATGCTTTAGGGAGAAAGGTCTGAGGTCCAGGCAGAAGGAAGCCTGGTCTCCCCTGACTGCCCCGGCCAGACCCGCTCAGGAGCTTTGTTCAGTTCTGTGAAACCAACAAGCCAGAGCACATCCATGGTGACCGAGACAGCGAGGGTAGGACCCAGGATGGTGACATGGAGAGGGGTCCCCTGAGGGAAATGGGCAAGATAATACTAGACCTGGCTGTTATGCCATCTTCCAGTCTCTGAGAAAGGAAGTCATGGAGAGGCTGGTTTTCGGCTCAGGTTAAGGGACTTGCAACTACAGGCCCTTGTAAGCTCTTTGAAGACAGCAGCTGTTTTCCACCTTGTTGAATAACCAGGGATGCCCTGAAGAGTTGGCAGGGCTGCATTGGTAGTGACTCCTCATCACTGGGGGTCACCAGAAAGACTCTGGAGGAGCCCTTGCCAGGGCTGTGGAAGAGGGGAAGGGTGAGGGGACTAATGGCCTCCGAGGCCCCTTCCAGCTCCAAGATGTGGTCATGCTTGATGGCACAGTCCAGCGAGGATGGAGAGTTTGAAAAGAGACCCTTGAGGAGGAGTGACTTGGTATCCCTTCTGCCCTTCCCCTGTGGAGCCTGCTCACTCTGCCCTACCCCACCCCACTCCACCCCACCTCACCTCCTTAAGTGAAGCTCACCCTCCCCTGGGTAGGAAGCCAGTAGCCTTCTCAGGTGTGAGGGCAAAGTCCTTTTATCAGTGGCTTTTGTGCCCTCATGCGTGCCATAAAATCATGAACTCTCAGAACCTCAGAGGGCATCTAACCCAGCTTAGCCTTGGCTTGGAAAACTCCAGTGACCCAGAGCCCAGCTTCTCCCTGAGTATTCTCAAGTCTGAAGTCTGTATACCTAGAGCTGGGAGGCCTACATCCTCCCATCTTTCCCCCCAAATGTGGGCTCTGTCTTCACCCGGGCAGTCAGTAAACATTTCTTAAGCACCAACTGTATCCCAGGCACTGTTATGGTTTATCCTTCGTGCTCAAAGAGGACCATGACATCAGGAAGGTGATGCCATGATGTGCAAGTGAGTTGGATTTAAGTGAGGGAGGACTGTGCAGAGTCACCAGCCTCACTCTCTCTTCTGGAACCATATGGATCCAGTGGCCAGATACATATCAAGATACCTGGAGATGTTCTTATGCCAGGCACTGTGTTAAGCATTGGAGATGCAAAGAGGGGCAAAACTCAGTCCCTGCTCTCCAGGATGTCTCCCTTGTTAGGGAGACAATGTTTAAACTGCTGTATAAAAAAACTGTGCAGGAGAAATTGGAGATAAAGCCGCAGCACTAAGGACGACAAGGAGAGGCTTCTCCCAGGGGTTGGGATTCTAGCTGGGACTTGAAGGAAGCCAGGGTGCAGAGATGAGGAGAGAACATTCCAAGCATGGGGGCAGCTGGGGCACAGGATCCCAGAGCACATGGTGGGGTGAAAGGTGTAAGCAGGAGGGAGGGGCAGTTTTTGGAGGGCTGTGGGTGCCCCCCAGGCATAAGGTCTGCTTCTGTGCTCCTCAGATGTAAGGTCTGCCCCTTGACCTTCTTCACCAAGTCTGAGATGCAGATCCACTCCAAGTCACACACAGAGGCCAAGCCGCACAAGTGCCCGCACTGCTCCAAGTCCTTTGCCAACGCCTCCTACCTGGCCCAACACCTGCGCATCCATCTGGGTGTCAAGCCCTATCACTGCTCCTACTGTGAGAAATCCTTCCGCCAGCTCTCCCACCTCCAGCAGCACACCAGGTGAGAGGTAGCGGCAAGGAGAAGATGACGGAGGGGTCTCTGGGGGTTGCGGGACAGCCAAGTGCTGGTACTTGCTGCGGGGCTCAGAGGTAGAGGGAGATCAGGATCGGCCCTGTGGTCCATCCTTTTAGCTGTCTTGTGACTCTGGACAAGACACTCGTGTCTCAGTAAAAATGAGGGGGCTTGGACTTAGGGTCCCTTCCAGCTCTAAAGTTCCTGCTCCTCTGACCCCAATAAGTGCTCTATGGGACTTGGGCCAGACTGGTAGCCATTCCTTAGGGGGTGTCACAGAGCCAGGAGAGGACCATCAGCAGGCCTGAGGTGGACAGGGTTTATCACATGCTAGAGGGAATGGACCATGGCACAGGCTCACTCCCGACAGGTGTGTTCTCTGTGCCCTGCTAGGGGGCTTCACCATCTGCCCCAGAGGGCAGGGGCTGTTGGTGGTAAAAGGGGATTCCCCAGAGCTGGTTGTGACTCCTTCCCTGCCCCCTCTTCCTAGTTCTCATCCTAATAATATTTCTGTAGGACCCTTCACACCTGCCCTTTGAGGCAATGGCCATGCTGTCTTTAGCCCCATTCTAGAGGTGAGAACATTGAGGCTTTGGAAGGTTTGATTTGACAGCTAATGAAAGGCAGTGTGGCGCAGCTACCCACTTGAGGCCCCCCTCCAAGACTACTAGGTGCAGAGGTGTTGACATATGTTGGCAGAGGGAGTTTGCTCCCAGGTCTTTCCCTGTTGAGTTCAGACTTCTCCTGTCTGAAACACCCAGTGCTTTTTCTGCTGAGCTGTTAGGTTGGGACAAGCTCACACATGTGGTAGTGGGATCCTGCCTCCTCTTCCTCTTCCCCAGACCCACAGCCTCTAGAGTGAGCTGGCCTGGACCACCAGGAGCCCAGCCAGTCTGGAGCCTCTGGCCTCCCAGCCGCCATCTCCATGGAGCTCAGTGTCCCAGAAGCCAGGTCAGGGCTCAGTGAAGCCTGCTGACCAGGAAGCACAACCCTGGCAGGGGAGTGGGGGAATCGAGGCTCTGCCCATCAACTCCCAGCGCTCTGACAATAATCAAATAACGGCATTAATATTGTACCTTCTGTGTGCCTAGCACTGAGCTAAGTGCTTTACAGAGTTGCCTCATTTGAGCAGCCCTGGGAAGTAGAGACTCCTGTTATCTCCCTTTTACAGATAAGGAAATTCAGGCAGGCAGAGGTTAAAATGACTTGCCCAGGATCATACTGCTAGTAACTATCTGAGGTCAAATTTGAACTCAGGTTTTCTGGACTTCAAACCACACCACCCAGTTGCCTTTCTTTTCCTCATGAGATACAGTACCCCAGTTGTATCTGGTACCCCAGACCAGGGCAGGGTAGTGAGACTTGCTTCCTTCCTTCACTCCCTTCACCTGCTCATGCTGCTAGCGGCCAGCTTATTCTCTACCTTAGCTCTCAGGGGCCTGGCCATGGACCTTCATCTAGTTGATCCCTTTCAATGAGCAGATGGAGAAACTGAGGCCAAGAGGGAGGAAGGTATTTGTGCAAGTTCATCAGGATTAGACCCTAGGTCTCCTGCCCCTCAGACCAGAGGACTCCCTTGTTACGACTGAAGTATATACACTGCCAGGACCTATGCTCTCTATACAGAAGATTTGTGGAGACTGGGAAAGGGGCGACAGGCTCATAGATCTGGAGCTGTCAGGGACCCTGGGTTATCTGCACCAGCCCCCTTCACAGGAGGCAAACAGACTCAGGTAGTTTCTGTTACCTGGCATTACACAGGGGGTAAGTGATGGAGCCAGGATTTATACTCAGGTTCTCAGTCTATGGATCTTTTTTTTCACCACAGTTCCTCCCTGGGGGTATAAGTATTATTTTTAAAATTAAAAAATTATTTACTTTCAGTTTTACAGCATTCAGTTCCACAGTCCCTTGAGTTTCAAATTTTCTCCCCTTCCCCCTCCCATGTCAGCATGAAATCAAATACAGGATCTACAAATGCCTTCACATTAAATATTAGTCAGGTTGTGAAGGATTATAACCAATGGAGTGAACAATGAGAAATAGGAAACAAAACAAGAAAAAGAAAGTGAGCGAGCAGTTTGCTTCAGTCTGCATTCGGACTCTGTAGTTCTCTCTCTGGATGTGGATATCCCTTTCCATCATGAGTCTGTCGGAGTAAGATCATAACCTTGCATCGCCAAGAGGAGCCCAGTCTATCAAAGTTAGTCATCACACATACGATGTGTCTAATTGTGTACAATGTTCTCCTGGTTCTGTTCTTCTCACTCAACATGTTTATATAAATCTCTCCAGGTTATGATGAAGTCCGTCTGCTCCTCATTTCTTATAGCACAGTAGTATACCATTACATTCATAGACTAAAACTTGTTTAGCCTTTCCCCAATTGATAGGCATTCCCTTGATTTCCAGTTCTTTGCCACTATAGGTATTATTTTTTAAAATGGAAAAAGAATAAGTCCTCTGGACCATTCATTCTCATTCTGGGAGCCTTGGCTTTCTTCCCTCAGGGCCCTGGCAGGGAGTCCTCGAATCCACAAAATTACAAAAAGCACACAAAATCTGCACTTTGAATTACAAGTACTTTCAGACAGGGGTCTGAGAGGGCATTTGAGGTTTAAAAAGGTAGGAACTGTTGCTCTAACTTACAGACCCTGGAATATAAATCCTTTCTCCAGGAAGATGGTGAAAGACATGTTCCCCAAAACATGTGTCTTTGTCTCTGTACCGTTCAGTAGTTTTTTCAGTGACTTAGAGGAAAGCTCATCATACTGGTAGATGATGTAAAGCTGAGAGGAGGAGCTAACGCACTGGGTTCTGAACAGGCCAGAATGTGGACCCTTGTCTGAGAAGATGAAATTTAATAAGAGTAAATGTAAAGTTTTATCCTTGGGTTCATAAAGTCAATGGCATGGATAGATTCATAGCTTCTGCATGGTGCTTTAAATCTGTAACTCACTTTATGAATATGATTTCATTTGATCATCACAACCACTCTGGGAGGAATGTGCTGTCATCATCCCCATTTTATAGAAGAGGAAACTGAGTTTGAAAGCGGGAAATGACTCGCCTAAAGTCACACAGCTCTTAGGCATGTACAGCAGGATTTTAACTCGGGTCTTCTGGACAGCCAAGTCTAGCACATTCTCCACTCACCATTTAGCTGCCTCCCTAACGAGGATTCATTCAAACAAGACCTAGGGGGTGGAGCACAGGTTTTAAGAGACTGTGAACCTCCTTTTGTGACTGGCACCAGGAGGAGCTAGGGTGATTTTCAAGTGTATCAGGAGAGGCACAGTGTCAGGAACGTAGGTCTTCTCCCCAGCTCAGGCTGCATCTGGAGCCCTGTGGACATTGTTTCAGGAAGGCTGTTCACAAACTGTAACATGAGACAAAGAGGATGGTCAGGGTAGTGACAGGGCTAAGCCTCCAGCAGCAGTGGACATTCAAAGTTTGAGGATTCATTAGATTTAGAGTTGGGCGCCCAGTATTCAAATCCTGTATTTGAACGTAATTGCTTGTGTGACCTTGGGCAAGCCATTGCTCTCTAGACCTTGGTTTTCTCAGTTGTAAACTGACAGTTGGGGTGCAGGGCTGGCTTACATGACTCTTGAGGTTTCTTCTAGTCCCAGATCGGTGATCCCATGACCCATGGTTACATGTTTAGGGTCATCATTTCAGAGAATCAGTGACTTTCTGAATGGGAAGGGGTCTCAGGAGGCATCCCAAAAGCTGGGAGAGAGAGCACTTCCAAGATAGAAGGCTCCAAGGCACTGAGTTTGTTTAGACCTTGGTCACACAACCCATGTTGGAGGGGGGGATTTGCACCCAAGACTCCTTGACTCCCAAGCTCAGCACTCTCCCCTGTGCTGTGTGTCTCTAGTCAGGGCTGTGCCTGAGTTCTTGAAGGGACACCTCATGGGGAAGAGTCAGTTAGTAAGCATTTCTTAAATACCTACTATGTGCCAGGCCCTGGGCTAAGTGCTGGGGATAGAAAAACAGGCAGACAAGTCCCTGCCCTCAAGGAGCTTACAACGCAGTGCAGGAGACAGTATGCAAACACATGCGTACAAAACAAGCCACATGCAGGACAAGCAGGGAACAGTTAACGGAGAGACAGCACCAGAATTGAGAGAGGATAGGGAAGGCTCAGAGGTGGGATTTTAGTTGGGACTTAAAGGGAGGCAGGGAGGTCAGCGGTCAGTGCTCCAGGCGTGGGACAGCAGAGGAAGTGTCCTGGAGCTAACAGGCAGTGTCAGTTCATGGGATGGTTAGGAGGCCAGCATCACTGGATGGAAGAGTACATGGAGGGCTGAGGGGTGTAAGGGAAGGTCTAACTCAGGACGTGGTGAGCTCCCCTTCACTGCAGGTTCTCAGGGAGAGACCAGACACCACCAATGAGATGGTGCTGGGAGGGGTGCAGTCAGGGAGGGGCCCTCTGAAGCCCAAGGTCTCCTTCCAGCTCTGAGATTCTGGGATTCTAGACTATAAAACTCCCAGGAAGGAAGGACCGACCATCGTGTCTTGTCAGATATCAAGACTTGGCAAACTGACCCACCAGAACCTGGCAGGGGCCCTGTGTTTTGGAAGGACAGAGAAGGCAGGTGCCAGGCATCCTCCTGCTTTGAACTCTCTCCTTTGTAAAACACTCATCCTAGAACGGAGAGAATCAGTTTCAGATCACATTACCAGCCGGTGGGCGCTCTACTGTTTGGAGGTGCAGCTCAGGCATTTGTTGGGAATGTCACTAAGAATACGGACAGAGAAGTAGAATCAGAGGAGCTGGGTGAGTGAAGGCTCCAGAGTCAGCTTGCGTGGTGGGGAAAACCACCAGGTCACCCACCTGGAGGAGCTGGCTGTTGGGTCAGTGGTATTCAGTGTGCTGTTGGTGACCACATTAATGACATAGGAATGTATATTAGGTTATTGATGGTACCACATAGGATTGCTCTCCACATCAGCTTCCATCTATGCTCTGTCAATAGAAGCAGAGGGAGCCCTCCCCTGGCATGCTCAGGGCCAGAACTGCAGGAAACCATGAACAAGAGTCATGCAGAATGAACAGGCATGGATGAGTGGCAACCTGCACTTTTGGAGGGAATGTCCACATCCATGAGTGCACAGGTCCATAGGCTAGCAGGTGGCTGGGGAAAGGAGAGGACAGTGGCAACAGCAGCTAGAGTGGGTAGGGGGGCTTCAGAGGCACCAGTTACCCCAGCATCCATCCTTGGCCTTTTACTCTTAAGCCATCTTAGATAACAACATAGATGGCGTGCTCATCACATTTACAGAAGGCACCATGCCTGGAGGGACAGCTTATATACTGGGTGATAGATGGAGACGAAAGTTTTGTCAGTCACTGCTTTAAAGTGGAGCAGCCTGGGGTCTAGGGCCAGTCTGTCAGCCAGGTGGCTTTTGCTTTAGCTTTAGTTCAAGGCACCTGGCTCTGGGAGGGGGCATCCCGAGGGGAGGGGCTGCAGCAGCTACCCCTTTGGAGCTCGGAGTTTGGCCAGGGACAGTAGCCAGCAAAGAGGCCGAATCAGTGGGGCAGCAGGAGGGAGTGGTAAAGGTGGAGAGATTGGGCGGGGGGAATGCAGTCAGGGGATGTTTCCTGGAAGAGGAAAGCTTTGAGCTTAACCTTGAAGGCTAGGTATGCTTTGGGTAGGTAGAGGAAGGACGTTCTGGGCAGAGGGAGTGTTTTGCCCACTGGGGCAGGGAGCTTCTCTGGGCCTACTTGGGGACGGCCTGGATACAGCCTGAGGAGGTTGGGCTTTATCCTGTAGGCCATGGGGAGCCAGAGGCAGTTTGGGGCAGGGGAGTGATGGGATGACAGATAGGCTTTAGCAGATGGAGGCAGGAAGGCTGGTCAGGAGGTCATTGTTGGTGGGAGATGATGGCCTGGGCAGGGCTATGTGTGTGTATCCAAATCTGGGTCTGTGTCTGTGACTATGTGGATGTGTCTGGAGGTGGGTGTCCCTGTGGGTGCTGGTGAGGGCCAGAGGGTCAGTGAGAAGCTGATGATGT
Source organism: Pseudocheirus occidentalis (assembly GCA_028646575.1). NCBI lineage: Eukaryota > Metazoa > Chordata > Mammalia > Diprotodontia > Pseudocheiridae > Pseudocheirus > Pseudocheirus occidentalis. Next base: position 53,434,870 of record CM053596.1, read on the forward strand.
GCTGCTGAGGATGGCAGTGAGCTGAGCATGGGCTTGTCCTCACAGTTTTACATGAGGCTCTGGAGCTTTGTGCTCTCTTGACCCTGCCCTCACTTGGAGCATTGGTGGACAGGTATGTCCAGTGGTAGCTCCCCCATGGTCTACAACGTTAGGAAGAGAGGGATGACTTAGAGATCTGGGGGCCAGAACACTCGACCTTGCTGGCTCCCCCCACCCCTGGGTTCCTGGGGCCTAGAGGCAGGGCTCTTGAGCAGCCTGACGTCCAGTGCCCAGCCTCACTCCATGCCCTGTGGACCATTGCAGAATTCACACTGGAGACAGACCCTACAAGTGCCCACATCCCGGCTGTGAAAAGGCTTTTACCCAGCTCTCCAACCTCCAGGTCAGTGGCGCCTGCCAGCCTGTATGGGGGAAGCGCATTGGGGGTCATTGTTGGGGGGGGAACAAAAGGGAGGTATTAGCACCTGGGATTGGGGGATAGGTCCAAGTGGCTTTGGGGGCTTGTGGGTAAGGTAACTCCTTGGGAGCCTTCATGACACTCCCTACTCCTCCTCTTCCCCCAGTCTCACCAGCGACAGCACAATAAAGATAAACCGTACAAGTGTCCGAACTGTTACCGGGCATATACAGACTCTGCCTCCCTGCAGATCCACCTCTCCGCCCATGCCATCAAACACGCCAAGGCCTACTGCTGCAGCATGTGTGGGCGTGCCTACACCTCGGTGAGTGGGGGCAGGTCTGAGAGCCATCTGCACTGGGGGATGCATCCTCTTCTTGATGGGGTATTGGGTGAATACCAGGCAAAGGGCACGGCTTTCATCGTGGGGGTAGGCACCAGGTGAGTAGCAGCCAAGCCTCTAACCTGTGCCCTGGAGCTGGGATGTAGAGCTATAACGAGGGCTGGGCAGTTGGGGCTTTGTCCAGAGGAGCAAAAACTTAGCAGGTGATGCCAGCAGCATCCTCCTGCACCGCCTCAGTCTTCCCCTGCCATACTCCCTTGCTACAGGTCCCCTAATGGCTGGTTCAGTGCTCTGTGTCTTGGTGGGTAGAGCCCAGTCTTTGAAGGTGCTGGGATGCGAAGGAAGGTGCACTTCCCAGAGATGGCCACAGGGCGGCACATTGCACACAGGATGTTGATTTGCCTGGGGACCCAGGGAGGGGAAGGAGGCGCCTGGGCACTCACCCAGCCCCTGCCTCTCTCTCCCTCCAGGAGACCTACTTGATGAAGCACATGTCCAAACACACTGTGGTGGAGCACCTGGTCACCCACCATTCACCCCAAAGGACGGAGTCTCCCGGCATCCCTGTGCGGATCTCGCTCATCTGAACCCAGGGCCCTGCTCGCTCTGTGTGCCCCAACCCCCAGCCTCCCCAGGCAGGGGCACAGAAACCAACCAATCAGAACCCCCCGCCCGTGCCCCCGCTGCAGGCCGGGCCGCTCTCCTGAACCCTACTGCGTCAAGGGGCCTCTGCCCGCCTGCCACCGACTCCCCCAGGAGTCCCAGCTCAGTTCAGTCCAGTTAACTGCTATGCCCAGGAGCCTGGCCAGCAGCAGCGGCCACCGGGGGATTCTGGACAGTTTGGTGACATCCAAAGACGATTTCAGAGCACTTTGAACCTCTCTCTGTTGGGTTGTCTTTAGTTCACCCCCCCCCCCTTCATTGGGTTGGTTTTTTGTTTGTTTTCTTTTCTTTCTACTTCCTTTTTTAAAAAATAACAACAAAAAAATATTTATTGGCCAAGAAGTTGGTGCTGCTAAAATGGAAAAATCAAAAGGAAAATCGGACAGACGGACACGGAGAGCCACAGAGTGGGGGCCTCTCCCCTTCTGCTGGGCCATGCCCGGGAGAGCACTGGGCAGAGGGGAAGAAAGGGAGCGAGGGGATCACAGAGACCTCTTGGAAATGACCCAGGGCACCTCATGGACCCAAGGGAGAATCGTAGCCTCTGAATGGTTTGGACTCCGGAGTTTAGGGCCAGAACTGGGCTGAAGAGGTTCAGGCAGGAAGCTTAGTGGGAGAAGCCTGGAGCTAGGGGAAGAAGCCCCATAATGCAGATGCCCAGACTTCCCTCCCCTCGTGTGCCAGGCCAGGCCTTCCCCCCATCCCAGAGGCAGATGGGACAGGTAGGGCCCAAACCCTGGCACACTTCACACCCACCCAGAGAGATGGCCAGGTCTTCCACAGGAAGCAGAGGTGGGGAGAAGAGACTAAGAGAGGGGCTTTTGCCTCAGACCTCCAGAACCAGGCTTTCCCTACCCTCTTCTAAGAGTAACTCTCCTGAAGAAGAGGGGCAGGAGGAAGGTCTTGAGCTCCCATCAGAGTGGGGCTTTGTGAGGGCTGTCAGTGGAATCCCACCTGCCTGCCTGCCTACCTGGCCCTCCCCATCTCTCCTTAGTCTGACAATGGTGCTCCCTGGGTTCCTGTCCCTCCTGGGCCCTGTAACTACAGTAGAGAGTGCCCCGGTCTACCTCCAGTGCTGGCTAGGATGAGAATATTCCTCTACCTCTCCTGACATTCCTGTCTGCTCTGGGCTAGGACTGGGACCAGGACCTGGCTGGGGGGAAGGGAGGACAGGCAGAGTGGACTCTAGATGTCTGAGAACAAAGCTGGGCCAAAGCAAGGGAGGAGTGGGGATGGTCAGTCCCTGGAATGAGGGCATGGGACCCTCCCTGACTTCCTTCCCAGTCTTCTAGAAATGAGCCCAATTGCATATCCTCCCCTTCTGCGGTGGAGGCCCATTGAGTCCACCTTCCCCGGAACTGTGCCCATTCCCCACACCGGGAAAGAGCTGGACCTCCCCAGGCTGGGGAACAGAACCCTAACCTTGGAGAGGATGCTTGTGTGTCTTCCATGCCGGGGTGAGGTCAGGATAGGCATAGGCCGCCAGGCCAGGTCAAGCCCCACAAAACTCACCATCAGGTGGCCCGTGGCCATATTGCAAAATATGGAGTGGACTGTCTCCCTACATTCTGGGTCCCCCACAGGCACTGGCGAAATTCAGGCCTGGGGATCCCTCGAGTCCCCAATACCAAGGAGGCTTTGATAGGACAGCTGTGAGGGGCCTCAGACATTTGGGGACTGGCAGGGAAAAGGGCTGGGCCTGCCTGGGGGTTTGGAGTGGGGTGGCTCTGGGGCCTTGGACACTCAATACCTGCCACAGCTCAAGGCAAGTGAGAGAAGAATTCTAAGTCACCTCCTCTTACCCAACCCGATGACGATGGCACTTATCACCCTGTGCTAAGGCCCAGGCCAGAGAACCCCTTCACCCCATCCCCAAACCTCCATCCCTGCAGGGTCCCTCAGGGGTGGAGGGGCACTGAGGAAAGCAGCCAGTCAGAGGCCTGGCAGCCAGCCCCAGCACCCCCACCCTGATCTGAAAGCCATTCGTGTCTCCCCATGTATATAGGATCCATGTACAGAGCCCGGAGAAGCCCCAACAACCCCCTCACCAGAAAGGAAAAGAAAAAAAAAAACCTAGACAAAAACTCATCTATATCTTCTGTATCTTTAAGTTCCGTTCTGAATATTAACTGTTATTTTTATACACTTTTTAAGCCTTAACAATGTCATTGTTTGACCAGCTGTTTCATGCCCTTTGGTTCCACGTATTTTTCACTGGGTTCTTTTCCCTTGTTTCTGACTCTTTGATGTTGTATGATACTCAGTATTGTAGACTTTTTGTCAGCATGTTAATACCCTGTAAATACGCTCTGACACTCCTGTTAACACCCCTTTTTCTTTTGTCTATGGAACCTCCAGGCCACCGAATTTAGATCTAGTTCCCTTACTAAGAAAGAAAAACGGTTCCAGATGTTTGATTCTTTTGTCCACTCTTGAGACCTGGCATTGCAGGGCCAAGGAGGTGGGACCTCAGAAGGGAAAGTTTGCATTATGTTAAAAAGAAAATTTTTTTAAAAAGCGAAATGTGGGGAAAAAAACTAATGAAAAAATTAAAAGCCCTATGCTCTTTGTATTTCTCTGTTGTGAAAAAATAAAACTGTACTACGACTGGGAGACACGGGTGTCCTGGTGTGGTCTGTGGGTGGGTGGCCGGGGGACTGTCCAGATGAAGGAGATTTCCCAATTGTTCTCTAGGTCCAGGGATATTCAGGCACAGAAATTTCCTCTAAGACCAAGGGTCAGAGACCCTTCCTGGGCCTGGGTTCCCCATGAGGCAGCAGAATCAAGGGCTGAACCATCCCCTGAGTGATCTCAGACAAGTAGAGGGAAGAGGCTGCAGGTCTTGCAGTCAGTGAAACAAGCTTTCATCTCACCTGACGAGCTATGGGCAAGTCATTGCACCCCTCAGTCTTGGTGTCCTGTAATAGGGTAATAGCACCTAAATCATCACAAGTCTCAGAATAGTGGGTATCAATAACGTAATTTTAAAAGCATGGCAATAGGAGCTGTTGGTCACAGAACAGGCTACCTACCACCCTTTGCCATATCCCTTGCTCTCTCCTGGACCTTATCTATTCAAGTAAAAGGAGCTTACATTCTGTCATTTCTGATTTCCCAAAATTGATGGTGTCCCTAATACTGAGAAGTCAGGATCCCTTATAAGGAAGAATGCCCAGAAGAATTCTCCAGGAAGATCCCGCAACAAGCATGTAGGTTAGTGATCTGGGGCCTGAGGAGGATGAATCACTGCCAGGATGGGAAGTGGACTGAACTCCTTGGATAGGGAGTGAGGGGCAACTCTCGGGGCAACAGGGAGGAGGCCCTGAAAAGAGGGACTTCACCCAAACCCCTAAGGAGTGTGGGGTAAACTGTCCTGGTTAGAATGGCAGCTCAGACCTAAGAGCCTGGAAATGGAGGTGGTGGGGGGTCTCCTTCCTCTCCTTGTCCCCTCCCAGTGCCACTAGTCCAATCCAGACTCTTCAAGGATTCTGATAGCCACCTCACTTCCTTGGCTGAATCAAGCTGGGAAGACAGGGAAGAAGGAGCTCTGGGTTTGGGGAGTAGCCTTGGCCCTGGTGACAGACAGACCTTTGGTCTTCTCCCATGGTTTGCTTTCACTTTTTGTCTTTGTATTTCCAGCACCCAGTATAGGGTCTGTACGTCCTCCAGCCTCATTTTCTGGGTTCCACACAAATGTCACAGCTCCCAAGATGTGTTCAAATCCCATCTCAGGCTCATCCACTAAACCCCTGGGCCTGTTTCCTCATCTTCAATGACACTTTATAGCCCCATCTAATTCCTATCTATGAATTTACAAAACCAGGGCTCCCCCAAAGGTATCATAGAATGAAGGTAGCAAGGAGCTGTCAGGCCCTCAGAGGCCATCTAGTCCAATTCATTTCGTCAGCAGATGATGCTGATAGCCATTCAATACAGAGCCCTCCCTTCACCCTAGCAACTGCATAATTTCTCCTGGGATTGTAAATTTAGTCCTGTTCTTTTTGCTTATCAGACTTAGTTCTTCCTCTCTCTTTTCAGGGTGACCCTGATTCATCTTCAAGGAATACAGGGATTTGTGGATCTAAAAAAATCACATTTTCCTATGTCCCAGCTCCCCTTCCCCAGGACAGACAATAGGGTTCTAGCACATACCACAGTCCTCATATGCCATGGGTTCTCACCTTCACAACTACTACACACTTTGTATGACCTGCCCACAAACTCTAGCTTCTGTAGACACTATGGTTTCCTCTATGCAGTCCGTGGTTTCCCAGACTCACAATGGCTCCATGCACACCTTTGAGCTCATATATCCAGAACAGGGTAGGCTAACCAGGGTGCTGAAAAGACTTGACAAAGGTCAGGCTCAGCCAGGGTCCGCTGAAGGAGCTGGGAACGTACCTTCAGAAGAGAAGATGTAGGAGAGATCTGGCAGCTCTCTCCAAGTATATGAAGGACTATCGCGTGGAAGAAAAATCAGACTTAAGATTATCAGCTTGGAACTGGGGTGGCCCTTAGATGGCTTTCTAGTTCAATCTGTTTTTGCATATCTTCATATATAAACTGAGGCATAAAGAGGTTAAGTGATTTGCTCAGGGTACACAGTAAGTTAGCCGCTGAGGCAGGATTTGAACCCAGATCTTCCTGATTCCAGATCTAGTGTCCTGTCCACTATATGGTGCTGGCCCTATTTGTTACACTTGGCTGCAGAGGGCAGGACGTGGAGAGAGACGTGGACATTGCATTAAAGCATATATGTGCTCAATGGAAAGAAAAATCCTGATAATTAGAGATGTGGAAAGTCTTTAACAGAGGTTGTCCTGACTATTGATGTAGAAGAGATTCTTTTTTGGGGGGGGGAAGGGCAATTGGGGTTAAGTGACTTGCCCAAGGTCACACAGCTAGTTAAATGTCAAGTGTTTGAGGCCGGATTTGAATTCAGGTCCTCCTGACTCCAGAGCTGGTGCTCTACTCACTGTACCACCTAGCCGCCCCTGTAGAAGAGATTCTTATCCAAGTTCAGTTGAACTGGATGGCATCTAGCTTTCTTCCAACCCTGAGATTCTATGATTCTACGCTGCACTACCATATGGCTCACACACTCACCATAACACACCATGGTTCACACACAGGTCTGTCAAATGTTCTACAAGTCCCCCCCCCCAAAAAAACCACAGCTACGTGTCCCACCATCTCCTCCCCTGTCTCTTGGCTCTCCCATGTACTATAGCTTCCACAGACACCATGGCTCCCACAGACACTGTCCCACACTGTGCAACGTCAGCCACAGCACCCCTGAGCACAATGGCTCCCACATGGGAGACAATGGTTCTCCCACAAACCACAACACCCCACCCCCGCCTCTGCTGCAAGACCAGCCCCACACTACAGCTTCTAGCAGCTGTCTCCTCCCCATACCACAGCCCTCATACGCACCATTGCTCCCACCACGCCTTTCTTACCTTCCAAGGCTCCCATGCAAGCCATTAGTTTATTCTATTCCTTATTTATAGTTTATATAAATCCTATAAATATAATTTATATAAATCCTATTCCTTAGTATAAATTCCTGTCACCTCTGGCCTAGAACAGCACAAGAGGCTTCTTTCCAACTGGACTCCCTGCCTCAAGCCTTTCCCCTCTGCAGTCTACCCCACCTCCACCCAGTTGACAAGGTGACTTTCCTATCTACTCACTGTGTATCTTGCTTATATGTATTTAGGCACCAGGGGAAAAGGACGGGAGCAGTAATTAAATGTCTGTTGAGTGCCAGGCCTTGAAGCCCTTTACAAACATCACCTCCGCTGATCCTCACAATGACCCTGTGAAGCAGGTGCTATGATTATCCTCTTTATTTTACAATTGAAGAGGCAGACAGAAAGGTTAAGTGACTTGCCCAAGGTCACGCACGTAGCTAGTGTCTGAAGCTAGATTTTAACTCAGGCCTTCTCCAGGTTCAGCACTCTATCACTTGGCCACCTAGCTGTATGTCTGCTCCCTGCCCACTTACCCCCTTTAGAATGTAAGCTCCTTGACATCTTCATATTTACCTCATACAAACTGATGCTAAGTGAGAAGAGCAGAACCAGGAGAAATTTGTACACAATGACGGACACAACGTATGTGTGACGACCAACTTTGAAAAACTGGACTCTTCTCAGCAATGTAAGGTTATAAGACAGCTCTACAAGTCTCAGGATAGAAGGAGACGTCTACATTCAGAGAAAGATCCAGAAAGAACAGAGTCTAAATGGAGACTGAAGCAATCTACATGCTATCGCTCTTTTCCATGTTTGGTTTTCTTTCTTACCATTGTTCACTCCATCAATTACAACCCTTCTATACAACCAAACTAATGTCCAGTGTGAAAGTATCTGCAGATCCTATACTTGATTGCATGCAGCCATGGCAGGAAGCGGGGAGGGGAATATGGAGTGGAGAAAATTTGAAACTCAAGGGACTGTGGAACTGAGTCTTGTGAACTAAAAAATAAATAAATCAACTTAAAAAAAAAGAATGTAAGCTCCTTAAGGACAAGCATTGGTGGCCGTTGTTTTTTTTTTTTAATATCCTAAACACTTAACACAATGCCTGGTAAGTGTTCATTAAATGCTTGTTGATTGATTGATTGACCTGTGTCCCTCTCCCCATGCCAAGAACAGGGAAATTTCTAATGGGCTTCATTACCAGCATAACCAGAATTGGTATACAGCTGTCTGCTGGTACATTCAGGGCCATCTCCAGTTGTCCTGATCTGTATCTTGCCACTGGACCAGATGGTTCCAGAATAAAAAGTGAGGCTGGTGACTTTGCCTAGCCTTGCCTCACTTAAATCCGCATTTACTTGCAAGTCATGGTATCGTCTTCCTGATGTCATGGTCCTCTTTGAGAACGAAAACAGCCCAAATTGGTTGGTTTGTGAGTGTGACAGGAGATGCAGACACAACGAGGACTTTGCAGAGACAGGGACAGAGAAGGAGCAGCTGGTTTCGTTCAAAATCCAGCCGTGCGTGCCTATGTCCTGGCAGACACTGATATCCCATGACCCCAAGCCCAGGCGCCATTTGAGCAAGGTTGATTTTTTGGCTCTGAGTTTACAGCCATAGGTGGGTCCACAAGCCAGGCCCTACGACAGTTTGGGAACCTTGGAGATAGTGGTCCTGTAACTGCAGCTGTGCTGAGGGGACTCACTGAAAAGGAGGCCCAACCTTGTCTGGGACTCTCCATCCCCTGAGTCCTTAACCAAATGATCCTGTCATAGAGGGCTCTGTAATAGCAATTGGCCACAGAAGCTGATCAGGAGAGGGGAGAAAGCCCAGAGGCCCGATAATCACTCTTCTGCATCTGTGGAGACGGAGACTGACCTCATGCTATGGTGACCCTTATCAGCTGCAGGGATGCCTCTTCATCCTCCTGGTTTATCAGGAAGAATACATTATTTCATGACAGAAAGGGGAGAGATGCTTCAAAGAAAATATTAATCTGAAGAGGCAGAGGGGAAGCCTAACCACAGGTGACCATAGGAGGCATCAGAGTCTGTGTGTTATGGCTTTGGGGTCAGTTCAGATCCTTCTGCCCCTTCCTACATAAGAGCGAGTCACTGGGCCTCAGTTTAATTATCTGTGAAATGGGAATAATGCTGGTACATCACAGGGTTATTGTGAGGATCAAGTGAGGTAACATATGTAAAGCACTTTACAAACCTCAAAGTTCTACAGAAATGCTATTATTCCAACGTGTAATTATGTGGATCCACCAGTCAGAAGAAGAGTTAGAGAGAGAAGCAGTGGTGCTAACTTCTGGGGATTGAGAGTTCTCTGCTGACCTGATATAGACACTGGAGAGGTCTGGGAACGTGGGGAGATGGAGATTGTCAAATCAGCACCTACTCCCTCTTGCAGGTTCCACCCGGGGCTAATGATAATGCTCCAGCATCTGCACACAGAAAGCATCACTAGCAATTGGGAAATCCCAGGCAAGGGGCTATATCAGGGGCTCTTAATCTTGTCTGTTTCAAGGTCCCCTCTGGTAGTTAGGGGAAACCTCTGGACCTCTTTTCAGAATAATATCGTGAAATGCATAAAATAAGATTCATAGGACTGCAAGGGAAAACAATTCTATTGAAATTAAAATATAATTTTTCCTCCTTATCCAAATCCTCAGACCCTCACTGAAATGGACCTCTCTATTGGCTCTAGGTTAAAAACTCTAGCCCAGGTTAAAAACACCCACAGTTAGATGGCACCACAGTGCATAAAGTACCAGGCCTAAAGTGAGGAATACCTGGGTTCAAATCTAGCCTCAGACACCCTTACTAGCTGTGTGACCCTGGGCAAGTCCCTTAACCCTGTTTGCCTCAGTTTCTTCATCTGTAAAATGAGCTGGAGAAGGAAAATGGCAAATTACTCCTGTATCTTTGCCATGAAAACCTCAAATGGAGTCACGAAGAGTCAGACATGACTGAAAAGTGACTCAGCAACAACAGAAACAACAAAAGGGGAATAAGTGGTGTTTTCATTATTATGAAAAATTAAAAGTAGGGGCCTCAGAAGAGAAAGACAGATTTGGGTTGTAAAAGGTGGTATCTGACAACTCCTCCCATTCCTTTCAAGAGGCAGGGGTGGGAACTGTCCCTGGTTTGGAATAGTGTGTAAAATGTCAGAGTTTGAAAAAAATTATATTTTGGTTTTGCTAATTCTGCCTCCCTTCCTCTTTTTCTTAAAAAAAAATTTCTTTGTTATAAGGACTGGATCTCTTGGAAAGGGAAATCTAAGTGTTATAACCACAAAAGATTTCAATCAAAATCTGTTTTCTTAATGGTGTCTTAGAAGAGAAATTCTACTCTTGGACCCCACCCTGGAATATAGATGTGATGGGTTTGGGATGGGGAAGGCTGGTAACGACATCTTTGCTTGGGTTCTTGCGGTTCGGATCCATAGGTCAACAGCCTAAAAAAGTGGGAGCAGTGTGAGAAAACTGTCAAATGTTTATCAAGTGCTTGGAAAAAGGTCTATATTCTATACTTACGAAATCTGCCAAAGCCACCAGGCTGCTAGGTTGGCGGTTGATGCAGTCAATGATGCTGATGCGTCAGACCATGAGGCCACATCTAATATGGTCTTGAGAGAGCATATTGTTTCATTGCTGCTGCTGACCAAAGGCAGGGGGGACCTTAAAGGAGAGGAGACAATCTGGGAAGCAAACAACCACTTTATTTATTTATTTTTAAATAATAACACATTTGTTTTCCATTAACAAGCATTTACTTTCTCTTCCTTCCACTTCCCAATCCATCCCCCCTCCACCGAAAAAAGAAAAACAAAACTTTCGACAAATATGCATGGTTGAAAACAAAACCAATTCTTATATTGACTGTGTCCAAATATATTTGTATCCTGAGTCCATCCATCACCGCTCTGCCAGGAGGTAGGGGCCATTTTCTGAGTGACTGGAATCATGGTTGACTATTGGGCCGATCAGAGATATTAAGTCTTTCAAAGTTGCTTTTTCTTACAATATAAGCATTTTTCAAGGTAAAAACAAAATCAGGTTTCTTTCTCCACCTTCCACTCGAAGCCTTCTCATTCTGGAAGGTTCTTCTGCCCATGAGGCCGTTTCCTTCGATTGGTGAATTCCCCCTAGAAACTTTATTTTGGGGAACGACTTGGTCAGTCATAAAAACTACTCCTTCCCTCCTGCCCCAGCTCTGCTCCTGACTTTCCAAGTTTCTTTCTCTATTATGTCTTCTCTTGGTCACCTCCTCTCCCTCTGCTCCCTTCTCTCTGCCTCAGTTTCCTTTTATGTGTTGTCCGCCCCCCATAAGAGCATAAGCTTCTTGAGGGCAGGAGCTATCTTTCTTGCTACTTGTATTTGCATTCTCAGCACTTAGCATAGTTCCTGATGCCCAGTAAGCATTTAATAAATGCTTGCTGACTTGACTTGACTCGACAGGGTTGTTCTTCTATAAATTCTTCTCTCAGTTCTCACTTTACTCGGCATCATTTTGTACAAGTCTCCCCAGGCTTGTCTAAAGCGTCTCCTTCATCATTTCTTACAGCACAATAGCATTCTATCCCATTCATGTGCTGTCATTTGTCTGGCCATTCTCCAGCAGACGAACACCTCCTCTTGCTACCACAACAAGAGCTGCCATAAATGCTTTTATACATTTTGGTCCTTTTTCTCTTTGTCTGACATCTTGGGGGTATAGGTCTAGCAGAGATCAAAAGGTATGCATAGTTTGGTAGCTTTGGGGACTGAGTGAACTGCTTTAAAAAGATTATCTCAGGTGGTCACAGAGTCAATCAATTTTGGCCATTTTGTTTTACACCAGAAAGTTATAGGGTGAAGGGACAAGGAGACTTTAGAAAAAGACCATGATGCTGATGTCGAACCAAAAGGCAGAAAAGGCATCCAAACAGAGAAAATAACAACAAAGAAAAGGTCTAATAACCAGATCTGGTCATTTGAACGGTGGCTTGAAATATAAGAAGGTCATGTTCCAGACCAGGGATGGAGTGTATCTAATAACAGCCAATAAAAATATGTTTGAATAGAGTTTCACAAATCTAAGCAAATGTACTTTAAATTAAAAAGGGAGGGGGAGGAAGAATCCTGCCATACACACACACACACACACACACAATATGTGTCAGATATATAATTATATATGTAATGCATATATACATATGCATTGTAGGTAAAGTCTATGGTGACTCTGTCTCTATTTATCCATCCATCTACCTGTCTCCCTCTCTTTCTCTGTCTGTCTTTCTATCTATATAGTGGCATAGATGGTATAGGTAGCATAGATATATGATGGTTATCTATAACTCTATCTGTCTCTGTTTCTATCTGTATATCTTTCTATCTCCATCTCTATCTTTGTCTCCATCTCTGTCTCCACTCTAGGATGTAGCTGCATTGAGGGAAGAGGTTTAAAGGCAGAGATATTTAGAAGTTCATAGGAGAAAAAAATCTGAAAGAGGAACCTTGTGTTGTGAAGCAGGATATGGTGGGACTAGGGAGAAGAGAGCTAATACTTTCCCAAAACAAAACAAAACAAATAACCCACTGGGTCTATTGCAAGCAAAAAAGTGCTGGGATAGTCTGGGGGCAGTTTAGGTTGACTTTGTTCCAGGTGTATTGATAATAAGTCCTAATTGTGGATTTTGGGGGCAAGAAGAATATAAAAGCTATTTTAGGACTTTGCTCCCCAGATCCCAGACTCCAAGGGACCTCTTTGCAGACTGATTTTTATCTCCGTACTTGTAGCTTTTAAGAAAGACTTTGTCTGAAGCAAACAATAACTCCAAATATGGAATTACAAGCCAACAATAAAAACCCTCACCTTGAATATCTATATATGAGTATATAAAATGTGAGTGTGCTTCCTGTAGTGTGCTTCCTTCTGCATGGTTTCCCTGGAGTAACTAACCCTAGTTCAAAATAGTCTATGAGTCAATAGCCTCTCAAGCTGATAGATCATGAGCCCCCACCGGTGTGTTCACTTTTTCTAGTGAGCCAGAGGACACAATCAGTTCAAAGCAAGGACATTTAAAGAAAGCCCTAATAAGAACCTTTGAAACAGAAACCTTGTCTACCAAATATGGAACACACATTTTTTCACAAATATACACAACATCAGAGGGAAGAATGAGAATGATGTGGGAAATGTGTGTGACTGAGGGCAATCTGTGCCTCCAACACTGAAGGACCCCTGACATCTTCTGGTGATGTCATTACACTGCTTTCATTTATTCTCCTTTTAGTTAGGTTCCATTGGACTCACTCGGGCCATTCTTCAATGGATGTGGCCTTTGTGCTGAGTGTGTCCATTGCTAAGTACACTGTTTTGCTGAACACTGAGGTATTTGTCTCCATAAAGCCATCTCATCTTCAGTTAGTTAGGGTATGGTGGCTAAAATCCCTCCCTGATAAGGACAGAGGTACAGTTCTTTGTTAAAACCACCACATCTACCTAACAAAAACTAGGGGGAAGTGTCCCCACTCTTTCATTTCCAACTATTTTGTCTAAATCAAAGATGAAAGCCTTCTTAGGGTAGCTAGGTGGCACAGTGGATAAAGTACTGTGCCTAGAGTTGGGAAAACCTGAGTTCAGATCTGGCCTTAGACACTTTCTATCTGTGTGACCCTGGGCAAGTCACTTAACCTCTGTCTGCCTCAGTTTCTTCATCTGTAAAAAGGGGATAATAATAGCTACTACTTCCTAGGATTCTTGTGAGGATAAAATGAAATAATAATTGTAAAGTCCAGCACGGTGCCTGTTATATAGTAGGCACCATACAAATGTTAGCCATTAGTATTACAATAACTAGAGTTCAGATGATTCAGATAGATTTCTTTGGATACAACAAAAGGTAGGCTAAGAAGGTAAGGTCAATGTCCTCCAACCACCTAAATTCCTGTCATTATTGCTCATCTGTCAATAGCAAAAGTCTCTGGTTCTGGGCTATATTTTGGCCAGGACAAACCTCAAGTCCCCTACATGGGGAAAAGCAAGATAAACTAGACATTTTTTCATTTTTAGTTTTTGAGAAATATTTTTATTATCTTACCGTGGATAAAGGAAGAACTTATGGCAAAAAGAGACAGCATTAAAGGAAGTAAAATGGATAATTTTGATTACATTAAATTAACAAACAAATCTAATACAGACAAGATTAGAGGAAAAGCAGGGAACTGGGGGAAAATTTTACAGCAAATTTCTCTGATAAAGGCCTCATTTCTCACATATATAGGGAACTGAGTCCGATCTATGTGGCTATGAATCAATTCCCTAATTGGTAAATGGTCAAAAGAGATGAACAGGCAGTTTTCAGGAAAAAAAAAATCAAAGCTATCTATAGTTACATAAAAATGCTTTAAATCACTATTGATTAAAGAAATGCAAATCAAAACAACTCTGAGCTACCACCTCACACCTATCATATTGGTTAATGTGACAGAAAAGAAAAATGACAAATGCTGGTTTGGATGTGGGAAAATTAGGACACTAATGTATTGTGTTGGTGGAGTTGTGAACTGATTTTGGAGAGCAATTTGGAGCTAAGCCCAAAGGGTTTTAAAACTGCACATATTCTTTGACCCAGTAATACCATTACTAGGTCTGTATCCCAAAAAGATATTTTTTTAAAGTAAAAGGATGTATATGGATATATATATCAGCTCTTTTTGTGGTGACAAAGAATTGGGAATTGAGAGGATGCCCATCAAATGAGGAATGACTGAGCAAATTGTGGCACGTGATTGTGATAGAATATGATTGTGCTGTAAGAAATGATGAGCAGTAAAAATGGGGAAAGGACCCATATGTATAAAAATATTTATAGCAGTTCTTTTTGTGGTGGCAAAGAATTGGAAATGGAGAGGATGCCCATCAATTGGGGAATGGCCGAACAAGTTGGGGTATATGATTGTGATGGAATACCATTGTTCTTTAAGAAATGATGAGCAGGCAGATAATAGAAAAGCCTGGAAAGACTTAGATGAACTGATGCTGAGTGAAATGAGCAGAACCAGGAGAACACTAAACGCAGTAACAGCAGCAGTGTGTGATGACTAATTTTGATAGACTTAGCTCTTCTCAGCAATGCAAGGATCTAAGACAACTTCAAAAGACTCATGAAGGAAAATGCAAATCACATCCAGAGAAAGAACTTTGGAGTCTGAAAGCAGATCAAAGTATACTATTTGTTCTCTTGTTTGTTTGTTTGTTTCTTCTTTCTTGTGGTCCCTCCCATTGGTTCAGATTCTTCTTTACAACATTATTACTCTGAAAATACGTTTAATGTGAATGTATGTGTACAGCTTACACACCATCTTGGGGAGCAGGAGGGGATGAAAATTTAAAACTCAAAATCTTATGGAAGTGAATGTTGAAAACTAAAATTAAATTAACTAATTTAAAAAAAAAAGAAAAGAAATGATGAGCAGGATAATTTCAGAAAGACTTATATGAACTGATGCAAACCGAAGTTGAGTAGAACCAGTTGTACACTATAATAGCAATATTTTAAGGATGATCAGCTGTAAATGACTTAGCCATTCTCTACAATACACTGATATATGACAATTCTGACACTTATGATGAAAAATTCTAACCACCTCCAGAGAAGGAACTGATAGAGTCTGAATGCGGATCAAAGCATACTTTTTAAACTTTTTTTATTTTTTTGTTTGTGTGTTTTTTTGCACATGACTAATATGGAAATATGTTTCACATGACTACACATATATAATCTATATCGAATTGCTTGTCTTCTCAAGAGGTGGAGAGGAGGGAAAGAGAGAGGGCATTTGTAGCTAAAAAAATTTTAAAAACAAACATTAAAGTTGTTTTTACATATAATTGGAAAAATAAAATATAAAAATTTTAAATTAAAATGTATGCTTTGTTTTATTTCATTAAATATTTCTCAATTACACTAAAATAATCAGCACTAATTAAAAAAATTCCAAATCCTTTTCCTTCTTCCCCCTGCCCCTCCACTACCCCTTGAGAAGGCAAGCAATACTATTGATTTTATATGTGAAAAATGCAAAATCTATTTCCATATTAGCTATGTTTCAACACAAATACATGCAAAAAATAAAAATTAAATTTAAAAATATACATCAATCTGCACTCAGATGAACTAGAAATTTTAATGAAAGGAAGCAAATTTGACATCATAGCTGTCATTGAGACTTAGAGAGATGAACTCCATGACTCTGGAAGAATAATCCTAAATCAAAAGGAATAGAATAAGTAAAAGTTGGGAGGGAGCATTGAATATTAAGAATATGTATGCCTGGAACAAATCCAAGCCTAGAGTGGGAAAGCATGGTGGAGAGCATTTGGGTGAGTGTCACTAGAAATAGAAATGACATTGTCATCAGAATAGGCTATAGACCAGCTGGACGGAAAGAGGAAAATAGGAGGTTTGGAGAACAGATAGTAAGCCCCAAGTGGAGGCATGATATAGACGTGATAGGGGATTTCAATTATCTAGGCATCTGCTGGAGTTCTTTCTCTTCCTAACAGAAAAATAATAATTTTCTGGGCTTTGTTTAATGAATACTTTCTCTTTCAAAAGATCCTATTATTATCCCCATTTGACAGATGAGGCGAACTGAGGCAGTGAAATGGCATAGTGGTCAGAGTGCTGGATTTGGAATCAGGGAGACAGAAATTAAAATCCAGTCTCAGACAATTAGCTAGGTGTGTGATCCTGGACAAATCACATAAAATGTCACTCTTAACATGCCACAATTTCCTCAACTATAAAGTGGAAATAATGACAGCACTTCCTTGTCAGGGGAATTGAGAAGATCAAATGAGATAATATTTGTAAAGCACCATAAATCTCTAAATAAATACTAGGTTTTTTTATTTTTATTTTTTGCTTTTTTTTGAGGTCAATTGGGGTTTAAGTGACTTGTCCAAGGTCACACCTTTAGTTTTTGTGTTAAATGTCTGAGGCTGGATTTGAACTCAGGTCCTCCTGACTCCAGGGCCGATGCTCTATTCCCTGTGCCACCTAGCTGCCCCTAGATTAATTTTTTAATCAGAGAATGAATTATTTTTCTATTTGTATCCTTAGTGCTTAATATGGAATAAGTGCTTTATTGCTGATGATAATGATGATGATGATTAACCAGTTTTCATCAGTATGGAGGAATTCATTGCTGAGGTAGATGTGATAAGGTCCATAGAGAAAAAGAACTATTCCACTTCCAAAATTTGTGATAGAGAAAAGGGAAACCAGACACAGCCCCACCTAACTTTAGATTTCTGTGTGCCGCATTCCAAAATGTCCAGGTTAATGATCCCATGAACTGAAATTCTGCAAGAAAAGTCAACTCTTTTTTTATTAGTTAATTTATTTTTATTTTTCAACATTTACTTCCAAAAGTTTTAAATTCCCCTCCCCCCAAGATAGTATGCAATCTGATATAGGCACTATATATACATTCCCATTGAACATATTTTCACATTAATCATGTTATGTAGAATAAGAACGAGTGGGAGAAACCATGAGAAACAAAACAGAACCAATCCAAAGATAGTCTGTTTCACTCTGCATTCAGACTCCATGAGTCTTTTTCTGGATGTGGATGGCATTTTCCATCATGAGTCCTTTGGAATTGTTTTAGGTCCTTGCATTGCTGAGAAGGGCTAAGTCTATCAAAGTCAGTCATCGAACACTGTGGCTGTTGCCATGTACAATGTTCTCCTGGTTCTGCTCATTTTGCTCTGCATCAGTTTGTGTAAGTCTAGGAAAGTCAACTCTTAACAATGAAATTCTTAAGATATAAATAGACGTTTTGAGGGGAGAAAAAGAGATAGTTAAATTGTGTAAAACTGTTCCAATTATAACCCAATGAAGACCAACCAGCAGAAGATAAGCAAAGAAACCAAGGAAATTATTCAAAGGAGAAAAAAAAGTGGAACCAGAAGAATAAAAGATAACACTGTGATCATATAAGAGAAAAGTTAATGGAAATGAAAGAACCAAGCAAGGGATCCTGAGGATGATTTGGCAGGGTGGGATACAGAGGATTGACTTTTTATATCTATATATTTTAGGCAGTGAAATTAACTAATTGAATTGCAAATAACTTCTAAGCAATTTTAGTTTGTTGTATTTTTGTTCAATGTTAATCTTTTAGTAAAACATTAAAAAAAAGATAAGATGGAAGGTGGAGTTTGAAGCAAAGGCAGGTAAATGGCACGGCTCTGTAGTCAGGCAGTCAACTAGCATTTATTAAACACCTACTACATACTAGGCATTGGTGAAACAAAGAAAGGCAGCTCCTCCTCCCCACTCTGTCGCATATGCCAGTCCCTGCTCTCAAGCTCACAATCTAAAGAAGCAAACATGCAAATAACTACGTACAAACAAGCTAGATTCAGGATAAACTGGGAGTCGTCTCAGACGGAAGGCATTAAGATTAACGAGGACTGGGAAAGGCTTCTTGCAGAAGATAGGACTTTAGTTAAGACTTTTAAGAAACCAGGGGATGGAGGAGGGAGAGCATTCCAGGCATGGGGAACAGCCAGTGAAAACAATGGGAGTCTAGAGATGCAGTGTTGTTGGAAGGAAGGATCCAAGTGGTCAAGAGCAAGTCATCAGATCAGAGAGTATGTGGTGGGAGTGGGAAGAATAAATGACAGGAGTGCTTAAAATCAGAATTAGCTGAGGCTGATGAGAAAAGCTAAAGACAAAAGTCAGGTGGGGGAGAGATTCTTTAGCTCTATTGAGGGTTTCAAAGAAAGGTTAGGATAGTTTCTCAAAGTGGATGGAATGATGGCAATGGACAATAGAGAGAAGACAAAGATCTTCAACTCATCTTCTGTTTTCCCTATCAAAGAGAATGATCTCTAGATTGGCAAGGACCTACCAAGTGTGACAGGAGCAGTGTCTTTCCTCCTCCCCTCCCCCCATGTAAGTTGGGTTAGTTTTTCCATAAAAGGCATTGAACCTATCTGCGAGAATGGATTGGCTCAGAGGATTAAGCCTCAAGCAGTTGGCATCACTTCCTGGTTTCCTGACCACAAAACAGCCATGAAAAGCTCCAGGTTTGCTTAGATGGTGGGTGGACAATAGTGGACAACCCAGGCAGAGGAGCATTGCTCAGTTGAATTATCCTCCCTCAGTGTATATTGCCTAGAAGGTTCTCTCCTTTCTCGCCTCTGATTACGCCTGGGCTTCCTGCCCTTAAAAGTCCCAACTAAAATCTCATTTTAATCAAGAGCCCTTTCTCAGTCTCTCTGCATTCTAGAGCCTTTTCTCTCTTAATTATTTCCTATTTATCTTATATATAGCTTGCTTGTTTGTTTTTGTTTCCTTGTTGCTTTTTCCATTAGATTATGACCTCCTTTGGGACAAGAACTGACTTTAGCCTCTTTTTCTATCTCAAGAACATAGTACAGTGCCTGGCACATAGTAGGCACTTCGTTAAATGCTTTTTGACTGACTCTGTCCAGAATAAAGAATCTTATTGTCCTCACTCTATGCTGCTCTATTCAGCCCGTTTCTGGATAATTATGTTCGGTTCTAGGCACCATGTTTTAGGAAGAACACTAAAAAGCTGGAGAGCATCTGGAAGTGGGTTAGAACCAGGATGGTGAAGGACCCTAAGGCCATGTCATATGAGGATAGGCTGAAGGAATTGAGAGAGTTTAACCTAGAAAAGACTCAAAATGTCTATCCACTGTATTGTTCATTTTAATGTATCTCATGGAAAAAGGATTTGACTTGTTCCACTCATATGTGGAAGCCACAGAGAAACAAATTTAGTTTTGATATGCAGAAAACTTCCCAACAGTTGGGCCTGTCTCCTAAAGACAACCTCCAAAGGTAGCCAGTTCCTCCTTGCCTCTGGTCCCTGAGCTGGAGCCCCCATCACCATATCCACTTGTACAGGACTCTCTCCTCTCCCACTCTTGACAACTCTGCCTTGACCCTCACGCAGGGCAGAGCATCCATCTCCACCAATAACAGGAGAGTCCTATTCCAATGGGAATGTTGAGACTGGGGTTACATAGCAAAGGCTGGATATCTAAAGCACATTCATATTAGGTATGGGTCAGATTAGATGGTCATTGACTGCCTTTCAGCTCAGAGATTCAGTGATTTTACAAAGGGGCAAATGGGATAAGGAGAATTGTTGGCTAGGACAACTCCTGGTCACCTCTTCCTGTCACCTGTCCATGGGCTATGGGGTTGATTCTCTTCTAAGATGCTCTTAGGATTTAGGTATCTGTCCAGCTAGTGTATGTACAGGCTAAGTTGTGTGTGGGACCAGTGGGATGTGGGTGCTGTGACGTTGGAGACAACCATGATCAATGTGGGGAGCTGTGGCTTGTGGGGAAGGCACAATGTGCTGGGAGGACCTGTGACTTTTATGGAAGCTTTAGTGTAGGGGCAATGGCAGAAGAGGCCCTCCCAAAGACCCTAGATCACCCAGTCCAGCTCTTCCATAACTGCATAGGAATGTTCTGTGCAACATTCTTGCCTCCACTCTAGTGACAGGAAACTAACTACCTCCCAATGCAGCCCATTACATTTTCAGACCTCTGTAGATCTTACGAAGTTTTCTGTTAAATCAAGATTAAATCTACTTCTCTATAACTTCCTCCAATTGTTCCTAGTTCTGCTCTCTGGAGCCAGGCAGAAGAATTTTAATCCTTCTACAGGACACCCCTTCAAATGGGTTTGAAAACAACCAAGTGTCTCAGAACTCCTCTCCTGATTAAACACTCCCAGGTTCTTTCACTTATTTTCATATGCCTGACTTTAAGTTACTCTCACATCCTAAACATCTTTTGGACCATGTCCTTCTCAAAATGTGACCCCTTCTCAAGCTGAATCCAGTAACCCTGACAAGCTTTTACTAGGGCAGAGGACAGAGGGACTAAGATCTCCCTCCTTCTAGACACTGGGTCTCCATTTAATATTTTTTATTAAGAGCAATATGTGGATGTTGCAGAGAAATAAATTTAAGTTTGATGGATGGAAAACTTCCTAATAATTAGAGCTGTCTAAAAATGAAATGGACAGCCTTAGAAGCCAACTAATTCCTCTTCATTCCTGGTTCTCTAGCTGTAATGCCAGTCCCCAAGCCCATTGATTATGGGGACTCTTCCCTCTCTCCTGCTCAGACAGACTAACGAGAGCATTGGGTTTTTTTGGCTGCCATATCAAACTGTTCACTCTCAATGAACTGGTAGGTCATCCAACCCGCCCCACACACCGCCTCCCCGTCTCCCCCTGCCTGCCCAGGCCTTTGTCATACAAGCTGCAGTCTAGATATACCTCAACATTTTAAGCTTTATTTTGTACCCAAATGAAGGACTTTACACTCATAGGGATTACATTTTACCTCAAGAGATTCAGCTTGTATTTCTAGTCCAAAGTTTCTTAACCTTTTTTGTGTCATGGACCTCTTACAGCCTGGGAAGCCTCTGGGCACCACTTCTCAGAATAATGTTTTTAAATGCATAAAATAAAACACATAGGATTGGGAAGAAAACCAACTATATTGAAATACAGTCATCAAAATATTTCTTTAATAATAAAAAAACACATAGGAATGGAAATAAAACCAAACTATGTTGAAATACAGTCATCAAAATATTTCTTTAAAAATTAAAAAAAATACATAGGATTGGAAAGAAAACCAACTGTATTGAAATACAGTCATCAAAATTTTCTTTAAAAATTAAAAAAATACCTAAGATTGGAAAGAAAACCAACTATGTTGAAATAGAGCCATCAAAATATTTCTTTAAAAAAAATTTTAATGGTCCCCAGGCTAAGAATTCCGATTCTACACTGCTAAGATCTTTATAGATCCAAGTGTGTGGCCAGAATGTTAATTTTCCTTCCTAGTTTCAAAGCATTTGCAAATTCTATAAGCAGTCAGCTATGGCTTTATCCACGTCATCATTAGAAATGCTGACAGGCTTAGAGATCACCTCCCAGGTTGACATCAATCCATTAATGCCGTGCTTTGGGTCCAGTCATTCAACCCGCTCCAAATCTACTGAACTGGCTAGTTCACAGATCTCTCTTTTCCAGGACTTTGCCAGTGCCTAGTTGAAATCCAAGTCTGTAACATTCTCTTGATCTACCAGCAGTTCAATAACACTGCCAAAAAAGGAAATGTGTTTATTCTGGCAGGGTCTTATTCCTTTTTTTTTTTAAGGACTTAACTATCAACAGCAACAAAACCAAATAAACACACACACTTATAAGTCTTTACACATACAATGCATTTAGTCTAGCACACCAGTCCCTCCCTCAGTGTTTCCTCTTATTTTCGGTTCCTTCATCTCTGTATTTATAAAAGTATTTTTCTTTGATGTTGTATAGTCATGGTCAGTATACGGCTAAGTCCCAATTAGTGCAAGAAATTTCCCCCTGACTGGTCACATTATTCAAATTTGAGCTATAGATTTCCATTGGGTTGGAACCAATTATCCTGTTTTACATAACTGTAACTTTGAACAGGGCAAATTTGAATATATGTGGCCACTTGGGGGGGGGAATAATTATTCGAAATAATTGGGACCTCGCTGCCCATCCTTAGCTTCTATTTTCTCTTTGTTTCACCTCTTTCTGAATTCCTTCATATTCATCATATCGACCAATAATCATAATGCCATTGTAATGTTCTACTACTTTAATATAGTATAGTGTATTCAGCCTTTCACTTACTGTTAGATATTTGGGTTATTCCTAGCTTTTTGAAATCATGAATAAGGTTGCTGTGTAAATAAAATAATAAACATAATAATAGCTATGCGTTTATATGATGCTTCAAGATTTACAAAGTGCTTTACAAGTATTATACTATTTGAACCCCGCCACAACCCTGGGAGGTAGGTGCTATTATTACCCCCATTTTACAGATAAGGAAACACAGACAGAATTTAAGTGACTTGCCCAGGGCAACACAACTAGTAAGTGTTGGAGGCTGGATTTGAACTCAGGTCTTCCCGATTCTAAATCTATTCACTGTGCTACTTATATTTCTTTTCATTAAGATAATATTCTTAGGTTCTATTTCCAATGATGAGATTACTGAGTCTAAAATGGATTTTTGTTTTTGTGACTCTTGTTGGCTCCTCTTCAAATAGATTCAACTGATTTGTAATTCTAGGAACAATGTTTGCGTAACCGTTTCTCCATAGCCATCAGCATTAATTTTTGTCACTCATTTCTTCCAATTTGATGGGCAAGAAAGTTGTATTTGAGAGTTGGTTTAATTAACTCTGCTTATGAATGAATGCAGAGAGGTAGTGTGGCTAAGTGGATAGAGAGCTGACCTTGGTGCCAATAAGACCTGGCCTTAAGCCAACTTCTATGTGAGCCTGTGTGGTCAATGGGAAACAAGTAGACAACGTGATGATTGGACAATTCGCCTAACCTCCCAAGGCATTTCTCTAAGACCATGAGATTCAGAGAAGGTAACAATGTGCATTGGTAGAGGAATCGTCCACCTCTGGCCTTTCCTTGAATGAATGACATCATGGGTGCAGGACCCATCTCATATGCTTATTAATAAAAATAAAATTTGTGCACATGATTCTGTGTATTTTATATGCCGTGTATACCATATCACATTAAACTGCATAATATACTGTTCTACATTATATTTTGTAAATCACTTGTACCTCTTAACCACTTGTCCAATATAGATTGGGTACTGTCCATAAATATGTGTATCTTTTGGATATATTTGCTACAAAATTTTGCACCAATCTCTTAATCTAATTTTTACCACTATCATGTTGTTTTTGTTGTGAAGCAAATTTCAACTTTGGGCAGCAAAATCTATTTACGGTATCTCCAGTAAATTCTTTAATTTTTCTTTATCTCTGCCAAAGTTCTCATCATGGCATGGAGACAATTCTAGATTCTCAAAGACCTCTTGTTATTTAGTTGTTTTTCAGTAATGACCTGACTCTTCATGATGCCTTTTGGGAGTTTTCTTGGCAAAGATACTGTACTGTCTTTGACAGATGAGGAAACTGAGACAAACAGGGCTAACTGACTTGCCCAGGGTCACACAGCTAGAAATTACATTTCTGGGGCCACATTTGAAGTCAGGTCCTCCTGACTCCAGGCACAGCATTCTATCCACTGTATCACGTAGCTGCCCTCAAAGCCTATGCCAATGAAATACCAACCAGTAGGTGTTACCAAACTAGAAAGATGAGTTTAGACTCAAGAAGAGACCATGTACCCATCCTCTGAGGACCAGCCTAGTTCAGAGAGGCTCACCATCAGGCTGGCCACAGGGGCCATTCAGCCACCAGAGATTTCTCTAAAGCACGGGTCCCACTATGTCCCACCCTGCTCAATAAACTCCAGTTGCTCCCTATGCCGTAACACTGGCCTCCTTTCTATCTCAGCTCCTGGCATTCTCTCTGACTGTCCCCCATGCCTGGAATGCTCTCTCTCCTCAGTTCTGCCTACTGACTTTTTTGAAGTCCCAACTCAAATCTCACCTTTTATAGGAATACTTCCCCAACTCCTCTTAAGTCTAGCACGTTCCTTCTTGCCTCTTCGCTCTTCCCTCTTTATTCAGTATATAGCTTGTTTGTGCATATGTCTTTGTTATATCACTGATTAGAGTGTAAGCTCCTTGAGGGCAGGGACTGTCTTTTGCCTCTTTTTGTATTCCTAGAACCTGGTGCCTAATACATGTTTATCATTTGGTTGCTTAGGAGACTTGGCCGCCACGACAACTCTCTAAGTTACGGAAAATGTCCCCACTTTGATGACATTACAGATTGAATTGTTGGCTTAACAGCTAGATGCCTCCTCATCGTCTGCAATGGATATAGATGCGTGATTCCCTTTTTGTCTAACTTTTAAGTCATTTCTCTCATGTTTAACTCTGGGATCCAGCTGGAATTGATTGGCTATGACCACATACATGCCCTCTTTTGGCTCTGGGTCTGCTTGCATTACTTTAGATGCTTTCTTTCTCATGAAGAAACCAGCAGGGGTTCAGAATCGTGCCAATCAGATATTTCCATCATCAGAGCTTTGTAATCATTGTCCCCCAAAATGCTGAATCATTCTGTGAAGGTTGGACTCAGAGCACACTCATTTTCACTGGCTGAAAAAAGATTAGGAGTATTTGCTTTAATTCTCAGTTAGTCCTGTGGGCGTCCACCTGAAGGGACAATCCAAACCTCCTAAGGCTCTGTCTGTACCCAAAGACCTGAAGTGACCCCTCGGATTGCCCAGGGACCCACAGTTAAACAACATCCCAGCTCATTCACAGTGTCCATTGACTCACACCCCATGCCCATGTTTTCATGCTGTTTGGTCACTAATAGTCTCTCTTTTTTCCACACAGTCCCCATCCTTCAAGCCCACAAATATTGCTTTCTCTCTACCATTGGTTTCAATCATAGGGACTCCACCAGTTTCCAGCACTGGGATGACATCTTGATGTTCTCTTATACCTGGGTGGGAGGCTAAACAAGGGGGATTTGGGTCTTCTTTGCCCCCCAAAATAACTGTTTGCTTTTCAAGTTGGGCATACTTAGCATCTGACATTGCTGTGGTATATGAAGGATGGATTTTTTTTTTTTTTACCGTAATGCTAGCTGGTTTTCCCATTCATGGTTGAGTCATTTTTCAGTCATGTCTGACTCTTCATGACCCCATCTGGGATTTTCTTGACAAAGATACTAGAGTGGCTTGCCATTCCCTTCTCCAGCTTATTTTTCAGATGAGGAAACTGAGGCAAACAGGGTGATGTGATTTGCTAAAACCAGATTTGAATTCACCAAGATGAGCCTTTCTGACTCCAGGACCAGCATTCCATCCACTATACCACCTAGCTGCCTGAAAGGGGCCCGTAGGCTTTACCAGCCTGCCAGAAGTGTCCATGACACAGAAAAGGTTAAGAGCTCCCTGTTCTACATGGCGTCTTCCAAGAATACACATACATACACACATATCAAAATCATATAAGTTCCTTACGTAATGTAACAGACATAACTTTGCTTAATGATCATCTGATTGATAGGAATGTATACTCATCAAAAGCATCTGTCACCATCATGAGGGTTGTCCAGCAGAGAGTTCAAAGCAAAAACAGATTATTTTTTTTTGGAGATGCTGACCTCCTCCAGATGTTCCTTACAGTGGGAGACTGTTGTGTTGACTGCAATATGCCTCAGAACCCTGCAGAGTCTTCTAAGAAAGAGTCCTAATCACTGAAAAGAGTTTGGCATAACGATCTACACAAGAAAAGCCAAGTGGATGAAAAGGCCCATTGTTCGGGCTTTGATATGCAGTCGTAATCCACAGAACCGGTCCATTAGTAGGTATCCCTTGTAAATTCACTGTGAGTAGACTATAAATTTTAAACAAGAAAAGGGAAAGTGAGTGGGCGGGGTTTCTTTTGGGAAATTGTGCAGTACTTATAATCGTTTTGAGCTTCTTCCTCAAAGTCTCCCTCTGCCCCTTTTTGTGTCAAAATGTATGACTGAAAATCATGTCACAGTTTCAGAAGAATTAAAATCATGAGCTACCCAAGAGAAAGGCATTAAAGAAGAACCTCAGCGTCTTAACTGGGCTTTCACCACTGAATAACAATTTGTTTATTCTTCCTCTATTGGACTTCAATCCCATTCCCCATAACATCAATTCCAAATGCTTTTCTCTTGTAAGGCTTCCTATCTTACTCTTCCCTCTCAAAAGAGAATTTGCCTTCTATTTCATAGAGAAAAGAGGCTATCTTTTGCTAGCTTCCTTTTCTCCCCTAATTCACCTGATCTTCAATCTTCTCCCTTTTATCTCTCATTCTCTCTTCCTTATTTCCCATCTCTGATGAAGTGGTGCCTGTCCCATCCTGTGCCCTGATCCCATTCCTCCCTGTCTCCTCTGGGAATTGTCCATTTCCACCATCATGGATCTGTTTCTTCTCTGGTCTCTGAAAAACCTACCCATATGTATATTATACCAAAAATTACATTTCCTAAATTTTGAACATTTTGCTTGAGAAAAGACATTTAAAAATAAGAAAGAGGATCAAAGAATGTAAAAATTCACAATTTAAAAGACCAAGATAACTTTCCTATCAGGAAAACAAGATACTATTCCTTTATTTAGGAAGCTGTCGCTAGATTAGTTAGAAATATTAAGTAAAATCTGTAAGCTTTTGAAAGAAAAATAGAAACAATTTGGTATTTGAGATTTTAAAATATGATTACTGAAAAAATAAAAGGGTTCAATACATATTTAAGGTTATAAATTAGAAGGTCTTTCAAACTGACAATAGCTTAGTATGGTGGTACAATGCCTGAAGTTCCTGCGATTGGGGAGGTTGAGGCTGGTGGGCTGCTTGAGTTGGGGAGTTTTGAGTTGAAAGTGGGCTAAAGGCAATGGGATGCGTGCACCAAGCTTGGCATCCTTAGGATTGGTAGGGCCACCAGGCCAGATTGGAAACAAAATGGATCAAACCTTTCAAGAAGATCGGCATTAGCGTTGAGTCCAAGAGTGGCCACTTCACCGGCAAGATGAGGAGACCCAGTCTCAAAACAACAACGACAACAAAATCTTTCAGTGGTTTCCCCCAGGTTTCTGTGGTAGCAGATTTTGAAAAGCAAAGAATGTGAGAAAAGGTCCTGACTCCTCTCAGTTGAGGCCAGGTTTCCCCAGTAATGCGCCCAGTTATGCCATCGGCAAAGGTCCAGAGTAAGAAAGCCCATTAAGCACCAGAGGGTGTTCTGGGAGGTTTCCAATCGACTCAGAGCCGCTGGCTGTCAGGGATCCCTCTGTGGGTGATTGATGGTGATGTTGTGAGTCTGTAGTTTAAGTCTCATGACTCAAGGATCCCATCCCCTGAGTTTCTTCCCTTCGTCACTTTACCTGCAGTTTTTGCTCATGTCACACTTATAACAATTGCAATTCGAAGGGTAGAAATCGTAGTCCTAGATGACTATCAATGCACCCAGTGCATACATTCCTTGGCTGCCACCCTGCAATCCTCTCAAATAGCAGACAAGGTAAAGGAAAGGATGCTCAATCTCTCATAACCTCCAGTTAGGAGCAGTGTTCTCACTTGGGGCATTTGTACATTCACAGATCTGCCATGGTCGACAGCTTTCCATTGTTTCAGAGCAAGAACTGCGTGTGAGTGATCACCTGGTTTCTTCAAAAGACTGAGTGGGGCAAACAAGCCAAATGGCATCGGGCACGGCTCTGCTCCCAAGTCTGTCTTTTTTCTCTCTGTCTCTTTTCTCTTCCTCTTCTCTCTTTCCTCCCTCCTCTTTCTTTTTCTCTCCTTTTTCTCCTTTCCCCCCCCTCCCTCTCCTCCTCCTCTCCTCCTTCTCTCTCCCTCCCTCTCACACTCCCCCCCCTGCCTCCCCCCCCCATTGTATAACTATCCCTTTAACACCAGGTTAAGTCTGCAGGCAGGTTCTTTCCATAGGGTGTTAGCAAGAGGAGTCCAAGGCAGAGCACTGGTTTCCTAACCTCTCTTTTCATATTCAAGCTTAGTCCTTTTAAAAATCTCTCCCTCCAGCTTCTTCAGTCCTTCCCATAGACTCAGGGCTATGGCTATTTTTTTTTTTTTTTTTGAGGAATCAGCATTGAGGTTTGTTCCTCGATTTCCTCCTCGTTGCCCATTGAGCTTTGCTTGACTCCATTTATCCTGTTTTTGCTTCCTCTGCCAATGTTTGTGAATCTCCTGCGATGCTTTGCATTTTTGTCAGAGGTTCCTTTGTTTCTTTTCTTGCCTCCCCCCACACCCCTCCATTAGAATCTGCTTTCAATTTCTTTAATATGTTTATTATTTAATTTAGTTTATCTTTTAGCATTTCTTCTCTCTCCTTTGTTGCAGATTCAGCTAGAGATTCTGCATTAGTTTTGTCCCTTGGGTTTTTAATATTGCAGAATTTCTTTACTGAGGCGGATTATTTCTTTGACTTGAATGTGATCCATCAATTTAGCTCCACACCACAACCCCTCCCCTCTCCCCTGCCTCCAACTTTGTTGCTTCTATGGAAAAAAAGGCTTCCCTCTTTAATATTTGAAAAAGGCAAAGCTGTAAGAGACCATCTAGTCTAATTATTTAACAGATAAAGAAACTGAGTCCCAGAGAAGTTAAGCGACTTGTTCACAGTCATGCAATAGTAAGATGATTTGGGTTTCTGCTGTCTCCCTTTCCCCCATGCACAGTAGTGGACATGGGCGTAGCCACAGGAAGCTTTGTAGATTACAAAAGACAGCTGGCTTCAGGTTCACATCCTGCCTCTGATATGGCTAAGGTGATCTAAAGCACATCCCAACCTCTCTGGGCCTCACTCTCCTCATGAAGGTGTTGGATTAGATGGCCCGTGGCACTTGAACACAGGTCTTCTGACTCCAAAATCTGGCACTCTTCTAGCTCAGTTTGGAGTCAGGAAGACCTGAGTTCAAATTCCACCTGGACACTTAGAAGTTGCGTGATTTTGGGCAAGTCCCTTTACCTCTTCACTTTAGTTTCCTTCCCCATCTTGAAAATGAGGATAGTAAAGGAACCTTCCTCCCAGAGTTATTGTGAGGACCAAATGATACATACAAAGGGCTTTGGGAACCTCAACGCACTATATAAACACTGGCTGTTATTAAATACAAGGCAGAGGGTGTTTCTAGCTGTGATCAGAACAAGGGTGAAGGCTGGGCCTTTCCCAGCTGGTAGACAGAGGCAGGGGCAAGCTACTAGCGCCTGTTGCATGCTTTAGGAGGCTTCCCCCCATGTTGTTGCCTCTGTGCACCTCTGCAGATGCTCCCCTGCTTCCCCTCTATCCCACTCTGGGACAACTTACAGAAGCAGTGAGGGTCCCTTCAGCTGCTCTACCCTTAAGTCTTTCCACCCCAGATGGGGACGAGGCCCAGAGGATGTTGGTGCCCAGAGGAGAGGCTATAAGAGCTCAGGTCGTCTTCCCAAGATCTCTTTTCTAGGCTTTCTGTGCCCCTCTTGTTCTAGTCCCTGGATGGCATGTTGACTGAAGTTGGGATGTCTCTCTCTGGTCCATGACCCTCAGAAGATGGCTGTGGCAGCTTCTCTCCTTCCCTTCTTTCTCTCAGACCTGGGACATTACACTGGCAAGAGGGAGCACATGCAGGGAGTAGCCACAGACTGCCTCCTTAGCTGTCTAGCTCTGGGGTGGCTCAGCTTCCTCCCCCCTCCTCATCTCTCATCCCTGGCATCGTGGGGCAAGAGTGGCCATTTCTGGGCCACGTCCACACTGGCATTTCTTCTTCCTCTTCACAGAAAAACTGAACATTGTCCTTGCAACCACCATGGGCCCCTCAACCCCACCATGGGTCAATTTGAACTATATCTTGCCAAGATCCAGGCCTCCACAGGACTCTGAGGTCATCCCCATTGCCATGCTGGGGAGCTTTTGCCCCCCTATTACTTCTCAGATCCTCTTTATCTCTTTTCTTTCACCATTAGAATACAAGCTCCCTGAAGGCAAGGATTGTCAGGAATGTTATGACTTATTCTTGATGAACCCTTACAGTGATCATTGTGGTTATTTGTATCTTCAGTCACAATCTGGGAGAGCCCCTGGTTCAGAGCTGTTAAAGATGCCCCCTCTCTTCTTTATTTCCTCTTTGGTGAAGCATGGGGTAAAGGTACCTGCTTAGCTTCTTTGTCCCTCACCTTCTCAGTGCTGGGGAACCCATGTCAGTGTCTGAGGCCATGGTCCTAGCAGCGGCAGGAAGAAGTGGACATTGTATCTGCAGCACCAGCTACATGTCTCTTTCAATTAAAACTTTTTTTTTTTTGCAGGGGAAAGGGCAGGGCGGTTGGGGTTAAGTGACGTGCCCAAGGTCACATGGCTAGTAAGTGTTAAGTGTCTGAGGCTGGAGAGGACTCGGGTCATCTGACTCCAGAGCCGGTGCTCCATTCACTGTGCAACATAGTCACGCCTAAAATAAACTTTTAAAAAAGAATTTGCATGCTTCCTAGTGGTGCATCTGTAGTCTCTGCTGCTAGGGAAGACAGGCTGGTAGATTGTTGGAGTTCAGCAGTTCTGAGCTACAGTAGGGCTAAAGTCAATTAGGTATCTACATTAAGTCTGGAACCAATATGGTGAACCCCTGAGTGCTAGGGCCACCAGACTGTTTAAGGAGGAGTGAACCAGCCCTGGTTGGACAGCGGGCTATTTAAAGCTTCCATGCCGATTAGCAGTGGGATCAGGCCAATGTGTAGCTGTTGCACATCCAACCTGAAGAGAAAGAGAAAATCTAAAAAAAAAAAAAAAAAAGGAATTTTCTTCTCTCTGCTTTTCTTTTTCTTAGAAATATTTCTACCACTTTTGTTGGAGGATAAAGGGGAGCAGTTCTCTTCCATCTTACCAGAGATGTTATGAGTTATTCTTGATGAACCCCTACAGTGATCACTGCTCCCCTTTCTGAATGTTCACAATCTTTCCCTTTAATAAGACATTCTAGAATTTTGCCAGGAATGGAAATTAAGTTCATTAGCCTATAGTCTGAACACTCATCACCTTTCTGAAAATGAGAGGCATCTTCCAGCACCTCTCTTAGACTCTAGTATTCTTCAAAGATCACTCACAGCAGCTCAGCGTAGTTCACCTGGGTCCTGATGACTTTAACTCATCAAGTTTGGTGCTCCCTTAACAACTCTTGACTCATCTTGGACTTTATTTCCATCAGACACTTTTATTCTATACTTCCCAGTGTGAAGACCATTTCTCCTTCGTAGAGAAAACAGAAATTAAGAATTTTGCCTTCTCTCTATCATCTCTTATCATTCTTCCTTCCAGTCCAAGAAGGAGTCCTTTCTTGACATTTGATCTCTTCTTTGTCTCTAATAGGCCTAAAAAATCCTTTTTTGTTTCATTAGCATGCCTCACCAATCTCAACTTTTTCTAAACTTTTGCACTTCTATCTCTAATTTTTCAGGGTTCTGACACTTCTTCATATTAATTTTCCATTGCCTGTCCTTGCTTCCATTTTCTATGCTCATCTTTTTATTTTTTCTAATTTTCTAACACTTTTATTTAAAGTTTTGAGTTCCAAATTTTATCCCTTCCTCTCCCTCCTTTCCCCCTCCCTGATTCAGTAAGCAATAAGATATAGGTTATACCCGTGCAATTATGTAAAACATTTCCTCATTAGTCATTCTTTGCAAGAAGACTCAAATAAAAGGAAAAAAAAAGAAAGTGAAAACAGCATGCTTCAATTTGTATTCAATCAATACCAGTTCTTTCTCTGGAGGTGGATAGCATACTTCATCATTAGACCTTTGGGATTTTCTTAGATCATTGTATTGTTGGGAATAGCTAAGTCATTCACAGTTCTTCATTGAACAATATTACTGTTACTGTGTAAAATGTTTTCCTGGTTCTGTTCACTTCATCATGCATCAGTTCATGTAAGTCTTTCCAGGTTTTTCTGAAATAATCCTGCTTGTCATTACTTATAGCACAATAATACTCTATTACTCATATACCACAACTTGTTCAGCCATTCCCCAATTGATGGGCATCCTTCAGTTTCCAATTCTTAGCCACCAGCTGCTATAAATATCTTTGTACAAATGGGCCCTTTTCCTTTTTTTGGGGGGATGCCTTTGGGATATGCACATCTTCTTAAAGTCTAACAGTGTCAATGTGCACCCATCCTTGGGGCATCTCTACTGGTTTCTTTAGATGATGCTCCTTTTCCTTATCAGAATCATTCATATTATGTATGTAATCAGAATGTTATTTATGAGTCACATGTCCCACTTGAGCTAATTTCTTCTGCATAATAATAATAATAACATTAACTAGCATTTATATAGCACTTTAAGGTTTGAAAATGCTTTACATATGTTATCTCATTTTGTCCTCACAACCACCCTGGAAGGCAGGCACAATTTGTATTCTCATTCTACAATGAGAAAACTGAGGCAGATCTGGCCTCAGACACTTAACACTTACTAGTCATGTGACTTTGGGTAAGTCACTTAACCCCAACTGCCCTGCCTACACCCCTCCAAAATTTTTTTTAAATGGTAGTTCCCTCATTCTCTGGAGGATGAAATTATAAGCAAAGCAAGTGAACATTCAACTTCTCTGTCTCTGGCAAAGAGAACTCTAAGGGATCTCTAGAGAGCTAAAGACTCTCCTACATCTGCTCCACGCTAGGTTTGTAATCGGTCTCTGCAACTCATCAGCCAGTTCTGCCTTCTAGTCAAGTGGCTTGTAATATGATTCCATCACAATCTCCATACAAGTATGTGTATCTCACTCTCTTTCTTTCTCTCTCCCCACCTCTCTTCCTCTCTCTCTCTCTCTCTCCCTCTTCCTCTGTCTCTCTCTCTCCTTCTCTCTCTCATAATTATAATTATGATTTCTAATTGATATCTGATTTTTACACTGTCTAAATTTTTGCCAGTATCCCTTTTCCTCCCCTCTCCCAGAGGGTGATCCCCTATAACAAAAATATTTTTTAAAGAAAAAAAAGAAGAGAAAAAATCAGCAAAACTGATTAACGCATCAAAAAAAAGTCTGCAAATACATGCAGGGTTCTTTTATATCTGTGGACCTCTGAAAAAGGTCTGTAAAAGAGATGAGGGAGGTGTCTTCTCATACCTCTGAGTACATGCCTCCTCTTTGTAATTTTTTGACATACCTTTTCAGCTGTTTCTTGGTTTTTCTTTCTATTTATATTTTTGCAGTTACTGTGTATATTGTTGTCTTGGTCCTGCTACTTTACTTAGCACTCAGTTCATATAAATTATCTTTTCGTGCTTCTCTATATTCATCACAGTTCGTCATTTCTAACAGCAGTGGAATATACAACTACATTCATGTACCACAATTTGTCTAGTCCAATTGATGTGCAACTACTTTGTTTCTATGTCTTTACTACCACAAAAGCACTATTTTAACTGTTTTTGTATATGTGGGAGATAAGTTGGTGGCAAAGTGGATAAGAGTACTGGATTTGGAGTAGTATGACTTGAGTTTAAATCCTACTCTAGACACTGACTAGCTCTGTGACCCAAAGCAAGTCACTTAACCTTTGTCTGCCTCAATTTCCTCATCTGTAAAATAAAATAATAGCAAAGACCTCACAAGGTTATTGTGAGATTCAAATGTAATAACATACATACAGTGTTTTACAAACCCTAAATCACTTAAATCATTTAAACCTTAAATGCTAGGTATTATTGTTTTTGCTGTAGTTGTTATTTTTACTTGGGAACTTTCTTCTTATCAATTTTCCCCTTGGAGTATATGCCTAATGATGGAATCTATGGATCACAAGGAATGGAAATGTTAGTTATTCTATTTGAATAATTCCAAAATGCTTTTCAAAATGGTTGTATTGTTTTACATGCAAATGGGAAATAAGATATACAGGCAGTGAGGTAAGGAGATCCATCTTGCCCTGCCGGAAAGTGGGAAGAGAGATGGAGGAGGATATAGGAGAGAGCGGACTGGGGGATTGCTGTTTGGGGTGGTGGGTAGGGGAAAGATGCGGAGAAAATTCGTAACTCAAAATCTTGTTGAAATGAATGATATAAACTAAAAATAAACCATAAAATTTAATTTTAAAATGGTTGTGTTGACTCACAGATAGGAATATATCTTCTTGATAGTGCCTGACAGATAACAACCAACCTCTGCTGGGAGATTATGAGTAAAGGCACTCACTACCCATAAAGGCAGCTTATTCCATTTTTCAGGCAGTTCAAACTTTAGGGAATCTCCCCTAGATCAAGCTCTCTTGAACTTCTGCTTGTCTGTCCCCAAAGTAATTCTGACACAATGAAATAAAGATGGGCTCTGCTAGGGTAAAAGGGACAAGAGACTGTATGTTAAAGCAGAATGGGAGTGATCAGCACTTACTTCTGTGATAAGAGGGTGGTGCTTTATATGCTGAGAGGGTCCTTAGAATCTGACATTCTTACAGATGAGAAAACTGTAGCCCTGGAGAGGGGAACTAATTTGTCCCAGGTCAAAAGGTAGTAACAGAGATAGGTTTCACACTTAGGCTTTTTGACCCCCAAACCAGAGCTTTCACTGTGTCCTTCTGTATCTCATCCCCTAGAGAGTACTTCAGCTGGAGAATAAAGATTCTGCTCCAACCCTTTATTTTAACTCTGTGTGTATCTTTCTGTTTCAAGTGTGTCTCTTATAAACGACATACTGTTGGATCCTGGTTTCTAATATAGTCTTCTCTTCCATTTTATGGGTGAGTTCATTTCATTCATATTCACAGTGATAATTCCTACTGTGTATTTCCATCCATTCTATTCTCTTATATTTATGTTTCTCTTTTTCATCCTGCCCACTCCTCAAGGGTCTGTTTTGCTTCTGACCATCGCCTCCCTTAATCTGTCCTTCTTCTTTTTCCCACTTCCCTATTGGTAAAGATAAATTTTTATACCTCTGTGTGTATGCATGTATGTGTGTGTGTGTTTATTTATTCTTTCACCCTTGAACTAGTTCAGATAAGAGTGATGTTGAAGTATTACTTGCTACCCCTACAATTTCCCCCTCCACTGTATGAACTCTTCTTTGTATGACTCCCCCATTCTTCCTCTCCCTTCTCCTTCTCTCAGTGCATCTCTTTTTCACCCTTCCATTCTTCTTTTGATACCCATGCCTTTTGTCTAACTTAACTATCCTTATGGTGACACACAGTTCTTAGATATTTTGTATTATATATATATATAACATATGTATATATATATATTATGTTATATCTTCTCATATAGGAATATAAACACTTTAACCTTGTTTAGTTTCTTATGATTTCTCACTCATTTATCTTTTTTATGCTTCTCTTGATTCTTATAAATGTCAAAATTTCTATTTAGCTCTGGTCTTTTTATCAAGAGTGTTTGAAAGTTGTTTCATTGCATTCATTTTCCCATAGTAGCCTTATACACAGTTTTGCTGGGTTGTAATCCTAGCTCCTTTGATTTCTGAATTATCATTTTCCAAGCCTTCTGTTCCTTTATAGTGGTAACTGCTAAATGTGGTATTCCAACTGTGGTTCCATGATATCTGAATTATTTCTGTCTGCTTGCAGTATTTTCCCCTTGATCTGGGAGCTCTGGATTTTGACTGCAATCTTCCTGGGAGTTTTTATTCGGGGGTTTCTTTCAGAAGATGATCAGTGCATTCCTTCGATTTCTACTTTGTCCTCTGTTTCTAAGATGTCTGGGCA
Organism: Pseudocheirus occidentalis; assembly: GCA_028646575.1. NCBI lineage: Eukaryota > Metazoa > Chordata > Mammalia > Diprotodontia > Pseudocheiridae > Pseudocheirus > Pseudocheirus occidentalis. Next base: position 53,471,000 of record CM053596.1, read on the forward strand.
GTTTTTCTTCATAAAATTTCTTGAAATATGACGTGTAGACTCTTTTCTGTTCATTGCTTTCAGGTAGACCAATACATTCTTAAACTATCTCTCCTTGACCTATTTTCCAAGTCAGTTCTTTTCCCTATGAAATATTTCACATTTTCTTCTATTTTTTTCTTTAGTCTTTTGAATTTGTTTAGCTTCCATTTGTTCAATTCTTATTTTTAAGGAGTTATTTTCTTCAGTACTTTTTGGTGCCTCTTTTGACAAGCTATTAATTCCCTTTTCATAATTTTCTTATGTAGCTCTTACTTATTTTCTCATTTTCCACTACCTTTCATATTTGATTAAAGCTTGTTTTGCTACCTTTAAATCTTTCTTTGGCTTTTTTCAGAATTCTTGTTAGGCTTCTGTCCAATCTGCATTTTCTTCGAGGCTTTGCTTGTAGAGGTTTTAATGTCATTGTCTTTTCAGTTTTTTGCATCTTGAACTTCTCTGTCACTATAGTAGCTTTTTACAGTCAGATTATTTTCTTGTTGTTTGCTCATTTTTCCAGTCTATTTCTTGACATTGAACTTAACATTAGAATCAACCTCTGCTCACTTCTAGGGGTGGGGGGAACATCTGGTTTGATCTTCTGTCTTTGTGTCCTGTTGCTGCTTTTACAGCTCAGTGAGTGCCTCTGAGTTTTCACTATTTCCAACATAGTGCGATCCAGGAAGAAAGCTGGTTACTGCCCTCCTGACCTGTGCTCTTATCTTTATACAGATAGTGTCCCTGCTCCCTTGTGACAGAGATTGCTCCTCTGCTGTGACCCAGAACTTGGTAAAGGGTGACAGCTGCCAAATAGCACTTGTTCTTGCTTCCAGTGCTACTACAGGGGTCCATTACGATCTATTCCAGGTCTTCAAGCCTCCTACTGTCTGAGCTTGAGCACTGGGCACTGGATTACTCCTCACTGTTCTGACCACTACCATAGTCTGGTGTTGCTGCCACCACTGGTGCCACTTCTGTTGTTCTGTGCTCTTAGCCAGTTCCCTCTCCAGTGCCCACAGACTTTGTTTCCTGTCCTCTTGCCCTAGGCCGGAAAAATGACTCACTGTGATTTTTTTTTCTTGGATTTCCCACTGAGAATTTGACCTGGTGTGTTTTCTGTAGTTGTTGAAGAGGTTTTTGGAGAAGGTTTGGCAGTTGGGAACTTTCACTTCAATATCTTGATACCATTTCCTCCACTTCCTAGTGAGTCTAACAACTCACATTTATAGGGTCCTCTAAAGCTTGCCAAATGCTTTCTTCAAAATGACCTTGTGAAGTGCGTGACGCAAAAATTATTACAACTCTATTTCATATAAGGGAAATTAAAGCTCTGGACCTTTAAGAAACTTAGCCATGAGCACATAGCTATTGTGTGTCCGAGATGAGATTCAACCCCAGGTAGGTCTCTTGCTTCTCAGTCCTATGCTCTATTCACTCATTTACTCTATCTACTATTCTTTCAAAATACAAGGGACTGAGGCAAAAGGGGGCAGCTGTTTTGGTAGAGATTCAAGGAAGGGAAAACTAGATAAAGAGGTGAGATGGGAGGCAGAGGGTGCATTTTAATGACTCCCCCAGCCTCCATTCTGATAAATTTGTACCCAGGGATAAATCTGTCCATTGTGGAGAGCAACACAGGCACCCTTTATGTGATGTCCATCCTCTCATTGGCCACCCATTCTCTTCTCCTGGGCTCTGGGAGTCCTTCTATGTGTTGGTTCATACCAAAAGAAGGTTGCTTTATGGATGAGAGTTGCTCAGGGATAGAGTCAAGGGGCATCACAGAGAAGGAGCACATCTTAAATGAATGCAGAGAAGACCCTCACAGACCACATCGACCTAAGACATCTCTAGAAAAACCAGAAGCTCACTTAACAACAGATGCCCCTGGGCAGCTTTTTTTCAGTAGGATAATGGGATGCTGGAAGGGACCTTGGAAGTCATCTATCTAGCCTAGTTGTTTCACTTTGTAGATAAGGGAAATGATCTCCTTGATCTTTCTCTGCTCCAAACTACTCTCCACACGAGTGCCATGTCTCCCTACTGCCTCTAAACAGGTAGGCAGCACAGTAGATAGAGCCTGGATGTGACATCAGGAAGAATTGACTTCAAATGCTACCTCATACAGGATCCTCATAAAGTATCATAGATCTGGAGCTGGAAGGTGCCTTCGTGGCCATCTAGGCCCACATTCTCAGAAAAACTGACTTGCTCAAGACCACAGTTACTAAACAGTAGAGTTTGGGAAGCATTGGGAAATCTCAGATTTGTTGCTTAGATGCCACCTTTCCATGTAGAAGAGTGAGGGAGCTTGCTTCCAGGAGTCATGATGAGTGAAGTGCCATGGAAGGGCTCTAGACAGTCTGTAACTGGTTCCAATTGGCTCACCATATTTCAACAAGGAAGTCTTTTGCCTGGATGGGGAATCATTCCAAAAAGCCTGTTGGCTTCATTCCCTTCCTTACTCAGTGACTCCTCTGCTAGCACTGAGACCATCCTGTAAGGGGAGAAGGTGTGCCTCTTCTCACTGGGGCCTATGGCCCTGTGAAAGAGTCTCAATCTTTGGTCTCATTTGTCATTTGCACTTTTAGGTGGAGTTTGGAGCCTCTGGCCTTATACAGAAAGTCAGGAAATGCTTTAGCTTCTCAGCACTCAGGAATCTGAGTGCTACAGTCAGGAAGCAGCATCACTGACCTGAGGAGCAAGAAGTGATCTTCAGGATCATAGCTCAGCAGTAGCTGAAACAAGGACTCACTCAGCTGTGAACCTGTCTTTGGATGGGAAATTGGCGGGGCCAACTATGTAGGAGATGGGCTAACCAGCCTATTCTCCACCAAAAGACCAAGGTAGTGTAGGAGAGTATGTTCTCCAAACATTGGGGGGAAATGCATGTATGTTCTTGCTTTTATCTTTTACATAAAAATATTCTATTGACCATTTACCAACAATTAGCTCTCACAAAGGGAAGGAACCAGGTTTTTCCCTTTCCATCTTCAGCACCTAACACAATTGTTATTGTTCATTTTAGCTGTGCCCGATTCTTCCCAACCCCATTTGAGGTTTTCCTGGCAAAGATTCCATAGCTACCATCCTAGCTCAGGCCCCTGCAACTTCTGATCTGGACCATTCCAAAACCTCATTGGTCTCCTTGATCTTTCTCTGCTCCAAACCACCCTCCACACAAGTGCCATGTCTCCCTACTGCCTCTAAACAGGTAGGCAGCACAGTGGATAGAGACTGGATGTGATATCAGGAAGAATTGACTTCAAATGCTACCTCATACACATATGTGCTAACTGGATGACTGTGGGTAAGTCACTTCATTTCTCAGGCTGTTTCTTTATCTGTAAAATGGAGGTAATCATAGCACCTGCCTCTCAGGGATTTTGTGAGGATAAAGCCTTTGGCACAGTGCTCAATGCATAGTTAGATGCTTGTTGACTACTTTCAAGGTTTGTATAGTATTTTTATCTATAGATAAGCTGTATTTCTCTGAATCCTCGTAACTCCACACGGTAGATTTTTTTTTTTTTTGCCTGGACCTGTAATTTCTGTAAAGGATTCCTTCTACCAGTACAAATAGGCACCTTCTCTGCAACAGAAAACTCATAGGTTCCTGGTGCACTAACAGGTTATGACTTGTTCAAGGTCACAAAGCCAGGACTGGGTGGAGGAAAGACTTGAATCCTGGCCTTTTTGGATCTGAACCATGCCATCCCTCATGGGGTAAATACAAATCATGAGAATTAGCAGAGAACCTATTAGAAAGTGGATTTGAACCCACACCTCCCCTGACTTCAAATGCAGCACTTCATACTCCACGAGAGTACATTTCAAAAATAAAGAGGGACTATGACAGTTTCTCAGGTGCTTATTTTGAGGTGAGTAGAATGATTCTGAAAAGCAGCAGGATTCCCATGAGGAGACTGCTGTACTAGGAAGTGGAGAGGTTAAAGCGTGGGGAAGAAGAGGGTCAGGCCTGGGTAGACAGATGGGGCGGGGGTTAGGGGGAAGGGGAAGAGGAAAAGAGGACAGTAGAGGCTGAAGCAGAGGAATCCAGCCTGTCTAGCCTGGGCAGCCCAGTACCAATTACCTGCAGCTACAGCTTCCTGTTAAGTGTTTTCCTAAGTCTGGATCTGTTCCCTTCAGTCGCAGACCAGTGAGAGCTGATGAATATCTGCCTGTGAAATGCAGGCCCTGGGTTGCTGCAGAAGCAGCCAGGTAGTGGGCACACCAGGGGAATGGGGAAGGCGAACTTAAACTTCCCAAGAATAAGCAGTGTTAAAGCTGATAGAGGCCTTACATGTGATCTAGTCCAACTTTCTCCTTCTACACAAGAGGAAACAGAAGCTCCTAAAGAGCTCCTGACTCCCATCCCACTCCACTTGCACTTCACTGTTGCCCTGGCCAAAGAAGTGCCTTTTTTTTTGTTTTTGCAGTTCACCTTTTGTCTTTTAAAAAATTGAACTTTCCTTTTACTGTATGCATGAGTAACTGGGGAGGGGGTCTCCACAACATTCCATTTACACACAAAACTGAACAAGCACAAAGCCACTATTGCGGTTACAAGTTGGCAGCACCAGGGAAGGTGGAAAACCATAAATGTCAGTAAAAAAAAAAGTACTGACCTCCCCCTGATCTGGGCACCCTGGGAGGCTTTGGTCTGCTACAACTCAAAAAGAATGAGAATATCAAAGGCCATTTGGCAAGGCCGGAGCCATGGGGTGAAGTGGCAAAGGGAGGGGTAAATGGGTGAAAGGATTGCCTTGCCCCTGCTTGGGTCATCTCAGCCCCTTGGGTCTGGCAGGAAGGGGGCAGCATACTCCACCACTGGGCTTAAGCAGCCCCAGCAGGAGGACCAGAGGTGGGTGACTCACAAGAGTTTCCCCCCAGGGAAATCACAGCATTGCCCCCCAGTTCCTCGGCCAGGGTACAGCAGTCCATCACTTTCTCATAGCAGTAACTTATGTTCGATTCCTGTCAGTTTCTTCTTGATGGTGTCCTTGAAGCTCACATAGCTTATTTTGTTTTTGAAGGGGGCGCAGAAGATGAACACCAGGTCCTCCTTCTGGCTCTCCTAGGGTAGCATCCTAGAGAGCACAGTGGCATCTATCTGGCAGCATCTTGACAAAGGTGGTATAGGGGTCATCCACAGTCTGCCCCACATCACCCACAAGGATCCCCCTGCCGTCCTCCAGCATGAGGTTCTTATCCTCACTCAGGCAGAACACCATGGCCTTCTTGCGCTTCTTCACCTCAGGTGTCGAGGACTTGGGAACCTTCATGTCATTCAACACCCATCTGAGACAGCCACCTGAGAGGCCATGGTTCCAGAAAGGAGCCAGCAAGAGAGGAGTGAGAGGAGGAAACAAGGGCCATGTGAGAGGGGGTTGCTTCTTTGCCTCTGTTGCCTGGAGCCAACTGAACCCAAAGTAATGCCTTTAGGAGGCAGCTGTTTGGTGTAGTGCACAGAGCACCAGGCAGAGTCAGGAAGAGTTCAAATATAGCTTCAAGCTTTCTGCCTCTGTGACCCTGGGCGAGTCACCTTACCTGTACTAGTTTCCTCAGCTGTGAATTGGGGATCATAATAGCACCTACCTCTGCTGTTGTGACATCAAATGAAAAGGGCTTAGCACAGGGCCTGGCACGCTGATGCTTGATAAATGTTGACTCTACATTAGATTGGCTTTGAAGCCTTGTTCTTGACGCCTGGGGAATGGGCAAGTGAGGACAGTGGTAGACACTAAGAGTTGCCCAAGTGAGGACAGTGGTAGACACTAAGAGTTGCCCAGATATCTGAAAGGTTTTTTTGGGGGGGGGAAGGCAGGGAGAGAGAACATTCTTCATCAGGTGCCTAGTGCTTCTACTCCCAGGACAAGATCTAAGTGACTGGTAAGGGGAAGCAAGGTTTTGCCCTCTAGTAAGAAGAATCTAGGGCTTTGGAAGATGAACAGTTGAAGACCTTTTTCTTGACTAATACAAAATTCAGAATCATTTCTCTGACATTCATACAGTCCTTCAACAGTACCACAGACACATGAAATTGATCTCCAGACTCACTTCACATATTCTGGTCTCACCCAAGCCACTGGATAGACACACATGGAGTGAACCAAGCCCTTCATCTGCAAAGTGGGACCTTAAGTCAAGCTAGGGAAATGCTACTATCTTCCACTGATTTCCTATTACTATCCTTTCTTTTCCAGGAAAATAGTCCCACCTTCTCCATGGAGCCATGGGCTTGTCCTGGGCACAATGTCCTTCCCTTGGTAGACATTAAGTACCTGTCCCTTAGGAACCCATTTCAACATCCATCTCTATCAATTCCCCCTTGATTGCCCTGAGACAACTGTTCAAGTCAGCCTCAGAACAGGGTGCCCCTTCTCTATGGGTGGGCTGACTGGCAAGCCTTCATGGGTGCTTTGGCAAGTGGTAATTTGAACTCTTTTTCTTCCAGCAGGCATCCCATTGGCCACGGTAAGGCCCATGTGTGATGTTTTTTCCCTTCTAATTATTCCCTAGTGCTTATAGTAGTGGGTCTAAACCTAAATTATCTGGATAATTTTGTGCTAATACATTTTTCTAAAATCTTATGGTAACAAGGAAGTGGCCCTGTTAAAGGTTATGCTGCCAGAGCATGAGCTCAGGAAAGGCTTTCTTTGAGTACAGGCCTGACTATGGTCTTCATTCCAAGAGGTTCATCACCAGAAGATTGATCACAATACAAGAAGTGAACTTTCTCAGCTCATAAGTAGCAACTTTTTTCAGTCACAGAAAATTACAAAGATTGACATAATCATGGATTCAAAGTATTCAAGAAGGCCAAAAACACTTCTTGGGTTCATTTCCTTATTATTTAAACTTTGTTCATTTGCCAAAACCAAGGCAAGGGGCTGGAAGCCAGTGGCTTGACACCCCCTGGCCTTTCCTCATTCACATTGCTGGAACCTTTAGGGCTTCTGTGGTCAGGGCTGGCCTGAGCTCTAATTACAAAGGACACCATTTATTTTTAGCATTTTTATACTCTTAGGGTGATCTTTTCCCTGCTTTGGCAACCTCCCACCAGACTCTACCACATTCCTGATGTTTTCAAAGTCCTCCCAGCATAACTGGCCAGTCTCATATCCATTATCTGCCTTTTGCTAGGGTTCACCTAGGCAACTAAATGGTGCTATGTATACACATTTTAGCAAGGACTTCCTGGAGACAATGCCTTCACCCAAAGGCATAAATGATGAGAATTTCAGGCAAGAAGAGGGGAAGGGGGGTATCTGCCTCATGTAATTAAATAACTGCTCTTATTTCTCAAGCATTTTACTCACACTGTGCCTCTGAGAGTAGGCATTGGCAGCAATGTGCCCAAAGGGTGTCTTCTAGCTAGTAAATGGAGCAAGGACTTCTACATTCAAGTCCAACCCATACTTCCCTCCTCATTCTCCCATAACAGAAGCTGGGAGAGAAGTGGTGGTAGTTTACTTTACCCTAAGAGCTCAGGCTCATACATATACAAACAGCCACCAGTTCAATTGTCACCAAGGAGACCATCTTCCCCTTTCTAATGCTCCACATGGTTTGTTGTTCTGATGTTCCTGCCCCTCAATGTTATGATGTAGAGGCATAGGGGCAACCACTTCTACTGCTAAGTGCTCTGGGCCTGAGCCCACCTAGTCCTCAGGGGGTCACACCACTGCCATTCAAGACTGAAGGCAGAAGCCCATGGGGGAGTAAGGGGACAGCCACGGCAGGTTTTAGAGATTTATTTAATTAAAAAAAAAAAGGTCTCTAAAAAGTCCTTCATTTCTCATTTCTACCCTGCCTAGAGGGTGAGGAATAGCTCACGAGAAGGAGGTACCCACTTTGTTTGGGGAAAAGCTCCCTTCTCCCCCAACCCTTTCCCAGTCTGCGTGAGGCTGGGCAGTCAGAGGTGGGGGGAGCTCTTTTCCCTTCCCACCCTACCTTCTTGAGAGGCCCAAACGGATGCTGGGAAGTTTTAGAGGCAAAGGGGTGTAGGCAGAGGAGGTGAGGAGACGGCCTTTTTCAGGCCCAACGTGACACAAGAGCTGTGCAATCCCTTTCAACAGTCCCCGGGTCCCCAAGGTGTTGACCGTTGCAGGTGGTGCGAATGGAAGAGGCCATGCCCTTAGGCTGGGGGGTCTTTCCTTAATGCTGCTCATGGGAAAGTAGGGCATTCAGGAGCAATTTGTAGCATGTCACGATGGCCTCATGAGTCCAGAAAGAAGAGTCCCCAATCCTCCCCCTTACAGACCCTCCCAGCCTCTGGGCTGAGGCTGCAGCTCCCTCATTCTCCACCTGAGGGTGAGTGGAGTCCAGAACAAAGCACTAAGAGGAACCTGCATAAAGCCAGAAGGAAGCTCAGCCCATGTGCCAGTCCAGGCTCTCACACACAGTCACACACACAGCGTTAAGGCGTATGGGCCAGCAGGCGTGGCCAAATCAGGCCCAGCTTCTCTCTCTCCACCTGGTCGTAGCAGTGCCTGTATCTGGGGGAATTCTTGGCTATTTCAGAATCAGGCTGAAGGGGGAGAAGCTGGTGAAGAAATAGTTAACCAGCTTAGGGAAGGAGAGGGCATGAGGCAGGCAAAGGCTGCCCTGGCCTCTGTCCAGGCCTGGTGGTCATCCTTGACAGCTATCCCACTTGGGCTGGGGAGTTCTGGCCGCCTGTGCCTCTGAGGGGTGAGGATGGGGGCTAGGGTGGGCAGGGAAGAGAGCAGGGCTAGAGCCATGGGACTTCAGAAGAAGCTGATGCTACCAATATTTACAAGCACAATGCCCCAACTTCTGCAGCCACCTGCCTACCTCCGTCCTCTCCTGCAGAAATGCAAGGGCCCTGAGGGGAGTGAGGAGGCTGGAAGAGCCCCTCCTCCTCAGCCATGCCCAGGAGGAGCTCATGGCCCCTTCTCTACGCCCCGTGGGAACGTTTCTTGTGCTCTGCTCAGTTAGGGTGCAAGGAGCTCCCAGGGAGAAGAGAAGGGGTCTTTGCCATGGCCAGGTCCTAGGAGTCCTTGAGCATGCTGATACGTGCATAGATCTTCAGGGCGGGCCCAAGCTTGATGTTCATGGCACTCATCAAATGGTCTTCCTTGAGCAATAATAGGGCCTGCCCATCAATCTCCTGGGCACGAAACTCCTCTGCAATCTCCTGGCAGCCTAGGAAGGTAAGACAAATCTATTAGAAGCTGGGTAGTGGGGACATGAGTAATAAGAGATCTGTAGGTATTATCACTACCCTCCCTGCTCAGGGACCAAAAGGTAGCATAGCAAGAGCACTCACAATGAGGGCCATGGGGCTGGATCTTGCTGAGGAGACAGCTCTCAATTGCTATTTTCTGGGAGATCATTCTCCCAGGGCAGCAATCTGCCTCAGAATGCCCCTTCCTTCTCCCCTCTTACAGAAGAAACAGCACCCGAGAGCCAGCAAGAATGGAATAGTTCCTTCCCAACATCCAACTGAGAGATACCCGAGATCCAGGGAGAAGGGATCTTCTGGGGCTCCTACCTGGCAGAGAACGGATGAACTCATAGACATCTTCCACATTCCATTTGGTGGGTTCACTGGGCAGGAAGTGGTGCCCGACACCCACCAGGTCCCTCATGTGCATGTCTGGGAGCTCCAGGTCCCGCTGGCCCTGGCGCCGCCGTGAGGTGGAGGAGCTGGCCGAGATGGGGGACAGGGGCTCCTCATAACTTGAGTTATCTGAGCAACGACTGGAATCTTCTTGGCTGTGGGTCAGCTGCAGTGCGGCTGTGACTGAGAGAGGCACAGCCCCCGCAGGCTGAGGAAAACACACACAGAAAGCTTGGGCTTTAGGGCAGGGCCAGAGCCCTCCTGGGGAGCAGCACTAGGGATGGCAGAGTGGAGGTCAGGGAGGAATAGCAGGGACTTGGTGCCCAACCACTCTGGGAAGGGGGATGTGGGCAGGGCAAAAGGGAAAAGTTGGGATCACAGGGCTCTTTCAGCATCTTCCAGGAATTCCCAACTCTTCTACAACCAAGCAGGGGGTTCCCTGGACAACCTAGCTCTGCACCAAGGAAAGGGGAGCAATCTAAGTGGCAAAGGGGAGCAATCTAAGTGGCGAAGAGGATCTCCCTGGAGTAGGCATATCAAGAGTCAAAGGAGAGAGGGAGAACTGGTCAGCCCTGAGCAAGGCAGGAGACAAAGAAAGCCACCTTGTGAAAGGCTGGAAAGCTCTGGGAAATTCACGGGATGGCAGGAGCACAGCTTTGGAGGTCATCCAGTTCAATTCTCTCACTGTCCAGATGAGAGAGGAAGTGGCCTGCCCATGGCCACACAGGTAGTAACACAAGAGCTGGGCCTCAAATGCAGCTTCTTTGCACGTTCAGGGCATTCCCACTGTGGCACACTGCCTCCATCATATACAGCCTTGTTTTGTATTTGCCTACATTATTTTTAGCTTCCTCAAGAACGGACGCCAGTCTGAGGTTCTGGGCTGCCAGGAAGCCCAGAGCATGGCACTCAGCATAAAGGGAATTCAGCTGAGGGGTTTGTGCACTGGAGAGCAGAGTAAAGGACATGGTGTGGTTCTGCACCAGACAGCCCCTACAGGAACTAGAGAAGCTACCCCGAGGGTGGCTTTTCATGGAAGAACACATGGGAAGGGGCTGGGCCAAAGCGCCCTCTCACCTGCTTCTTGGCATCCTTGGGCAGTGCTGGCAGGCTTGCCTTGCTGGCCCGTCGGCGGTTATGGGGGGCAGCCCCTGGTTTCTGCAGCTTGCTGCGGTCAGAGTGAAAGAGTCCCACACGCTTGGTACAGCCCACATTGTACCTGCCCAAGACCAGAGAGAAAGGGGTTAAGGCCTCTGGATGAGTTGAGTAGTTGACATCAACTGTCCATCAGTTCCCAGTTGGGAGGTGACAGTAAGGCCACCACCAACTCTAGCTGGGTCTTCCCTAGGCAGAGATAGGGCACCTGGACATAGCTTGAGATAGCCCAACTCTACCCAAGGAATTGGATAACAGCAGGGGCATCATAAAGAGATCCCTACCAGTCACTGGTCATGATGACTCTCAGCAGCTCTACCCTCAATCCAGAAACCAAAGGTTTTGTGCCCAGGTATCCCTCTGCCTCTGCCACTGAGGTCAAAGGGCAAGGAAACATTAGGCAGTTACCTACTACTATCACTGAGCTGACATGTAATGCCACACAGGGAACAGTTAGGAAGAAGGGCTATGACTTCAGGAAAAACTTTAAACACAAGGTTAATGACAGGGATCTGGCACAGGCCTCACGAAGGGAGGGTGTACAAAGACTGAACTACGCGCAGAGGCTATTTCCCATCCTCTGTTTCTGGGATGCTCTGCCCCAAGATTCTAGTTTTCATGCAGTTAAGTCCTATCCAGTGTGCACTTAATGCAGGTAGGTCACAGCCACCTAAGACAGAAAATGTCTCAGTAGATTGGGATGGCAGAAAAGCCTGCTGGGGCATCAAGAACCTGATAAGATTAACAGCAGAAAGCAAAGATGTCTCAGACCAGGGAAATGAGAAAACTGGGAAGGGAAGGGCAGCATGGCTGAGGCCACTCACCTCTTGGCACATGCCATAGAGCAGAAGCGTTTGGAACGTTTGAACTTGTAGGCAAAGTCCACCCGGCCACAAAGCTCACACTTGAGTTTGAGGGGAGTCCCCTCCTCTTTGGATTCTGAAAAACACACATTGGATTCTTAGTCTGAGAGGATGCTGGTCACCTTCCTGCCCGGCAGATTCCTTACTCCATGCTCTTCAATGTGTTCCTATAGCTGTCAGAACCAGCAGCAGCCCTGCCACATCACTACAGGCTATCCCAAGGACTTAGGATATTCCACTGTTGTTGGGGTTTTTTGGGGGGGTGGGGGGTGTTGGCTGGAACTCCCCAAGAGGACCTGGTGATTCCACTCTTAAGAATTTACTCTCTTGGTTTCTCTTTTTCCAGTACTGTGAGTCCAAGTGTCAAACAGAAGCTGAGAAAGACAGCTCCCATCTTATTACTGTCAAGAGAAAACCACCATCCTCCCAACCACCCAGGTTCATAAAGTAGGTATCATCCTTTACTCCTCATGTTCACTCCACCCCCATCCAAGCTGCTGAAAAAGCCCAGGCAATTCTACCTTTGCAGTATCTCCTGACCTTGCCCCCTTCTCTCCTCCGACATTGCCCATCCCCTCATGCAGGTCCTCATCACGCCATGCCTGTACTATTGCAATAACTGCTGGGAGGGGGTTCTGCCTGCCCAAGGTCTCTCCCCACTTTCAGTCCAACATCCATCCAATCACCAAGTGATTTTCTTAAAGAGCGGTTACTCCCTCTCCCAACCCCTACCCCTTCTCTAGCTAACTACTCCCGCCCTAGAAAGCAGACCACTAGAGCTACACAAGATGGGAGGGGTATGCCTCACAGCATTCTAATACAGGCTCCCACAGTAGACTCAACAATAAGGAAAAAGCAGGCAGACTGAGGGGATGCATGGCCACGGATGAAACTGGAAAAGACCACAGGACCCTGAGATTGAAAGTTCATGAGTTTGACACACAAGACTCCCTGTTCCCTGAGTTCACCCATTTGGCATCATGGAAAAACTTATCAAGGTCTTCTTGACCCACTGCTGGCCACTAAGGCATCAGTTCAGAATACAGAGCACAAGACCAGAGTCCTCAAAGCCTGGGACACTCACCTTGCAGATAGGGCTCCTCCATTTCTGAATCGGTGGTGGTGGTGTTTTCTTGCTGTGGGAGTTTCTCAGGCAAAAGCCCTTGTGCATACTTCTTCTTAAGGTTCCCCACCAGCAGGGACGAACGTCCCACCTACAGGATGAAGAGACAGGGGCCTGGGAGATTAGGAGAGCCCACAGTTCAAGATCATTTCATGGTTTCTATCCTCATCAAGATAATATGTGGGGAGCACTGTGGTGCCAAACACTAGTCAAGTCTCCACAACACTCACAGTAGCAGGTCTCAGTCGGTGCCAGTGTTCTTAGTTGCTGGCATCATCCTGGTCCTTGAACTCACAAAGCAGAATATCAAACAGGGGAGGCTGACTTTTAATGGGAACAAATGGCTGGCTCGAGATGCTAAGAACAGGCCCACCCTCTGAAGTGTCCAAGGAGCACAAGCTCCTTCTCTTTTCCTTCGCACTAACAGCACATGAGTGGGACTGAGAAGTGATAAGAGAAATAAACCGTGGCAGTCAGCTGAGGCTCTGAGGCTCTGTCTTGATGATCACTCTTTCCCCAGCCCTCTGCACCTAGCTCCCAAAGGGTCAGGGAGAAGAAAGGGAGAAGAAAAGGGAAAGCCAGTCACAGATCCACATGACCACCCAAGGGCGGCTAGGACGCCAGCCCAGATTCTTCATTTCAATGACTCTTCTTTCGATATATAGAAACGTAGCTTGAAAATGTAACTGTACAAAAATGGTCACATCACACAGCGTTTGGATCCGGGGGAATGAATGGTGGCTTAAACAAATGCTCTCTGCTGCTACTCTTAGAAGCTTCGTTGGTTTCCCCAACTGGTATTCCTAGAGTCAGGTGTTCTCTAGTGGGCCCAGGCTTAAGGAAGGACATTCTGGTCCCATCAGGGGAGGGCACTCTGGGGCCAGGCCACTTAGACCCACCCCATTCCTGGTCTAAATACCCTGCAGCTGATTCCAAAATGTATGATCTTTCATCATCCTTCAGAGTATCAGCTCCTTTATCTCAAGATTATATGCCCGATATCTACTGTTAATCATACAGACCCTTTCCAGATCTACAGGAGAAAATGGTGACGAAAAGTAGACATATCTCTAGAGAGGCAGAAAGGTCTCTGATGACCAGGGTTCCTACATTTGGAAGGGGTGCTTTCTAAAACACCCATGGCTTCAGGTCCCTTCAGCCTGTAAAGCAAACACGAAGGACTATCTATTCTGAAGTCCCTCAAACCAGTTCCTCCAGTTTCCTCTGGTTTTTACTTTGTTGTTGTTATTCAAAGAAGCTACTTTTTTGGTCTTCCATATTTTGGGGTCTGTAGTTGGGACAAAGATATAGATACAGAAAGGACCTCAGAGATCATCTAATCTAGCGCTCTTATTTTACAGACGAGAACACTGGGGTCCGGGGAGGGCAGGTGACAGGCCCAACGTCAAAAAGGCAATCAGTGTAAGAAACAGGATTTGAATCAATGCCTCAACTCCAAATTCCACCCAGCTTCCAGCAGACTAACACATTTTGCCCTCCACACAGCTCCCTGCTGCTACAGAATACTTCTAATGGTCTTCTCCACCCCACTGTCTCCCTAAGGTCTTCTGAAAGCCCCTGCTTTGGAGAAGGACCTTTCAGGGACCCTGGTGTCCTTCCATACTAGTCTTGACATTAGCTGCTGCCCAACCACATTACATGGCTGTTACTTTCAATCTCTCACTTATGCAGGATATTAATAATTTGCTTCTACAAGGTTCCTCTTCCTCTCTAGCTGGTCACCCACATGCTTTCCCATCGGAGTTCACATTCTCAGGTGAAGCATCATGGGAATAACAGCTATACTACTGACTCTCACGTTAGTACTGGGACAGGAGGTGTTTCGATCCAAGCCTCAACTTCTGAAAAGTTCCTTTTCACAGGTCTGACCATGTTGCAATCATCAGAGATGCTTCTCTGACCACAAACAGTGTGGCTTTCCTAGGGAATATGCTAATTCATTTGTGTTCACTGAGCCATTCTGGATCTGAGTGAATACTTACTTGGTCCTGGAAGAAATGGGCTTTTAAGACATGGTACAAAAGGAGGAGGAATGATTAGCATATTCAGGACTTTACATGGAATTGTTAAAAAAAATTAATACACATCCAAAATAAACTTTTTTTGAAAAAGGGGAAAAGAAGTAGTCCGTACCGGGAAAGGCTCCGCCCCCTCCTGGATCACAAACCCTTCGATAACATGCGTCAGGATTTGGGGTTTCACAATGGCCTGTGGTGGTTTATTCTCACCATTCTGGGGGGCAGTGCCAGTGATGCTGGAGGCAGAGTTTCCGTTCCCTGAGGTCATGCCGGGGCTGCTGAGGTCGTTCAGTGCATAAACAATGCCCTTACCTGTCTCTGTAGCAGGGGAAATATGAAGACACAAGAAGGAGGGATCAGAACCAGAGGCCTGGATAGAGATGCATATGGGACAAAGTTGGGTCCAAGGGAAACAACACTGACAAAAATGTGCCTGTTTTTTTCTGAGGATGAGAAGGCTGGAGACTAGACTATATCCCAAGCAGTATAAGGCACCCTCATTCATACCTACCTAAAAGGGGTATGTGTGTCAACAATGAAGTTCTCCAATACCACCTGAAAATTACCCCTATGCAGAAGTCCTGTGCTCAGAACACTTTAACTGGCTTATACAAACATGGTAACTGTCTCTTGGGAGTCTGTAATCTAGGACAGTCAACATTAACTTGTACAAATAAGTACAAAAACCATTCTGATCAACAGGAAACACTTAACCAACCTAGAGACAGTGACAACCCAAACCATAATCTGGCCAAAGTTCCTGCCCAATCCACTGCTTCCCATAGACTCTTCCCATTATTAATCTCAAATGGCTTTCATCTCTTTGCAAAATGCTACTTTCATAGCCATTAGTTTTCTATGGCTTCTCATCCATTCTTCCAGGGAACCAGAGGAGAACAAAATCCTACAGTGTTGGAAATAAACTTAAGAATAATTTCATTTAGGGGTTCTTAACCTGGAGTTGCAAGGGGGCAGATATCCAGGGATGGATTTCAGGGGGTCCATGAACTTGGGAAAAAAAATTACACTTTTATTTTTCTAACCTTTGGTTTCCTTTGTTAATTCTGTGCATTTTATCTTATACATTTAAATACATGATTCTGATTAAGGGTCCACAGACTTCTCCTGACTGCCCAAGGGGTCCAGGACATAAACAAGATGTAGCAGCTCTCATCTAGTCCAAATCCTGGTCAGATGAATCTCACTTAACCTAAACTCAACAACTGACATCATGCCTCTAACTCCTCCCCCAAATCTTACCTTTACTCTTTCCGGTGAATTAATGACAAGCAACTCCATCTCCATACCCACCCAACTTTTAAATCAACAAACATTTGGGAACCATCTGCTATATACAAGAAACAATAGATTAAAAAACAAAACAAAACAAAAGAGGGCAGTTCTTGTCTCAGGGAGCCTACCAAAATTTTAGGTGATCACTGACACAGGCTCATCTAAATACCTCTATTCCTATGTTGGAAACTAGCTTAGTAAATGTCAAATAATGACAACTGGGGGGGGGGGGCTTTCAAATTAATGATTAAAAAAACTAAATGAAATCAAGTTTTAAAGGTATTGTATGACTTTTTACAAAAGCAAAAACACCCAACCCAACAACCTACATTTAAGATAGAATAAAGATCTAAGTTATCATCATAGAGCAGAAATTCTTAATTTCAAATGATGCAGTCCTAATACATACAGCATGGTATAGAAAAGGTCTACTTTGACTGACTGCCAGTATTCTCCATCCTTTACTGCAAGCAACTATCTCTTTCTCTAACATTATCAAATTCAGGGTCATGGGGGATTAGCCAAGAAGTTTTTGCTGATGAGATTTTTAAAGGTCATGCTAATGTATTTACAAAAGTTAGTCTGGATTAATTTAAGAATACAGAAATGGTAGTAACCTAGTTTTTAAGAACAGTAATTCCCACTGAAGCATATTTTTCTTCTGATACAATTTTATAGCAGAGAATTATTTAGAAATAAGAAAAATACCTTTCTCAAAACAATATTTTAAGTTTCTCATGCTGATCCTTTTTGAAGCCTGTATCTATATATCTTCTAAAAATCTTTAAAATCTGCTATGTCATTTAACTATAACGGGCCAAGGGAAAATACTGCAAATACAAAATCTGGTTGCAGTTTTTGTAACTGTTGTATTTTGGACTGCTGTCCAAATACATCCTGGCAAAATTATCTCCTAAACTAATTCATGAATGACTTGAACTGGAAATGGGTCATCTCACAAGGACTTCAGAAATTTCTACTTCAATTAAAGTAGAAACAACAAAATGGATAAAATTTCTGACACATCTGCAAAAACAGATCAGAGAAAATCAGTGGCAAAAGCATTGTTTTCGGGGTATAAGGACCCAAGTTTGAACATAAGCTCCACAATTTACTACATGTGTGATCTTTGGCAAATTACAGTACAGCTCTCTCTTGGGATCTCAATTTTCTCATCGGGGGGCTAATTTTTTTTTCTTTTGGAAGGGGGTAGGCAGGGCAATTGGGGTAAGTGACTTGTCCAAGGTCAAACAGGTGGTTTTCTGTGTTAAGTGTCTAAGGCTGGATTTGAACTCAGGTGCTCCTGACTCCAGGGCCGGTGCTCTATTCACTGTGCCACCTAGCTGCCCCCTTGGTTAACAAATTTTTTAAAATTAATTATTTTATTTATTTTCTTGTTTACATCATTTGTTTCCACCAGATTTTGAGTTACAGAATTTTCTCCTTATTGGTTAACTAATTTTTAAAGTCTATCTCAAAAGCCTCTAAACTTGCAAAACTAAGCAATAACTTTAAAATACAAAGTGAGTTTTCTAAAAATGAAAGCTACATCTATTTCCAAATTGAGTCTTCCTGTCTAAATGATTTAAATCATTTCACTCTATTACAAACACTGACTGACACACCCAAAACACTCTCATTACCCTTGGCAGAACTTTACCTACCTCCTTAACATATAATGTCCTGCTTCCCTTAATATGGTTTCCTCTAATCTTGTTAAAACTCTTCAATCTCTGTGGTCTCTCAGATATAAATCATTAAGTCATTCATTAAAGATGTAAAAAAAAATGTCAAACCCTACTCATAATAATAATAGCTAACATTTATATGGCACTTACTGTGTGCTGGCACTGTATTAAACACTTTACAATTATCTCATTTGACCCTCACAATAACCCTGCAAAATAGGTAGTATTATCCCTATTTTACATTGAGTAAACTGAGGCAAACTGAGGTTAAGTGACTTGCCCAGGGCCACTTAGCTAGTGTCTGAGTGCTGCTTTGAACTCTGGTCTTCCTGAGTCCAGGCCTTATGCTCTATCCTTTGTGCCACCTGGCTATCCTAGTAGAGGGTGGGAAAATAACTCCTAATGCCACATTCTCTACTCGGCCCAGCACTGGCCCAAAGTCAGGAGATGTGTGTTCTAATTCTGGCTATTCTGCTTACTAGCTGTGTGGCAGTAAGGCAAGTCCTTCTTATCTGAGCCCAAATCTCCTTTTTTCTGTCTCTACGATCCCTCCCAGCTTTGGTATTTGAGGATTCTAGGACTCCATGGCTAGCTCAAAGGTTGGGATAGTTTTTCCTTTAAACTTGGCAAAGGTAGAATTTTAGCTCTTTAGAGCAGAGAAGAGCAAAGGGCCCTATCTGGAGAGGGTGAGTATGTCATGCCACCTTTAAAACACACTGAAACAATTAGTCTACTCTGACTTTCAGAGCTTAAAACACTGCAAACCTCAAAGGACTATGAAAAAATGCCTTACATACATTCTTTTTTGACCCTTGAAACCTCATGAAGAACACAAATATTACTACCTCCATTTTACAGATAAAGAACCTTTAGGCTGAGAGTTAAGTGGCTAGACATGGTTATACAGCTAGTAAGGGCTGAATGACAGATTTGAATCTAGGTTCTGAAATACTGCTACTGAACAATACACCACAACACCGCCATGATATGGCCGGGGGATGTCCTATGGTTCTATCAAGGTCTGGAGCTGCTTTTCTGTGTGGTCACTCTGGAGATCAATTCCTTACCTGTTCTAAAAAAGGTAACTGGGCTATTTCTGGGATAACCAAATACAACTTTGCCCTGTGACAAGCTCAGCATAATGAGATTACATTAATATCTTTCCCAGGCCTCTCAATCTGCTCCAAGGACAAATTTGCTGCTCTCCTATGTTGGTAGGAGAGAAACGCTAAAACTTATACCTGCTCTAATTGGCCCTCAGTAGTCTAAAATCAAGAGCCAGGAAGAGCACTAGATGTGGAGCCAGAGGGCCTGGGTTCAAATCCCTGCTCTACCATATAATACTGTGTAACCACAGGCCAAGTCACTTAACCACTCGAGGTGGTATCCTCAACTACAAAACAAAGAGGCTTGGACTAGATGGCCCCTAAGGTCCCTAGGTACCTCTGATCTGTCTTTGGAGTCAGTGCCTCCTAGAAGTTTCTTAATAAGCAATGGAGTTGTGCAGGGACTGCCTAGGCAGTGCCCTAAGACTCGAGACCCCTTAATACAGCATGGGAAATTTGATGGGAAAGTAAACCAAGCTTCAATCTCAGGGACATTGTATCTTTTTTTGGGGGGGTGGGAATGATCAGGGATCTATTCCACAGCAGAAGGGAGCCAGTGTCCTAACACCAAATCAGGATGTCTTTAGGGAGATTATATAATACATGCCCTGCCCCAAATTCCTTCCTCATTCTGCCAACGTAAGATTGACTCTTCCTGACAACTTTTTCCAAGTTTTTATTTCTCCACATTCCCTTTCACTGGGGCTCTTGGTGCTGGCTCATGTTTGCAAAGCACTTTCCAAAGCCACAATGATTTAGGGACTGTTAGGTTTGTGCCTGCTTATACTAGCATGGCATCTTTAGGCATCTGTCTACTGCAGAAATATTGTCAGATACATGCTTGCTGCTTAGCTCCTCCCCTTGCAGGGGGGCGGGGCAGTGTTTCCAACAGAGGGCAATGCAGTGTGGAGCTGGAAGTTAGAGGTGAGCCCCCTAAAGCTAGACACCTCCTCACTATACATATTCACAGCATCATTCAATCCCTTAGAAACCAGTAGGTGTCACTGCCTCCAAGCTCCAAAAATGATCACAAGGTTTATAAGCCATGTAGCCCAGGACTAAGTCCCACCAAAGAATGTTCCCACCTCAGAACTACAGCTGACTTCCATGTAGTTTAGCATGAGGCAGCGCTGCCATGCAGTGCTGAGTGCTGAATGTAGAGGCAAGAAGCCAGGGTTTGAATCTTGTCCATGCAATCATTTCATGGCAAGATAGTTAACCTCTCCAAGCTTCAAAGATGGTAATGTCGGCACTATCTATCTTGTGAGGTTACTGTGAGAAAAGAGCTTTGCAAACTCTAAACCATGGCTTATTACTATAGAAGTGATTAAGTATGCTGAGAGATAACTGACAGCTGGGACACTAATAATGCCTCCTCCTAAGTCTTGCAATGGGTTTCAGTACTAACATTTGCTTGTGGGTGTTTTTTGTTTTTTTGCTTTTTGGAAGGCAGTTGGGGTTAAGTGACTTGCTCAAGGTCACACAGCTAGTTTTTTGTGTTAAGTGTCTGAGGCCGGATTTGAACTCAGGTACTCCTGACTCCAGGGCAGGTGCTCTTATTCACTGCACCACCTAGACACCCCTTGTGGGTGCTTCTAATTGCACCATACTGTACTTCCAGTAAAATAAGCTACTGTGAAGAGTCTTATTCCAGAGAAGCTGGGAAGGGGTCCAGATTTTCCATTTTACTCCCCACTCAGAGAATAGAAAGCACCACTCAGAGAGATGCAAAATACCAGCTCAAGGAGAACATCTTCCCCTGGCTTGCTCTATTTCTGGTTCTCACTTTTGTAGGTCATGGGAACAGCTCAATTTTCTGACTTAAAAGGCTCCTTGAAGCCCTTGTTAGGCTAGAGGTAGGGCAAGGCAGATAGTGCTATCAACAAAAGACACTATAAGGAGGCACAATAGGGATCATTTGCCCAGAGCTGAGTGTTCAAATGATAAAATGAGGTTCCCTCTATATGGTGCAGAGCTCACTCATAGCCCTTGGCACTGAAGTCACTCACTGCCATCTCAGCTAAGCTAGCTTATTCACACATGGACGGGAAAAGTGACAGCGAAATTCACAAGAAACTCTGCCATGTAGCCTAAGCTTAAGTGGGGCCCCTGCAAAGGGAGGCATGTACTGAAACAACACAGAGAAGGATGGCTGGTAGCATGTGCTATGCACTCAACAGGAGCAGAAGGTTGTCCTTTCTATCTACCTCCATGGGCTGAAATGGAAAAGGGTATAGGCTAGTAATGCCCAGGCATGCCAAAAAAAAAAAAAGACTGAGATTATAGTTCTGGTTCTGCTGCTAAGTTATCTTCTCTCTGACCTTCCTCATCTATAAAATGATCTCAAACAAGTCTATAAAATTAGGATCTCCAAAATCTTTCCCAAGACCCACCCACTAAGATGATTCTATTTGTTCAGAAGTACCCCCTGGACACAGGTATATCCCCAAGCTCTGTCTTGGGCCATATTCTCTTCTTTCTATATCAAAGGTTCCTAACCCAAAGCCCACAGATATATTTCAAAAATCTGTGAATGTGGATGGGGAAAAAGTTATACCCTAACTTTTACTGATCTTTATAATCGCTCATTTCCTTCCATTAGGAATTTTTTAAAATGCTAAAACATTATTCTGAGAAAAGGTCCACAGGCTTCACTAGACGACCAAATGGGCCCAGGACACAAAAGAATCTCTGATGTACACTCTCCTGATGATGTCATCAGCTCTCATGAAGGCTTTACAATCATCTCTGTGTATTCTCAAATGCTCTGCCTCTTGATTTCCACTCCCCAAAACTAAATGCCTTTTGGATGTCTCAAATTCCAATGGAACTCATGCCCTTTCTAACCCACTATCTATACTTTTCTTCCAAATATCCCTATTCTTACTGAGGATACAACCATCCTTCTGGTCACCCAGGTTGGTAACCTTGGAATCGGCACCTCCACTCTTCTTTCTTACTCCCTAGCTCGCCATATCCTGTCAGTTGTAACATCTTGTGGATTCTACCTCTGTATGCAAACCTGCCCACATTCCCCTCTCTACTGAGCTGGTCACCACTTGGTTCAAGCCTTTAGAACCTGTCCTCTGGCCTACTTACACGTGATCGGGGTGAGGGGAGATTAGGAACCCCATCTAGTCCATACAACTGTCAAATTCATTTGGATGCTTCCTAAAGGAACTGTGCAACGCTCTCACTCTCCTGCTTGGGATGTTTCTATGGCTCCTATTTTGTGCAAGATAAAATACTAACTGCAGTTCTGTACTGAAAGCTCTTCTCAGTCTGGCGCCGGCCTCTATTTTTCCTCATGTACTTTCAGCCCAGTGTCTGCCTCCTTGCCTTTGAACTCACTGTTCCCCAGGCCTTGAAATGCCCTCATCTCCACCTATTGTAATCACTCTCCTCCAAAACCAAACCCCAGGGCCACCCCCTCCACAAAAGCTTTCTTGATCTGTCCCAGGTCTCAGTGTTTCCTCCCTGCCTTACTCTGTATCTTGTATTTCCATGTCATAATGGTTCTCTAGACAAGGTCAAGAGGGCTGATACTTAACTGTTTGTTGAATGGACCTCAGTTACTCCTATTTCTGGTCTAGCAAAGCAGAGTAAGTCCACTCTTTCTTCCACTTATGAGCCTTCAAATGAATCACATTGACCCTAAGACTTTTCCTCTTCAGGTTTGAACCTGGGCTTCAGTTCCAGCAATGCCTCTACCTACCACAGCTCAGAAATATAATAATAATATTAAATAAAAAATAAAAATAATATCAGGGTCCATGGGAATTATATTAGTTTGAAGTTGTCTGTCCAATCATCAGGGAAGATGGAGTCTGAGTGAGGGAGGAGGGTTGGTAAGGCCAAGGTCTGCTACAGATGTGGGGAAGGGTCTTCATCTACAGCTGTGGTGACTGAAGAAGGGCTCAGGGAAAAAATAGGCTAGACAATAACTCTGAGGTCTCAATTTTAGATTTTGGGCCTTTTTAGGCAAAGTGATTAAATCTTATGAGATTAAAAAAAAAACCCAGGGTTATCATCTAGAGGCAGACTGGATGAGGGTGGTCTGAGGCTTCACGTAGAAAACTGTATCCAGTGATTCCAAAGAGAGGGTTCTGCATGGGAATACTGCCATGCTACATCAGCCTACCCCCACTCCCTATTTAAGGAATCTCAGCTGAGTGTTATTTTGTTCTGGGATTTGAATGTGAAGGAACAAGATCTTCAGAAGGAGAGTTCCCAAGTTGCTAACTCAGTTCTGATAGGATGGAGGGACTGAAAGCTCATACTTGGAAAGACTATCTTCCACCATCCAAACGACATAATCGTTTAAGTCCTATATAAATGTGAGCTATCACTTACTAAGCTGATAGTCATTCTGAGTCATCCTGTCTGCACTGAGTACCTAAGAAATGCCACCATTAACCAAGTCATTTCTAGAACTCACAGCTGGCTGTCAACTGAAACAAGGCTGGCTCCTATGGCCTTCACCCTGAAAGGTGCATAAATGCTTAACACCTTTAAAGCCCTAAATCATTTATTCCAATACTACATGATTATTTTGACACCAAAGTGATATATCCTTTAATCAGAATAAGGGCTGAAGCTTTGTATCCAGTGAATCTTAAAAGCCCTAGAGGTGCTTCCCAGATAAGAGGAGTTGGCTCACCAAGCCAGTCAAACTGGTGAGAATCCAGGCTTCTGGTTTCATAGGCCTAAAAGCTGGAGATTAGGCAGAGCTGAGCAGCTAGAGCTCTGCCTTCCCAGGCAGGAAAGCTGCACCTCCTCCTCCCCCCTCTTCCCGAAATTAACATACAGCTGCCTTTCATG
Organism: Pseudocheirus occidentalis; assembly: GCA_028646575.1. Lineage (NCBI taxonomy): Eukaryota > Metazoa > Chordata > Mammalia > Diprotodontia > Pseudocheiridae > Pseudocheirus > Pseudocheirus occidentalis. Next base: position 53,494,692 of record CM053596.1, read on the forward strand.
CTGCCCCTCAGGGCACAGGGAAAGGGAAAGAAGAGCTGCCTATTGGCCTCTTCCTGCTGAACGGTGGACCAACCAAACTGTAAGCAGTAAAGGTTTTCAGGCTTCTGTATGTACCAGGGATAGAAGAAATCAGTGGGGTGAACAGACCCCCTCCATGTGCTGTCCAGAACAAGGAGAGCAATGGAGGGTTTCCAAATAGCTGTAGATTGCTTCTTGCCCACAGCCTCAGCTCTAAAATTGGGGCTTTTGCCCCTAACTGGAGTTTTCCACATCAAACTTGGTAGGAACAATAGCAGAGAGCATTACTAGAGTGATGAGCACTGTCCTAGCTGTAGGAAAATGGGAAGTGGTTTACAAAATACCATGACTTTCCACCTGAGACTGCTGCCATCATACTCACTGATGCTTACAGGGGAGGGTTTCTGGTTCTTTTCTTAAGATGGGGCTGAGGGTGCTCTGGAGGAATGAAAGGCCTCGACAAGGCCCTCATTTTGATAATTCTTCACAATGGTCCATACTTATTAGCTTCATCTTACAGTTGAGGAAAGTGAGGCTCCAAGGTTAGATAACTTGCCATTTGGATTCAGATCTGCTGCTTCTAGATCCAACGAACTTTCCACTACAGTGCCTGGCATAGAAGTAAGCCCTTAACAGATGCTCTTTATTGAGGAGCTGGGCTGAGGCCCCATACAATGGCAGATTGGTCTTCCAGAGGCTGCCCAATGGAGAGAGAACTGGGCTGTGTACCAGGGAGCCAGCATCACTGTGGTCCAAGTAAACAGGACTCTGTCTGGGATAAGAGCTGCAAGGGGCCACTCACTTCACAGATGAGGACAATGAAGCCTGAGATGTTAAGGGATTTGAACCCAAGTCCTCTGCCTTCAAACCTGGCACTCTTTTCACTGAACTATGCACCATCTACCATCCAAGTCTTCCTATTCTGATTTTACTCCTAGTCTTTTCCTTTCTTTCAGGACTCAGGTGCAGGGAGCTTTCAATTCTGTCTAGCAGATGATAATGTAATCACTCCTGCCACGAAGATAAACCAAAGAACGGTTCCACTCAACTCATTCACTCAGCAAACATTTACTGGCTGCCTAACAGACTTTTAAACCAACTGACAAAAGGGCATCAAGGTAGCCACCAATTTCTCAGTACTCATATTTACGCTAACCTTTGGTGCTAGAACACTAGAGACACATGGGTTTTATTTTCAGATTGGACATCTACATTTCTCACACTCACACACATACACACACACCTCCCCTCAATACCCCCAAAGGTGGGAGGGGACTTTTCATTCTCAGCAGACAAAGGCTGACAACAAGTTAAGACTTTTATAAATAAAGGGGACAGAAGGTGATCATGGCACTATTCTCTGGATCCTGACATTCCAAACTAGCAAACCTTCTCTTTAAGTCCAACTAGCTTGAAACAGTGCAGCTTGTTTCAAATGGGTTACTTTATATACAACAAATAAACTCTGACAACTCTTTGCCTTTTCAAGGTGGAATAACCTGAAAAAAGAGCTTCAAAGGGTTTCCATAAATTCACTGGTAGGAATGTTCAGGATATACACATAATATTTGAAGCTGATATCACAAAAGGGCAACCATCCTTGCCTATAACACATTTCTTAAAGCAAGAATATTGGGCAAGATGAATCTGACTTAACCCAGGATAGAGTGGATGCTATTAGCTTAGGATTCAGTGAGTGGTCTCCAGAGTCATGTCTCTGGAAAATACCGGTCTTGATAATAAAGACTTAATGATAACCTCTGTTCCCTAGAAACACTTTCCTCTCCTCTTCCTTCTTTCCCATAATTGTTTTCTCACTAAACTCTCAGCCCACACTGCCTCCCCTCTAGGCTACTGGTGGAACACTAATAACGATAGAAAAGATTTCCTGGTGGATGTGCCCCCAAAGTGGACCAGAAAATGTTTTCCTCAAAATTAATCTTTAAAAATTTAAACCCCTTTAAACAGCTTCTAAGAAATGCATATTAATATTGTTTAAACTTAAGATATGCCAAAATTTAGGAAACGGTAATTGAAACTTTGAATTGTATAGCAAGACTATGAAATCCATTAAAGCTCTTCTAGAAAATGGTCTGAAAATAGCTCTTATGAGGCCATAAAATCTACAGCTTACTTTCTTGCCAATATTTTCTATATACGAGTCCTTAACTGCTGGACAAGAGCTGCCTATGGCCCCCACCCTGAACATTCATCTCTCCTCAAGGAGCAGCATAACCAGTAAACTAGTCCAAGGCTACCTGGATTTATCTAAGAAAATGAAAGTGCTAATTTAGCTTTTAATAGCAGCAACTTCTATGTTTTCTTCTTTTCAAGTGATTCAGTCTAAATTTACAGATCATTTGTGAACTGAAAAAGAAAGTTCATCTTTCTTGACTAAGTCTATGAATAAACTGAAAGAGAAAGAACACGGTTTGCTGCATAACTCAGTATTAGATTTTTCATGTTGATTTAGCTAAAAGAATGATCTGAACTTAAAACTGAATATGCTTGATTAAAGTGAATGCTTTATTGTATCCTAATTCTGTGGTGATGTGTGTATAGTATAACTCTTTATTAACTGGGATCATTTACAACCATATTAGATAATCAAGTTCACGGTACAGGGCTGCTTTGAAGAAAACTCTAAATACCTAAGTTTGTTATTATAGCTACATTTTTAAAAATTCTAAAATGTTTTCTAATTTTGGGGCCCACTGATAGTTATATTTTACTAATGAATTATGGTGAAAAAATTCCCTGAACAGCCATGATTAATGTGCTGAATTAGTAATAGTTCACTTCCCCAATGATTCCACAAATACTTGCCTCAATTACTGCTAGCAAACAAAGTACCCAAAGCAATAGTTTTCTGATGTAACTGTGAATTCAATTTGAAGAAAGACCAAAATAGAACACTGCTTTAAAACATGTGATGTGAAATGAGTCTGAGCTGTGATGCACGTGTAATAAGGCTTTATCAAACAAGAATACAATTTTTATAGAAATAGAAATGCTTAAATTTTCCCAACTGGTTCAATGAGCTTAAATTTCAATTAGAAGTCAAGAAAGCAATTTGAATAAAGTCAAATCTTCTGTAGGACCCCTTTCTCTAAAGTGCTTAATTCTGAACTAAATAAATAAAGTGCTAAAGGGGCTTATTATCCACTGGCATAGAGAGAGCACCTGTACAGCCTAAAGCTGAAGGGATAAGGGGACGGCAGTTAGTGCTTCCATTGCCTTTCTACCACTGGGGTGCTAGGTCACTGGGGAAGTGAATAGGCTGGCCCTAGAGTATCAACTGCTGAAGGCCAGTCACATGTCATTTCCTGACACCACTGGGAAGCCTGTAGTGTCCCTTTAGTAAAAGTTCTCCTACTGGCAGGAGACTATCCTCTGTTTTCCAGTTCAGAACACAGGCACAAAACAGATGGAATGTAGGTACACGACACCATTTTGAAAGGTTCCCTATTCCTGTTTCCCTGCTGCCAGCACCAGCACAGGTACTTGTGTGATCTAAAAGAGAGGCCTTGTGAGGGTGAAGGCCCAGTCAGCATAGGCCTTCTGCAACGGCTTGAACACTGAACATTTTAAAAAATATTAACTTGCCTACATTTAGACTCACCCGAGGAAGGGATGAAAATCCCATGATCATGATCACTGAGCCATGTAGCAGTACAAACAGAATGATAACCATCTACCCTCAAGATTCCCAGATTTGGGGGGGCCTGGTGATGGGGAATGCCTACTAGTAGGATGAGAAGAGAGCAGAGAGAAGATGGGTAGGTGTGGTCAGTCTGGGTTGTGACCCAGTGACTATTGCTTTCACAGGCTTTAAAAAGAAACGTCTGATGTATACTCCTAATGAAGAAAGGCACATTTCAGACAAAAGAGAACCACTACTCCATTCTCTGAAACATAATAGAATAAATAAAAGACAGTCATGTATGTTTACCTAATGCCAGTGAGAACTATGATTCTTCATAGATCTAGCCTCTTAATTTACCCACTCTCCTGAAAATATCAGAATTGTGGGATCCAAAGTAGCTGAGACATGAAATGATTAAAGCAGGAAAAAGGATGTGGCTTGAGAAAGAGTAGATTCTGGGGCTAAGCCAGTTAGAAACAGACAGAGCCATGGGGGAGGGGGTGGGAAAAGGGAGAGGATTGGAAGAGCTGAATAATTAGAAAGGGAAAATGTGAGTAAACTCAACTTCACTTGAAAAGTTAATGGATTAATAATAAGTCATGAAAAAATTCTAGTGCTTGAATTTAGAAATAAAATATGCCTTTAGCAAGTAGTTAGTTTCCAATCAATTATGGTAATAAGGCTGGTATTAAAGTCAATAAATTATAATTATAATTTTTCTAAAAAAAAAAAAAAGCTAATGTAGGAAGTGATAGCTTAGAAGAGTCAGCTGTGAGGTGAAGAACTCCCTACTGAAATATAAAGGAACAAATGTCTGAGGTAACCTGAAGCTAAGGGAATCTGTGGGGACAGATGGAAGAAAGGGATGGAGCTTCTTTGCTAGTTAGCAGCATGTAGAAGTGGGAGGAATAAATAGCATGTCCTGAACAAAAGTATGAAGGGAAACCCAGACCGGAAAGGGAAAGAAAGGTCAGTGAGCCAAGAGTCCAGGAAGAGGAGGAGAGAACTGGGGATTCCATTCTGAAGCCTCTCACAGAAATGAACAGTGATAAGAGACAGATGAGCATCCCAAGAGAAAAAGGAAAGTGACTCTAGATCTGGATCTACTTACCAGGAAGGCCACCTACCTTCTCAAGCTCAAGGTTAGAGAATAAAGTTGTGGGCTGTATCCAAGGAATAACTGGAAAGAGTTCTTTGGCAGGTACTGCCATAGAGTTAGCATGACAGGAAGGTGCCTGGGATATGTAGTCCCCCAGAACAGCCAGTAGGTCTTACTGCAGCAACAATAAGGTGCAAATTCCTAGAGGTCAGGGACCTATAATTTATCCCCTTTTGTAATTAGTGGGTCCTCAACGACTATCTTCATTGAGGCTGAAATTTAGATTAAGAATGAGTAGGCAGTGGAAAACACAAATATTTATCTGTTAATTCCCAGAGGCTAACATTTCTGAATAACACTGAGCAATCCCAATAACGTGACTAAGTAGGTATCTCAGTAGAGGAGGCAGGTCTTTTTACTTAACTAAGAAAATAAGAGAAGTTCCTTCTCCAGAACCTGGAGTGAAATCAGTGCTGTGGTGAACCTCACTTGTGACTATAAACACAGTCAAATATTTGTCTGTACTGGAGCACTCGAAGAGACGGTTAAGGCCAAAAGACACGGGTCCTGGAAAAAGGGATTTTCCTGACTCATTAGTCTGCCATTTTTATTTTTAACCAGAAAGCCTGGCAGTCCTTGTATTTGAGCTGACCCAGGAAGAGAAGAAAATCCCACAGTAATTCTAATTAGATTTTAGATTATTCAGTTGTGCCCCCTCACCGAACGGCTGGAGAAGGCAAAAGCAGTGTGGCCTGGTCCAGGAGATGTCCCCTCTTCCCCCGCCCTCCCCCCCCAGTCAAGATGAAGGCAGGGTGGACAGGGAAATCAACCTGGAGGTACTGAGAGGAAAGGAATGGGGAAAGGCAAAGAATATCCAGGCAGTCCTTCAAATGGTGGGTGAAAGTGAACATCCAGCAGCCGTAGATGGGCTGCTTGAAAGGAAGAGCTGGGCTACGAAAACTGAAAGTGAACGTCAGAAACTTCAGCGGGGACAGAGGGGGGTCCCAGGAACAAAATGCTGTAAGCGGAAGAAACCAGAACCCTCAGGGTCCAGTGCCATGAGCTGCTCCCTCTCCTCACAGGCTTCTGAAGAGACCTAGGGCCGGTATGTTTCCCTTCCCTGATTTCGGTTTACCATCTGGGAGGGGCTGAGCACCCTCCTTAAAAATTAAAAACAGACAAAAGATGCCGAAGCGCGGCCGCAGCGTCCACCGCCAACAGTCTCCCAGCCCCCAGAATTGGGTCTGGTTTCTAACTGTCCAGCTTCTCCTGGCTGGGGGGGAGGGAGGCAGGACGCCCTAGAAACTGAGCCCCGCACAGGGAAAAACCCCCTAAGTTCACGGCCATCCCCGTCCCCGCCCGGCAGCCCCATCCCAGGGAGGGTCAGAGACGCCTCGACCCAGGAAAGCTGAGATGGCCGCAGTGCAGCCGACCCGAGACCCTTGGCTGCCACCCCCGTCCACCAGGGGAGGAAACTGGGGTCGGAGAGACTTGGGGAGCCCTGGGCAGGCCGCAGTAGCTCTCGGGGCCGGGTGGGGCTCCGAGCCTGGGGGAGGCGGCGGAGGCCGGACCGGGCCGGCGGGGAGTAGGCCGGGGCGGGCGAGGGCGGTGCCCGCGTGAGCCTGGGTCGCTGGGCTGGGGGGTGGGGGAGCTCGGAGCCGGCCCCGCCGAACCTCCCCGGGGGCCGCCCCGCCCGCCCGGCCCGCGCTCCCGCCCCGGGCACTGACCTGTCCGGGGGCCCGGCC
>CM053596.1:53501699-53549755 GCA_028646575.1 Pseudocheirus occidentalis
GAGGGCATAAAAGGGAACAGATTGTGGGAGGGGTCTTACAGTGTGATCAATGTTCTGGCGTGGGGGGTAGGGGGAAAAAGGGGAGAAAATTTATAACTCCAAACCTTGTGGAAATGAATGATGTAACCAAGAAAATAAATTAAAATTAAAAAAAAAAGAGTCTTGTACCTTTGTCTAAAAAAGCTTCACAAGTATAAGATGAGGAGGCATTCTTAGAGAGTAGTTGTTCTGAAAAAGACCTTGGAGTTTTAGTAGATGACAAATCTAATAATATATTTTGTCAGCATGGTGTTGTAGGAATAAAAAAAAAAAGCTAGTGCAATCCTGGGCTATATTAAGAGAAGCACAGCTTCCAGGAATCAGGAAGTCATACTCCTACTGCACTTCGCCCTCAATGGACCTCATGTGTAGTACTATGTCCAGTTCTGGGCACCACATTTTAGGAAGGGCTTTCTTTGATAAGCTGGAGAATGTCTAGGGAGGTCCACCAGGATAGTGGAGGATTTGAGTCAGTGACATATTAGGATAAGTTGAAGAAATCAGATATGTTTAGCCTGTAAAAGAGAAGACTTGGGGAACATAACTTCTGTCTTCAAATATGTGAAGGGCCTGTCATGTTGGAGAAGTACCACACTTACTCCATTTGGCTCCAGAGAGCATAATCAGCTATAGGTAGAAGTTACAGGTTTTAGCCTGCTGTCAGGAAAAACTTCCTAACAATCAGAGTTGTCTCAAAGTAGCATGGATTGCTGTTGGAAGTGGTTATTTCCCCCTCCTTACAAGTCTTCAAGCAGAATTGGTTGACCATTTGTTGAGTATGTGATATTAGGGATTTCTTTAGTGTATAGGTTGGATTACATGGGTGCTGTGGTTCCTTCCAAATCACAAATTCTCTATTCTTTAAGACAACATCAAGGTCATCTGGTAACACAAAAGCAGGTAGAACCAGTCAGATTGTACAAATAAAAGGATAACAGATTGTCAGCATAATTGCTGTTCTGTGCCCCCGGTCCTACACTATAGTATGCTGACCAGAACCTCTATGGAGAATTTAGAGAAGGAGAGGATAAAGAGGTGTGGGCAGACTACAATTGGCACAGTGTTGGGGAAGCCTACCCAGATGAAGTCATGGAGCTATAGAAAGGCTGAAATGCATTTAGGCTAAAAAGAAAATAAATTGTGTAAGAAGAGAGTCACATAATTATAGAATTTCAGAGCTGGAGGAGACCACAGCAGACGTCTAGGCCAAGTCATACTTGAAAAAGAATTCCCCCTACATACTGGACAAGTGGTAGTCCAGCCTTTGTGTGAAGTACTCTAACAAGGGTCAATTCACCACTAAAGAGGCAGTCCAATCCACTTTTAGATAGTTCTAATGGTTAGGAAACTTGTCTTTATGTTAAACTTAAATTTAGAGAGACCACTCAAGATGGCAGATTAGGAGGAACCAGTATATTCTAGCTCCATTCCATCCCTCCAACTATTCAGATAAGACATAGGGTACAAGGCTGATAATTCCTGATTAGAAAACTCAAGGAAAATCATAGTGAATCATTTTTCCAGATGATACTGTCATAAGGAATCTAGACACTGTAGGAGGGTGGGGATGTCTAGCCAGGAAGGCAGGCACAGTCTTTCAATATGATGCCTGAAGTAGGCCAATAGGTATTTACTAGGCCAAGAAGAGGTCTCAGATACAGTATAGAGTGACCTAGCACTGTGGAGGGAGCAGAAACAGGAACCAACTGGCAGTTCTGTCATTTGTGCCTCAGAGCAGGGAGACAGATCCAGTGACGACTGAGGAGGTGACTGTGCATACAGGTGACATCCCAGGGCATGGTATGTTGAAACCTGAGGCTGTGATCTGGGCAAGGAATCTGACAGTAGCTGTGTGGCTCCAATCCCACAGCAGTGTCTCTGATCTAGCACCTAGACCACTATGGAGCCTATAAACAGAGCAAGGGGCTCAAACCAAGGGGGGAAATTGTAGTTCTGTCCCTCTAAACCTACAGAGCTTTCCAATTAGTTGACAATGGCTGAGGCCAGTAGCAGTCTACTGGAGTCCAACCAGGGGCAAGCTCATAGTGGTGTTGCACAGACCCAAACCTGAATTAGGAGTTTGCAAAACTCATATTAAGAGAGCAGTAATCAGATTTTCTTCTGGATCAGCAAGCATTTATATAAGTCAATAAGCATTTATTAAGCACTTGCAATATACTAGACACTGTACACAGCCAAATGGTTTCAGGTACTTTGAAAGTTTGCAGGTGCCTAGCCTTGAATATGAATGAAGAGCCTTGAATACCCAAAGACAGAAGTATCAGGACCAAACAAGGCCCAGGCATTCCCTCTTGAAGTGCACAGAACCTGGCCCCAACACAAAGTCCCAATTCAAGAAGTAAAGCTGGGACAATTATTTTTTAGAATAGAGAATCCTATTGCAAAAAGCTATTATGGTAACAGGAACACTCAAAACACAAACCTAGAAGAAGAGAGTGACTCCAAAACATCTATGGGTAAAGCCTCAAAGAAAAACTGCTCTAAGAGAAATTCAACTAGAATTTCTGGAAGAAATGAAGAGTTTTTAAAAGTTAAAAATGATTTAAAAGAAATGTGAGAGAGAGAGAGGAAAGATTTATAAGGGGAATTAACAGCTTAATACAAAAGGAATAAAACATGACCCAAACAATAGACTCCTCGAAAATTGGAATAGATCAAATAGAAGTTGATCATTAGACTACCTAAAGGCCATGAACACTCTCTACCTACCCCCTCCCCAATCCAACACACACACACACACACACACACACACATACATACACACACACACACACACAGAGGCATATTTTTAGAAATCATGAAATGAAAATTGTCTGCAGCTGCTAGGCAAAACAAAACAAAACAAGACAAACAAAAACTGCAAGCAACCAAAAAGAAAGAATTCATGTACTCAAGAGTCACAATCAGAATCACAAAAGATTTAGCAACATCATTATAAAGGAACTGAAAGCTCGGTAATCATTATACAAGGCAAAGAATATAGATTTACAATAAAAAAGAACCTGCCCAGCAAAACTGACTATAATCCTACAGGGGTAAAAGGACCTTTAATGAAAAAGTGGAAGGCAAGTATTCCTGATGAAAAACTACCACAGCTTAGTAGAAACTCTGAAATATGTAATGCTTCAGAAGACCACAGATAATGAATGAGCACTTAACATATATGCACTGAACGACATAGCATCTAAATTTAAAAGAAACTTAAAAACTTAAACTTAAAAGTTAAATAAGTTACAAGGAGAAATAGACAGCAAAATAAAATAGTAGGGGACCTCAATGTATCCTTTCCAACCTAGGCAGATCTAACAAAAATAAAAATAATAATGAAGTTAAAGTCCTGATCACAATTTTAGAAAAGTTAGATATGATAGCCCTCCAGCGAGATGAGAATAGAAAAGAGTTTATATATTTCTCAACAATATATGGTATCTTTATAAAAACTGGCTATATAATAGCGTGTAAAAACCTCACAGACAAATGTCAAAAGCAGAAATATTAAACATCCTTTACTGATTACAACAATATAACATTCAATAAAGGGTCATTGAAACAATGATTCAAATTAATTCTAGACAAAAAAAAATCCTAAGCCAAAAAGCAAATCAAAGAAACAATAATTTCATTAATAATAATGACAGCAATGAGAATAATAACAAAATGTTGGGGATGCAGCCAGAGCAGTGCTTAAGGAAAATGTTTTAAATTGCTACTTTTATCAACAAAAGAAAGAACAGATCAACAATAGGGCATGCAATAAAAAAACTAAAAAAGCAACAAATTTTAGAATCCAATTAAATACCAAAACAATTAAAACAACTGAAATCCTAAAAATCAAAAGCAACCCTCCCCCCCATCTAAAAAGCAAAACCCATGGAATTAATAAATAAAATTAGGAGCTGTTTTTTTTTAAAGCAATAAATAGAAAACATAAAATAGAAAAAAATTAGATTTATTAGCTAATTGATTTTTTAAAAGAGGAAAACCAAATCACCTGTATCAAAAATAAAATGAATTCACAACAAAGAAAAAGAAATAAAGAAAATTATTAGAAACTCTTTATCCAGCTATATGCCCATTAAAAGGACAACTTAAATGAAACAGATGAATATTTTTGTAAATGAAAAGTGCCCAGATAAACGGAATAGAGGTGTTAAGTAAAAGAAACTGAACAAGTTACAAATGAACTCCCCAAAGTGGAAAAATACCTGGGACAAGATGGATATATAAGTAAATTCTATCAAGTATTAAAAAAACAATGAATTCTAATATTATATAAATTATTTGAAAAAAAATAGGGGACCCACCAAATTCCTTCTATGATACAAATATGGCCTTGCTGCCTAAACCAGGTACAGTCAACAAGAGAAAGTATAGACCAATATCCTCAATGAATATTGAGGCAAAATTTTAAATAGAATAATAACTAGGAGCTACAATACAGCTACAGTAATATGTCACAGAGATTATATACTATGACCAGGTAGGGTTTTTTTTTTCTTTTTGGAGGAGGGAAGGTAGGGCAATGGAGATTAAGTGACTTGCCCAAGGTCAAGAGGTTTGTTTGTTTTTAACTAGAAATACAGAGTTGGTTCAGTATTAGGAAAACTATAAACATAAGTATGTTAATAACAAGAACAACAAAAATTATGTGATTATATCAATAGATGCAGAAAAGACTTTTGACAAGATACAACACCCATCTGTGCTTAAAATACTAGAAACCAGAGGAATAAATGGGCCTTTCCTTAATATGATAAGTAGTATCTATCTAAAACCAAGAGGTAGCGTATGTATAATGGGGATAAATTAGAGGGCTTTGCAGCAAGATCAGGAGTGAACCAAAGATGTCCATCATCATCATCACTGTTATCTGATATAGTGCTCAAGATATTAATGGCAGCAAGAAGGCAAGAAAAAGAATATGAGGGAATGGAATAAATTCAGGCAAAAGGGAAAACAATCATCACTACCAAAAAGGTAACAAGACTGGTTTACTTAGAACCCCAGAAAGTCACCCAAAATGAAATAAAACAATTGAAAATTTCAGCAGCATATAAAATAAATTGATCAGCATTTCTGTATATTACCAACAAAATCCAGCAGGGAAAAAAAAGAAAGCAAAATTCCATTTTAAATAACTATATACATTTTTGCCCAATCAAATCTAGTGCAGTTAAAATCAGAAGAGAAATAAATAAATGGGAAAAAATCCTTGCAGTAAATTTCTCTGATAAAAGTCTCATTTCTAAGATATAGAAGGCACTGCTTCACATTTGTAAGGATAAGAGCCATTTTTCATTGGATAAGTGATTGAAGGATATGAATAGGTAGTTTCCTAAGGAAGATATCCAAGCTACCAATAACTTTATGAAAAAAAATGCTCCAAAACACTAATTAGAGAAATACAAATTAAAAGTACTCTGGGGTTCCAACTCACACCCATCAGACTGGTAAAAGGAATGACAAATGCAGAAGGGGTGGAACTGCAGGAAAATAGGTGCATTAATGTACTGTTAGTGGAAGTGTGAATTGATCTAGCCATTCTAGAGAGCAATTTGGAACCATCCTCCCCAAATTACTAAACTGTTCTTACTCTCTGATCCAGCAATACCACTACTAGGCCTTTAATCCCCAAAAGACCAAAGAAGGAGAAAAAGGATCCATATGTAACTTATGGTGCATCTTTTTTTTAGTGTCCAAGAACTGGAAACTAAGGCAACGTCTATTAATTGGGGAATGGCAGAACAATTATATGAATGTAATGGACCATTTTTCTGTTAAAAAATGAGAAAGGGATAGGTTCAGAGAAACCTTGGAAAACCTGTATGAATTAATGTAGAGTGAAATGAGCAGAACCAGAACAAATTATAATAAAAGCTGTAAAGACAAACAACTTTGAAAGACTTAAGAACTCTGACTGACACAATGACCAACCATGATCCCAGAGCGCCCACGGTGAATATGCCATTTACCTCCTGACAGAGAGTCAGGTGATGGACAGCTTGAGACAAATATACTTTGAAAACAGCCAATCCAAGAATTTGTTTTCCTTAATTATGCATATTTATTACAATGATTTTATTTTGTTTTATTTTTCTCAGTGGAGGAGGAGGGGTGTGAAGTGTGGGAAATAGATTTTTGTTCATTGAAAAAAATGTTTTTTAAAGGATAGTGGAGAAAACCCTTAAATTTACCTCTCTGTAACTTCTAGCCCTTAATTCTGCCCCCTGGGGTCAAATAAAACAAGTCTGCTCCTTTCACAGGAAAATCCTTCAAATACAAAAAGACAACTACAATGCCTCCAAGTGTTCTTTTCCCTATGCTAAAGGAGGCTCCACATCAACCTGGTTGCTGGGGTAAACAACAGAGCTGGTTTGAAACGGGAGGTAAGTTGACCACATGGTTACCCTGAAGAAGGAAGGTAAGGGTCCCATTCTAATCTACCTTAGTCAGACCACGCCTGAAGCAACTCAAAGAGTACCTGACCACTATAAATTCTTGGGCTTGTACCTCCCATTTTCTGAGCCTTAGTCTCCTCTTCTGTAGAATGAGGAGGTTGGATTAAATGATCTTTAAAGTCTCACCCAGTTTTGATAATTTATGAACTTCTAGGCATGACATTTTAACCAGGACACTGACAAACCACAGCATGTTCTGAGGAGAGGAACCAAGATGTGTAGATGGCGGGGCTTGAGAGTGACATGTGGGATTCACATGAGACCATACACAGCTGAGGAACAGCTCAGGCAACCAGCCATTTTTAGTCTGAAAAGAGAAGACTTAGGTAGCTGTCTTGAAATATATGAAGTATTCTACTGTGGCAGATTAGCTACAGAGAAGAGAACTAATACTAATGAGACCAAGTTTTGTGGAAGCAGATTCTGGAAAGGAAGAATTTTCTGAACAAGAAGAGCTGTCCACCAGGGGAACAGGCTGGGATGTCTTGGTGTTTTTGCTTTTTGGAAGGGGGAAGGCAGGGCAATTGGGGTTAAATGACTTGCCCAAGATCACATGGCTAGGAAGTATTAACTGTCTGGGGCCAGATTTGAGTCAGGTCCTCCTGACTCCAGGTCCTCTATTCACTGCACCACCCAGCTGCCCATTGGGATGCCTTACAAAGCAGTGCACTCCTAGGTGTTGGGGCAGAAGCTGTAGCACTGTCTGTAAGGAAATTCTGGACCCATAGCAGGCTGGACTAGATCAGGGGTTCTCAACCTTGTGTCTTGTAGCTCTTTGATAGTCTAGTGAAACCTCTGGGTCCCTTCTGAGAATAATGCTTTTAAATGCATAGAATATATACGATTACAAAGGAAACCAATTACATTGAAATACAATTACAGTTTGGGTTTTTTTAAGTTTATAGACCCTGGGTTAAAATCTCTGGGATGAACTTTCAGGACCCTTCCTGAGTCATGATTTCTCATTTGCTCTCCTTTCCCTGCCTCACAAATTCTTCCTCTTGCTTTTTTCTTTTATTCCTCTCTTTTTCCCTTCTTACTTGAATCCCATTTTTCTTTTTTTTCATCCCCATGAGATTCCCCCTTTCTCTCTGCTCCCTCCCTCCCCCTCTCTCTTCTTCTCTCTCTCCTTCCTCTGTTCTGAAAAAAACACTCAGGGCACTGGCAGGAACTGTCTTCCTGAATTATAGGTGGCTCATGATGCCACTGAACTCTGGGCCAAGACCACTCTGTAGGCAGTCTGAGAAAGGCAAGAAATGAAAGGTTGGAAGTCCCGCAGGAGGCTGAGGCAGTATGAAATTTTCTACCACAGGGCACAGGGTTCTGGCAGAGCTGCATGACACGGAGAACATGGACAAAACCATGTATGCCCATTCCTGGGCAGATGGCAAACCTAGCAGTGGGCACTAGATCCTATGTGGATACTCTAACTAGGTTGGATTCAAGTGCTCTCTTTGGCCCTCTCTTGAATCCCTACCTCCCACCCCTTGTGGCTCTTAGCCATTGTCCTCATCCATGAGCTTCAGCACTAAGGCTGTTTTGCCAGGTTTCCTATTTCAAATTCTTGGACAAAATTCTTAGATTTTATGCCTATGTGGGCAAAATTATTGTTGTACCAAGTATTTGACACAAAACATTCCTAAGTGAGTATATAATAACTACTACATAGTACAAAGTCCTGGAATCTCTTAAAAAGATTTAGTTCATAGATTTAGAGCTGAAAGGCCTTGGAAGTCACTGAGTCCAACTTCATGCCCCATTTTATAGATGAGGAAATGAGGCCCAAGGAGGTAAACTAAAGAACCAAGGTCTTATAGGTAGTAAGTGACCAAACTGGGATTCAAACCCACTCCATTCTACCATAATGTCTCTCAAATGAACAACATTTTAAAGTTGCATTTTATACTCACTCTAATAATTCAGACCCCAGATACTTGCTCGATTATTTTTGCATTTCAGTGGCCTTACTTTTCTGGAGAATTATTGCCCCGCCCCCCCCCTCCCACTTCCTCAGATCCTCAGGCCACCACTGAGCTGCAGCACTTGGTGTTCAGGCTTTAGTGCTTCGGTCCTCATCTCTTCTGCTCCTTCTTCAGCCTCCTTTCTTTTGAATTAGCCAGACACTTCCCTTTCCCCCCAGTTACCTCTTTCTGTTTTTCCCTGTCTCCAGATCCTATCCAACACACCTCCTTGCTGCTGCATCTACTAGGCGCTTTCAGTGACTACCAATTTCCCACTCACTTTGGTGCCCACATCAGATGTCCAAGAAGCAGTTGAGGAAAACTGTCTCCTCTCCCCAAGGAATCCTGCCCTCCCACTTCCCCTACCATGTGCTGGAGACTGCTGAACATCAGAGCTTGTGGGCTGGAGTGGACCAGCAGGTGGGGGAGTGAGGGTGGCTGGCTGCTGGGCTGCTGGGCTGGGCAGGGTTTCAGGCATACTCTTCTCCCTGGGCATTGCCTCCTTCCAGGTATCTGGACCACATTGTTGGGTCTGTCAAGGAATAGGGGAGAGGGATGGTCTCTTTAGGAGTTCCCCTGTCCCTCCCACCACATACTTGAACACTTCTACTGAAGATAGAACCACAAGCACTGTGGCACAGCTTCTGGGATGGGAAATTGACAAGAAATTTGAAATCCAGACTCTGTAGGTCCAGAGGAGCTGTATATACATAGATCTATTATTTTTCTTGCCCTGCCCCTCGCTGGATAAATGGTACCTACGAGGCTATTGAAATACTCAGGCTAAGTCAAAACATTCAGCCAGCCTCACATCCCACATTGGGAGGAAAGTTGCCAAGTTGGGTGTGACCTGCCTAAGCTGTGGCTATCCAAAAGAGGGACACACCTTGGGGACTGGCTAACTCACCGCTGGTGAAGCAGGCTGTAGTTGGAGGATGACAGCTGATGTGTGCTGGAACCTGCGTTGGGGGTGGTGGTGCAGGCCCTCAGAATGTCCATTCTGGGGCCCAGCTTCTGGGCTGGAGGGCTGGCCTTGCTGGCTGTTGCCAGGTTTGTGCTGATTGGTAGCAGGACACTGCAGTGGGAGGGCAGGGATTGCTGGGCCTAGTGACATGGCATGAACTTCAGGGCTGGACTGGACTGTTACTCCTGGCAGAGCTGAGGCAAGCTGAGATTGGGACTGGGATTGGGGCCGGGATTGCTGGGACCGCTGCTGTTGCTGCTGCTGCTGTAGAGGCGGCGGCGGCTGCTGCTGCTGCTGGATGACAAACTGGGGTTGCAGGTGCTTTGATGGGGACTGTGGAAGGAGTTGGTGTGACTGCAGCTGGGTATAGGCTGGTAGGGAGAAAGATTCAAGTTAGGTAGCACGGCTCAACTCAGCCTTGGTTCCCACTGTGTCCTCCTCCCTGGCCCCTAATTTTCATCCCCATTTCATATCCTCTTGCTTTCCCACACAGAGCCAAAGAGCCTAGTCTGGTCCTTGACACAGCTGTATTCCCGTTCTTGCAAATAACTCCCTGATATTTATGTACTGAGTTCCTCAGGCTGCCTGATGATCAGCTATCCTGCCCATTTTCAAGGCTCATCTCTTCTCACCTCATCCTAGTGACAGCCCTGGAGTCCTGAGACAGCTGCAAGTGCTCTCTCCCACTTCCGAACCCCTGCAGTGCTCATTACGTAATCACTCATTTGGGACTTGCCATTCACTGCTTTATGTGGTTAGCTGCCTTTTCACATGTATTATGTCTCTTATCTCCTCCATGAGAGGAATCTTTGTGGGTCAGACTTCTTTGTATCCCCCTCAATTTCTAGCACAGTGCACTGGTACACAGCAGGGTCTCAAGAAACACACTTGTGATGGCCTGCCTCTCCTCCACCCCCTTGCCCCTGACACTGCTGAAGGTGTCTAGTTAGCTTGAATGGATGACCACTGGACCTTGTCCTCTTCGTGTCTGCTGCTTCACAGAAAGAGACTCCTAGCTAGAGGTCTACAGAGAGCCATGGTCATGTATGGGTACCACGGTTTATTCACAACCGGTCAATTATAATCGCATGCACATAGTGAACAAGAGTGAATTTAAATTCTAGGGCCCTGAGCCAAAATTTCAGAAAAGATTCAGAATGCAAAATAAACAGGTTTCCAGTGTTCTCAGGAAAGGCAGAGACTGCCTGGAAAGTGCCTATGTTCACAACTGTATTTGCAGCCTGGGATTGAAGTCCCAGAGAAAAAGAAGTAACTGGATCAACGAATCAAACATAAAAACCATAAAAAGGTAGAAGTAAAAGGCATAATATCTCAGTAGTAGAGGGAGGTAAATTTCTTATCCATTGAACAAATGGAAGAAAAAGTTAAAAGTCATGATAAATCTATTTGATTATATAAAAATAAAGTAAAATGTGCAATTAAAAAACTCAACCTGTAGAATTTCTATAATTATATAAATTTATAAGAGTGAAGCCACTTGGCTTAGGTCTATCAGAAGATGAAACCTTTCTTGCACTGCCCAATCACAGAATCACAAGATTTGAGAATGGGAAGGGACTTCAGAGGTAACGTAGTAGGTGGGAAAAGAATTCTCCCTGTATTGTACTTGATGAGTGGTCATCCAGCCTTTGAATAAATACCTCTAACAAAGGGAAGTCCTATGGAAGTAGCCCCCTTAACCTTGGACAACTCAAACTGTTATGAAGTTTCTCCTGACCTCCAGCCTAGATCAGCCTCTGTACAGCTTTCATCTCTTACTCCTCATTTTGTCCTCTGGGGCTAAATGAAGCAAAGTGAGCTCCTCCTCCACATGATAACCTTTCCAATATTTGAAACATTGATTACTTCCCTCCACAGTTTCCTTCAGGTTAAACATGCCCAGCTCCTTCAACTAACAGTCACACAGTAAGGACAGGAGGCCCTTCACTGTCCTGCCTGCTGTCCTCTGGACACCCTCCAGCTTATCCATGTCCTCAAATCATGGTGGTCAGAGCCATACACAATACTCTGGATAGAGTATGATAAGAAGAGAGTATAGTGGGCCCCTCACCTACCCATTCACGGAGGTTATGCCCTGTACAATGGAGCCCCACTACATTAGCATTTTTGGCTGCCACATCACACTGCTAAGTCATGTGGAGCTCATGGTCTAAGAAAGCTACTAGATGCCTTCCAAAACTGTTATTTAACCAAACCTCCTCTATCTTGTACTTAGGAATTGGGGGTTTTTTTGTATCAAGATGCCAGATTTTACATTTATTCCTAATGAATTTCATCTTACTAGGTTCAGCCAGCTGGGGTCAACAGCCTGGCAAGATTCTTTTGGATCCTGATTCTTCCATCCATTTTCATTGCTTCTCCAGTGCTGTTTATTTATTTGTGCATATATTACCTGTTGTTCTCTCCCCCACACTCCCATTCCCCCAAGTAAAATGTAAACACCATGAAGACGGGATATTTCATATTCATTTTTGCATCACCTTGTGCCTTGTGTGAAGTAGGCACTCAGAAAATATTTGTTGAATTGAATTAAATTTATATGAGCAGACAATTTGCAAAAAAAGAAACATTAAAGTATTACTTGAAAATGTTCAACTTCATTGATTATCAAAGAAATTAAAATAGCCCAGATATCAGCTTACATCCATCAAAAATAAGAAAAGTAACAGAAACAATGTGGGCAAAGTTGTACAAAAAAGTACAGAAGAGATGGAACTCGGCTTTGAAATGTTTTAGCTGTGGGCCCCAGGGTAAGTCTCTCTAAGCCTCAGTCTTCTCATCTGCAAAGTGGGGATAATAATACTTCCATTAACTACTTAGCAGCATTGTCTTGAGTAAATTGTTTTGTAAACCTTAAAGCACCACCTTCATAACTATTACTATCATTTATACCAATATTATGTATTATATTTATCTCTGTGTCTTTAAGGAGCTCACACGCTTTTGTCTTTGCAGCAGGGTTTCTAGTAGCAGCCCCCAGTTTTGTCCCTCCCTCTCTTGTGTCTCTATGGTTTTTTGGGGGTTTCTTCAAGGCTTGGTAATATTTGTATCACCTAGCCCTAGTCGGCAGGAGGGATGGAGGGAATGATAAATCAGAAAGGTTGAATGGAAAGTGTTTTTCCCCATCTCTCAAAATAGGCATCAGGGAGGGATGACTGTTGGAGGGTACACTGCCTGAACCCCGAACTAGGTAAGGAGCTGATGGAATTCAATCACCTTAGCTTGATTGGAAGAGAGGCCTGGTTGGGCCCAGCAAGTCAGAAATCTTCACAACTACCTGAAGGGCTCTTTCACGAAATAGATGGGTCCTGACTAAAACACAAGAATTGGGAATATGGAGATGTGCCTGGCTTCACTGTAAGGGCTGTAATGCTTTCCTGAGGTAGATGAATAGATGGTGCCAGTAGCAGTCGCTGGGAAGACAGCAATATGCTGGTGCCATGCAGCCGCAAGCAGAGCTTCCAGGTCTCAGAGGAAGTTAAGAGACCAGGACAAAGCTGAACTTCACATTCACTGACACTGAAAGGAGAGAAGGGGGAGATCAGTGTTGCATGGAACTGTGAAGCCCAAGGACCAATGGAAGCGTCAAAACCTAGGAGCAATGAGGCAAAGAGACGTGATGAGGGTGTAAGAACAAACCTGGACCATGCCTTTCATCGGTATCATGAATCATGTGGATTGTGCAGGTCTTGAGGAGAGGGCTGACTCTCTAGCAACCTTGAAACCCAATCTCCTTGGGAAGACCTTAGCTTTAGTTGGGGGCCTCAACTATACATTACTAAAAATCAAGAACAGCTAAACCCTTGGGGGAAAAGGAGGTCACCAGAGGGCCAGGTTGCCTGATTCTCTAGCAAGTTAGTCCTTTCTTCTCCTGGTAGAGAGTGAAGAAAGCAGCTCAAATCTAGCTTGGGAAAGAAAGTAAAGGGATATATTGTAGAGGGAATTTTGTTCAGATATAGACTGAACTAGATGGCCCCTGGGGTTCCTCCTCACTCTGAGATTCTGTGATTCTGTGGAAGTAAATCCTGATTAACTTTTAAGGCAGCTCCTCTAGTGACAGAACAGGCAGGTGCCTTATGGGCCTACCAGCAGGGAAGGATTTCTGGACTGCATATGGGTTTAGGTATGAATCCTTCTAGCACTTGAATATAATTAACCTTTTTTTATGTTCTCTGCCATAGAAGCTGGATGTATATATGCATGGAAGCTAAGGGTCTCTTGAGAAAAGCTAGAAACAAGCCAAATTGACCTGAGCCAAAGGAGTAATTGCTGAACATCTTCCAAGAATGTACCTAGTTTGTATAAGCTCAGAGTTTCAGGAATGGGCCAGAGGTTACACGTCCTATTTCCTTCCTAGACTCTAAACCCCATGAGAGCCCTAATAATGACTCATTCAAACTTTGCATCTCACTAGGAATATTCTATACATAATAGGTATTTGTTAAAAATTGATTAATCAAATTTAAATTTAATGGTAGGGAAATGAGAAAGGGATAGCCCCAGTGAATATTATGGATGGGAAGGTGATCATGGATAACCAAGAGAAATGTGGAATTACTGAATTCCTACTTTCCTTCTGTTTTCAACGTTAAAGGTAATGATCTCCAGATCAGAGAATCAAAGAAAATAAAACAAAAACTGTCAACAAGAAATTAAAATGTTAGATAAATGAGATTTTAAGAGAGCACCTAGTTTTAACTTAAAACTATTGGGTTGGACAGAATTGTATTCTATGGCACCGAAAAAATTTAAGGATATGACTGCTGAACCATTAATCAGTAATCTTTGTAGAGAACAGAAGAGGTGATGGAGGAATAGAGGATAGAGATGTTTCAATTTCCAAAAGGGGGAAGAAAGTAGATTCCAAAAAATACAGGATGCTGAGGTTGGTGTCAATTTCTAACAAAAATTTTTATTATGAAATAAATAAGCTGTAAATACCTTAGAAGGGTGATAGTCACTAAAAATCATCATAGATATATAAGAAACAAGTCATGGAAGATTATAACCAGTACTCTTTTCTTATAAAACAGTGAAAGGTAGTTAGTGAGAAAAAGAAGCCTAAAAAGAGTCAGATGTACCTGAGAGCATTTGTAGATGAACCTAGGACGACAAACATAAAATTGAACAGATCTTCCAACATTTTTATAAATGGTCTATTTTCATCAGTGGATGATAATGGAACCATTTATATCTGAACTGCCAAACTGATATAAGGCAAAGAAGTAATTACTGAAAAGTTTACAAGTCCTCAATATAACTTAATTTAATAAACATACATAATATCTCCTATCTGCAAGGCACTGTAGTAGGGACTGGGGATGCAAAGAAAAACCACAAACAGTCCCTACCCTCAAGGGACTAATATTTGCTGGTGGGTGGAGTGGAGATATAACACGTAGACAGATGAGAAAGTCTAGGATAATTTGAGAAGGAAGGGGGTGCTAACAACCAAGGGAAATAAGGAAAAGTTTCGGTAGCACCTGAGCTGAGTCTTAAGGGAAGCAAGGGATTCTAAGAGGTAGAGGTAAAGAGGAAGCAAGGAAGAAAGCCTATACAAAGGTATAAAGATACAAGACAGAATGTAGAATTTGGGGAGGAATGAATAGACCAGTTTTATTGGAGTAATATGAGATAAAAATTAAACAGGCTGCCATATGAAAAAGTACTCTAAATCACTACTGATTAGAAAAATGCAAATCAAAACAACTCTGAGGTACCACATCTCACTGGTGAGATTGTCTAAGATGACAAAACAGGAAAATGATAAATGCTGGAGAGAATGTGGAAAAATTGGAACACTAATGCATTGTTGATGGAGTTCCGAACTGATCCAACCATTTTGGAGAGCAATCTGGAATTATGACCAAAGGGCTATAAAAACATGCATCCCCTTTCACCCAGCAATATCACTTCCAAAGAGATCCCACAAGTGGGAGGAGGACCCATATGTATAAAAATCTTTATAGCAACTCTTTTTGTGGTGGCAAAAGATTGGAAATCAAGGGGATGCCCATCCATAGCTATAGCTCCCAGCTTTGATTCATTTGCAAATTAGATAAACATGCCATCTATGCCTCAATCTAAGTCACTGATAAGAATGCCAAAACAGCACAGGGCCAAGCAGAGATCCCTGGTGAACTCCAATGGAGATAGCCTGCAAAGTTGCCATGGAACGATTAATGATAATCCTTTCAGTCTAGGCATTCAACTAATTTCAAATTCAACTAAACTATACTACCATCTAGTACACATCTTTCTTTTCCAGAAGAATAGTATGAGATATTTCATTAAACACTTTTGAAAAAAATGAGATAAATAACATCTACTATATTCATCTTAAAAATCAAATCAAAAAATGTTAGTCTAGCATGATGTTTTTTTTAAGGCATCCTGGGTCTTTGGAACCATCACTTGCTTTTCTAGATATACACTATCTCTTTAATGCCTCAAAATAGAACTATCCAATTAATAAATTATGCAGTTAATAAAAATCAAGTTCATTAGTCTATAATTTATAGGCTCCAGCAAATACTATGACATGTCTGTGGCCACTGAAAGTCCAGTGTGACCATACTCTACCTTTGTGCCCATTCACTTCTCTGGGAGGCATAAAGAAGCCCATTCAGAAGTCTTCCTTTGGGTTCAGGGCCATGACAGTTTAAAGCAGAGGTAGCTAGATGTGGGAAAAGGCATTCTGTATCTGCTGCTGGCAAATTGTTTCTAATCAGTCTAGTCAGTGCTGAGTAGCTACAAATCTTATTGTCTGTAAGAGGGCCTAATGAGATGGTTGACTTGCCAGACACCACCCAAATTTTGGTTTTCCAAACAATGTCGTTGTCCACAACTTTTGATGCCCTGGAATGTGAAGGTGAACCTACCACTAAATTGTGCCTGATGAATCTGACATTAGCTCTGCTATGAGGGAGCTGGTCTGGAGGTACTCTGGGCACTTCTGGTAAGGACAATAAGAAGATGCCACATACCCTCCAGGCAGGGCCTCCAGTTGTATTCTGAGAAGCTTTTTTTTCCCTCTACTATTTAGCTCCTTTCAGGAGTAGTCAGCTTGCAGGAGAAATAGATGCAGGACTAGTATAATGCAGAGATCCAGTTCGATCTCAAGGACAGCTTCTGTGTAGATCTACTTCTCCCTGTGATGTGTCTTTATGATAAATCTTGGTTATTTAGGCATATCAAAGTGAGCTGTACTAAAAACTGCTATGATAATGGTACGCACTTTGTGTTTTCAGTGTCTAGTGGTGAGCCTTGAGGTATTTCAGTAGGTCAGTGAGAGGAACAATCCAAGTAAGAAATCTGGGAGTAAAACAGCTGGAGATTTCTGGAAAATGAAGCAACCATTGTAGGTGTTTTGGCAGTGCCAGGGTCCTTCACAGGCATATGGTTTTAGGTGTGATTTAAGAATTCCCTTATTGGCTTAAGAGTTTCCAATTTCCCCTCCTCTTCCAACTTCATAAATAATCATCATTGGACGAAGGATGGCATAGATGCCCTCACCTGGAGGGACACATCCTCATCACTGAGTTAGGCCACCAACCATCAGTCCAAAAGGTCTTAAAATACTTAGTTCCTGATAAATCACCAAGGAAGTCAGAGATTGAAAGGGTTCATATACACCAAAGTATTCAACAGCTGCACTATTTTGGGTAGCAAAGAACTGGAAAAAGAAAGAAAAAGAAATAAAAGAAAAAGAAGATATTCATTATTTGGGGAATGGCCAAACAAATTATGATACTCACATGTATTATTACTGTACCATAAGAAGCAGTAAAAAATATGAAGAATTCAGAGAAGCCTGAGAAGACTTATATAAACTGATGCAGAGTAAAGTAAGCAGAAATCAGGAAAAAAAGACACAATGACAACCACCACATCAATGGAAAAGACAACTAAAATGAACACTGATAATTATAATGACCAAGCTTATTCCCAAAGTAGAGATGAAAAAACACACTTCACTCCCTTCTTTGAAGAGGTGAGAAACTATGGGTGTGTAACATTGTATAATTCAGCTGATGTATTGGTTTCTGCTGAATTGCTTTCTTTCTTTTTTTTTTTGTTATAAGGAATGGCTTTTTTTGTTATAAGGAAGGAAGCAGAGAGGGAAATATTTGGAAATAAAGGTGATATAAAAACAAAATATATCAATACCTATTAAGAAATTTTAAAATACTGAATCATGAATCTGAAAAATTCCAAGGAAATGCACAAACGAACTCATTTAACCTGGTATTCATACAGGTCATGACAGGAGGCCAGGAAGGTCATCTTCCATTCACTGGCATCACATATATCATTCAGATTGCATATCCCATGTAGGTTAGTTCACTGACTTATCACTAGTCCTGCCAGTTGGTCCAGCAGGTTGGGTATCAATGGGAGGCAGTCCCAGATGGCCATATAGATATGGCAAAGCTATAATTCCCTTGTCTTCTTCCTGAAAAATAGTAACAGGGGGTCTGATGAGAAGGCTGAAAGACCAGATGAACACAGCTTGCCTTATCTCCAACCTCATTCTGATGTCACTTTTTTTCTGAAACCCTTGCAGACCTGTAGTTTCAGGCCTGACTAAAGCTAATGTTAGAATTGATGGTCTCAGAAACCAGATCAGTGACAGCTGATTGACCTACATGGGGGTCACTTCTTTGCCTCAAAAAGCACTTTAAATATCCTGAAAGACTTTTTGGTTTAGGGACTGGCAAAAGGCCATAGTGGGACCTAGCATATGTCTACTCCAGGCAATGCTTCTGGCAGTGTTAGGAGTGTAACAATAGCTCTATTATGCAACACCAGGCAAGAGACCCTCAGCACCACCAAGAAGAGGAAACAGCAGCTTCCATTTAGGCGGAATCGTTTGTGATGTCTCCCTGTTTTGCTGCACTTGGTCTCCTGGATCATTCTTGAGAACTGTTTCAACTAGCACTAGTTGAACTAGACAGGAACACTTGCTCTTTGGGAACCAAGTCCCTAAGTTTTCAGAGGCCCCTGATTCTGCTGTAGCGGGGATCCAGAATATTTGGTGATTTGCAAGTTCAATTTTGAGAATCAAAGCATTAGTGGTGGTGGTGGGGTATCATAAGGGGCCTTAATAGCTGGTTGATTAAGTGGTAATGGTGGGTAAGCAAATCCTTACATGGCTTAGGGTCTGGGTAGTGCTCTGACACTGGGAAATGGGGGTAGATGGGGCCTTTTACTCCCCTGAGCTCTCTTCAGACTCTCTTCAGCCCCCATTATGTGTGAATAACTGCTAACTGGCTACAGTTGACCATGAAATTCAATGTGGTCATGTTACCAGATGACCATGGGTAACTAGATAGGCTAAACTTTTCCAAAACTGATCAGTTGAAGTGTGGATGTAGTACTGAATTGGGGCCTAGAAGGAGCTACCACGATCCCTTGCTCTGCCTGAGCTGGTGAATTTAGTAATTGACAAATGTGAATCAAAGGAGAGCTTCCTTAAAGCTTGTCCCAGGGGCTCTTTGTTGTATTTCACCTGGAAGACCTGGCTATTCATTTGGTCACCCCCAATCTTACTGGAAACAGTAAGTACCCTGTTGGACAATGAGGAGGAATTCCTCCCAAAGCCAGTGTTTCTGGGTCAGAGCCATGTCAGCAAGAAGGGAAACAATAGGTGTCAGCAAGCTGGTGGCTTGTCTCTTGAAAAGTCTTTACTTGAGACAATATTCTTTTCTTGGGAGTGTTACGGCCCTTCCTCACTCTACTGTACTGGAGCTACTATGCGTCTAGCCAGCAGCCCATGGCAGAAGTGTTAGTATAGACTCATTAAGTCCAACTGTTTTCCACAGCCCCAGCAGGGCAGGAGTAGCCCCAGGGAATCTCCTACAGGGATACTCCCTAAATGCCACTTTTGTCCTTTTCCACACTCCACAATATCCCTTTCTCTTTGTCCTAATGACAGTATTGCTTCCTCTAAAATCCATCCTCCCCTAAAAGGAAGGAGAGCAATCTTGTCTTTGTATAAATGGAATGGGGACAGAATTGACTTAGCGCTTGCAGCTCTCTCCTTTCTTGGCATATTAGGTTGCTGTGCTGTGACCAAATATTTCATGCCAGGGTGGCACATTAAAAATATATATATTTTATTCCCTCCCCCATTTACATGTTAAACCAATTTTTAGATATTTTTTTTAAAGTTCTGATTTCTAACTTCTATCCTTCCCTCTCCTTTCCCCTATCTGAGGCAGTAAGCAACTAGATGCAGGTTATACATGTACAATCATGTAAAACATTTCCATATTAGTCATCATTCTTTATGTTGCAGTGCCTGCTGTTGGGCAGCCCTTCTCTGGAGATGTAGGTTTAAGAGAAAGCTCAGTTGATATGATTAGAAAAGCATCTAGCTCTAGGCTATATCTTAAAAACAGCTTCATCGTGGCATAGCTCCCTGATTCTGGTATACACTACATTCTGAGAGGCTCTAGAACAGCAGAAACCATAACCTCAGGACAACAGACATACTTGTGAAGGACCTCACACTCACAATAAAGACCCTGGAACCTCACCAATGCCAACAGTTTCACCCAGCTGACCTGGTCTCTCTCTCATTCTATGTCTCCCTCCCTCCATTTTTGCCTGTCTTTCTCTAAAATGCTGGACCTCCTTATTTTGCCCAGCCTAGAAGTACAGGGGCTACTCATGGTCCTTATCTCACTACTAAATGGCACAAAAGCTTTGACGTGCCCTATTTATCACCTGGACTGTATTGCCCCTCCTTATACAACCTGGTACTAATCCTTTCACAGGGGCTTACCATACTGGTGCCAAACAACGCAGACACTAGACTGGCATAGTGCTCTGCAATTCAGAACTCTAGAGCTCAAGAGATCCACCAGCCTCAGTTTCCTTGGTATTTTGGGATTCACTACCACACCCAGCTTCTACCTACATTCAAGATACTCGAAGTCTGATCAATGATACACTAGTTGCATTCCTAATAATCTGAGTATTCTGAAATCAGCAGCAGCATTCCTTATATTTGAGCATTCTGATGAGCTACTATAGTTCCTGATAGAGGTGGCAGTGACATCAGCCTCTCACTCACTTCATTTGTTTTCCATAGGGCAATCCCTCTACCCCCATGGCAGAGGCATTTCATCCATGATACATATGATGCCGTGGTCTCTTCAACTTTCATGGCCCCATCCTCTTTAATGTTGTAAGAAAAAGAATGATTCCTCACTGATGGTAATGCTCTTTAAATGCTCCTATTTACAGATGACAATGTGCTCATTGTATCAAGATCTAGCACCCTACAAAGCCTTCTTAGATAAATCCACTGTAATGCAAAAGAAAGTCACCCATCCAAATTAGAAAAACAAAGTAGGCAAAAAATGCATATTGCCTAGATTATGACATGAAGCTAGATGGGCAACCTATTGAATGTGTCCAGCCATATATGTATCTCAGTCAGCCAATGCAGATAAACAATGAGCTGGGCTCAGAATTGAGCTGGATCACATTTGAGATTCCAAATTGTTTGCCGCTACAAAAGTCCATTTCTCTAGCAGCAGTTTTCTCCTTATCACGCTTTGTGGCTAGGACATCATGATTCCTGTAAAGAATTAAAGTGACTCCACAGGTCATGGAAAGATGGCAAATTACATTCCTAAGGATGGTTTGTGCCCAAGAAAGAAGATGAGAGAACTTGGGGAGGGTGTGTATACTGAGAAAAGTAGGTGGGCCAATCACTGAACAAGAACGGAAGAGCGGATGAACAGGCTGGATGTCTCATCAGCATCCCTGAGAAACA
This sequence comes from Pseudocheirus occidentalis, assembly GCA_028646575.1. Classification (NCBI taxonomy): domain Eukaryota; kingdom Metazoa; phylum Chordata; class Mammalia; order Diprotodontia; family Pseudocheiridae; genus Pseudocheirus; species Pseudocheirus occidentalis. The sequence goes on from CM053596.1 coordinate 53,522,952, forward strand.
AGTAAAACAACAAAAAGAAGTCCAGGACCCTGAATAGATATTCTATGTATGAAAAAAACACAGGCAGGAACTACAGAGCAGAGAAAATATAAAGGGTTGTGATGGGCATTAGTGGGAAGAACATCATGCTGATGAGATAAGCAAAGAATGCCACACTAACTTTGCTTCCTTTTGTGATATGGTTATTATACCAGCAGACTAAGGGAATAACCAACCTGAGTCTCAACAAAACATTTAATAAAGTTTCTCCTGATGTTGCTGTGGACAACATGATGAAACAATGAGGTCAATTCAGAGCTGACTGAATTCCTGGACCCAAAGAGTTGGGCTGAAGAGTCTGATGTCATCCTGGAGCGAAGGGTCTAGCATACTACTCTTAGTGATCTAAGATCCTGGCTCTTCACTGTGCAAAATTTTTAATCAGTGACTTGGATGAAGACAAGTATTAAATGGTTATCAAATCTGCTGATGACATAAAGCTATGGACAGTTTGCTTTGGCAGTCAAGAAACTAATGTAATCTAAAACTGCATTAATAGAAACACAATATTAACATCTATGGAGATAACGTTCCCACTATATTCTACTCTGGTCAGATGGTATATTGAATACTGTATTCAGCCCTGGGCACCAGATTTTTAAAAGGCTATTGATAAATTAGGACATGGTCATAGGAGAGGTACCAGGACAGGTGAAGGGCCACACCAGACAAATATCAGTTGAAAGAACTAGGGAATGTTTAGCTTAGAGAAAGGAAGCCTAATGGGAGGGAGGAAGAAATGCCTTGATGACTATCTTCAAGTATTTGGAGGGCTATGATAAGAAACAGGGATGCTGAGCCTTTTCCTCTTGGCTGCAAAGACAGAACTAAGAGCTTCCAGTGGAAGACAGGCTAGTAAATGTTGGACTGCTATGGAAACAAACTCTAAGAATTAGAGCTGCCCAAAGTGGCATGGGCTGCCTCAGGATATCGTAAGATCCCCAACCCCAGTGGTTTTGAAGACTAGAAAACTCTTTGTTGGGATGTTGGAATGGGCATTCCTGCTCCAGGAGGAGTGAGATAACACGGGACAGTCCTTCCAACTGAGAGTCTGTGGTTCTATGAAGGTGAAAAGTACTAACTCTTTTTCTTTAGCTGGGAGAGGGGTGGAAGAGGGAGAAGGGAGAATCTAGAGTTTTGAGCATGTGATGAAAGCAGCTCCACACCCTGACTGCTGCTAAATGTAGCATGTTCTGCTATGCAAAGTGACAATGTCCAGATCTGTGCCATTATTTCCATGTCTCTCAATGTTTGCTGGAAAATAGCTTTCCTAAAGCACAGGTCTGACTGCTTCACCCCCTCCAACCCCAGCAGATCCCGATTACCTCCAAGCACCAAACATATAGTCCTCTGGCAATTCAAGTCCTTCATCCCCCTTTCTACCACTCTAGTCATCTCACACTTTGCCTTTGTGGAAGGGAATCTTACAGTCCACCTACAGTGGCCTCTTGGCTCTTTTTTTGAACACATTTCTTCTTCAGCTTTGTGACTCTGTAATATCTGGCCCCATGCCTACAAAACTCTCCCTCTTCCCCTCCATCTCTTAGCTTCCTTGAAGGCTCATCTCAAATCCCACCTTCTTCAGATGGCTCTTCTGTCCCTCCTCTCTGCCTCTTACTGCCCCTGCCCCCCTGCAGCTGTTAGCAGCTTTCTCTCTGAGATTACTTTGCATCTACTCTGTAAAAATTTTATACCTACCTAGTTATTTATTATGTATTGTCTCCCTCATTAGAATGTGAGCTCCTTCAGTGTGGGACTGGTTTTTTTTTTTTGCCTCAGATCTTAACACAATGTCTGGGACATAGTAAGTGTTTACTATTTGCTGAATCACTCACTTTCTCCCTAAGAGAACACTTCCATTCCTTTCTACAGCATTCCCAAGTCCTGCAGATTTAGGTCAGGTTGCTACCTTGACCTAGAGAGACTGACAGTACATTCCACCCCAATATGGCCTCCACTTTGTCCACACCTACCCTGACTGCCCTGAAACCCAACAAGGTCAGGTGCTGTCTGTCAAACAGACTTTGGCAGCTAGCACCCATTTTCCACTGCCCAAGAAGTCTGTTACACCACACCCAACTAGTGGTTATCCAGACTTTGCTTAAAGGCCTCCAGGGAAGGGCAATCTGCATCCTAAAGTAGTACACTCTACTGTGGGACCAGCTCTTATCTTAAGCTTGCTCTTCCATTCCAAAACTGTCTTTCTGCAGCTCTGCCCTCTGGGGTCAAGTGGAACAAGCCTAATTCCTCTCCCATGCAACAACTCTTCCAACACAACAAGCACTTTTTAATGCCTCTCTTCTCCTAGCTGAAATACCCCAGTTCTTTCAGCCCATCCTCTTAAGGCATGACCACAAGGCCCTTTGTCATCCTGGTGGCTCTATCTCTCCTCTGAAAACTCCATCTTACTCATGTCATTTCTAAAACATGGTACATGCTGAATACTGTGGCCAAGACCAGAAACACACAGTGGGCCCATCTCTCCCCTAGTCCCAGACATCCAGCTAGCACAAACCAAAGACTAGCTAGCTTTTCTGGCTATCCTATCAGAATGTTGACCCATTTTGAGTTTGCATTTAACTAATAAAATACACAGATCTTTTTCAGATGAACTGCCTACTCCATTTTTATTTGTGAATTGCTTTTATTTAAAAACCCAAGTGAAAGGCATATTTATCCCTATTACATTTTATCTTATTTGATTCAGCCCAATGGTCTAGCCTGTCAAGGTTTTTGGATCCTGACTCTGTCACTTGTTGCATTAGCTTTCACTTCCTACTTTGTATCATTTCCAAAATGAATAAGTGTGCCGTCAAAGCCTTTATCCAAGTCACTGATTAAACAGTAGAGGGCCAAGCACAGCTCCCTGGGGCACACTTTGGGTCTGACCACTCAATCTGTTTAAAATTCCACCTAACTGCATTATTAAAAATAATGAGAGACTTTTTCAAATGCTTTGATAAAGTCTAGTTATACTATATCTATGGTAACTCCTGACCATATCAGTTTAGTAACCCTACCTCTTCTAAGGCTATCACCCTCTCTTACGCATCCTCAGTCTTCCTTCTTCACTTAAAAAAAAGACTACACTTAATGCTTCCACTTACTCACCAATCACTACCTTCTCAGCCCCCACGGCTTGACTAAAACAGTTCTCTTCAAGGTCACCTTAATCACCAGTGGCCTTTTTTCAACCCTCAACTTCCTCGATCTCTCTGTAGGACTTAACAGTGTTCATTACCCCCACATTCTGCATACTTTCTTCTCTGTTGTCTTCTGAGATATCACATGGTTCTGGTTACCATCCTACCTATATAAGTTTCTTTTTCTCCTTTGTTGGCTCCTCACCCTAAAGGCCTGTCCTTGGTCCTCTTTTCTTCTTTGTGTATTCTCTCTACCTTAGCAATCTTATTCACTGAGCTCTCCGTGGATGACTCTCACATCTGTCTCTAGCCCTGACTTCTCTCTAAAGTCCCAGACCTATACTTCCAATTGCTAAGCACAGTGCCTGGCACATGATAAGTACTTAACAAACACTTGTTAAGCATCATACATTTCTACCTGTCATTCCCAGAAGCACCTTCAATACAATATGTCCAAATCTGCCCTGAGTGTCTCCTTGTCCTCACCCTACTGCAAACCCTACTCCTCTGATTTCATCATTTCCTTCAGTGGCAATATCATTAATCAAGTCTCCCATGTTTGAAATTTTAGGGTTATCTATGATTGTCTCTCCCTGTGCCCTTCATATCCTACTTATCAGTTACCAATTTCTATCTCTTCTCCCTCTGCTATAAATACTCTTACATTTGTCCCCCTCTCTCTGTTCCCAGTGTCAGCACCTAATACAGGTTTTTCCCATTACTCTCCATCTGCTTGGGTTTTAGCAATAGACTCCTACCTACTAGGTCTTCCTCACCTCCATGCTTTCCACCTTGCCAGACTAAATTTTTTTATGCATAAATATGGCAATGTCGGTCTTCTATTTAAAAGCCTCCCCTGGTTGCATGTTGTCAAGTAAAGTTCAAATTCCTTCCTTTCCCTGTCCTTCAATATACTAATACCCCAACCTGGGTCCATCAACCCTCTTCAGTCTTATCTTGTATTACCCTTTGTGTCACTCTAACAGACACTGCATTTCTGCTGAACCACTCCAGGTTCCTAAATGTGCCTTATAGTTTCTGACCTCTGTGTCTTTGTTCCTAATGCTTCCTGTGCTTGGAGGGTCTGCCCTCTTGCCTCCCTTCATGCTCTTTCTTCCCACTACCTGTTGACTGCTCTCATCCTTTGAGATTCAATTCAGATACTACCTCCCACAAAAGGCCTTCTTTTATTCTGCTTGGACAGAATTCACTTCATGTTGTACTTTGTTCTGAATTTCTCTAGTGTTGTCATCATGTGGATTAGTGGGTAGGATTCTGGACAAAGTCAGGAAAACTGGGGTTGGGATCCAACCTTAGATTTTTATTATTGGTAATTATAATAATAACAACAACAATAGTTAGAACTTATGTGATGCTTTAAGGTTTGCAGAGCACATTATGAATACTATCTAAATTAATCCTCACAACAATCCTGGGAAGGAGGTGTTGTGGATTATCACCTCATTTTATAGATGAGGAAACCAAGTGACTTGCCCACATCACATAGCTAGTAAGTATCTGAGGCAGGACTTGAAGTCACGTCTTCCTGAAGGCAGGTCCAGGGCTCCATCTACTATCAACTAATGGAGTGAGCTTCAGTTTTCTCATCTGTAAAATGAGTATACTACAAGCTCTGGCCACGAGATCATGTTTGTAAAGTACTTTGCAAACTTTGCAGCACTCTGTAAATACAAACTGCTATTATTATTCATATAGTATCATTATCTGAATATGTATCATAGGTCCTACTAGATTGTAAGATTCATGAGGGCAGGGACTATATCTTCTCTAAACTTGCTGAACAGCACTGTACAATCTAGGCAATCTGGGAGAGGAAGTAGGTTTGTCTGAGGGCTTGTTTTTTTGGAAGAAAGCTAGCTATGAAATTAGAGTTGCCTGCTCCTAGTCATCCTGCAGCTGAAAATGTTTTACGAATAGTTGTATTTTTATAGCTTCCCTGTCTCCAGCAAAACAGATGGTGAGTTACTGAAGGAAAAGCACATACGCCATGCCATGTTTGTACTATGTAAATCGGTCACTCAAATGGCAGTATAGAGCTTCTACTTCGGGCAGAACCGAAAAAAATCAAAGACATTACTTCTCTGTACTACCATGAAATAACCATCAAAACAACCCCTTTTAGTACTACTAGATATGAACTATTATCTCCCCCATATTTCAGAAGAGAAAACTAAGTCACAAAGAGGTTGATTCCTTGGTGACCAAGCTATAATCCTTCAGAAGGAATTAATGGTAATCATCTAGGCACATAATTAAGGGAGCCTAGACTATGGTGATGGCTATGGAAACAGAAAGAATGGGCTGGATCTGAGCACTCATACAGAGTATGACTTAGACTTGATGATGAACTGGAAGTAAGATAAAGAAGGAAAGAGGAAGCAAAGGCCAGTAAACCATTGGAGCCACACAAAAATAGAATGGGGGGGCCTTGCAGGGATGTGCTCTCACCCTCACTAGAGGCCTTCAAGCAAAAGTTGGATATCTCCTATTGGATATATTGTAGGAGGGATTCTTATTCAGTTACATGCTAGACTAGGTGGCCTCTGAGGTTCCTTCTAACTCTGAGATTTTAAGGCTGAAAGCAATTAGGCAATCTGGAATGGAGAGTGGTGTTGGCAGCAACGAAGAATTTAGGGGACGGGCCCTTTTGGGAAGAAAAATATAAACTCCATAAAAACATTTCAAAATTTAGGTATGGGTATGATAAATTTCCTGGTGCTGTTCTAGAGGCAGCCAGAACTTTGGGAGTAGAATCAGGGAAGAGATCAAGGAGGGTGATGTGGCTTTGAGAATCGTCTGCATACAGGTGGTAGGTAGCTAAAACCATGTGAGCAGTTAATGTTACAGGGAGAAAAGGAGAGAGCCTAGAACTGGATTTTGTGGAAGACTCAGAGAAAGGAGAAGGAAAAGAAAAGAGGAGAAACAAGTTAAGGAAAGAGCATGAAAATACTTTAAGGAAGCCAGTAGACTGAATTTCCAAAGGAAATTGGGTGATCGCCAATGTCAAGTAAAGCATGTATCAGTGTGGGGATGCACGTGTGCGCTGTGGCAGAGTGAGGTTAAACAACACACACCCTCCTCTTAGCAATGCTGCTCCATTTCTGAAGGTAATTTTATTAAAGAAAAAGACCTTAGATGTCCAAGTGTGGTCTTGGGGGGGGAGTTGAAAAGACCACCTATGATCATTTTTAAGCAAAATTTTTCAGTGACTCTACCCATACAATAGTATGAGAAGCCTATTATCAGGATAACAGGTAACGGTAAGGGACCAAAGAGCCGACCCTCTCACACAACCCAACAGGTCCATTCCTATATGCGTTTTCTACCTGGGCTTTCTGGTATTCAATTTTATGTAATGCCATCTTTACTCCAATCAGCCAATTGCTATTTGTAAAGAATGTGGTGCCTCCCAATCCCAAATTGTTCAGCCAGTCACCTGCAAATATTTTTTTCCCACTGATATGCAACTAACCTCTGAGGTGGAACAAAGCAACTATATAGTAATTGTTATTAACAGATAGTGCCTTCTGCCCTGCTGAGGATGGAGTAGGCATGAAGAGCAGGAGCAAAAGGGGAAAGGGGGAGGGGAGGAGTGGTGGCAGAAGGCAGAACAAAGGGTTTGCGAGGGATCTTGGGAAACAGTGGGTGAAAACAGCCTTTGATTCTCAATGACCCTCCAGGGCTGATATCACCAACCCCCTCCTCTCTCCTATCATTGCTTCTCACACTGTAAGTAAGCCCTTGCCTCTCGCTGGAAGTGGGAGATGAGGCATCAGTAGAGAGGCTACCCTTAGGGTATCACTACACCTGAGGTTCCAAGTCTGTCCTTGTTTGGACCTCTGTCCTTTGGGGCTTGGTACCAGGTGTCAAGCTTGGTTTAGCTTTCTGGGAGGCCGAGGCTAGGAGTATCCTGCTGGCTCAGGGCTCACAGATTTAAGCCAGGCAAAGCCAGCTCTCCCCTCCTTCCCTCCCTCCTTTACTCCCTCCCTAAAGCCAAGCCCCCAGGCTCTGCTCCCTCCTCAAAGCTTTTCAAGGCAGAGGGGGCCTTTTCTGTTTGTAAGGCCTAAAGAAGCCTGGTTGCCAAGGTGACAGGATGAGAGCAGCAGGGAACTTGCCATGGGGGAGGGGCTTTGCCCCCAAACAGCTGTCAATGGGAACAGCCCCAGCTGGGACTAGAAGCCTGCTCTAGGAGGAAATAGCCCCTAGGAGACCGCATTCCTCCCTGCTACCCCATAGCCCCCCACTGATGATCTTCCTTAGGGGCAGCAGCCAGCTCAAGGCCAACTCTGACTGGCCAAGCCACCCCCACCTCCAATTCATTTCCCCCTTTCAGTTTCCTAATCCCTCAATTTTGTCCCAGTGGGTAGGCTGGATGGGATGCTTGGGGGCTGTGGAGCTGAGGACAAGCATGACCCCAGGCTACCTCCCAGGGGTTTGTAAGGCCCATCTTTCCTCCCAGATTCAGTCCACTCTTTGTTCCAAAAGCCTGAGCCCTTGTGACCATCCAAATCTTCCACTAGCTATCTTTCAAGATGGAAGGAGCCATGGAAGGTGGGGGTGGGGGCCCTGACCATAGAGCTCTAAGGGAGGAAGAAGAAAAAAGGAGGGGGAGGTTGGGAGGGGATTGTAGTTGTTGGAACAATGTGAAACCCACTGGTCTGAATCCATGAGGAAGGGGGCTTTGTGCCTCTGTAGCTCACAGATGCTGACAGAAAGCTCTGTGGGGGCAGATGTGCTCTGTGCTAGGATGAAACTAAGTGAGGGCAGTTGTAATAGCATTCCCCAGTCATCCTTCTGACCCTTGACTCCAAAGACCTTAGTTTTTATGGCCACACAGACCCTTTCTGCTTAAATAAGGTCTATGGAAACAGTACCCCCTCCCCCAACTGTCTCTATAAACCTTAGAACAATTCTGCAGGTTCTGGGGCCCCGGGATCTATGGGTTAGCATCAAGGAGATCCTAGGAAGCCCATAGCCAGAGCTGTATTGGCTAGAGGAGGGTATATAGAGGGCAAGTGGCTGGCTAGTTTGGAACCAATCTGAACCAACATGAAGGAGTCCCAAAGAGAAGGTGGGATGTTCTGTATTTCTCTCTACGTTCCTTATTGCCCAAACAGCTCAGCAGCCTCAGGACAGAATACATTCTTCAAAAGACTTTCTAGTACAGTGCCTGGCACATTATGAGTGTTTAATTAAATTTTTCTCTCCCTCTTTCTTCCTTCTTTTCCTGTATCTCTCTCTCTCCTGTCCCAGATTTGGGGGGGGTGGGTTTAGATCTAGAGAGAACCCCCAGATCAATCATGGGGGTAAATGCAGTCTTGAGGACCTTTTGGACTATGGGCTGGATTTCCTTCCTTCTCAGTAGCTGCTAGTCTAACTTCCTGCCAAAGCATCTGCTTCATACCTTCTGGCACAAATGTCTCCCTTCGTTCCCTCTCTTTGGACAGGTCTTATTTTTAGGAAGTTCTTCCCTGTATTGAGCCACAATGGATTTTCCTCTCATCTGTACCCCCACCCCCTACCCCAGTCCTAGGTCTGCACTCTGGAGCTATATAGCATGAAGTGAATCCTGCTTCCACAGTACTTCAAATGTTTGAGCATGACTGCCATGTCACTGTCCTACTCTAAAACATATACAACGTTGAATTCCTTCACTATTCAGTGAAATGCCTGGCACATAGTAGGAGTTTAATAAATGTTTTTCAATTGACTGATCCTCTTTGCCTTCTTCCAAACTAGCTCTGGGGGTGTCACTGTCCCTCCTACGAGGGACTGAAGATGGTATTATAAATGTACCTGATCAAATCGCGGCAGAAAAGTACTGGGATTACCACCCCCTTATTCTAGACTAGGAGTGGGGAACCTTCAGCCTCAAGGCCACATGACCCTCTAAGTCCTCAAGGACAGACCTCTGACTAAATCCAAACTTCACAGAACAAATCCCCTTGATAAAAGGATTTATTCTGTAAAGTCTGGACTCAGTCAAAAGGCTGCACCAGAGGACCTAGACGACTCAGGTTCCCCACCCCTGGTCTAGACACTTTTTCTGTTAGTATACACTAAGATCAAATCAGCTTTTTGGATTTCCGAGTCACTCTGGTGACCCCCCCTAGAGAGCTTGTAGTCCCTGTGACTTTGAGGGCTTCTTTATGCTCTGTAGTCACCTCCCTCCTCACCCATTCTCTATGGGTACAGAAGGTTTCTACACCTAAATACTACACTTTCCATTAATCCCAGGAGAATTAGGTTTTATCTTATTCCCTGTGACTCATTATTTTTTCCTGCTGAGATGATCTGGGATCCCAATTCTGTCATTCAACACATTAGCCTGGTGTCATCTACATGAAGGATGGCATCCATATCTTTATCAAGGTCACTGATAAAAAATTTTGAATGAAGTTACATTTCTGTAAATGCCTGCATTGAGCTAGCTGGCACAGCGCCACGGGGTGGCTAGGTATCATTCTCTCCCAAAGGCCAGCAGGATCACAGGATTCAGAACTGGCTCAGCTCAAAGTCCACCCTTCCTCCAGGAGGCCCTTCCTGATTCTGCAACTGTTGGCAATTCTTCCCCCTCCATAAAATTACTTTACATTTTGTATTTACTTATCTATGTACATGTTGTCTCTGTAATATGTAATTTTACATATTAAATTACATAATCTGTAATTTAATGTGTAAGTTCCATGAGTTCTACTCCTCATCTTTACACCAACACCAGGCACCATGCCTGACACAGAGCTGCTGCTTTAGAAATTCTTGTTGAACTGAAGAAATTTCAGAGATCAGGTGGTACAATCTCATCATTTTGCAGATGAAGAAATTGAGGCCCAGAGAGATAAGGTGATTGCCCAAGATTATATAAGCATTTATTAAATAGCAGGGCCAGAATACAGTGATTTTTCCTACTGTACCACATCTGCCTCCAACCTTGCTGACTACATAGTTTTTGTTTCTTAGTCAAGTTTGAAAAGTACTTCCTCCAACGATTCATGAGATTAGTAGTGTGAATATTATCCCTCCCATTTTAGAAAGGACAAAACTGAGACTTCGAAGACTTAGTGCCTTACCCTCATTCATCTGGCTCTTAAGTTGGGAAGACAAGCCCAGGCCACTCTTATGTCCCACGATTTCTCTCTTTACATGGGGTTTATAAGCTAAGAACATCAAAGTGCTCATCTCTCTATGCCAGAGGACTGCTCTTCCTTCAGGTCCTCTAACTCTCCTTTTGCATTTTGAAAACAGGGAGCTAGCATCTACCTTCCCTAGCCAGAGAGGGCCCAAACAGGGGCAGAGCTATTATTGAAGTGTTCTACGACATGAGGCTTCTCTCCACCGTGTGCACTGTATAGAAGGGCAGTAGACCTCCCCCTCCAGTTTACAATATCTCTTCTACCAAGCTAGAAGCACTGAATAAAACCAGAGGCCAATGAACCTGGGGCAGGGAAACAGAGAGAGAACTGAGTGAGACTGGCTATCTTCCTACCCTAGATGGGCTGGGTCCAGGACCTCCTTGGAAAAAGGAGATATGGAAATGTTCTGCCAACCTTGTAGTGCTTTGGGATCTTCTGGAGCAAGATACTATCTCTGGCCTTACCTGGTGCAATGAGGGGGTGTGTGGCCACAGGGGACACCATCCGGCTTAGTCCCCCCCGGCCCTCAGTGCTCCCTGGCACACTGCCACTGCTGTTGTCCCCCTTCTTGAGTTGCTCAGCCACACTGTCACTTATGCCAGGCTTGGCACCTGCTGGGGAGCCCTGAGCGGTGCTTCTGCCCTGTGAGGGGGTAGACAGAGGCTGGCTGCTGCCTGGGGTGGGTTTCAGGGCCAGGCTGGGCAGTGCAGGCTGGGTAGGGGTGGGGCCCGAGGCTGTTGTGGTTGCTGTCTGCTGCGTTCGGAGGGTCAAATTCTGTACCTGGAAAAGAGGGGTCTGTAGGAGTCTGGGGGTAGCACCAACCAAGTAGGGATGAGGATGGGGATGGGGATGGGAGGCAGAAGCAATGCCAATACACTTAAAGTAGTGCCAAGAAGCTATGGAAGCAATGGGTCCAGGGATTGACTCAGGGATGGCTGAACAGGGTGGGAGACTGTGATGCCAGATAAACAGTATTTGGGGTTGGATGGGATAGGACCTGGGATAGATTTAAAAGGGGGCATAGAAGGATAAAAGCAGAAACTGAATTCTAGGAAGGGACTATTAACCAAGGACAGGGCAGGTATGCGTATCCCCAGGCTCCCTCTATGACCAGTCCTCTGGGGGTCAGAAAAGTGTCACTGCTACCAGGTATTGGAATACATTCCCATGATGCTAGATCACTAAGGCAGACCATCTAAGGGAAGTGGACAACTTCTGAGGACCTCCCTCTGCTCTGATTAAGGCATAAAAGGACAAATTACTGTCCTGCTGGGGCAACCAAGGAGATAGCTCGTTTGCCCCCCAGAGTAATTCAATCCTTCCTTCCTCGGCCTTTCTTTGCTAAAGCATCAAAAATCCTTCCACAACCTGGTTCTTGGTGCCCTCTGCTGGCCAGAAGATGTTGGCCAGGTTCAGGATAGACATCTTACTGTCTTGTCTTTTCTAGGCCTGCCACCACTAGGCACAGTCTCCTTTTCCTTGCTGTCCAAAGAATCTTCTCTTCCATTATAAGGCCCATAGACCATGGCAAGGCCAGGAACCCAAAGGCCCACATTCCATGCTATCTTTCCTGCTAGGGTAGATTAGGCTTTTCCTCAAGAGTAAGCTAGCCTTTTCCACTGACCAAGACTTACTAAAAAGACTCATTTCAGGGATGGTGGAAGAAATGGGTAAGTGGGACAGTTAATCTCAGAGCTCTAGGGCATTGAAGGGAATGTTAGGGCGGGTTTAGGGCACCGAGGGCCCTAGCTGAAGTTACTTACTCTCTTGCCTCAGCATGCTATTTCCCAGCTCCTTACCTACATAGATGTTTTAGGCAGTGAAGTATAGCTGGGAAAGGGCCCCAGGATGAAAGCTGCTGGCTGCTCTGTCTCCTGTTTTCCTAGGGAACCCTGTCCTACCAAAAACTCTGGAGATCTACTAGGCCAACCCAAACAGCAGTACCCACCTCCCTGGGAACCACTTATCCCCCCCTTTCCCTCCCCCAGGCCCAGTCCGTGGAGTCCTCACCTGATTGGGGGTGGGGGGCTGGGCAGGGGAGCCGGTGGTGAGCTCAGGCTGCACGGTAGTGACGGTGGCCGTGGGCGTGAAGATGAGCTGAGGGGACAAAGGAACAGTGCCGCCTAGGCTCCTAGTTACCTGCACCAGGTTACCTGGCTGGGTCTGGAATCACAGGAAAGGAGGTGCCGTTTACCTGCCCAGTGTGGGCTCAGCCACAAGGCAGGAGGGTAGTCAGATCCAGGAGGCAGACATGGGGAAGGCCAAGAAAGCAGAAGGTTTCCAACAAAGCAGGGACTCTAGGGGTAAAGGTCTGGGGCAGAAGCCCCAAGGGCAGCCCTGAGGGAGCTACTCTGGGGCAGACCCAAATGTTAGATTTGGCCTGAGATCCCTGGCTCCCCAGTGGAGCAACTCTCTCCAGGGAAGCCTTGACTTCCCTCAGTTTTCTCAAGTCCTAAGAATCAAGGATAACCCTAGGATGGGTCAGACCCTCCCACCCTACCCTATGCCCAGGGACATTCCTCAGGCTTGTCTCACTCTTGAGGTGTACTAGAAACCTGGCCTAGAGCTATCCTGAACTACAGAACTGACCAAATCCACTACACACACTTGACCTGCTTAGGCCTCATTTAGTTTAATGCCCGACACTTTCAAGAGAGACCTAGAAACACTGTATGTAGGTAAGACTGACAAGTGTGTGTGTGTGTGTGTGTGTGTGTGTGTGTGTGCGCGCGTGCGTGTGCACATGCTCTTCTAGGTGTGGTCTATGTGGTTCTCTGTGCACATAACAGACAAAATGATCCCTTGTGTCCTTCTGTTTTCTCTCTGTGGACATCCATTATTTCCCTGCTGTCTTTCTCATTCCTTCGACCTATATCTGACTAGCCTTGTTCTCTTGTTCTACTGGGTGGGTCATCTCTATGTATATGTCTATGCCTGTCCATGGAGAAGGCCTGGGGGAAACATGATGACCCTTTAGGTGCATGATGGGCTGTCACATGGAAAAAGAACTATGCTTCCTCTTAGTTCCAGAATGAAGAACTGGAAGCAAAGGATAGATTTTGGCCTGATATATTAGGAAAAACATCCCCATAATCAATGCTTCTAAAAAATGGAACGGGTTGCCTATTGTTATAACAAGCTGCCCAAAACTGGAGGTGTTCTGGCAGAGGCAGAATGTGGTCAGGGATGTCATGGTCAGGGATTCCTACACAGGTCTAGGTGGGGTTAGATGCTCATTAAGGGTCTCTTCCAGCTCTCAAATTCTGTAGGATTATGAGCATGGGTTCCTTAAATATGTCTACACTTACGCATGTGTGTGTGTGAATGTGTGCATGTCCCTTTGCGAGCACACCTGTAAAGACACTGTATAGTAAAAATTCAGCCAACCCCCAAAGGCCCTGGTCCTGCCCTTGGGATTTGGCTAAGGATGAATAAAGTAAAGGAAGACCCAGTCATACTCTCAAGTGAAGTCATCAATTAGAGGACACAGGGAGAAAAAGAGCCTGTAAAACTCTACACTCCTGTCCTCTGGGCACACAAAAATGCTGTCCTCTGTGTGGTACAAATATTTTGTTCATAACCATTATGGCCTATATGAGAAAGGAACAGAAGAGAACAAAGGACTCAGAAAGGAGGTGCTATGCTGTCACTGTGGAGGATCTGAGGTTAAGGGACTGTGAAAGGGCCTCATTCAGTGACTTGAGCTTTTTTACTGGGAATAAGGCTTCCTGTGAAGTCTCACTACCTGAAGCATGAAGATGAGCTGAGGGGATAAAGGAATGTGTCCCACTAAGGCTCCTAGTCTCCTACATCAGCTTAGCCAGATGAGCCACAAACACTGGAAGAGATGCTATTTACTTTCCCACACACAGCCATGGGCCCAAAGGATCTGGTCCAGGGGTAGGGAACCTATGGCCTAGAGACCACATGTGTCCCTCTAGGTCCTCAAGTGTGACCAGATCCAAACTTTACAGAACAAATCCCCTTAATAAAAGGATTCATTCTCTAAAACTTGGACTCAGTCAAAAGGCTGCATCCAAGGACCCAGAAGGGCACACGTGGCCTTGTGGCCTCTGGTTCTCCACCCCTGGTAGTCCACATGGCAGCTCCAGCCCTCTGCACAGAGAGTTGATCTTTCCCTGGGTGATTCCCTTACAAGCTAGGAAGCCCAGTGGTTCTGAGGGAGTTTGCCCAGGATTAATGTCATGATTTGGAAAGGAATCCCCTCCTTGAAGGAACTGAGGCTGCTCAGTGACTAGAATAGCTGTTACCACTATTTTCTGACCAAATGAAATAACATGTTTAAAGCACTTGACAAACCTTTACATACTGTTAGCATGTTTTTTATATTTTTTGTATGGGGTTCATATAGAAATGGTCTAAGGTCAAGTAATTATTTTGATGTTAATATTTAGTGGCCTCTAGATTACTGTACAGGTGGATTATATGATTTTTTTTTTTGTAACCAAAGTTAAGAGTATTGGGTTGTTAAGCTCATCTTCTATAGAATCCATGAAACCAGCATAGAGAGTACTCTAATAGCATACAGGAGGAGGTCAGGGATTAGAAAATCATCAGGTCAGAGCTAGAAGAGTCCTCAGGGAGTCCAAACATGCCCCCTGCCCCCATTCTGCAAATAAGCAAACTGAGGTACTGAGAGGCTGCCATGTAACCTCCTCCTGTTTACACATTTCTTCCTCTAGATCTCTCTATTTTTAAAACTGTTCATTGCATATAGTTTGGAGATTATGAATATTCCATATGGTGACATTTATAACTACATGTTTTTGGTCAACATTACATCGAGGCAGTTGTGGTATTACTTTGCCTTTATGGTGGAGGTGGGTCCTACATACGTATCTCCAGAAGAGACAACTCTCTCCCTGCTTTTTATTCTGTGACATATATGCCTGTCAAGTAGGATCAAAGGATTGAGAGCTGGAAGGGGCCTTGGAGATCATCTAGCTCAGCTCCTTCAAGTTACAGAGCAGGGCTGTACCTCTTCAGCCTTTGGCCCTAAGAGCTGAAGAAAATTGCTCATGATGACTCAGGCAGTGAGGGGAACAGGCAAGATTTGAATCCAGGCTCATCCAAGTACACCATGCTATGGCGGACCTGTGGGTCTCCTGTGTATTCTCTTCCCTGCCCAGAGTTCTGAAAGATGTAGAGTTGCAGAGGAGGCCTGAACAAGGTGGTGAGTGGTCTTATTTCCTTCTCAGAAAGCAAGGAAAGGGACAGGGAAAATATAGTGTATTTATCCCTCTTTGCTCAGGTCCTAAGATGATCCACAGCCCTGCCTTTATCCCACTCCCTAACCCGTCTGTTTCTTTCTTCCTGTATGTCTCCTGATCCCTTGGTGTCTTTTTTTTTTTTTAAACCATTTACTCCTGATCTTTCTTCTTCCAATCTCTGAGCCTCCACTTCCCTTTGGACCTCTCTCAGTTCTCCTGAGTTCCCTACTCTAAATCCATAGGAAGAGTCCGGCCATGTGGCCAAGCCAAGAGTGCTCACCATCTGTGCCCTCAGATACATCTGTGCCTGGCTGGCTGTCAGTGCTGGAGACGAGGTATTACCCAACAGCACAGCCTGCTGGGCGATGCCTGAGGCTGCAGCTGTGTTGACACTCTGGGCACGGTTGATGAGCTGAGCTGTTGCTGGAGAGGCTGCCAGGTTTATCTGGGGAGACATGAGCAGTAGAAAACAGCAAGTTCAGTGGGCTAGCCTACATACCCATCCCCCTGTAAAGCACTGCTGATCCCCTGTGGCTTCCTTTATGGGCCCTGACTTTTTTGGGTCCAACTCTGTGAGGATAAGGATTGAATGTGACCCTCAGTGGTTGCAGGTGGCCATTGTTCCTCCGCCATCTATGATTTGGATTCTCAGCTACAGAAAGGATTCAGTGGACTCAGGACTATTCTAGGAGAAGATGTGTGTGAATGAATTGGACATGAGCTCTTAGAGGGAGGGAGAAGAAAATAGGGAGGACAGAGAGAAGCATGCAAACCTCCTTGACTAGTCAGGGTAGCAAAGGCCCTTAGAGAAAGGCCAGGGAGACCTACCACAAGGTGGGGAGGGGTTAAAATCTAGCCAGTTATGGAACGGGCATGAGAGAGGTGCAGGGACAGGTTTCATTTAATTTCATTTCACCTAGGTAAAGATTCTCAACAGTAAGGAACCTAGGAACACATGAGTGTTCAAACCAGAATGAAAGAAATAAGCCTCAGAATTGTGACCAACAACCTCTAGTTTTTTGCATCCTACTTACTGATGGTGACTGGGCTGGGGACTGCGCGGAGCCATTGTTGCTTGAAGGGGCCCCTTGTCTGTTGGCCACCAGACTTGCCTATAAAAAAGTAACACTCTGTCAGTGGGGTTCCAGATCTCCCCATAATGCTCTCCCTGCTCAGAAACTCCTCCTACTTTTCCCGCCTTCCCATCTAAAGTCCCTTTCCTTCCTCTCTACAACACCAGCACTCTCCAGTCTCTGGGTAGTGAGATCCTGCTTAATTACTCTAACTACTTCAGGCCCCGAGCTGAGAAACTGCTTTGGGTCACCAGAGACATGGCCAGGAACCTTTTCATTTCCACAGCGTCTGGGGGGGTCTCCCAACCACGCTGACATGTATGTTCAGCCCTCTTGTCCCACCTGCTGCACGGCTGCCAGGCTCTGGAGCTGGGCGCTGCTGAGGTGCTGCTGCTGGAGTGCTGCTGTCTGCAGCATGAGATGCTGCTGTTGGGCCGCATACATCTGCTGCAGGTACTGAGCTGCGGTGCTAGGCTGCCGGTGAAGGGCTTGCTGTATCACCTGAGGAGAAGGCACCAAAACGGCTCAGTGGAGGTGAGCAAACCTTGTTTACTCCAATCAGCAGGATAGCTAACTAGAGCCATCAGGCCAGCCTGGCAAACAAGTCCACCAAGTCATATCTTAACCTTCTTGGGTTTTCCAATTCATCCCTCTGACTTAACCGAGTGATATGATATTCCACAGCTGAGGGGGACAGAATGCTGCACCCTAAACTGCACAAGCTTCTCCTACCGCCTCCATCATCTCTCCTGGCCTGGTGCAACACAATCTCAGAATTTTGGTGTTGGAAGGATCTTCAGTGAACAACTAGTTCAACCTAAATCTGAAAAAACAATTCTGTTGGTGACACCCCTCACAAGTGGTCATGCTGCCTTTTCTTGAAGATCTTCAATGAAGAGGAACCCACTACCTCCCAAGGCAGGCCAGGAGACTCTTAGATAAGATTAACTGTAAGTAAATGTTTTCCACCCCACCTTCATGCCCCTTCCCAAAAGCAAGCAGTTGGCTGTTTTTTTCTTTTCAATTTCTTTTCTTTATAATTTCTCCCACTGTTCCCAATTCTGCCCTCTGGGGACAGACAAAACTAATGGGTGATAGGCCTCTAAATGCTTTAAGACATATCATATCTCTCCTGAATCTTCCCTTCTCCTGGCCAAGCATTCCTAATACATTCAAGTGAGCCTCACATAGTTTGAATTCAAGGCATTTCACCAGCCTGGTTTACTTCCAACAGACACCTGCCAACATTCTTCCTAACTTGTGGTGCCCAGAACTGAACAAACTACTCCAAATGACATCTCATTAGGGCAGAGTATACTGTAATCTCCTTATTCCTGGTTCTTCTGGACTATAATATCACACTATGGACTGATACAGAGCTTACAGCTCCCTAAACAATTCTAACCTCTCCCATCCCAGGATCTTTTTCAGATGAACCCCTGTCTAGTCATGCCTCTTTCATCTTGTGATATGTGAATCTGAGGTTTGGAATATGAGTGTAAGACTTTTACATCTATCTCTATTAGATTTCATCTTATTCTGTCCAATAGCCTACCCTCTCAAGACCCCTTTTCTAACTTGCCCATCTTCAGCTTGTATGATAATGACAGCTGACATTTATATAGGTTATAAAGGTTTAGAAAGTGCTTTACATCCATTCTATCACAGTGACGCAGAGAAGCAGGTTCTATAGGTACTGTTATTCCTGTTTTGGTAGATGAGAAAACTGCAGCTCAGAGAGGTTAAGTGGTTTGACATGCAAGTGTGTTCAAAGTGGGAATCAAAATCAGAGCTCTTCTGACTCCAAGTCCAGGGGGCTTTCTATTTTACCATGAGGCCTTTTGCTTTGCTCTTCCTTTGTCCACCTGGCCTAACTCAAAGGCTACCACTCTAGTGGCACTGTACCCACTGAGGTACCCTCAGGAACCTTTGATCTCCATATTGGCTAGAAATAAAGACCAATACAGACAGACACTCAGGGGACCTGAAAGTACCACTCTCTCAGCACCTGGAAGGTTCTGACCTGGAAGGCAACTGGCAAGCAGAGTAGTTTAATGGCTAAAAGATGTTTTTGGAGGCAGGAAGATCTGCCTTTTCCCAGCTCCTCTTCAGACTAGTACTTCCCCTCTCTAAATGATTTCTTATTTACCCTGTATACAGCTTGTTTGTACATATTTATTTGCTTGTCTCCCCCATCAGAGACTGTGAGCTCCTTGTAGGGCAGGTGTGGGGTTTTTGCCTCTTTTTGTACCCCTCCTGCTTAGCACAATGTCTCATGCACAGTAGGCATTAAACAAACGTTTACTAACTGACTGGCCTGCCCTTAAATCCCATCTCCTTTAATTACTGGCTGTCTGACCTTGGGCAAGACATTTAACCTCTCTGGGCCTCGGTTCCATCAACTAGAAAATAAGGTTGTTGGGTTTGATGATGTCTAAGTTCCCTTTCCACTCTATTTGCCTAATCTCAGGAGCTGGGTCAGCTCAAATAGGGGACATTAGGCTGGATGCCAAGACTCCTCAATTCTGACCCTGATCCAGTCTGTGACCCTTTGCCCTTTCTGTCTTGTATTTCCTTTGGTTGGGCGCTCAATCCCCCTCTATCAGGAGGCCAGTGAAAAAGAAGCAGGAGCTTAAGTGATCCAAGTGGGTACTAAATAGGAAGGGAAAAACCAGTCTGACTTGTAGTGAACTGTGGCAGAAACTGGCTCGACTCATGCCCATTTCCAGAAAGGAAACGTATTGGTTTTGAGATGTAGCCTCCTGATGATAAAATGAGGGATTGCTGGCCACATCAGGCATCCCCCCAGTTTGTGGTCACTCTTACAGTTCCAGTATAGATCACTGGAAGGTGCCTCAGACACTGTCCAGTCCAACCTTTTAATTTTGAAGATGAGGAAAGTTAAGCAAATTGTCAGAGGTAACACAGCTAGGAAGTAGTAGAGCCAGGATTTGAACCCAGGTCTTCCTACTAACAATTAGAACTTTCCAAAAATGGAACGGGCCGCCTCAGAAATAAGTGGACACTCCCTCACCTTCAAGTAAAGGCCGGATAACCATTGGCCCTGTATGTAATGTGAAAGTTCCTTTTTGTCATCAACTCTATACAGATGATACGTACGTCCATATATGGGGAGAAAAGAACAAACATTTATTAAGTACCCACTATGTGCCAGACAGTGTGCTAAGCTTTTTACAAACATGATCTCATATATTCAATCTTAGTTTCTTTCCTGATCTCTAATCATATACCACCAATTGCCTATGAGACATTTCCAAATGGATGTCCTATAGGCAAGTCAAATTCAAATTATCCAAAATAGAACTCATTACTTTCTTCCCCTCCCCCCCAACTTTTGATCATGTCTGTGTCTACTGAGGGAACCATTAATCTTCTAGTCATTTAGGCTAGGAATCCTGGTGTCATTCTCAACTCCTCAATCTTCCATACCTCATATATCTAATAAAACTGCCAAATGTTATTACTTATATCTCCACAACACCTCTTGCACTCACCTCCTTCTCTCCACTTGCACAGTCTTTCAATCCCTCCCACCTGGATTATACTATACTGGCCTCCAAACTGGGCTTCCTGCCTCAAAGCTCTCCTTTCTCCCATCCATTTCTACACAGCTGCCTAAGGTTTTTCTAAAGCTCCAGTCTAGCCATGTAATGGCTGTTCGATAACTTCAGTGACTCTTTCTTAACCTAGAATCAAATATGAACTCTTCTGTTTGGCATTTAAAACCTTTTCCCTCTCTTCTGCCTCAGAATCCTCAACTTCCTTCAAAAATCACCTCAATCACCAACTACATGAAACCTTTTTTTATCCACCCCTGACCTCCAGCTGCTAGCACCTCCTCACTAAATTATCTTCTATTGATTCTATGTACACTTATATAGGAACATAATGTCTCACCTGAGAAAAAGTTAAGTTCCTTATCCCCAAGGCCTAGCATAGTACCTGATATATAGTAGGTACTTAATAAATAATTATTAATCAATTTTTTCTTAGATAAGTTGGATTAGATGGCCACTGAAATTCTTTTCAATTCTCCACATCTATGTGCCACTCTATCCCCCAGGCATAAAGCGTACAACCAACGCAAAGGAACCTAGGAGAGAGGTGAACAGGGAATGGCAAGTAGGCCAGTTTGGCTAGAATGTAGAGAGCAAAGAGAGAACAAGATGATAGGGAATAAATAAACAGAAGCTCAGCTAGGGGAGGAAACTAAGAGCAAGAATGAGGCCATGGCAGAGAGTAAAAGTCAGTAGGGTATCTGCCCTGCTTTTAGAAGTCAGCAGCAGGCCTAGGACTCACCTGAATGCAGCGTAGGGGATACAGATCCTCCTTCCTGGCACCAACAATTTCAGAAAGGTTCTTGATTCTTGTTGATGGTCTCCAGAGGCCTGCCTGTGGTTTTCCAGAAAGCAAGGCCTCCTGGACTATACAGTGTGTTGGGCCTCTATGGACTGTAGTTCTGCTTCCTAAGGCTCAAGCTCTTCACCACCCCAGCTCCACAGGGATGCTGGGGCTGGCCTCTTGCCTTCCTGTCTCCTTTACTTTTCTCTTTCTTTCCTTCTGTCCTCCCTTTCTCTCTTTAGTTTAAGCTCTCCTCTCCACCTTCCCCCCCACCCCACAATCCCTTTCCTTTTCTCAACATAGTCCCCCCATCCCAATGTGATTGGCTGAGAAAAGGCCTCTGGACAGTGACAAAGAGCTGCCCTCTGACCTCACCCCACACAGCCTTTTCCCCGAGAAAAAAAAGCAAAGCTCTGTGTTCTCTTCCTCCGCCCCTAATGCCCCAGAACCCTTGCCCCTCCTTCTTGCTCTCCTGTCACTCACCTGCAATTCTCCACTGGCAAGTACTGCCCCAAGCTAGGTCTTGGCCTGAGTAGGCCTCCTGACTTTAGCTCAGCCAAATCCCCAGGCTGAACCGCAGCCCTAGGCACTGGCCCCTCCCCTCCCTAGAGGCCAGCTAGGTTCTTTTCTAGCCTCTCAGTGTGGTTTCTGTGGCTGAGAACCTCTGAACTGAAAATATTCCAGTCTCAGAGCCTGGACTCTGATGAGGTAGGATTGGGTACAGAGACTCAGGTTGGGTCTAGTTTCTTATTGGACTCTGCTTTTCCACATCTCCTTTAGAATTTGACTCTCCTTTTGCTTTCCTGAGCTTGGCTTTCTTCCCTTCCTACCATGTGTTTTCCTCCTAGGATTCCTCTCACTTACACCTTTCTCCATCTAAGTTGCTCTCTTTTCCAGGGTTTTTGTCTTTCTGGTCTTCTCTCTCCAACTATTTAGGGAGAATCAATAGATAGACTGTGTGTGGTTTGTCCTTTGTTCTGGAAGAAGGGCATGACATCAGGAAGTTGATGCCATGATTTTCGAGTTCACTAAATTTAGGTGAGGGAGGGCTGTGCAGTCACCAGTCTCACTTTCTCCTCCACAGCCATTTGGGTCCAGTGGCTAGATATGGATCAGGATGACTGGAGATGGCCCTGGATACAGACTGGAGATAGTCACAGATGCAATAGGAGACCTTGACCTTTTTAAACTAAGGTCTTTCCAAGTTCTCACTTTGAATGAGGCAATGCCCATGCAGTGATAAGGGTTGTTTAAGCTACAGCTAAAAGACTCTTTCTCAACAGGGACTGCTGAAGAGTAGAAATACAAGGAATCAGATATAGTCCAGACATGGTCACTCAGTTTGGCAGAGATGTAGCCCCCAAACCAATAAACAAGAGATTGTGGCATGGCTGCACAAACTACAATGTGTGAAAGTAGTGGGGTATCAGGGTATCGTAAGAAATAATGTGAAGAATTCAGAGAAGTGCAGGAAGACTCATATAAACTGAAGCAAAGAAAGCAGAACCAGGAGAACAATGTGCATAATGACTACAATAATGAAATGGAAGCTAACACTGAAAGACAAATGGATTATGAGTCCATATTAAGTCTCAGCTCAGGGGCCACGTCCAATGGACAGCCTTCCCCAATCCCCCTGGATGCTGGTGCCTTCCTTCTGATGATGATCTCCAGTCTATCTTGTGTTATTTGTACACAGCTGTTTGCATGTTTTCTCCTCCATGAAATTGTGAGTTCCTTGAGAGCAGGGGCTATTTCTGTCTTTCTTCATATCCCTGGCACTCAGCAGAGTGCCTGGCACAATCAACACTGACTTGATTTTACCTGATTAACATTAGATCAGACGCTGCAGAGAAGTCAACAAGTTTGAGAAGTGGAAGAAAGCCAGTGGATTAAGTAATAAAGAGATAAATACACACCAGTGTGTTTTTATTGACCTTAAGAAGACTGGTTCCACCATGAGGGGGAGGGAAGGAGGGGAGAAAATTTGAAACTCAAGGGATTGTGGAACTGAATCTTGTAAACTAAAAGTGAATAAACAAATCAATTTAAAAAAAAAGAATGGGGGGCATAGGAATATTTGTAGGGAGCAGAACCAATGGGAAGATAACTTTGTGAACAATCTGCCAAAAGAGATGAGAGATGATGGGACAAATGTCACAATCAGAGGAGTTGGCCTTGGCCAGGACATCTTTCAAGGTGACATAAAGGAAAATAGAATGAAGGACAATGAGAAAGTGATTTGAGTTGTGAAGGAGAGGGAGCTCCTAATGGGTAGCCTCCATTTTTTTCAATAAAGCAGGAAGAGAGGTCCTTTCTTTAGAAGAATTAGGAAGAGGGTGGCACTGATGTTTTAGGAAGAGAGGTTTTGGATGGAATAGCTACTGTGGAGAGAATGATGGTTAACCAGAGAATAGTGAAAAGTTTGACATTTAACAGGAAGGGTCCAGATAAGGGTGAATAATATAAATTTCTAGCAGACTCAGCACAGTTAGGTGACTTTATTCAGGAAAATTAAATAGTATGTAAGTCAGAGCAGAGTAGGTAGATGGTGGGAGAAATGCTGGGTTGGGATTTGAAAAGAGATGAGCAATGAAAGAAAAAGGGAGAAAAGATACAAGGATAGGGTGAAGTTAAACTAGTAAAGGGTAAAGATTCTAAAGTCTATGAGTCTACAATTATGATAATCTAATCACTACAAGACACTTGAGCACCAAAATCCCATTGGGTGCCATTGAGTTAAGGCAGTGTCTGGTCAGTATGAGGAGTCCCTAAGACATAGCACCAAAGTCCCCTTCTCTTAATTTCTGAGTCTATTGTCCTCCTGAATGTCATCAAAGGATCTCCATAGACTGGTAATTTTGACTATAGTTTTTAAGAAAGGATTTCTCTAGGTTTTCCACCTTGAGGCCTTAAGGCCTAGCCCTGGGATCCAAAATGTATAGATACCCAAACAATTTAAGTCTTACCTGTACAGTCTGCCGGTCAGGGATACCACTGTACACAGAAATCTGGGGCCCAGCTCCAGTAGAACGGCTACCACCATTGCTGCTGTTGTTGCTGCTGTTGCTACTACTGACCCCGCTGTTACTGCTGGCAACTGTGGCACTGATAGATGTGGGTGGGGCTGGCAGCTCATTCTCCATGGCCTACAGGGTAACACAGTCAGGGGTTCAGGAGACAGGTGGGCAAGTAAGAACTGCAAAGAAAGACAGAAGTAAACCTAGAAGCATGAACTCAATTAGTTTCCATTAAAAAAAACATTTATCAAGTACCTATTATATGCAGAGCACTATGGTATGTGTTAGAGACACAAAGATAAACAATCCTTCCACTCTACTTGGGAGGCAGTGGGGTACTGGGTGGTGGAACTTCTTTGAGAATGCAAGATTGGCAGGTTTTGAAACAATCTTCAGTGGAAAGATGTCAGAATATAAGTTTCTAATTAGAAGTTAGTCTCTCTGGGGTTGCCCTGGGTCTATAGATGTAGGACAAGACTGCTCAGGTCTACAACAATCTCACACTGGGAAAAAGGTAAGACATGGTGAAATGGATGCACTGTGGAACAAACAAATAATGGGGGTGTAAAATGCTACTGTTATCCCACAGGGTTGTTGTGAGGATTAAATAAGGTGATATTTGTAAAAGTTCTTAGCACAGTGCCTGGCATATAGTAATTATATAAAAGCATATTCAACACTGGACAGGAGAGATGGGGACAGGATAGCTCTGGCACATGGATGCTTCTGAGAGCTCTCTGGTTTTCCTCACTGCCCATTTCCTTACTATCTCTTCTTCTTGCTCCAGGTTCCCAATCTGCCCTTTGAGGGTACAAGACAGATTAAGAGAGAGAGACTGGAACTTGGGAGAACATTTAGTAGGCTAGCTAGTCTAGTAACTAGTGTTAAGCCCAGAGGCATGAGAACATGGACAACAGCAGCGACCACAGGAAGAGCAAAAAATGCAACAATAGCTGTTCATATTGTACAAACATGAACTATGACCCAAACAACACCTCTGCAAGTGGAATAATACAGTTACTATTCTCTCTACTTTACAGATGTGGAAACTAAGTTTCCATAACATGAACACAGTAACAGAGCTAATGTCAGAGGCAGGGTCTTCTACAGTTTGCACTGGGCTTCTCAGGCAGAACTCTTGAAGAAAGTACATGAAGTACCTCTATAAAGAGAGAAAGGACAGCATGGCAAAGCAGAAAAAACTCTGAACCCAGAGTCATAGGACCCGGGCTTAAATACTCCTTCAGCCACTTACTAGTTACATGACCTTGGATAAATTATGTTCCTTCTCTGGGCCTTCCTGATCTATGAAACGCAAAGGTTGAACTAAATGATCTCTAAGGTCCTTCTCATCTCTAATTCCTGCAAGAAGATTTTGTTCTAAATGAGAAGACAGAAGAGCATTTATTGGTTGGCCTATAAAACGTCTCTTTCCCCTTATCCACACATGGTATTAATGTTTTGTCCATAGGACCCATACTTGATTGACTGAAGCATTTAAGTTCCTCCAGGCCTTCCACTTTCTAGACATCTCAATCCTGCCTCCCTCTTTCTAGACTGTGGCATCTCACAGACTTATGAGGAAGCTATCCCCAAACCCAAGATTCTACATAGACTCTTCTAGTGTCTATTAATATTCTTAAAATGAGTACCCATAATTTTTGGTATAGCTGAACAAACAGTGATACTCTAATATATGGAATAGTGTTGTACTGTAAGGAATGAGAAATGCAAGGAACTCAGAGAAACATGGAAAGAAGAGATATATGAAGTTATGTAGAGCACAGAAAACAGACCGGAGAAAACAATATGCATATGATTTGAAAAACGTAAATGATAACAGCACAAAAGAGAGGTAAACTCTAAACTGAACAATCTCAGTTCAAGAGAACTAGTAGTGAAATAAATTTTCCTTTCAGTAGAGTGCTGAGGGTGGGGAAGAATAGAAAGGGGGACGTGGGTGCTGTGCCCTTTAGTTTGTTTAAATGATTTTTTGTTGTTGTTACTAGGAAAGGTTTGGATGGAAACAGCATGAAAAGAAAATGACTATGTCACAAAAAAACACTAGGTGACTATATCAGAGGTCTGAGAAAAAAGTCCTTATAAGTATGTACAGCATGTTCTTCCTGATGCAAACAGTCTCCCACATGAATTTCAGGGCATACCCACAACTGTCTCCTGTCATCTTCCTGTGTAGCCAAAAAAAAAAAGCCTTTTGATTGGCTGCTGAAATGGAACACGTTGCGCCTACAAAAATCGTTAACCCCTCAAATCAGTCTATGGCTATGGTTCAGTTAGGAGAACAGAATTCTTGAAGTCTCATGATTTGTGACTTTGGAGTCTGTAACAGTAATCAGTTTATCAGATACTTAGCACTTAGTAACTTAGGGCTAAGTAGTAACTAGTAACTTAGGGTTAAGTATGGAAGGTGAACTCTGTCCATTGTTGAAAAAGTATGAACTCCCCTGTTGACTTGGAAGAAGGCTACTGGCTGAGACAGGAGGCCAGTGCTGTATATAAAGAAGAATTCTGGAGACAGAAAGAATTCGAATTGGCTCCTTAGTGAAGGAAGATTCATGGAGACTGAAGCCAGCTGAGAGAGAGAGGTGGGAGGGGAGGGGAAGAGGGGGAGAGGAAGAGAGAGAGAGTTCCTCTCCCAGTATCTGGAAGCTGACTGAAACATGAACAGGATAAGACTTTGTTTATTCATGGCCTGGCTAATCCTTGAGCTCCAGGCAAGAGAAGTGGTGAAGGGTTTGAGATGTGCTGAACCCTGTGAACT
>CM053596.1:53550255-53568690 GCA_028646575.1 Pseudocheirus occidentalis
TCCTTGTTCTAAATATTGTGACTTTCTGTAATGAGATGTAATATTGAGAATATTATATTGTAAATATCATACTGAATCTTGATTTGTAATGGAATAAACAGAGTGCTCACTATTACTATGTAATCTGAATCTTAAAAGCTGTTCACAGTAGCATTCTTTTGGGAATCTGCTTGTGCTTGGCTTTACAGAGTCACATGGTATCTATGACAATTCTGTTCCTGTTGTGCCTGTTCCTTCCTGATCTTAGGTGAAGGCATAATGGAGACAGAATGACCATATGAGGGAAAGATTGGGGGCCCCAAAGTCCATTGGCAATTGAACCCGATGCACCCACAAGTGTCGTCCCAAGAAGCAATCTCTAGGATCCCACCTAGCAGCGGACAAAGATGGCAGCAAGATACCATGTCCTTCAAGAAGGGGACTGATTCATCCATCAGCTAAGCTGCATTCATGATCTTAATAAGACAAATAGTTTGTAGCAACTGAGCCTACTCTCCAAAGGAACTCAGGTGGTATTGGGATGTGTCTGCTCCCACTTCAGGGTGATGTGTGTGTACTTCTGCTCTTGCTATGTGAGTTGAGGACCCCAGCTGAAAGATGAGGATTTCTGGTGAGGGAGGTTTCAGAAGAGAAGGAAAGATCTACAACAGGCGTTATGGACAACAGGATAGAGAATCAATGTGAGATGAGTAAAAGAATTGTCACAGTTGATATTATAAACTTGTAGCACATGTGAATGACTTCCTCCAGCACTCTTCAGTAACATAAGCAGGAGCAGAGGAAATGGATTATGGGGAGTAACACAAGTTTGAGTTTCAGTAAAGTATGATCAATGACAAGAGAAGGAAGTAAGGGATTCAAGAACCAAGGATAGTGTAAAGTTGAACTGGTTCACTAAGGAAGAGAAACGGGAAAGAGAAGAAAGTTAGTCAGATCAGGGGTGATGGCCTGGCAAAGTATTAACGGGTACAGGAGTTGAGAATTGCAGTGTGGATAAATAATAAGTAGAGGAAGAATAATAGAGAGGGAGAGAATGACAGATTATTCTTAGATAAAGGAATTTCAAAAATCTCAATTATGGAATATCTGTGGGTGATGACAAGAGCAAAAGGTGGACTATCTTTATGTGTGGTTGAGATGAAATAGAAGGTAAATTATGAGAGTTGAATAGGAATTGAGGAACTAGAGGAAAGATATATAGGCACACGCACACACACATATATACATATACACATACATTTGTGTGTGTGTGTGTGTATATATATATATACATATATATGTATGTATGTATGTATATATGTATAATTTCTCTCTCTCTCTCTCTTTTGATTTAGTGTAGGAATTAAGATAAAGAGGAAAACTATGAGCCAGGCACTAAGCTCTGAGAAAGGAGGGAGAATGATATGAACAATGGTCACTAAGATCTGGATTAGGTGAAGGAAAGGTTGCCGACTGAAGGCAGGAAAAGACAAATCTGACAGTAGGGATGGAAAGAAAGGAGAATTAACTCCACCCCTAGGACCAGTAAGTGAGTGCCTAGGGGAGGGTGGTCTGAAAGAAGGTACACTCAGAACTACAAAGAAGCCCCAAGGATGCAGTGTCGTTCTGGGGTGACTGGGTCTCCCTGAGAGCCAAAAGATTGGAGCATGAGAGAAATGGGTCTAAAATAAAGAGAAGTTTGTTAATTACAGAGGACACAGTGGAAAAGATAGGCCTATATGGCACAAGGACAGGTGATAGGAGGGCTGAAGTGGAGGGTGAAGAAGCAGATAGTGGGGCTTGCAGAGCAGAATCTGCTCTTCAGGAGAATGATATTGGTATCACTGAATTAATTCTTGTTTATCATAACACAATGTTGACTCACATTGAGCCTGTAGTCCACTAAAACCCCCGATCTTTTTCAGATGAACTATTTTTTAAAAATAGCTAGTAACTGTGGAGATGGTGTAGAAGCAGGAAAACACTGCAGCTCGCACATAGCCACCTTGAATACCCATTCAAAATATGACTCTAAACAAATTTTAGGGCTCCAAAACTCACACAAAAACACAGAAAAACACATCTCCTGCTGAAGGCAGCTTGGGAGGAAGGGCTCATTGCAGCATGCTGGGAGCCAAAATCAGCCCAGCCTGAAACCGTGGCGTGGCCCCACTGTGGCCAGGATGAGCCACAGCTGGACCCTTCAAGAGAGGAGATCAGCAGCAGCTGTGGCAGTTTCCAGAATTATCAAGCCATAAGAAACAAGGACAAAGTGAAATGTCAGTGGAACTCAGCTAAATTTGGGGAAGAAAAGCAGTCTGGCCAAACTGCCTCCAGGGCAAGGAAGCGACAGAAGTGGCAGTGCTGCAGCTGCCTCCACATAGTTGCTTCAGAGCTCCCGGCCTGCAGATTGGAGGGAGGCCAAGCAATCATTCAGAGGCTAGGTGCTCTTGTGTTGAGCGGCCTTGATCCGATCATGGTCTCGGGTGGTGGTCCTGGGGTGTGTCTTCAGTGAGCCAAAGCTGGTGGGGGCTGCAGCAGCCTCTTAATAGCTCCAGCAGCTGCAAACACTCCCCCTCCCCGCCACGATTTGGGACAGAGCTCTCTCTGCTGGAAACAGAATTCCACAGAGCTAAAAAGACAAGTAATTCACTGGCAACATGAGCAGGCAAAAGAAGCAAAGTAAGAACAGCAATGGAACTTTAGAATCCTTTTTTGGGGACAAAAAGGATCAAAGCATGGAATGGGAGGAAGACAACACAGTCAGAACTCCCACACCAAAAGCTTCCAAGAAACATGTAGACTGCCTACAAGCCATAGATCAGCTTTAGAAGGATTTTGAAAACCAAATAAGAGAAGTGGAGGAAAAATTTGGAAGAGAAATGAGAACGATGGAAGAAAATCATGAAAAGAGAGTCAACAACCTGATTGAAGAAAATAACACCTTAAAAATAGATTAAGTCAAATAGCAAAAGAGGCCCAAAAAGCCAATGGGGAGAAGAATGCCTTAAAAAGTCGAATTTTCCAGATGGAAAAAGAATCTCAAAAGCTTTCTGAAGAGAACAATTCCTTCAGAATTAGAGTGGAGCAAATGGAAGCAAATGACTATGAGAAATCAAGATAGCATTCAACAGATCCAAACAAATGAAAAAATAGAAGGCATTGTGAAACATCTCTTTGAAAAAACCACTGAACTGGAAAATAGATCCAGGAGAGACAATTTAAAAATTACTGAACTACCTGAAAGCCATGATAAAAAAATAACTTAGAAAGCATCCTTCAAGAAATTCTCAAGGAAAATTGCCCTGATATTTTAGAACCAAAGGGCAAAAGAGAACTTGAAAGAATTCACCAATCACCTCTTGATAAAGATCCCCAAAAGAAAACTCCTAGAAATGTTATAACCAGGTTCCAGAGTCTCCAGATCAAGGAGAATATATTACAAGCTGCCAAGAAGAAACAATTTGAATACTGTGGAAACACAATTAAGATAACTGAAGATCTAGCAGCTTCTACATTAAGGGACAGAAGAGCCTGGAATATGATATTCAGAAGATCAAGGGAGCTAGGATTAAAACCAAGAATCACCCACCCAGCAAAACTGAGTATAATGTTTCAGGGGAAAATACTGTCATTCAGTGAGGTGGAGGACTTTCAAACATTCTTGCTGAAAAAACCAGAACTGAAAAAAAGTTTGACACTCAAATACAAGAAACATGAGAAGGTAAAGATGGAAAAGAAATAATAAGGAAATTATCAAAGATGAACATGCCAACATGGAAAAACGATAATTGTAACTTATGAAACTTTTCCCAGTATGAGAATAGTTGAAGGGAATACAAATGTATATATACATATACATACACATTTGTCTATATAGGAGGGATTATATATGTGTATGAACATATATCTGAGTATGTGTATATATGTATACATAGAGGGCACAGGATCAATTGAATAGGAAAGGATGATACTTTAAATGGTGAAATTCTGAGATGGGAGAGGATTAGAATGAGAGGACACAGGGAGAGACAAAATGGGATTAATCATCTCATATAATAGAGGCTAGGGATAAGTGTTACAATGGAGGGGAAGAACAGGAAGGCAAAAAGGAAAGGGTCAACCTCACTCTCATAGTAATTATGGAATACTTTAAAGTTGGCAAAATCCTTTATGGGAATTATCTGGTTTGAACCTCACAAAAGCCTTGTGAGGCAGGTGCTATTATTATCCCCCTATTATAGATAAAGAAACTGAGACTTAGAAAGATTAAGTAGGTCACAAAGACTGAAAGTATTTGGGGCAGGATTTGAACCCAGGTTTTCTCAATTCCTAGTCTAGTACTTTTATGTACTACAAGATACTCTCTCTCACTTTTGAGCCCCAAAGAATGACTACATTGTTCCATATTTGACCATTTGAAAGTCAGCCCTAGGTATCAAGAGTTTTTTGGTCTCCTTCCCCTCCCTGTGTCATTTACACGTCTAATAAGTACTTCATCTATGTCTTTGTCAGAATTGTTCATTAAAATGTTCAGCAGCCTCAGGCTGAACACATACCTGTGCTTCCTTGTTCTTCCTCCAAGACTGGCCCACTTTCTTTGTTGTTCACATATTTCCTAGGTAACAAGAATCATAGAATCCTAGGATTCGGCAGTTGGAATAAACCTCAGCAGCCATCTAGCCTAACTTGTGCATGAAGAAATGCCTGCTATATAACTCATCTGAAGAAAATTCTTCATCTAGCCTCTTCTATGAAGACCATCATGGAAAGGGAACTTACCACCAAATTTGGTTAGCTCTCATTATTGGAAGGTTTTCTTAATATCAAGCTTATACACTGGCCTCTTTGAAATTTCTACTCATTGATCCTGGTTCTGATCCCTGGGGACAAAGACAGTAAATGTAACTCCTTCTCCACAAGACAATCCCTTCAAATATATGAATACAGCTATCATTTATGTCCTCCCTGAGACTTCTTTTCCTTAGGCTAATCATGACACTTTCCTTCAACTGATTCTCATGTCACGAACTCAAGACCCTTCACAATCCCAGGTGCCTTCCCCTGGATACTCTCCAATTCATCAATGTCTTCTTAAACTGTAGTGCCCAGAGCTGAATACAGTACTAGAGATGAGATCTGACAAGGGCAAAGTACAGTGGGATTATCACTTCCCTGCTTCTGGAAGCTATGCCCTGACTAATGTGGCCCAAGACAATATTACCATTTTTGTCTTTTATATTCCACTGCTGATTCCTACTGAGTTCGTCATGTGACCTTGGGCAAGTCACTTAACCCCAGTTGCCCTGCCTTCTCCCCTCCAAAAAGCAAAAAAAAGGTTTTGCTAAAATCTAGGTAAACTATATACAAAGCACTGGCCTCAATTAGTTTATTAATCCTGTGCAAAAAGGAAATAGGGTTAATCTGGCTTGACTTGTTCTTCATGAAACCACTGCTTCCCTTTCCAGATATTCTCCAACCATTGTTTTAATGATCTTTTCTAGAATTTTCCCAGGAGCTGAAGTCATGGTCAGTGGTGGTCTTTGACTTTCATTTTTTGAAAATTGGGGTATTTGCCCTTCTAAAATTTCGTGGCACTCATTTCATTATCCATGATCCTTCAAATATTACTGAGAGTAGTTCAGCAATCACATATGCCAGTTCATTCAGAACCCAAGAATGGGTTCATCTGGGCCAGGTGACTTGAATTCATCAAGAGTAGCTCAGTGCCCTCTTTACTGTCTCCTCCCTTATCTTGGCTATCAATTTCCTATGACTCATTTATGTCTGTCATCTCCAGTATAAAACTCATTTTCCTTTGCAGAAAACATAGAAATAAAATATGAACTGAGTAGCTTTGCCTTCTGTCTGCTGTCAATTATTATTTCCCCATTCACCTAAAGCAAAAGTCCCATCTCTTCTCTGATTCCCCTATTTATCTGAATATAATTAAAAAGTCTATTTTGTAATCCTTAGCTTCCCTCAACAGCTTCTGCTCATTATAATTTTTAGAATCATAATAACAAAAATTTTAAAAATAAGCATGCAAAGGAGAAAGTTACTATGGGAATAGAGAGGACCAGGGTTTGTTTTCAGAGGAGGATACTGAAGCAAAAAGTCTCTCCTACCCCAAAGAGTAACATCAAATGGTCACCTGCCCAAAAAGAATTCAGAGAACATTTTTTCCTTTGTAAAAAAATTTAATACTTTATTTCCCCCCAATGACATGTAAAAACAATTTTAACATTCACTTAAAATTTTTGAGTTCTAAATTTTTTCCCTCTCCTCTCCCCAACTCAATGAGAAAGCAAACAATTTTTTTCATTCATTCATCCATGCATCTATTTGTTTGTTTTTTAGTGGGGAAATAATGTGATCATAATTTGTTGCCAGGGACATCATGTGGAAGTAAAAATTACTTGGAATCAATGTTTACACACTGCTAGACTAAAGAGACTTAGAAGATTACTACTATAGTTTGATCTCAAGAGCAGGAAAGGAAATATTACTGATGAGCCAACCAGTCTCATTTCCAGCTGAGGCTGCTTGCTTTTTATGCTTCTCTTGATTCTTGTATTTGATAGTCAAATTTTCTATTCAGCTCTGATCTTTTCATCAAGAATGCTTGAAAGTTCTCTATTTTATTGAATATCTATTCCTCCCCGCCAAAGTATTATATTCAGTCTTGCTGGGTAGGTGATTCTTGTTTTTAATCCTAGCTCCTTTGACCTCTGGAATATCATATTCCCAGTCCTCCATAGAAGCTGCTAAATCTTGTGTTATCCTGATTGCATTTCCACAATACTTAAATTGTTTCTTTCTGGCTACTTGTGATATTTTCTCCTTGATCTGGGAACTCTAGAATTTGGCTACAATATACACTGGAGTTTACTTTTGACTCTAAACAAATTCTAGAGCAGCAAAACCAACAAAATGACAGAGCTTACTACAGGAGTTTACTTTTTGGGATCTTTTTCTGGAGGTGATCAATGGATTGTTTTAATTTCAATTTTCCCTTCTGGCTTTAGAATATCAGGACAGTTTTTCTTCATAATTTCTTGAAAGATGGTGTCTATGCTCTTTTTTAATGATTGCTTTTAGGTCATCCAATAATTTTTAAATCTCTCTCCTAGATCCATTTTCCAGGTCAGTTGTTTTTCCAATGAGATATTTCACACTGTCTCCTATTTTTTCATTCTTTTGGGTTTATTTTATAATTTCTTAATTTCTCATAAAGTCATTAGCTTCCATTTGCTCCATTCTAATTTTGAAGGAATTATTTTCTTCAGTGAGCTTCTGGACCTCCTTTTCCATTTGGCCAGTTCTGTTTTTTAAGGCATTCTTCTCTTCATTGGCTTTTTGGACTTCTTTTGCCATTTGGGTTAGTCTATTTTTTAAGGTGTTATTTTCTTCAGCATTTTAAAATCTCCTTTAGCAAGCTGTTGACTTGTTTTTCATGATTTTCTTGCATCACTCTCATTTCCCTTCCAAATTTTCCCTCTACTTCTCTTACTTGATTTCCAAAACCCTTTTTTGAGCTCTTCTGTGGCCTGAGACCAATTCACATTTTTATTGGAGGCTTTGGATGTAGGAGTTTTGACTTTTTAGTTTTCTTCTGGTTGTATGTTTTGATCTTTGTCACCAAAAGTAAGATTCTTTAGTCCAATTTTTCCCACTGTTTGCTCATTTTCCCAGTTAATTACTTGACTTTTTAGCTCTTTGTCATGGCAGGACTCTGCTGCCAGTGTGGAGGATATACTGTCCCAAGCTTCAGGGGTTTTGTGCAGCTCTTTTCAGAGATATTTCTAGGGACCTGTAAATTTTTAGTTCTTCCAAGGTTGTACAATCAAAGGAGAGATGTTTACTCCTCTCCTGGTCTGTGTTCTGGTCTGTGAGTGACCACAAACACTCTTTTCTGCCTTGGAACTGTGAGGAGGATTCCTTCTCCACCACTGCCACAAGCTCTGCCACACCAGCATTCCTTCTCACCCCAGGATTGTGACCAAGATCCAAGCAGGGCAAAGCAAGAGAATCCTGCTCAGTGCCAGCAGAGAGATCCCTGAAATCTCCCTCTGATCAGCCACTTTGATCCCCACCATCTGTGGGCCAAGAGCTCCAGAAGCATCAGTAGTTGCTACTGCTGCTTCTCTGGGGCCAGATCCTGCTCTTCTCTCACCCAGGTTGGACAGACCTTTGGCATTTGTAGGTTCAGAAGTCTGGAAACCACCACAGCTGCCAGTGATTCAGTGCTCTGAGGCCTGCTCCAGATTTGCTAGGGGCCTGTCTGTGCTGGCCTGACCAATGCTGGACTGTGTTCCTCTATCAGACTGTTGTAAACTGATCTTTCCTACTGACCTTCCAAGTTGTCTTTGGCTGGAAATGTGTTTCACTCTGTCATTTTGTTGGTTCTGCTGCTCTAGAATTTGTTTGGAGTCATTTTTACAGGTATCTGGAGAGGTTTGGGGAGTTCTCAAGCAAGTCCTTGCTTTTACTCCACAATCTTGACTCACCCCCCCCCAAATTCACAGAACTTAAAAGAGACTTTAAAAATCAAATGAGAGAAACTGAGGGAAAAAATTTTTCTAAAAGATAAGAACAATCCAAGAAAAACAGATCCAGAATCTTAAGGAAGAAAATGACTCCTTCAAAATTAGAACTGGGTAAGGAGAAGCCAACAAAATTATAAGAGATCAAGAAATAATAAAACAAAATATAAAGAATGAAAAAACAGAAAAGAATGTGAAACATCTTATAAGAAAAACAACTGATATGGAGAACAGATCAAGAAGAAAAAAACATAAGAATAATCAGACTATCTGAAAGCTATGATCAAAAGAAGAATCTTGATACAATAATAGAAGAAATAATTCAAAAAAATTATTCTGAAGTGTTAGAACAAGAGGGGGAAGAAGAAATAGAAAAAAATATAACAATCACTATATGAAAGAGATCGTACAAGGAAAACCTACAGTAATGTCATAGCTAAATTCTGAAATTCCCCACTCAAGGATAAAACATAAGGAATAAGAAAAAAAAAACAATTCCAATTTGGTAGAGCCACAATTAGAATCACACAAGTCCTAGAAGCGGCTACACTAAAAGACTACAGGTCTTGAAACACTATATATGAAAGAGCAAAAAAACTGGTATTGTGACCAAAAATATCACACCTAGCAAAGTTAAGCATAATCCTAAATGAAAAAAAAAAGATATTCGATGAATTGCCAGACTTTCAGGATTTTATTACAAAAAGACCTGAATTTAATAGAAAATTTGACATACAAGACCCAAGAGTAATATAAGGTGAATACCGAAGACTTACTACAAGGGACTCAATTAAGAATAGACTATTTTTTATACAAGGAAATATAAACTATACGTCTAAGATGCAGTTAGTAACTGGGCAATGCAAAATAAAGATTTGAGTAGAGCTATGTATGATGTGATTCTAAAAAATAACACCTTCTAGGAAAAGGTAAAAAGAGTAGATATTTTATATAAATGAAGTGTGAGAGGAAGAATTAAAACAGAGTAAAGAATCAGATAGGGAGAACGGCTAGTAGTACTGGAATCCTACCCTCCATTAAAAATACGTTAAAGAAGAAACAATATATATAAAATTCAGAAAGAAAGAAGACAAAAGGGATAGTGAGGGGGGAGAGCATAAGGGAGGGATTTTTATTTTTATTTTTTAATATAATTTTT
The DNA here is from genome assembly GCA_028646575.1 of Pseudocheirus occidentalis. NCBI lineage: Eukaryota > Metazoa > Chordata > Mammalia > Diprotodontia > Pseudocheiridae > Pseudocheirus > Pseudocheirus occidentalis. The sequence goes on from CM053596.1 coordinate 53,559,940, forward strand.
AAATTTGTTTTCTTGTTTACATCATTTCCATGAGATTTTTGAGTTACAAATTTTTCTCCTCGTCTTTCCCATACCCCCAACCCCAAAATAGAGATCCCACTGTAAAGTCCCTCCCCTGATCTGCTCTCTTTTGTGCCCTCCTCCAACACCCCTCTAACTTTCTGGTAGGGCAGGGAGGGTCTCCCTATCCTAGTCCCTGTATATCTTAATTCCCAGTTGCATGTATTGCAGAGCTTTAAATTCTAGATTCTTTTGGTACCTCCCTTGTCACCCATCCCCACTGGAAGGACAAGCAATTCAATACAGGCTGTGCATGTGTAATTACACAGGACATCTTCACAGTGGACATATTGTGACAGTATGATCGTATGTCCCTCCTTCCTATCCTGCCCCCCCCCTTGTTCTGTTCTCTACCCTGTCCCTGTCCCTTTACTGAAGTGTGTGCTTCCAGCAACCCAGGGAAGGATTTTTAAAGAGAACTCAACTCACATAAGATCTGGGTTAAGAGACAGCAATATACACCCTTAGAAGGGAATAAAAGTATTCTAAATTATAAAGTGAGGGTGAGGGATTAGGATAAGGTGGGGTTATAGAAGAGTGTCTAGGTTAATGGGAATGAGATAAAGAGGGAATAACCTATATTTGGAAGGCTATCAAAGTCTTCTAAATTAAACTAGAAACAATAGAGTCTTAAAGGGAAAGGAGGGAAGAAGGGTAAGGGAAGGATCTTTGGAGGAGGAGTAGGTTAAGTAACAAGAGAGCAAGATAATGGGTAGAAGTAAGGAGTCAGGAGGGATAGGAAATGAGAGTTACACACAAACATAAAGATCAGGAGTAGAATTTATTAGGAAAAAGGCAGGGGTAATAATTATGATCTCAGATAAAGTTAAAGGTAAAATAGATTTAAACAAAAGAGAAAACAGGAGTGCTATACTATATGTCAGCCATATTAATGTTGTTTTAGACTATTTAAAACAACTAGATAGTATAAAGTTGGAATATTGCTGTGGTGTAGGAAATGCTGAGTTGGTGGACTTAAAAAATATGGAAAGACTTGGACTTATCAAGGAAGATGCTATCCACTCTCAGAGAAAGAAAGAACAAACAAGCATGGTACAGCCTTACATAGATAAGGCTGTATATAAATATATATATATATATATATCCACGCTTAATTTTAGTCTTCTTGGGTGGGGGGAAGGAAGGGGGAAAAAAAACAAAATAAAAAGTACACAGCAGGGAATAAAAGGAAACTTATAAGGAAGCAAAGAAAAGATGGACAGCTCCAAAGACAATGTGTGTAGTACTTATATATGCTTTCCTGAAATGAAAATTTATTGCTGTAAATTCTGAATCCTTGCATGTTCTTTTGTGCACATGGCAATGCTTCCCCCCCCCTTTTCTTCTATTGTATTTAAGTTTAAAATAAATTTTTAAAATTTGCTTAAGGGATTTCTCTCTGGGAGGGGACAGGGTGAGGGATGTCATAAAAATAAATTAACAAAAAAGTATTTTAAAAGAAAATAGAGCATAATTTCCATAATTTGATGGATCTTTCCTTTCTTTTCCATTCTGAGAGTAACTCACTGTCTCTCTGTAATGTCTATACACAATATTATGTACTGACAGACAAACTCAAGAGTCTGTTTTTCCAACTGCAAGTCACTATAGCCTGAGCAATAGGAATTCTTCATCCACTTGGTTTGTCTTGTGTGAACTGATCTCTTCGGCATGTATGCGGATATTATTAATGTGGTCTATTCTTACTATCCAACAAATCTGAACTCTAACACCGCAGTATTTGATATGCTACATAAGGAAGGGGAAATGACATTCCCAGAAACTAATAGTGGGAAGAACTGATAGACTGTAATCAATTACACACAGATATTCACAATGGAGGTGATATAATTTTGAAAGCATTAAGCAATCAGTTTTTAAGACCTCTCTAAGGTGGATGGCAAAGAGATACTTTATGATTTGGAAATATATGTATGTGTGTGTATGTGTACGCATATATATTTCAAAAAATATAAACAAGAGTATATAAGCAACTCCTGTCACATATCACTTTCTCATTTTTACAAAACCTTTAAGAGAATGATCTAAGTACATGTTGATGATATTCTTGAGGAAAATAAGAGAACATGAAATCTAATAGTGATAAATATGGAATTCTACCCCTGGATTTTAAAAATATACTGTATAAGATAGGGAGGTATAGTTGGGTAATAGCAACTGACATGTAACATACTTACAGAGTACATTAATGCATTATCTTAATTTGAGATTCATACTACCCTTAGTATGGTAGTTACCATGGGTGTTATTATCCACATTTTGTAGATAAGGAGGCTTAGCCCTACAGGCTTACTCACTGCTTTTGTCAAAGGAAGGTTTTAAACTCATGTCTTTCTAATTCCAAGTCAAGCACACTGTCCACCATGAGACATTATTTGCAGCTCATGTGAAAAAATATATGGGGGAATTTTAGTAGAGAAAAAACTCAATCTGGGTTTATAATATTATTACATTGTATTAGTATATATAGTATCAGGCTATATTAATATAAAAGTTCAGTGCTGAAAACAAGGAAAGTGATAATACTGTTGTATTCTTCCTTGGTCAGATCACATCTAAAATACTGTCTTCAGTTCTAGGTCCTACTGCTAACCTCCAAGAAGTGTCAAGAAAAAGGCAACAAGGATAGTGAGGAGACTGGAAATCAGAAGAAATGGAAGATTTTTAGACTTGGCAGTCGGAAAATGTGTTAAAATTGTATCTTGTTCTGGTTCCCCAGACTACCTTCTCCCCTTCTAGTTAATGTAGTAAGTTTGTAAGTAGCTAGTATAAAGTAACTATAGTGGGAAGTTAGATTACAAAAGGGAATCTAGAAGTCACTTACTGACTGTCCCATAGATCAAAGGAACATAACAGTTACTTGCTAGACAGTATCACAAATCAACTAAAAATCATATCTTTGAGACTATGTGCTAAATCAGGGGAATCTAGCTAGGCAATACTGTTAAGAGCCTTTTGGTCCATAAGCCTGTGCATAAGACAGTCACAGTAAGACCAGCAGAGCACCAAATGTCGTTAAATTTGAGATGATGTGAATATGATAATGAACTAATCCTAAAGTGTTGTTGACAACTTTGAGATGATATGGCTATTAATGAATTAATCCCAAGGTGGGGGGATTTAATTTTTATTTTTTCTTTTATTTTTTATAGTATCCTCACCCTGTCCCCTCCCAGAGAGAAATCCCATAAGCAAATTTTTAAAATTAATTTTAAAATAAGATAAGACTTAGTCCCCCACCAGAACTATAAAAATGAAACCCCAAATTCCTGGCCTTTCCTGGTAAGTACCCAAAGCACTGGGCATGCCTGTCTCCATTCAATAATTCTATAAATTAATTAGTAATTCAGGAGACATCATCACTATCTTCAAGAACATGAAGAGTGGTTAGATAGAAAAAGATTTAGACATTTTACTTAGCCTCTAAGAATTATGAGCAATGAATGAATATTACAGAGAAGTAGACTTCAGCTCAATGATGTTTAAAATTATCCAAAAAACGAAGTAGGTTGCCTTGGTTGCAGTGAGTTTTCCTTAACTAGGTGTCTTAAGAGGGTGATTGCTTGTGTGCTTCAAGTTAGGGTTGGACTTTATGAGGTCTCACCTAATTCTAAAATTATATGATTTTTTCATTCCTTCCACAACAAAACAAAATCTTTAAAAATTTAACAAATCCCTAGAGTGTTCAGGGTCTTGTGCTTATATAAAGAGTCCTGATTATATAAAGAAGTATAAGAAATGGTCCTCACTTTCAATCGGCTTATATTATAGTCTAGTCAGGTAGACAGGACATGAAAAGCCCCCTTGTCCTTTCTGAAGCTTGTTGACCACCACCTCCTACTGGATAATTTAATTTCCCTTGGATTCTAAGACAATTTATTCTCTTAATTCTTCCCTTGCCTTCATTTTTTCTCAAATTAATAACTTTTATTCGTAACTTTTGTTCATGGCTGCAAAAAGGCATAAATAAAACTTATTAATAGGGAAAAAAGAAAGGGTACAAAAAGTGAACAACCAAAATATTGTCTCTGATGTTAATGGCAGAAAAGAAGGCCTCTAGCAACTGCATGGTATACCTACCACGGATAACTTGGGAAGAAAACATGAACAACAGTTTCATAAGGATGGATATATATGAATGGAATACAATCTGTATTACTGTAGGTACTCTACAAAGTTATGACAGATCTACTGGAATATTTGAATACTGTAGATTTATGCCTTTTAAAATATTTGAATATTTCCCAGCATCCTCCCTCCCCTACTTAGTCCTTGTATAACAAAGAAAAATTCAAGCAAGCCTCAAATGACAAATCCACTGTGTCCAATAGGACCTCATAGCCTGACATCACTCCACGCCCATCATCTCCTAAGCCAGCGGTTCTCAACCTATGGGTTGTGACCCCTTTGGGGGTTGAATGACTCTTTCACAGGGGTTGCCTAAGACCATCGGAAAACATATATTTCCGATGGTCTTAGGAACTGAGACACCATTCCTCTATCTGTCTCCAGGTGGCTCTGTCCACATGCAGATATGCCTACATATGAGTATTAAAAGGTTGCGGCATTAGGAAGGTTAAGAACTACTGTCCTAGGCCCTCTTTCTTCTTAATGACCAAGCAGCAACTTCTGATCCATGAAACCATGAACTAGTTAAAACATTTATCAAGTACCAAGTATGCATCATTAATTCACTGGGAAAGACAGAAATAGAAATTAGATATGGTTTCTACCTTCAAGATATCAACAATCTAGTAAGAGCAATTAGACACATTTACAGATAAAGATGTATGTTCATAGGATAAATAAATAGTAGAGTGGAAAGAAGACTGGACTTGGAATCATAAAACCCAGGGACAGGTCTGGCTTCTGGTTTTTAGTATCTGTGTGCCTTTAGACAAGTCATTTCCTTTGAATGTATGATTCAGTTTCCTCATCTTTAAAATAAAGGGGCTAGACTCGATTACTTCTAAGGTTCTTTCCAGTTCTAACATTCTTTGATTCTGTGCTCCCAGTACCAAGTGCTCTCAGAGAATCAGGGATTCATTATGGAGGGCAATGAAAGCCAGAATAAAGAGCATGGACTTTTTTAGCTAGACAATGAGGAGATGCTGAAGATATCTAAAGAAAGAAGTGAAGCAACAGGACACAATCTGTGCAGGGTGATATAAGAACAGGAAGCCAGGCATGTTGGGGTCTATTCTGCTCAGTTTCCCAAGCCACTGTGTGTATACGTTTTTATCCTTCTATATCCCTTCCAATAAATACTCTCTTCCTCAGAGGGACACTTTAAATGGCATGCTGACTACAAAAGGCTTATATGGCAATCTTATTACTGGTCTCTGCTGCCCAAAAGGCTTAGGACCAGTGGCTGGAGAAATGCTGATAAGGCTCCTTCCTCTCCACTCTTCCCACCACCCCTCCCCAGGTGCCACCAAGTCTAGGAAATACTAGGCTTCAGTCTCTACTAGAGTCAGGGAAATCCATTTGCTGTGGACTGCAGCTGTGACTGATATTCTGGTGCAGCAGAGACAGAACCCTGAGAACTCTGCCTGTAGCCTCTCGGGAGCATTTATGAGGGACTCAGGCAGGGGTCAGCAGGAAATGAGAGGTCTGGTCAGCTCCATAAAAGCTGGTGTGACAATTGTTGCAACAGATGCTGGAGTCTCTGGGGAAATGGACAGGGCAAAGCAGGCCAGGGCAAGACAACGTGAATGGGTTCCCTTTCTGCTGCTCTGGCTGCCAGCCGGCAAGCGGGCAAGGAAAACAGGAGCAGTAAAGGGCTTGGGAAGAGAGATCAGAGTTAAAGCACTGGTTTGCACCAGTCTAGTTACATAATCTTCCTGGAAAAACCCAGGACCCAGGTCAGCAGGGCTAGTTCTGAAAACCAACTGTATAACTATGGCCTGGCAGGTGGGAGTGGGAGAGGAAGACAGAAAATGGTTAGGCAGCAACTCGTGTAAAATACTTGGGGGTTTAACTGAACCACAAGTTCAACAGGACAAGGCAGCCCCCAAAAGCAAATACAATTGTACACTGTAGTAGAAGCTGAAACATGGCAAGAGCTAGCCCAGGAGGGATGACGACAGTTCCGCTGGATGTACAGCCTTGGCCAGACAACATCTGGAGACTCCTTTCACTTCTGAGTGCCCTATTGTAGGAATGGTGTTTATCTGAATCCTGGTGACTAGGAATGGTGCTGGGCCTCCTACGGAGAGAGAGCTTGAAAAAAAATATGTTGGGGGGTGGGGATGGTTCAAGGGAGCAGGGCTGGAGAGGGGATTCCCAAGGGGCAGCATAGTTAGCTTGAAGAGAAGGCTTTATAGGATACAGAGCAATCTTCAAGTATTTAAAAGGCTGTCAACTGAAAGAGGGATTAGTGTTGTTTTTCTTGGCCCCAGCATGCATATCTTAATAAATGTTCCTTAAATGTTGCTGGAGGAATGAGGAACAATGGGTGTAAGCTGGCGAGAAACAGATTTCTGCTCCATGTAAGGATAAACTTCCTAAAAATCAGAGCTATCAAAAGTTGTAATGAATTGTCTCAATTCAATTCAATACAACAGTCATTAATTGTCTCTCAAGTGCCAGGTGTGGTCCTTGGTCTGGGGTAGTCCCTGCCTGCCAGGAGCCTCCATTCTTGGAGAGAATACAGAATAGATACAAAAGAAATATAGTGGGGGTGGCCAGGTGGCACAGTGAATAGAGCACTGGCCCTGGAGTCAGGAGGACCTGAGTTCAAATGTGAACTCAGACACTTAACAATTACTAGTCATGTGACCTTGGGCAAGTCACTTAACCCCAATTACCCTGCCCTCTACCATCCAAAAAAGGAAAAGAAAAGAAAAAGAAATACAGTGTAGTGGGTAGCGGCAGGGGGGAGGGACAGACACTAATAGAAGAAATCAAAAAAGGCCCTCCTCCTAGAGGCAGTAGCATAGCACTGAGTTCCTTGAAGATTCACAAGCACAATATGGATGATAACCTGGGGATTATTCTGAAGGGGATATCCTTCTGGGGACAGGCTGGACTAGACAACTTTCAAAATCCTTTTCAATGCAGAATTTTATGAAGAATTCCACAGAATCTTTCTAGAGGGCAACAAACTCCATCTCTTCAACCTGAATTGGGCTTGAATTTTGCTCAGAATGAGATCCCAAGTTGGTATGTCTGCCACTGCTCATTTCCAAATGCCACAGCTGAATCACATTAGTGGTGATAAAGCACAGCTGATCCCCACCCCATGACTTCCCTTCCTTTTCTTCTCTTTTTTCCATTCTCCTCTGCCCATGACTTATGCCAAAGGCCCCCATGAGCAGCCTTGAATAATAGCCCATATTTCCATAGCAGCTTCAAGCTTATCAAATTGGGTGAAATAGGTAACCTGGGTCTTGTAAATATTAGGTTTACCAGCAAAAGAACTGAGGCTTAGAGGGAAAGTACCTTTTGCTCAGGGCCACCCAGTAACATAGCTGAGTCCTCACTTGCTCTGGGTTCCCAGACTCTCAGCCCAGCAGGCTTTGCACTCCTTAGCTCTTCTCTCCCCATAGCTCGTCAGGTGACATTAAGGCCTAAGAAAGTTGCTGGCCACTCTGTGAAGCGATCACTTACGAGTCAAGCATCTCAGAAGTGCAAGAATCAAAGATGTCTAGTCAATCCCTGTTTCTGAGTTCTATTTTACTATTTTATTTACTTTGTCGCTACTTTATTAAAGTACTACTTTATTAAAACTCACCTTTCTAAAACACTTGAAGCTTTAGAAAGCACTTTCCTGGGGGGCGGAGCCAAGATGGGGGCGTAGAAGCAGCAAGGTCCTGCAGCTTCCACACTGCCACCTTAAACACCCATAAAATATGAGCCCAGACAAAGTCTAGGAAAGTCTAGGGCTCTCAGACTCACAAAAATAACAGAGAACACAGCTCTCGCTGAAGGCAGCTCGGCATCAGGGACTCAGCGCGCCCGACAGATCGAAGGCTGGAACAGGGGGAAGCCGAGACCGCAGCCAGATATGGGGCGGTGGGAAGGAGCTGAGCTGAGCCCACAGCCAGATTGCAGAGGTTCTACAGCCTCCAGCACCCCCACATCTGCTGAGGGGTGAGGAGCAGGACAGGAGAGAGGCAGCAGCTGAGCAGAGACCCAACCAGCCCAAAACTGCAGCCGTGGCCAGGCAAGACCTCAGGGCGGCCAGGAGGAGCAGCGGAGCCTCCCAAACAGCAGCTTGAGTCTACTTCAAAGAAAATCTAAAGCACCTGCCTGAGGGGAGCTTCGGTCAGAGAGACGGGTAGTGAAAGTTGAAACTTTGAAACTTAATTTGGGGAGTAAAGCAGTTCGGCCATTCTACCCCCCCCCCCAAAGAAGCAGTGGGGGAGGGGAACTACTGAAACCAGCAGCAGTGGCCCCCACCAGGCTACTTCAGAGCCTCTGGCCTGCAGACTCCGCAGGGGGGCTGAATCGATTGATTAGGGCTAAGTGCTCTTGTGCTGAATGGCCTGGATCCAGATTGTGGTCTTGGGTGGTGGTCCTGGGGTGCACTTTCAGCAAGCCAAAGCTGGGGGAACTTACAACACCCCCCAATAGCTCCGGCAGTTGGGAAAACCCCAGCGATTTGGAACAGAGCTTCCCCCCTTGGAAGCAGAGTTTCACAGACTTGAAAAAACCAACCAATTAATT
>CM053596.1:53569190-53585388 GCA_028646575.1 Pseudocheirus occidentalis
TGTCCACTATGAAGATGTCCTGTATAATCACACATCCATAGCCTGTATTGAACTGAGTGTCCTTCTAGTAGGGGTGGGTGACAAGGGAGGAATAGACAGAATCTAGAATTTAAAGTTCTGAAATACCTGCAACCAGGAATTAAGATATACAGGGGCTGGGATAGGGAGACCCTTCCTACCCTACTAGGAAATAAGAGAGCAGAGCAGGGGAGGGGCTTTACAGTGGGATTGATGTTATAGGGTTGGGGCAGGAGCAAGACAGAGAGAAAATGTGTAATTCAAAAAATGTAATGAAAATGAATAATGTAAACAAAAAAACAAATAAAAACTAAATTAAAAAAAAAAAGAAAGCACTTTCCTCACAAACAAGCCTGAAAGGCAGATGGTATAAAATGACATAGCAGAAAGGGAACTGGCTTGAGAATTTAGAAGATGGGTTCAAATCCCATTTCTGCTACCAACTATAGCTTTGTGACTGGGGAGCTCTTTTTACCTTTTCTGGACTTCTACACTACATGAGCTGCAGAGACTGAAGAAGATTCTCAAATTCCCAATTAAACCTTATGATTTCAATGATTATTTGTTCTGGTTTTTTTACAGATTAGGCTACTGGGGCTCTGAGTCTAGTGACTTGTGCTGGGTCACAGAGCTGGTACTTGTCCAAATCAGGGTCTGATTCCAGGCTTCCTTATTCGTCTTTTTTTTTTAATTACCCCTGGACAAGTCACTTGACACAGCAAGCCCACACCCCACCTCCTTAGCAGTGACCCAAGCACTTCGTAATTTACAGATGACTACTTCAAGAACTACAGCAACCACCAAGTATGGAAAAGCCTACTTCTACAAGAAAGCACCAAAGGGACGAAATCATAGGTTTCAAGCAAAAAAAAAAAATCCTATCTCCACATCTTTACTTCTTTAGGTTAAACACCTTCAGTTTTTTCTACGGATTCTTATGTCTTGAGGAGGAGCTGGGTCAAGAGCCCATTGTAGCCTGTTCCCATCTAAGTGTGCTCCCCTAAGGTCTTCCTTCTAAGGCTTTCCTCTTCTTGTATTTCTTCTTAGGTTCCCCTCTCAACCCTTCAATAAATTCCACTAGCTTCCTATTGCCCTTAAGATAAAATGTAAAATCCTTTGTTTAGCTTTTAAAAGCCTTCACAATCTGGCTCCAGCCTATCCTTTTAATTTTTTTTTTATTATATATTAGTCCCTTTCCCAAACCCCATGATCCAGACAGGGTAGCTAAGTGGCTCAGTTGATAAAGCACTAGGCTTCATGAGTTCAAATCTGGCCTCAGACACCTATTAGCTATGTGACCCTGGGCAAATCACTTAGCCCTGTTTGCCTCAGTTTCCTCATCTGTAAAATGAGCTGAAGGAGGAAATGACAAATCACTTCAGTATCTTTGACAGAAAACCTTCAAGAATGGGCTCAGGAAGAGTCGGACACAATTGAATAACAGATGCCTAAATACTCTCCCTCCTCTTTCACTCTCACAATCTCTTGTTTCTTTCAGCTTTGCTTAAGCAAGCTCTACATAAAATCTTTTCCTCACCCCCCCTAGCTGCCAGTCCCCATTCTCACAGAAATTTGCAGTTGTCACACAACACCTTGTATTGGTTTTGTAGGCAGAGGCCTAAGAATCACTTGTCAGGGATGTCTTAGACAAGATTAACGTTTTAGGTAGGGGCTGGAATAGATGACCATTGAGGCTCCATCCAGCTCTGAGATTTTGCAAACCTATGAAACTTTAATCTATGATTTCTCTTTTCCTATGCCTACCACTAGATTTCAGAGATCCTGTGAGAGCCCCAAGTTAGACTCTCAAACTCTTTCCTAGCTATTTCTCTCAGTAACATTTATTGAGATTGTTTTGACAAGCTAAGTTCCTTGAGGACAGTAACTCTTCAATTTTTGTGTCCCAGCATCTAGCTTGACACACAGCAGTCACTTCTAATAAATGCTTGGAAGTTGACTGGCAATAACTTCCATGTTCTGTGTGTGTTTTGTGCCTTCTAGTCCCAACTCCCTTGGAATTACCTTTATGAGTCTTACTGCCCAGTGGAGAAAGGTAAAAGAGAAAGCTGCTGTGGTTCTCAGTGAAGAGCCAGAGCAGCTGCTTGTGTCACACAATAAGGCAATACTGAAGAAACCTTAGAATTCAGGCACTAGACACTTCTCTATGAACAGATGGGAAAATGAAGGATGAAGATAAAAGTTTTCCAAGGTCCTGTGGAAAGTTAACACTAAAGTTAGGGGTAACAAAGGATTTCCACTGGAGATGAGGTGGCAGGGATGCCTATGGGGGAAGTCCAGGAACATTAGAAAGTATGGAGCCAAGGGACAGAGGGGTCAAAGATAAGAGGTTCAGAACCACATGGAACCCTGAAAATCATCTAGTCTAATCCTCACATATTATAGATGAAGGAAGTCGTGACTTGGCCAAAGTTAGACAAACAATATATGTCAGATCCAGGATTCAAGCCCAGGATCTATGACTCCAAATATACTCTTTCTATCACACCACCCTGCCTATGAGGATAGACAGAGTAGGGGGATGGGGAGAGCCTGCCACGGCCAGTATGCCAAGGGCTCACTCAGTACCTTGGTCTGCCTGTATTGGAAATGTCCCAAAGTTGGAGCAGCAGCTGGACCTGTGTATCTGAGGAGTGAGGAGGTGGGGGGAATGGAGAGGTTTCTCCTCTGCAGTTCCTCACTCCACTAAACATAGCTTCTTTCTCTCTTGCCATGCTGAATGTTCCCCACCCTGCACAAGACCTGGGCTCAACACCAACTCCATCTGAGTCAGGTTAAATAGACTCTTACGAGCCTGAATATGGGGATTTCAAGAAGGGATCTTCAGTGGGGGTTGGGGGTGGAGGGAAACTGAGCAGGAAGAATAGCCAGACAGAGCAGAGAGGGACCCCAGAGGGACTTTAGGCAGTTAGATTCAGGAGGAGTCATCAATCTGGTAGACAGTGAATGGCAAAAGGCAATTAGGCTGCCCAGGGTTGCAGTGGCCTAGTGAGGTATGTAGTGTGGCAAAGGAAGACCTGGCGTGAAGGTCTGTTGGGGGACTGCAAAGGCAAGAAGCTAGAAGATGGAATAGATATTTTAAGTCCAGCATAAGGGAGAAGGTAGGTAAACAGACAAAACAATTTACAGAACAATATGGAATGGCTATCTGTATGCTGTAAGTACAAATGTTTTGAAGTTATGGAAATAAGAATGAAAAGAGAGACGTTACATACATATACATGTGCACATGTACACCCACACACATGGAGAGGCCAATGCTGTCTTGGTACTCTTGCCTCTCCATCCATCTGTCAAGTCTAACAGGGCAGAAGGCTGGCCTGTTCTGGCATGACTGAATGGTACTAGAATCAAATGCCTCAAGATAGGGCAAGTTTCTACAGAAAGGCGACTTGAAAAATGACATGGCTTCAAACTTCAGCTCTGGCCTTTTCTTCCTTCTCAGTTCAAATGCCTGCCTGCCCGCCCCCCCAACTCCTCCCTCCTTCCCCTTCTCTCTCCCCTCTCCCACCCCCTCCCCCATACCTTCATTATCACACATTCATCCATTCATGGACACATTCTCCCATTTTCTCTCAGACTCATACACTAACAGTCTCTCCCGTGTGCACATGCCTGTGTGTGTGCGTGCGCACACAGTCACATTCTCCCAGACACAGGCACTTTTTTCCACACTGCCTGTCTTCAGAGTGGTTCCTGTACATTAGGCACCATTTCCTCCAGTACCACCCCCCTCCCAACCACCTTTGCCCCTAAGATCAGTCCAAAGGTCAAAGTTGCCCAGCTTTAGACCCTGCTTCTGCTTCCTGGGACTGGGTGCACCCCTGCTAGGTCTGGCTTCTTAAAAAGGAAAAAGGCCCCAAGGTTAGCCCGACAGATCCCAGCCCCAAACAGATGGTCCTACCGTGGGATGCAGGTTTGTGGCTGTAGCCTCCTGGCCTGTGAGACCATCCCATTTATCTCTCTTTGTTCCACTCCTTCTCTCGCCTCCTGCACAAGGCTGCAATCACACACATACTCTGGGTCGGAAAAAAAAAAGGACAGCCTAATTTCTTGATGATTATGTTGTTACCTAGCAACGGCCTATCACGGGCTAGGCTTTTTGCCTGCAGTATTTCATGCAAATAGTTTGGAGAAATTGCAGGGTAACCCCGGCTGCTTAGGCTGCTCTTCTCAAGGGACACATTACTGAATAAAACAAACCCAAAAGGAGACTAACCAAACCATGCGCATGCTTTGCATAGCAGGCTGTCTGAGCACTCTCACTGCCTCCTGCCCCTCTGTGTGTGCAGGGGAAGCAGCTAAGCCTTCCCTGCTGGCTGCAGCACTCAGAAAAGCTCAAAAGTTTAGAGGAGCTTTTCTCCCTTTGCTCTGGTTGCCCATGGGCTATAGTAACCTTTGCTCTACTGGAAGAGGAAAAGCCTACTTTTCCAGAAAAGCACCAAAAGTCACTCTCCCAGCACTAAGGCAATAGAGAATACCAGGAGAGACCATTCTCAATCACTTTTCCTTCTTCCTTCCCATCTATCAGTTCCTCAGGGCTCCCAGCTGGTTGGGATCTGCCCTCTATTTAGCCAGCTCTATAGGAACCTCTGCCTCTGCTACTAGACCCCTGGCAGTAAAACCCTGGTTTTACAACTGTACCCTGCCTGGTGCCTCTTGGAAAAGGCCTAGCTAAAGACAATGGCTAGGACTTCCATCAGAGCTTATGAAAGATGGAAATAGTGAATGTAGAGAAGGCTGTGGGAAGACAGGCACACTAATATGCTGCTGGTAGTACTGTGAATTGATCTAAGCTTTCTGGAAAACAATCTGAAAGTATTCAGGGGAAAAGTTACCAAAAGTTCAACCCTTTGATCCAGAGAGCTCATTGCTAAGCATTTGCCTTAACAGGAAGTTAAAGACAGAAAGAGTTCAAAATATACTAAAATGTTTAAAGCAGCACTTTTTGTGGCATCAAAGAACTGGAAATAAAGTAAATGTTCAGATGTGACCTGGAACAAGTCACTTAACCTTCAGTTAAGCTTTAGCTCCATAACTGTAAGATAAGGGAGTTGGACTAGAAGGCATTTCAGGGCCCTTCTAGCTCTAAATCGATGGTCCTATCAACCTGGGATCCTATGACTGGGCAATGGCTAAACAGTGGTAAAAGAAGACAACTAAATACTACTGCACTTAAAGAAAAGAGAAATATGCAACATTCAGAAAAATACAGGAAGGCTTGTGTGAACTGATGCAGAGTAAAGTAAGCAGAACCTAGAGAACAATATACATAATTACTACAATGACATATATATAAAATGATATAAAAGTTAGCTGGCCCTTCTATAATTATAATGACCAATCTTGAAGCCAGAGAAGAGGAAATGGGCCTTCCTCCTTTCCCTGGAGAGGTGGAAGACGATGGAATGATGCACACCTTGCCAAATGCAGTCAATTATAATCAGATGGTTATGTTTTAACTATTTTTTTCTTTTGTTAAGTCTGGGAGGGGGCAGGTAAGGAGTGTGAGTGTGAGGGTCAGAGGTATATCTGGAAATGGCTGTGATGTAAAAAGAAGAGGTATAAATCAAGTTTTAGAATAAAGAGAACGGGTAAGAAAGCTTGAAAAGCAGTGGATTGGTGCAGTGGATAGACTGGTAGGCATGGAGTCAGGAAGACCCAAGTTCAAAGCCAGCCTCAGATTCTTACTAGCTGCATGACCCCTGGTCAAGTCACTTTAATCTTTCCCAGTTTCCTCATCTACAAAATGAAGGTAAGAATAGTACTTACCTCTCAGAGTTGTTGTGAGAATCACATGAGATGACATACGTAAAGTGCTTAGCACAGTGCCTGGCATATAAATGGGGCTACATAAATGCTTATTCCTTTCCCTCACCCCCACTCCCCAACTTTGAAAATCTTTCCCATTAATCTTGACCAAACAGGAACAAGGCTCTTCTTTCATCACTTCCCTTCACTGCTCAGCCCCCTTTAGTCTGGCTTGACTTCCACCAATCTACTGAAGCTACCCTCCCCCCTAAGGTGGCCAGTGGATGATCTTATAGCTGCTGGGAAGTGGTGAACAGGTCCAAAGGTCAGAGCAGGACTGGTGATCCCCACTCCTCCAGGGACAGGCATGGAGGTCAACATCCAAACAGGAGGGTTAAAGAAGGGTGCTGCTTCTGGGGCTGTATCCCAAAGAGAGTACATAAATGGGAAAATGACCCACAGGTACAAAAATATTTAAAGTGGCTTTTTTTGTCATGGAAAAGAATTGGAAATTGGGGGGATGCCCACCAATTGGGGAATGGCTAAACAAACTGTGGTATATAAATGTAATGGAATACTATTGTGCTACAGGAAAGGATGAGCAGGTAGACTTTAGAGAACCTGGAAAGACTTAGGTGAACTGATGTTGAGTGAGGAGAGCAGAACCAGGAGAACACTGTGCATAGTTACAGCCACAGATGACTAACTTTGATAGACTGGGCTCTTCTCAGCAATGCAGAATTCTAAGATAACTCCAAAACACTCAGGATGGAAAATGCTATCTACATCCAGAGAAAGAATTATGGATTCTGAATGAAGATGGAAGCATACTATTTGCTCTTTCTCTCTCTCTCTTTTGTTTTGCTGCTTCTTTCTCGTGACTCATTCCATTGGTTATAATTCTTATTTACAATACGGCTAATGTGAAAATATGTTTAATATGAATGTATATATAGAGCCTATATTCAATTGCACACCATCTTGAGAAGGGGGAGGGGAGGAAGGAGAAGAAAATTAAAAACTCAAAAGCTTGTGTAACTGAATGTTGTAAACTAAAAATAAATAAATTAAAAAAAAAGTTTTAAAAAGAAAAGAAGGCTGAGAAAAAGGGAAGACCCCAGTGGGATTTGGGCTATAGGCAGGCTGGAGTGGACTCCCTGAAGCCTAATCTATTCTGGTTTCCAGCACTAGTGGGATCTGGGCAGGGTTCAGAAGCCTGGGATATGCTTCCCTCTGTAAACATGTTCTTGCTCTTCTCTCTCTCAACATGTCAAAAATGAACTTAGATGATTTTCCCTGCAGAAAATTGCCCTTTCTGTTAGCTTTCTTCTTGCCTTTGATGACCCTACCATTCTTTCTCCCAGTCACCAATGCTTGAAGTTTTAGAATCATTCTTGATTGTTTACTCTCCCTTCTCCTTCTCCCACACTGAGTCAGCTTCCAGGTCCTGTTCATTCTACATCTCTACCATGCTTTGCATCTGTCCTCTCTTTTCTATTCCTAAGGCCACCCCCCTAATCCAAGCCTTCATCACATCTCAGAAACTTCCAGGGGTTTCCTTTGGTCAGTATGAACTGTGAGTCTGCCAGCTGGACCCAGCCACTTGATCTTCCTGAGTGTCATTATATTGTATCTTACCTCCATACAAGTGTACAGTATGTCCTCAAACCAGGAATTCTCTCCTTCCTCAAATCTACCCATTGAAATACTTCTCGGGGTGGCTAGGTGGCACAGTGAATACAGCACCAGTGCTGGAGTCAGGAGGAGCTGAGTTCAAATCTGGACTCAGACACCGGACACACTTACTAGCCATGTGACTTTGGGCAAGTCACTTAACCCCAGTTGCCCTCCAAAAAAAAAAGCAAAAAAAGAAAAAATACTTCTCTTTCTTCAAGGCATCAGGTGGTGCCTCCTCCATGAAGCCTTCCCAGATCTTCTTGGCCAAAAGTATTTTTTTCTCATCAGATCTGCCCAGGGCACTTTGGATCTTTCCTTTGCCTTTACCATATTCTACCGTGTATGACATTATTCATCTTCATGTCCTATTTCTAGAGTATGCAGTAAAACTTTGGAAGGGCAGAAACCTTGTCCTTTTCCACACGATACAAATCACCAGCATCTGGCACAGTACCTTGCATACAGCAGGTGTTAATAAATGTATATTGAGGGGTGGCTAGGTGGCACAGTGAACAGAGCACCGGCCCTGGAGTCAGGAGTACCTGAGTTCAAATCCGGCCTCAGACACTTAACACAAAAACTAGCCGTGTGACCTTGGGCAAGTCACTTAACCCCAACTGCCCTCCAAAAAGCAAAAAAAAAAAATGTATATTGAACTAAATCTCACTCAAAGAGGCAGCACAGCCTGATGGTTAGAGTGCTAGACTTCAATTCAGGATAACCTAAATCCAAACTTTCCCTGTCCTACTTATTCATTTTGTGACATACTCTGCCACTCTGCTCTTGTTTACTGGGGTCCAAGTCAGAGCATGGGAATGGGTCCACACAAGCCCTCACCACTACCAGAAGAATTACTCAAAATACTGAAGAATATTCTATTTGAGAGATCTGTAACCTTGACAACAGGAATGCTTACTCCAGGGAAGCAGGGAGCAGGCGCTTGTGCCGGCCCCTCATGTGCCCCCTTACCAACTCCCACCAGAGGTCTACTCAATCAGCTGCGGGTCTTCCCCACTTTCTCTTGACACTGAGAGGTCACTGGCGGAACACATATGCCATCTAGCAGTTATCCTTTATTCTCAACACAGGACCAGGTCACCTTCTTTTTCAGTAAGTCAGTCCATGTTTTCCCTCCCTCCGTTCTTCTTCATAGTTCATTATTTGGGGTGTGTGGCAGCTTTCTCACAGCTGTTAGAGGCTGCCAGTGACACAGTGGATAGAGTAGTCTGGAGTCAGGAAGATCTGAATTCAAGTACAGCCTCAGACATTTACAAGCTGTGGCAAGTCACTTAATTTCTGTTTGCCTCAGTTCACTCAACTGTGGGAAATAATATTCTGAAAAGGGGGATAATAATAGCCCTCACCTCCCAGGTTTGTCGTGAAGATAAAATGAAATAATATTTGAAAAGTGCTTCTTAGCACAGTGTCTGGCACATAGTAGGTGCAGTATAAATGCTTACCCCTCACTATTTTCCTGTTTAACACCATAGACTAACACTACCATTTCCAGGCTTCTCCTCCCTACCTTCAAAGAAAAGATGTTCATGTTCTAGCAGCTGTAATGAAGGAATGACCAGGCAGGCTCGTTAGCCTGAATCACATTACAGCACCATCTATAAGAGTTACCATTCTGTCCTCTCCCAAGAAAACTGAGTTGTAGAATCCTACTCACATCAGATGGCTGGATGATAAAATCTTACTTACCCCTGGACTCTGAAGAAAGGTATGGTCTAGGGTGTCAGACAACTCCAAGGTCTTCACATTAAGTACAAATGAACTAACCAAGGTTCAGGTGCCAAGACAACTGGAGCAACTCTTCAGAGGAGGCAAGAAGACAAGAGCAATCTTGGGCTGGAACAGGTTTTCCCATCCAAAAGGGGCATTTGCTTTTTTGCCTGGAGCCTACAAGATAAAGGTCCAATCTGATTAATCTAGATTGAGTGATAAAGAGCCAGTGACTGGCTTTCTTGAGGGATAAGAGCCAAGCAAGAAATTGCCGTCTGTTTCACAGTAGAGCTACGTTCCACTATGAAATGTATGTGAACCATTGGATCAAAGCCAGGGTTGGACCAGATCTCCCAGAGCTAGGCTAAACTCTATGGACACGCTGTGGCTGACTTCAATCTTGACTTGTACCCCAAAGCTAACCAGTACCTCAGTTTCCTAATCTGTCAAGTTACTGATCTCCAAAGCCCCATCTAGCTCTATAGCTATGCTATGATCTTACAATCACCTCCCACTCATGTCATCGTCTTCCATTTTGCTCTTATTTATCCTCTAGTATCTATGAGCTTTACTTCTCAAACAGATCCAATCCAAGAAATATTTATTAAGTGCCTGCTATAAGCAAGGCATGGCTGCTAGGTGGTGCAGTGCATAGAGTTCCAAGCCTGGAATCATAAAGACCTGAATTTAAGTCCAGCCTTAAACACTTCCTAGCTGGGTGACCTGGGCAAATCAGTCAACCCTGTCTGTCTCAGTTTCCTTACCTGTGAAACGAGCTGGAGAAGAAAATGCAAACCACTACAGTGTTTTTGCCAAGAAAACTTCAAATAGGGTCAAAAAGGGTCAAACAGGACTGTAATGACTGAAAAGAACAACACGAAAGGCATTGTGCTAGATGCTGCAGATTTGTTGTTATTGCTTAGTCGTTTCAGTTGTGTCTATTTGTGACCCCATTTGGGGGTCTTCTTGGCAGAGATCCTGGAGTAGTTTGCCTTTTCCTTTTCCAGTTCATTTCACAGATGAGGAACTGAGGTGGACAGGGGTGAGTGACTTGGCCAGGGTTACCCAGCTCGGAAGTGTCTGAGACTGGATTTGAATTAATGAAGATGAGTCTTTTTGATTCCAAACCCAATGCTCTATCCACTGTGCCACCTGGCTGCTCCACAAAGGCAAAATGAAAAACATCTTCAACAAGTTTATGTTATGTTGAAGGGATTCATAAACAGATAAATATACTTATGATAATTTGAAAAGCACTAAATGAGGATAAACTATCTGTAGGTGGTGGTCCATGAGCAGAACCTTTCAGATTCTGCAGCTGCCCTTAGTTCATTTCCCCACACAAGCCCATGATCACCCAGTAGTGATGTTGTGACTGGATGACGAGACCAGACATTTAGAGAGAAGAAAGCTAGACATGATTCCTTAAGTGCCTTGAATGGTGCTTGGAATCAGTGGAGTATGGAATGGAGGATAGGGAAAAAGCAAGGACAAATGTTACAGCCATTTGCAGTCCGGAGATTCTCTAGTCCCTGAGCAGCCCCATTTATTCTACATAATTGCTTCATTTCCACTGGCAGTGCATCTCAAAATGAATTTCATTACTGGTGCCTGGGATATCATATTGATTACCAGGCTTCATTGATTCCTATCTGGATAATTAGCATATAAATTAGCCATTTGGGGAAAGCATTAGGCAAAATTGAATTTTCTTTTTAATCCTCTTTCAGAAGGTAAATGAAAATAGATGTGACCTATTAGGACCAATGCCCTTTCTATACCTCAATCCAGCCACTCTCTTTAGCTGGGCAGCCTTCTGTATAAGGTAAAAGGGCTCAGGTTCATAAAGGAAGCTTTATGTGCATAACTGGAGCCTTCTCAGAGAGAAGGTTATCAAGAGAATCTGGAGGGCAGGGAAGAATGTCTCTAGGCTGAGGTGTATTTCCTCTAGAGAAGTTCCCCAGAGCTCCAAAGGTACTTAGCTGTCAGGCATTCTGACAGTGATCTTGATAAGCTGCTCACTTCAAAGGCCAGGGCCTTTCTGTTGATCACTTTTACATAAGACAGCAGGAAAGACCAAGCAAAAGTTTCCAGAAATCTGTGCTTTCTCTGGAGGGAGAAGTCAGCTTTGAACTCTCTCCCTCTATCTGGTCTCCATTTCCCAGGTTGCTGGTCTCTGAAACAGGTTTATTAAGCAAACCATCCTCTGGAAAGCTCTAGGTTGTTTGCTTTCTTCTTGTGGGCAGTGTTTAGTAACTGATTACCTTCAATTAGAATAATAGAATCATATTACTCCAGAATGGTTAAAACCTTAAGAGACTATCTGGCACAATTCTCTCACTGTACATATGAGGAAACTGAGGCTCAGGAAGATCAAGGAACTTGCCCATGGTCACAGAGCTGGTAAGCACCAAAAGCAGGGTTTATGCCAGGCCTTCCTGAGTCTAAGTCCCAAAGGTTCTTCATTATACACCACCACCATTAAGAACCGTAATCTGAGTGAGCATCAGTAAGAGTTGTGAGAGTCATCATTATGATTACATTATCATCATCACTGCCACTGTCTGCAAATTAAAAGCTCCAAAGAGCCACATAATTACAGCTGGACACATTCCTGGAAGCTCAGAATCATCGGCAGGATGATGAGCCAGAGATAGCTGGTGGCAGAAAGTTCATGAAAGATTCAACTGCCACCTTTGCCAGCCTGATGCCGACATGAGAAGGCGGCTCTCTGCATGTGCTGCTGGAGACACCAGAGCCAGGCTCCTGAGAACCAGGGGGGAGCAGTTCAGCCTCATTGTAACCTGACCCAGATGGGAGATTTATGTTCTGGGGAATTCAGCCATGCGACTGCTTTGCATTTCTACAGTGGCCTTCCACTGCCAGTCAGCCAGCCACTATTAATTGAGCAGCCACCATATGCTGAGGGCTTTGGGAAATAATGAAAGAGAAGATACAGTTTTTCCCCTACCCCCACCCTATCCCCACTCCCCTGCAAGAAGCTCAATGTATCTGGGAAAACACAGCTCAAATATCTGAAAAATATTTCAAAACATTTATGAAATAACAAACAAATGAGCACAGGGAAGATAGTAGTGAAAAGCACTCTGACTGTGAGGTCCGAAGTCTGACACCATTGCTTACCAGCGATATTACCTCAGGCAAGTCGATGTCTCCGAGTCTAAGCATCCTCATTTGTAAAATGGAAGTATTACTTGGACTATCTATTCTCAGTTATTTGTTAACTTAAACGTGGTCTACAAAGTGAGCTACTGTGATTGTCAGCCCCTGTGCTGTTTCAAATTTTTATCGGTGGATGAAAGTATAGATGGGATGTTTATTAAATCTATAGATGATATAAAGTTGGAAAGGACAGCTAACTTGTTGGATGACAGAGATAAAATTCAGAAAAACCTAATTAGAATCTTGAATCTAACAAGAATATGAAAATTATCAGAAATAAATATAAAGTCTTACACAGATTCAACAAATCAACACCACTAGTGGAGGACAGAGGAAAAATCACGAAACAGCATAAATGAAAACAAATACAGGGGTTTGTAGACCATAGAAAATCATGTATGACATAAAAAACTAACCAAAACTTAGCTTCATCAAGAAAGCTATAGAACCTAAAAGATAAAGGATTTTAGCCACCCTCTGTCCTGGTCAGACCCTGTTTAAAAATATTTTGTTCTGTTCTGGGTAACACATTTTGAGAAGGCCTTTGATAATGTATTATGTGTCTATAGGAAAACCAGCAAGATAGCAAGTGGACTCTGCCAAGCAAAAATCTGTTAAAGTCTTGGGAAGGACACGATCACTTTCTTAAAGTATCAGAATGGTTGGCAAAAGGAAATAGGGTTAGACTCATTCTGAGTGTCCTCACAGGGTAGAAGGAGAAAAGGTGGGTGGCAGCTGCAGAAGCACATTTAGACGTTCCAACAACTAGGTGTCCAAGAGCGAATGGACTGTGTGTTTCTATACCTAGTAAGTTTCCCAGCACTGGAGATTTTCAAGTACAGAGGACTCTTCTTGCTATTTTAGCTATAGGGTGGACTTCACAACTGAAATTCTTCCAATTCTGAGATGCTGTTAATTAGTATATAGTCATATGTTCTACTTTACACAAAGGTTCTATGCCTGAAAAGCTGTAAGTAAATAAAATCAAATAATGTAAATGTATATGGATCTCCATCCTTCCAGTATCTTCCGGCCCTAAATCTATGATCCTCCACATGATATTCCTTCTTTGCCCAAGAGAGTTTTCACTAATCATGTATACTATTTGCTCTATTTTGTCTTTTGTGGAACCACTGTGGATTTCTAAGAAATAAAGGTATATGATTTGAAAAAGATCACAAGATAAAGACTTAAAGAATTAGAAGGCTATTCAATGATCATGGTGTAAAGCCAAGCACAAGCGGCTTTCCTGAGAACTGCTGCTATGAAACTTCAAGGTTCTGATTAGATAGTACAGTGAACTCTCTATTTATTCAGTAATACATTAAAGGAAAACATTCACAGAAACCAAAGTACAGCATTTACAATGTTATAGCATAACAAGTTATCACTAAAGTGGCCACAAGTTTTCACCAAAGTGGCCACATAGTTTTAAATAAAAGATATCATTCAGTAAGTTCTTAACTCGATCATCCTTAAGAAGCAAGCCTGCTTAAGGGACACAAAGTACAAAAGTCAGAGTTCTCTCCCCCTACTCCCCCCCACCGCAGGTCACATCGTCTTAATTTCACAGTCAAAAAGTCTTCTTTCTTCTTAATTAGTTTCCAATCATCCTTAATTCAATTATCTGAAGAGGTACAGGATACAGAGTACAAAGTCCTCTCACCCCTAGGCCACAGTAAATTACAATCTTCTCAGTCAGCATTAGGTACCCAAGAAGAGGTCTTTTCATCTTGACTTGAGGCTGGCTCTCAGATTCCATGGTTCTTCTTTCACAGTCCCAGCTCCTGCCTGAATCTATCCAATTGTCATCTGGATTCAAAGGCAGATACCTCTCAGCTCCTTGTCCAGTTCTTCATCCAGTTCCTCGTCCAATTCCTGTTCCACATTGAAGCTCGCGGTGTCCAGTCCACTTCAAGTCCTTCACAGTTTCTGTTTCTGGGAAGACAAAGCTTAACAGAGCCACAACAACATTTATACACATTGTCAGCACCATCGTCAATTCACTATCTGCCTGTGAAAACAACAGAGACTCACAAACAAGGTCCAAGAGGTCAACACAAATTATCAGCAAAGTGCTAGGACCTTCAAAACCCTCCTCCATGATTTCTGTAAACAGACAACCAGAAAATCCTCTTTCAAGGCTTCTGAACCAGCAATAAGGTCCCAGGGCTTCTGTAACAACAGCAATGTCCTCTATCAGCAGAGGAATCTGACAAAGTAACATCAAAACAGGCAGACAAAGTACTGGTACCACAGCCATGCCACCTCCCAATTCTCTTCTCATTTTTCAGTTCTTCTCAATTTTGCTCTCAGTTCTTCTCAGTTCTCAGTTCTGTCACCACAAGTTCTATTCTCAATTCTGCTCTCTCCAGCCTGGGCCTCTCCTTATATATGATCATTAGCTCCTCCCCTTCTTGTTACATCAGCAACAGGAATTCACAAGTTCTAAGGTTCACAAGTTCTGCTTCTCAATAAGGCTGGATACAATCATGGGCAAGAATTAAAATAAGGTGTCAACTAAATAGCTGGAACAAGGTGTTGACTACTTCTTTGCTGGCCATTACACATGGTTAGGCTGCACCAATTCAAGGTCTCAATATTAAGTTATAGATTTAGTGTTACACCAATTAAATCACCAATGAGTTACTTTATGGAACTAGATAAAAAAGTAACAAAATCCATTTGGAGAAATCTCAAGGACAATAATTGAAAAAAAAGGAGGAATAAAAGGGAAATAACACTTCTAGATCTCAAACATTAGTACATTAGATAGAATGTAAGTTCCTTGACGGAAGGAACTGTTATATGTTACAACTTTTCCTCTATAGTTCTAGCACTAAGCATGGTACATGGCACATAATAAGCACTTAATAAATGCTTATTGATTGATGAGTTATAAAGCAGTAAACATCAAAATTAAGTGACTTTGGTCAAAAATATTAAAGTATATCAGTGGAATAGATAGTAAATAGATAAGTAAAAAATAGATAAGTAAAAATTAGAAATAATCAAACTCCACCTAGTGTTTAATATACCCATGAACAAAACTGTCTGGAGGAAGTGATCCTTAACAAGAACTGATGGGAAAAATGAAGTGTAGTTTATCCAATTAATCCAAATCTTACCTCATAGTACAAAAAGAGCTCTAAATGAATATAAAAGTCTCTTAATTCTTAAATGGATGGAAATGTGAGGATAGCTCTCTTTTAGCTATAGCAAGGCTTTCTCTAGCATCAAATCAGGCTTCCAAATCACTCTGGACATTTGTAATGGTAATCAATTTGTTTGATCAGATACTTAGGGCTAAGTATAGAATCTGTCCATTGGTGAAAAGGTGTGAATTCCCCTGTTGAAGTGGAAGAATGCTATTGGCTGAGACATTCCCTGTTTACTTGGGAGAAGGCCAGTGCTTATTTATAGAGTCAAGACAGATTTTGGATTAGGCTCCTCAGTGAAGCTGACTGAAGACATGAACAGGATGGGACTCTGTTTGTTGGTGGCCTGGCTGATCCTTGAGTTCCAGGCAAGAGAAGTCCTGAAGAGTTTGAGGTGTGCTGAACCTTGTGAACTTCAGTGTGTGCCGGGGATTGCCTTGAGGACTGGACAAGGACCTGGGAGCTGTTCATCCCTGAGGACTGGACGAGAACCTGTAAGCTTTCAGCTCCTGAATCTAGGTGATTGTCTGGCAGATTCAGGAGGGAGCTGGGACCAGGGAAGGGGATCCAGGGAATCAGAAAGACCACCCAGAGTCAAAGTGAAGAAAAGGCCTCCCCTTGGACTAAACTGAGGTTTGTTGGAAATCAAGGGGTGGAAGGATTGTGTG
>CM053596.1:53585888-53617481 GCA_028646575.1 Pseudocheirus occidentalis
GAACTGTTGAAACTGTGAACATTGTACTGAATCTGATTTTGTAATGGAATAAACAGAGTGTTCACTAATACTGTGTAATCCGAATCTTAAAGGCTGTTCACAGTAGCATTCTCTCAGGAATCTACTGCTGATTGGCTTTACAATGTTGCCGAAACACACCACCTGCCCTCTGGTCTTCCTCCTATACCTCTTCTACCAGATCCTAGACTCTGACCTTGGGACCCTAGGCTCTGATAGTTCACCTTTCCCCCTCTCTTGCCTGGAACCAAGTTTCCTTATTGCTTCCCAGTCATTTCCAAACCCTGCTGGTACACATGGAATCCTTTGACGCATTAGAATGTTAAGGGACTGTCTTACTTGTGTTTGTATATTCAGTGATTAGTACAGTGCCCAACATATAGTAAGCCCTTAATAAATGTTTTTTTCATTCATTCATTTGTAATAGGGGATGAGAAGCATAGTCAGTTGGAGCCCAGTCCTTGCAGTACACACAGTGCTCTCTACCAGCTCTATAAGCATATGGATATAGCCTTCTTGAGCCTACTTCTGGCTGTGTAATGGAAGAGATTAGTCCCCAGTTCAGAGAACGTGCTGGTATTCTGTGACTATTTTCTGTCTCCTTTGAGGGAAAGAAAAAGTTTTTTTTAATTAGTTCCTAAAGAAGAGAGAAATCTCTATCTCTTCCTGGCAGCTTTTTAGTGAAGAGAAAGAAGCATAGTGGATATCCAGGTAGGGAGAAAGGTAGTACCCTAGTGGCAGCAGGGGCACTCCTGTGACTGCTGTATCTACCCACCAGGGCCACTGCCCTGTGGCTAAGAATGCAAGGGGCCTATGGTTCTTCTGTCCCGGTGGTGTCTTTTTAATGCTCTCAGGTGAATGAATATTAGAGATAATACACCAGGTTGTAAACTCCTGAACTTCCAAAGGTTTGAAGAATTACCAAAGGTTCTACAATGTTAGTGCATGGCAGAGACTGGCATCACCACTACAGCTAACTTAAGTGAGGGACTTGTATAATCCAGAGGAGTGACCTATGGGATCTAACCCAGCAGTGAATCAACTCAGCAGCTGACATGCCATGTCCGGCAAGCAAGGGACCAATTTATTTATCTGCTATGCCACTACACTCAGAAGGGAACTTGGTGGGCTGAATGTTTAGCAGTAATCACTTTAAGTTGGAACCCATATTCCTCAGGATACAAGGTAAAAAGGAAAAAGTACGCTCGTGCTAGGAGAAAGTATTTTAGTACTTTGGGGTTTGATATGGTTTTCAGTAAATATCCCTTTGTTAAAATTAACTGATATTAATTGATACTGAGAAAAAAACAAATGGTCAAATTGATAATGGTGAATTATTACCAGGTATAGGCGATAGATATTGGAGGGAATATATCAAAATGAACAAATAAACGATAGCATTAGAAATCACTCCCAATCCCTCAGAATTACTCCTAGAACTATGCGAGAGATATAGTCTTGTTTGAAAGGACCTAACTGTTAGTAATTAGGGTTAGGAGAGAAAGCCTAGGATTTGTATGTGAAACCAATGATAAAATGAAACTAAAGACTTATCAGAACCAGTCCTGAATCTAGAGGAGATTGATGACATGGAAGTCTCTCCTTTTGCTGGAAAAGTAATCTTTGGCCTGGGGTGCACATCTCAATGCATCATCATATTTAAAGATGTTAGTGAAGTAAGTAGAAATGACATCAAGAAAACTATAAAATGGATTAGAGGATTTAGAGATAGAAAGGACCTTAGAACTGTCAAACTCATTTATTTTACAGATGAAGAGGAAACTATGGCCCAGGAAAGTTAAGTGATTTGCCCAAATTCACAAAAGTAGTAAGTGACAGAGTCAGATTCTGAACCCAAGTCTTCTGACTCCTAATACAATATTGTTCCTACTTTACCAAACTGCCTTTTTTCTAATAAAAATGTTTAAGATGGACTTGACTGGAAAGGGACTCTAGTCTTAGGGAGACTAGCAAAGGGGCTATCACAAGAGTGATGACAAAAGAGAATAAGGAGCTGGGTTGGAGTGGTGTCTGGGTAATTATGAAAGATGGTCACCTGAAAAATGACACAGAAGAAATACTGACAAAAAATAAGGGGCAAAGGAGAGAGTAGGAAGAGCTGAAAATAGTCATAGGAATATACTAGTCTATAGGAATTGAACAAGCACAAGCTTTTGTCCTATTTCCTCCCCACTCCATGGGATTCTGCTCTATACTACCAGATTAATCCTTCTTATATGCTGCTTCATTACTCTTATTCCTATATATAACAACATTAAATGATTTGCTCTTTCTTATCAAATATAATTTTTTCAGTTTGGCTTTAAGTAGATGACAGTAGAAAAAGCATCAGACTTGGAATCAGAAGACTTGAGTTACAGCACTGCCCCTGTTTGTTACTGGCCATATGATTATATGACTTTAGTTTTCTCACCCATAAAATGGTGGAAGTAATTCTTGCTTTGCCTATAGCTCAAGGTTGCTGTGATGATCAGATAAAAACAATGTTATGTGAAAGCATTTTGCAAACTTTAAAGTCCTAGGTATATAGGGAGCCATGATAAATACAGGGAAGCAAAGCCCACCCAGCATCTCCATCCCTAATTTCCTACTAGATCATTTTCCTTACTCACAAACCGTCTACATTTTAACCAATATGTAATTGGAAGTTCAGAGTTTTAAGCATGAGTTGCATTTCAATTAATTTTATTATAATATAAGCTCATTGAGATCAAAGACTGTTTTTCATTTTTGTCTTAGACCAAGCTATCTAGTATAATCCTCCCAGATAAACCCTTTATCTTTACAGATATAGAAACTGAAGCCTAGGGAGATCAAGTAACTTGCCCAAGACAGGTAGGTGTCAGAGATGGGATTTGAATATGTATCCTCTGGGCTCTTGGTAATCACACTCTTTCCCTAAGAGGCAAAGGAGTCTGATGGATAGAGACCAGTTTTGGAGTCATAAAGACTGGGTTCAAGCCTGGCTTTTTTTTTTTTTTCAATATTCACTTTTATAAGATTTTAAGTTCCAAACTTTTTTCTCCCTCCCATATAGGTCATACATATCAAATCATATTAAACACATTTCCACATTAGTCATGTTGTGAAAGAAGAATCAGAACAAAAGGGAAAAAGAAAATAAAAAAGGTGAAAACAGTATGCTTTGATCTACACTCAGACTCCTTAGTTTTTTCTCTGGATGCAGACAGTATTTTCTGTCATAAGTCTTTAGGCATTATCTTAGATCATTGCATTGTTGAGAACAGCCAAGTCTCTCATTTGATCATAGCACAATGTTGCTATTATTATGTACAATGTTCTCCCGGTTCTGCTCACTTCACTCAGCATCAGTTCATGCAAAGTTTTCCAGGTTTTTCTGAAATCTGGCTGCTCATTATTTCTTTATTTAAAAAAATAATTTATTCATTTATTTTTAGTTTTCAACACATTTATAAGATTTTGAATTCTAAATTTTCTCCCCTTCTTTCCCCTTCTACCTCCCCAAGACCCCCACACAATCTGATATAGGCAATATATGTATAGTCACATTAAGCATATTTCCACATTAGTCATATTGTAAAGAAGAATCAGGACCAAAGGGAAGCACCACAAGAAAAAAAAACAAAACCAAAAGAATGGAGAAAATAATTTGTTTCAATCTGCAGTCATACTGTGGATAGCTTTTTCTATCATGAGTCTTTTGGAACTGTCTTAGATTGTTGCATTGCTGAGAAGAGCTAAGTCTACTGAAGCTGGTTATTACACAATGCTGCCGTTATTGTATACACTGGTTCTGTTCATTTCACTGAGCATCAACCAGTTCATATAAGTCTTTCCATGTTTTTCTGAAAGCTGCCTGCTCATCATTTCTAATGGAACAACAGTATTCAATTACACTCACATATCACAACTTATTCAGTCATTCCCCAATCGATGGGCATCTCCCCAGTTTCTAATTCTTTGCCACCACAAAAAGAGCAGCTATAAATATTTTTGTACACGTAGTACCTTTTCCCATTTTTATATTCTCTTTGAAATACAGACTTAGAAGTGATATTGCTGCATCAAAGGGTATGCACAGTTTTTTAGCCCTTTGTGTATAGTTCCAAATTGCTCTCCAGAATGGTTGAATCAGTTCACAACTCCACCAACAATGCATTAGTGCTCCAATTTTTCCCACATCTTCTCCAATATTTCTCATTTTCCTGTTTAAGTTGCTTATTATTTCTTATAGCACAGCAGTATTCCATTACATTCACATACCACAACTTGTTTGGTCATTCCTCAAACTGATGGCAAGTCCTGCTTCTGCCACATATTATTGATCATGAGTAAATGATTTAATCTGTCAGTGCCCAAAGCAATTTTCTAAGATTACAAATTGCAGACAAACTGCTAATCTGCATAGGTGGAAGGAATTTCTATACCACTGATAAAATCAGAGGTCTAGACCACGCCTCCTCCAAAAAGAATACCTAGCACCCAGTCTTTTTAGTTGTAGGCATCTAATAAATGATGTTGAATTGAATGGAATTCCCACTGTGACATCTTCACTCATGTTGGTTCCCACAATCTGAAACATGTTTTTCAAAAGATCACAGGTTTAGAGCTAGAAGCTAGAAGTCATCTAATCCACCCTCATAATTTTATTGATGATTTGTGCAAAGTCACAAAATGTAGTAAAATTCAATGGTGGGATTTTGAATCCAGACAATCAGGGCTCTTCCAATTGTACCATGCTGTCTCCTTATGGCACACTGGAAGAAGCACTGGACTTCGGCTCCAGGAAACCTGAGGTCCAATTGCAGCTCTGATACTTAGCTAGTTGTAGGACAATGGTAAGTCACTTAATTTCTTGGATCCCCAGTTTCCTCATCAGTAAAATGGGCATAATATGACCAATACCATCTCACCCTCTTTCACAGAGCTGTGGTAAGGAAAAGTGTTTATAATCCTTAAAGCACTATATAAATGGTAGTTATGATGACTGATATGTATGTACATGTATGTTATACATGTGCATTATATGTGTACATACAAATATGCATACAAATTTTCTATATACATACATATATTTCCTTCTCAATGCAATATGGCTACTCCATGTACCTTCCCCAAGTCACTGATAATAATGCTGAACAATATAGAGATCCTTCACAGTGCTCCATTGCAAAACTTCTTGCAAATTAACAATGATCTCTTAGTAACAACTATTTAATCTGATGTGTCATTCTCTGCCTTACTGTCTTCTTTCCAACCCCTAACAGAGGCCAATATTCTTTTGTGACCCTCTAAATTATTTTTATTCTCTGTTGTCTTCCAAACATTTTCTATTCCTTTAATATTCTTTTACACATTCTTTCATTTACACATTCTTCTCAATGCTGTATCCTGGTAAATAGGGAAATGTGTCTTTAAGTCCTATAACCTTTTCCTCCAGTAGGGAAAATCACTTGCATTTTGTTCATGCAAAGATGAACTAGGCAACAATTCAATTAAGCAAACCTATATTAACAACAGTTTCTGCCCTCCAGGAGCTTATATTCTAATGGAGGGAATTCAAATATCACCACAGAGAAGTAAATGCAAAGTACTTTCTAGAGGAAACCAGTGCTAATAATTGGGTGGTCAATTAGGAGAGGCCTCCTTTACAGAGGCACTGCCTGACTTGTGCTTTAACGAAAACTTTTTAAAGAAAATCGTAAATGGTGAAATGAAGAATCTGACACAACTGTAAAACAACACAACAGACTCTCAGGCCTAAGTGAGGAGGGAAGGCATTCTAGTCACTGCCACCCACACAAAAGCACTACCTAGAGAGAAGAGAACAACTAAGAGGCCTCTAACAGGAATGCAGAATTCATGAAAAGGAGATGGAACCCAGTTTGTGGAGGTCTTTAAACATCAGACTGAGTATTCTGCATTTTATCAGAGAAGCAATAGGGAGCCACAGAAGATTCATTATGGCAGAAGTGCAAACATGTATACTATTTTAGATTAGTTAGCATTTCTTTTGACACTCCATTTTTGTTGGAATTCAGATGTACTCTTGCTCTTGATGCCAGCCCTTGGTGGTGAGCTCAAAACCTAACGCCATAGCAATCTATCTGTTATGCCTGTTCATTCTGGGGCTCCCTTGAGAGTTTTAAAAGGTCTAAAATGCTTATTTGACCCTTGCTCAGCTGCCTTTGATCTGCAATTAGCAGCTTCCTAACAAAGCTGTTACATGACAGATGCTGCCCCTCTTGTCATTTGTAAAAAGATTTCAAGTAAGATTTCAGTTGGTAACTCCTTAACTCTTCTCTCTCTTCACATGCTGATCAGACTTTTGCCACTTTCTACCTCTTTCTTGTCTCTCTGCTGTTTCGTTATGCAGTGGGTGGAGGGCCTGGAGTCTCATCAAATGGCCTCTCACACAGGTGTGCCCAATAAAACAGATCTCTCAAGGTCTTCTTATTCAAGGATGTAGCTATTACTGATGTTGCAACATACATCAATCAGTGCTCAAACACTTTTTCAGTGGACATCCTTTGGGTGTCCATCTCAAGCAGCTCACCATACAAATCAATGCACAAACACAAAACAGGAAAACATAAAAAAGGATAGACAAAAACTGTTGCCCAGGAATACCACACCTCTACAACCCCACTGCTCTGCTGTGATGAGGTCTCACTCAACTCATGCTCTCCCACCTTGCTCCTCCCTCAGATCTACCATTTCTGTTCACTGGGTCAGTTTAGGCACTATCCCAGAGGCCCAGGTACTAAATGTTTTGAAAATGCTGTCTATAGGAAACTCCAGAGTGTGTGAGACAGTGGTGCCCTTATTAGGAATGTTGGGAACAGCTGCAGTCTTTATGCTCCTTCAAGCCAGCTGTCCTGCCTACTGAGATTTATGGTCCAAATGTGAACACAAGGGAGCACAAATTCATGAAACGTGGAGTAAATACATATTGAGGCTAGAAGATGTACCTGGTTGGCCACCATACCTACTATCAGACAATGTAAAAGGTCCTATGGCTTGCTTCACCAGTTTTTTTGAGGGCTTCTTTGGGTTTTGAGATTCTGAATGGATTTCCTTAAGGCTCTATGGCTATGTGTCCACTGTTCCTAGGTGTCTTTAGCCACTTACAATGTCTTCTGTAGGTTGGTCTAAGCTGTTTTGAATTCTTCAAGCTAGTCATCAGTCACTAATAGCTATATCTATATCTATATCTGTATGTATGTATGTATCTATCTATCTATCTATCGTGTGTGTGTGTGTGTGTGTGAACATGGGAAAGAGGAAGGGGTAAAAATGGTAGAAAATCATGTGGAGGAAGTATAATAATAGGGATAACATGGCATTTTCCTCTGATGCAGTAGATGGTAGAGAAACAAATTTTAAGGGGAATGAAATAAGAAATGGATACAAATTGGGGACCCCAAACTAACACAACGTGAAGAGGAAGAACCTCCCTGTGGTATTGGTGAGAAAAGTAGGCTAGAGCATGAAGTGATCCACTTTGATGAACAGTCTTTATTAGCACTAAAATGGAGTCAGCCACTTAAGATAGCAGCAACTTGATGAAATGCATCATTTCTCTTTGGGCATTTGAGCGGTTGGTCTGTGTTACAAGAATTTCAAGGGCTTCCCTAAAGAGTCTTTTGCTCAGGCATAGAGTTTATACCCTCAAACAGGCTCTCACTGCAATTCAACAATCCTAATCTACTCTTTTTGACTCCATATCTCATTCTCCATGGTAACAGCTCCAAACTGTTTCTTCTCTTGCCACCAACTATTTTCATACTTTAACAAGATAATTTAGCTTTCTACTTCACTATGAAAACTGAAGCCATTCAATGACAATTTACTCAGCTCTATTCCTTAAATTTTCTCAACAATAGCACCATTTCTTTTTTCCTTCCCTCCTGTCTTGAAGAATTATGACTTCACTATGGCTAACCCCTCTTAATCCTATCACCTCTTGCCTCTTTCAGGTCCTTTCTCCATCAGTCATCCTTTCTTTTTTCAATCTCTCCTTTAGTCCTAGTCCCTTTCCATCTATCTACAAACATGCTCATGTCTCCCCAATTTTAAGAATAAAACCCCTCCCCTTTCCCCTTCTAATCCCAATCTAGCTACCATCTCTTTCTCCACCCCTTCCCAGCAAACTTCTGGAAAACACTGTCTAGACTAAATATCTTTAACTTTTTTACCCCACTCTTTCCTCAAACTCTTGCAATATGGCTTCTCCTCTACCACTCTTTTGATACTACCCTTTAAAAGGCACCAATGGCTCTTTTTTCAGTCCTCTTCCTCTTATTGCTGCAGTTTTTCCAGCTATTTCTGCAGCTTTTGACACAGTTAACTACTTCCTATTTATATCCTCTTTTCCCTCAGTTTCAGAGAAACCACACTTTCTTGGCTCTCTTACTTCTTGAATAATTCAACCCTGATCTTTATCATTTGCCTCTCATTCTCTTCCTGATCCTTTAGTGTGGGTTCTCCCCAAGCATCCATCCTTGGGTATAATCTCTTCTCTTATATATATTTCTATACTTTCCCCTTTGGTATTCAACAATTCCACAGCTAAAGTTGCCACTTCTATGTAGATCAGGGGTTGCATTCTGGTGAAGTCCACAGGCCCCTTCTGAGAATCATGTTTTGAATGTATAAAATGAAATATAAAGGACTACAAAAGAAACCCATTAAATTGAAACAAGATTTCAAAATATTTAAACAAGTTCACAGACACCAGATTATGTGTCCCTGTTATAAATTAATCTTAAATCTATATTTTCAGTTCTGATCATTTTTCTGAGATCCAGATCTGTATCCCACTAGCACTCACACTCCATATAGCAAAACCAAACTAATCTTTTCCTCTAAATCTTCTTCTTCTTACCTCATTATTTTAGTCATAATATCACTACTCAGGTGATCTTCCATGTTCTTCATCTTACATATTTTTGACTCATTTCTTTCCCTTACTTCTCATATCCAATTAGTTACCAGGTCCTGTTAATTCCATCTCCAGAATTCACCCCTCCACTTCTCTTCATGCCACTCTCCCAGTAAACCCACTGATTATTTATCTTCCCTCCTGAGCTATCTGACTGGTTCTTATAGAAATTTGGGACCAGGAATTAACTTGTCCACTGATGTTAGTTCAACATACCACCTTATGCTCTCTGCTTTGAGAACCATATGGTAGGTCACTTGTTTTCAAGGGTACAAAGGCAAATTTCTAGGTGGTCAAATTCCTAGGTGGAGTCATATGAAAGTTTCCTCCGTCAATGTCAAAGGATTCCTGGCAGTGAGGTTAAAAACTTTATTTTAATTTCAGCAATGGAGAGCTCCTGTGAAATTGACATGGAAAACATGGGTTGATTTGAAGCTGGCATGAACATGGGCTGATTGAGTGGTGAAGGATTGGTCTCTCTAGTACTAAGACTCTGGTCTTCTGTTTGAGGTGTTAGACCCAAGCAAGTACAACATTTCTCCCAAAACTATGAGTAAAGCTATGTTCCACTTCCACTTGCTGTGAGACCAATAAAGACTCCGTAAGTATCAACTTGTTTTAGACTTGCCCAATGAATCAGGAAATGCAATGCATGTTTATTTTAAATGATGCTTTTGGTTTTCTAGGTTTAGCAATAGTGTTAGTCTACCAGGAAGATCTCAGCCAATTTGGAAAGCTTTAGTATAAATACCTCAAACAGCAACATGTCTTGTGCAGTTGATTTTTAGCCAGGCAGTAAACTGTTTTAATTTTAGTTCTTTCAAAGTGTTCAGACTGAAAGTTGAACATAATTGCTGCCAAAATGCTTATATAGGGGGTGGCTAGGTGAATAGAGCACCGGCCCTGGAGTCAGGAGTACCTGAGTTCAAAATCCAGCCTCAGACACTTAATACACACACACACACACACACACACACACACACAAACTAGCCATGTGACCTTGGGCAAGTCACTTAACCCCAACTGCCCTCCAAAAAAAAAAAAGCCAAACAAACAAAATGCTTATATAAGATCAGATCTGACATGATTCTTGACTATCTGCACCAATGGTGTTAAATTCAAACAGAAGTGGGGGACACTGATTTTTACATAAAAGTTCCTGCAGTAGATCACTTATTGATTTAGTTTTAAAATGTAATGTTATCTGTTTTATTTTGCTATATAAAATATTACATATAATTTTGTATGTATATTTATGTATACATTTGTTGAATAAAATATCTTGTCAAATATTTCCCAATTACATTTTAATCTGATTTGGGTTGCATTTGAGAATGTTGCAGGTATGGCACATTTTTGACATTCCTAATCTATAACAATGGATGAGAGCAGAAATATGAAAAAAATTAGGAAATACAAAAAAATTACATTAGAATTCCATTAAAATATATATGACATATAAATTCAGGTATAGCTTATGGGTCAAATCTTATCCCCTAAACATGACCCTCTTCAGTGGTAACACATTGTAATAAGATGAGCTAGTCATAACTCTTAACCATCAGGGGTATAACTCAATGCTTTGGAATATGGTCATGAGGAATAGATATAATATCTCAAGCCAATGTAAAAAGATAAAACCCCTGATAAAGCTGTCTAAATTTTCCTGGAATGTGAAGTTAGTTAAGTATTGGTCACTAAAAGAACTTTTCAGAATTTTATGACTGATGGGGACTTGAAAGTTCATGTAGAGAGGCAGGGTTTGAATCCAAGTTTGGATCCTTATGAGCTGTGAGACCTTAGGCAGAGTTTCTTACTATGAATTCTTCTCTTCTCATATATAAAATAGGGATGTTATTTGTGCATCCTGTGCCTATCTTTTTATTTCCTTAAATTGTTTTTTCCCTTCTGGCCACAAGGAGATAATTCATGGAGAGAAAAACCGGTCAAGCAGTTTCTGATGCTCATGATACTGGAGGAGGTGTTATCACTTCCTCTTCACTGAGGCTCATGGAGAATATGCTTGAAATAGGGCAAATGTCTCATGATAGTTTAAGGGAGCACTATTTGTATGTTGCAGCATTTTCCTTTGATTCCTGTCTTTTTTTTCTTTAGCCTTGCCATTAAAACTCCTGTCAACATAGCCAGAAGTTCTGAATCTAGAGCTGAAATGATGACTGGGAACCAACAGAAGGAAAAAACCCAGTTACTGCAACTAACAGATATTATGAATATATTTGAGCTGATGACTGGCTAAACTGATCTCTTGTACAGCATGGGTCACACAGAGAGGGGAAGCCCTTTATGGTCTTCTATTTTTTTCTGAATCCAGCTACTGAGTCAGTGTCTATTCCAATCCCTATTCATTTTCCCTCAGCATATGTAAGGTGATTTCCTTCTGGTGACACTTGAAGATCTGCAAAGGAAATGGGAAGAGTTCTAGCATATGATTGGAGCAAATGGCTTCATGTAGTCTAGTCTCCTTTTCATTTTATTCTATATAGTAATTAACCTTGTGATCACAACATGATAAATGTCTACATTCATGAATGCAGTGAAAAGTGAACTAAGAGATTAGAATCCAGATGGAATGAGGGTGTGGGGAGAGTGAGAGTCTGCACAACAGACTTCCTATTTTAATAATCTTAGCAATATTTCATTTCATTCCTTAGATTAAATTTGGACCTGGCCAGAAAGGAGTTAATCCAAGCTAATGACTTGGGAGCAGAGATTTATTTGCAGATGAGTGCTCTCTGGCGGCTATCTGGGATAGAAGCAACCTCTTAAGAAAGGGCTATACCCTGCATGTGCTTGAGACACAATTCTAGGCTGGAGGTTCGAAAAGTGTGCCACCTGGTGGGCAATTCCGATTTTACACTATCTCAATGGATATTTAATACAGAGACATGCTGTCCTCATTCTGGAGGAAGCCCATACTGAACCCAAACAACCAAATGAGACCAATGTCCCCTCCTGCATAACTACTTCATGAAATGCCACATGGTATAATAAAGAGTGAAACAGTATGAGTCATGAGGACCTGAATTCAAATCCGTCCTGCTTTTGACACAAAGCAAGCTTTGTAAAATTGGGTAAGCTTTTTAACCCTCAGTGTGCCAGACTCTTAAGAGCCTTGGTTGCAAAACAGCTGCCAGTGTCTGCACTGTACAGGCAGCTTCCTTACCAGGAGTTCCCCACACCAGTGAAATCACAGGACCTTACGAAGGTCATGAAAGCTGTCTGAACATCTGAAAGACTGTCATGTATAAGAGTGATCGGATTTGTTCTGTTGAATTGTAAAGGGCAGAACCAGGAGCAATGCACAGAGGCTGCAGAGAGGCTGACTTCATATCAACAAAGAGAAAACTTCCTAAAGCAAAGCCATTCAAAGAAGGAAAAGGCTGCAGGGAGTCATTCCATGGAAGTCTTTAAGAAAAGGCTGAATGTTCAATGGTCAAAGATATGACAGAAGGGATTCTTGGTCAGGTATGGGTTGGACCAGATGGTCAGTGAGGTCTCTTTTAACTCTAAAATGTTGTGATTCTGCTTTTTTTCCCATCATACCATGCTGCCTCCTAGGTGCTTAATAAGCATTTTACAATTTTAATTGAATTGAACCAGAAGTCTAGTACTACAAAATGATGACAGTATAACATCACAGTAAAAAGCATGTCAGTCTATCAAATAAGCTCCACTTTCAATCACTATTACTTACTGGGGACTGGTACAGTGTTAACTGTCAATTACCGAAATTATTATTAGAATAAGCTCCTTGAAAGCAGAGACTAACTTTTTTATTAATAGCTCCAGGGTTTAATACAATGCTGTGCAAAATGATAAATGCTCAACAAATGCTTTCCCCCCCCATTCATTCCTTCAATTCAATAGCAAAAAAAAAAAATATCCTAAATTGTCCAACTTCAGTCATCTTATTGAAGTGTCCAGGTTGCTATTGTGCATGTGGTACAAAGGATCACTCAGAGCCCAAGGGGCTGAAATGAACAAGTCTTTTACTAAATTAATTTTAATTCCAATACTCTCAGGTAGAAACAGTTCTTGAGATGGTTTAAAAAGCAGTCAACAGGATAAAAACAAAGCAAGAAAGTTAGAAAACAGTCAACACAAGAAGGTTCCCTGGGGTCTCAGAAGCACCATACCAAAGTGCAAAAAATCTCTTGCTCAAAGGAACCCCAACTGGATCCCCATCTCTCCACCTCCAGGCAAAGTTAACTCCAACTGCCCAAATTCCTTGTTTCTATTATTCCAAACTAGGGTTGTGGGAGTGGGGGGAGGTAACTCACACCTCCCCCCACCCACCAATATCCTGGCTCACTATAAAGAGATTTCTCTTTTTTTATATGGAGCTCAAAGGAGAGTCAATAAGCAGCAATCACCTCTGCTATTAGGTTGCTCTTAAGTCATACAGGAGAATCCAGCCTGCCCCCTTACACTGTGAAGATGAAATGCCTAAGAATAGATGGAATTTCCTGGAATAAAAATGCCAGCTAAACACTAATTGACCTTGCATGATTGCTAATTCTGGTCTCATTTGTAATCGGGATTACTTTATTCACCTGTGGTTCTCACAAATGTCCCATTCCCTGGTTCAAACAGATAGCCCCATTGCTTCTCCTGACATAGATCTATGTAAATGATTAGGGGACCTTGTGCTAAAGACACACAGATCTATGCTAGATGGGAATATGATGTTCAAAAGTGCAGACAAGAGGAGACAATAAGTTGTGACTGGCAGCTGCATGGGGCCAGGTCATGTTGCTACTTGAAGCTGAAAAGGTCAGGGCTATAAAAGAGGTGATAAGAGGACCTAATGGAGCTGAGTACCCTAGAATGTGTTGGAAGCAGGCTAGGAAATACAGCTTTGAGAAATACAGCTTTGAGTAGGGGAATGTTAATGAGATTCCAGGGCTGCTATCCAGACACACTTACTCATCTACTTGATTCAATTTTATTTATACAAAAGGTCTGTTGAGGCAATAGGCTGACCAATACTGTAGGGAGCCAGAGCTATGCAAATAAGAATCCAATAGAAGATTAAACCAGCTGATGTCCCCCTCAGTACTATTTCCATTTACGGGGGACAGGAACCAGCCATGAGGGGAATAAATCATTCTTACTAAGTTAAAACCACACAAAAAAAGCAAAATATATCCTTAATAGAAACAAAAGTCACTAGAATAGTATGACCCAGCAATAACATGTAAACCCAAAATTAATTCCACACCAAGGGAATGGTCATCACAGCTGAGTAATTATGTAAATAGGAATAGACCTGAGAAACAGACCTTTGCCCCAGGGGATGGGAGGGAAAGTTGCTTCTTTCTCATGATGACAGTCATATCCCAACAAACACTTAGACTCATGGTCCTCGGATGGTACACAATACAAATGAACTCTCTCTGGGATTAGACTACCTCTTCCTGACTGAACTAAACTTACAGTGAGCTTGTTCCTTGCCCACTCCTCAACTCTCAAACCGAATCTGTTAAAGGTAAAGCTATCACTAGTTACTGCTCCAATCAATCTGCCAACTATTAAGGACATGTCCAGTTTAACACCATATTAAAATACAAATGAAGCTCCCACGTGGGTATTTCTCTTGGTTATGATACTTCGTTTTATTCAATCTATTATACCATATTGTGACAGAGGTATGATGACAGTGTCACACTTGGATTCAAGAAGAACTGGGTTGGATTCCACTTCTCACATGCGACTAGCTGGTGACTTTTCTAAGCCTCAGTTTCTCATCTGTAAAATGGTGATTATGATACCTGTACTACCTTCCTCACAGGGTTGTGAGGCTCCAAATATGTATATAGAGTGCTCTGTAAACCTTTAAGCATTAATGTTTGTTATTATTCCAAAATGCTTTTGAAATACTTGTCAGCTTAATTCTCAACACTTCGCTGATGACAGCGATCCAGCTAATTTGATATCCTATAAATATATTTCTTAAGATATATATAAAAAGAGCTAATATTTTGGCTTCATTTTGTTAAGATTATGAGAGTCACAAAGGCCCAGAAAGGAAATGTAAATACATCTTCCTCTATTCTCACACTGACGTGATGAAAAGTAGATTTAATTTTAAATAAGATCTATTTCCATTAGTCAGGGAGAACCAATGAGCATATCTGTTCTTCCAGAAAAGCTACTGTAGGGTGCAATGAATCCTTTCAATCTCAAGAGATAAGTTTCATTTTCTAAAAGGTGTACACGAAAGCAAGGATTTGTTGTTTTCTGGGTTTTTTTTCTCAACCACGTGTGAAAAAACCAAAGATTTGTTTGGGTATGTTATTTAACAAACTGAAACTACATAAATTGCCAACAATCTCAAATTAAAATGACTGGGGGCAAAGTGGTCCCAGACCTGTGCTTTCATGAGTTTAGAGAATTTGTTCAGTAGAAGCTCCTTCCTCCAATTTAGACTGATAGCTCCTCTCCAACTTAAATTCTTGGAAGGTTGCCTGAGACATCGAGAGGTTAGGTGACTCACCTTTCTGTTGAAAACAGTGCTTAAATCCCAGTCATCCCACCTCCAAGGCCTCATTTCATTACTTCCCACTGCTGTCATGGAGTGATATTTATCACATTAAAAAAAAAACCCTCCAGACATTTCCATTATTTTACTTGCCTAAAAATCAAGCTTATATATATTTAGATACTTAAAAAATCATATATAATAATTTTAAAGGATGCCAGCTATGCGGCCACCACTATAAATTTAGGCAGGCTTTCATTTCTCATGTAGACCATGTAATACCCTCCTAACTTATCGCCATGCCTCTAGTCTTTCTGCTCTCTGACTCACTCTTTGCACAGCTGCCAAAGTAAACTTATGAAAGTACAGACAGGATCATCACCTTATTATTTAAAAACTCTCAGTGGCTCCTGACTGCCTAGTGCCTAAGCAGAAGAAATAGAAATGCTTTCACTTTGGCTAAAAGAACCTACCTGATATGGAGAAAACTGACTTTCCCAGCTTTATTTCACGCTCCTGCCCTTTATCCTACAAATTCTTGCCAGCACACTCGCTGTTTCCTGAGTCTTCCTTGTTTTCTACTTCTGTGCCTTCCTGCAGGTCAATGCCTGTTCTTGCAACGTGTCACCTCCTCGGATTAATCTGCTGAAATCTCTCCTTTTTTTCCCCCCCCAAAGCCCAGCCAGTTCAGGGTCACTCCTTTCATGAAGCCTTCTGTCAACCCCCATTCCCCTAAATGAAAGTATCTTCCTCCTTAAATAGTACTTCTATAACACTGTGTTCAGTATTTGTAACATAGGCATGTGAACTGCATTTCCTATCTAACTACATCTTCCTTAATACTCAGGTCCAGGGAGAATTATTCATTGGGAGAAATTTCCAAGACTCCACTCCCCAGGAGCCTGTGTGTCTCAGTAGAGTTGGGTTGCATCACAAGGCAAAGACTGACAGAGACAATTCCAAGACATAGAAGCTTTAAAAGATAGAGTCAAAGGTCAGTTGCAAGAGACAGAGTGAAAGAAGTCAGAACTGTCGTAAACATGGAAAAATATAAGATGAAAATGTAGAACAATATTACCATGGTGTCCCTGAACTCAGAGTCCTAGCAGAATCCTGAAAACCCTGGAGTTAAGATGAGAGATTTCAGCAGATCTCCAGTCTGCCCCAAGGATGCAGACTCCTAGGTTCTGGAGGCAGAGTGAATGCTGGACCCTGGATATGCAACAACAGAACACCATAAAGCAAAAGACAACAAATCCTAAACATTTCACTACTGGGAATGTGAGTCTCAGAAGGAACTGCTAACTCCTCTAACAAACTGGTGGATCCGTCAATATTAAGGTGTATGAATTCGGGGTTGGGGGTAGGGGAGGAAGAAGGAGGCAAGAATTTAAGTACAATTTCTCAGAAACCTGCAGGAGTTACATTTATTGTATGGGGCGGGGAGGCTGATTCTGTTGCCTGGTTATTTTTCTTTTTAATTTGCTATGCTATTATCTCAGTGGAACTGATTTTTCTATTGGATTTGTTGTTCTTTTTACATTTATGAATGTGTGCTAGAATGGAGGCTTAATTCATAATTGTGATTACCAAAACATCTCACACTTATGTAGCAAAGGAGTTCCAGAAATGAGTTCCACAGATGATAGTGTGTAAAAGTTTGTTCTGTGATAATGTACACTTCTTGGTGTATACATATCTTACCTCTTCTTGTAATAACAGTAACACTGCTGATGCATATAACATATTCGAGTCTGCAAAGCATTTTATGTACATCATCTCACTGGAGCCACACAACAATTTGGTGAGGGAGGCACCACAGGTACCCCATTTTACAGATAAACTGAGGCTCAGAGAGGTTAGGTGACTTGACTACTATCACATCAATAATAAATATCTGACACACAATTTGAACCTATAGCCTTCCAACTAGTTTCAATA
Organism: Pseudocheirus occidentalis; assembly: GCA_028646575.1. Taxonomy (NCBI): domain Eukaryota; kingdom Metazoa; phylum Chordata; class Mammalia; order Diprotodontia; family Pseudocheiridae; genus Pseudocheirus; species Pseudocheirus occidentalis. The sequence goes on from CM053596.1 coordinate 53,603,297, forward strand.
CAAAAGTCTGAAAGTGAATGATAGGGGAACATAAAGAAAAAAGACTGAAATGACCAAATTCTCAAGAAGAAGAGAACACAAAGACGCTGGGCAGACAAAGCAACAGGGGAGATATTTAAACGGAAAAGAATATTATCATCTAGGGATCTGTAAATAAATACTCAAAGACAAATCTTGAAAACAGACTTTATGGCTTTCAAAGCAGAAATGATGGTCAGAATTAAAAAAAAACAACAACTTGAACCCACAGTGGTAAAACTCCTCAAATAAACAAAAGAGGGAACAATAGATTGGGAAAGCAAATAAAGGGATGTGAAAGACAATCTAGAAGAAGAAAAGAAAAAAGCATTAATATTTTAAAAAACCATAACTGTATGCAAGAAAAATACTGATCTTCAAGACAGGATGCACAGACATAACTTTAGGATTTTAAGTCTCAGAAAAACATGACAATGAATCTGAACAACACCATAATACAAGAAATAATACAATAAAATTGCTGAGAACTTATAAACACAGAAAACAAAGTGTCACTCAAAAGAACCCTCAGATTTTGACTTATGGAAAAAAACTCTATGCACCAAATTCCAAAACATATAGTGGTTAAATTGGACAATTCTATAAATTCTTAAAGTGACTAGTAGAATATAAAGGAAAGGAAATTGAATAACAAAAGACTATTCTGTACCTACTATTCTAACTACTAGAAACCTCAGGAGGAAATGGAACAATGTATTCTAAAGAGCAAAGAAACTCAACATAAAACCCAGGAAAAAATATTTGACAAAACTAAGCCTAAGCATTAATGGGGAAAAAAGAGGATGTTCAATAAAACAGAATTATCTGAAGTAGTCTTACAAAGAAAACCAGATCTAACCAAATTCTGAATTTTATGTTTATCAAGTCCAAATAATAATAATTGTCATTATTGTTATAGCTAGAATTAGTACAGCACTTTAAAGTTTGCAAAGCATTTTAAACCTATTACCTCATTTAATGCTCATAATGACCTTGTGAGGTAGGCGCTATTATTATCACACCCCACGCTGTGGGCGTACCCCAAAGTCCTGTCCTGGGACCTCTTCTCTTCTTTCTCACTTGTTTGTTTCATCAGCTCTTATGAGTTTAATTATCATCTCTGAAGATATTTCCCAGATTTCTACGTCCTACCCTAGTCTCTTGTCCTGAATTCCAGTCCTGTATCACCTACTGAACATTCTAAAGAGATGTTCCATCTTATCCAACAGGGAAGTAGGGTGGGAAGGGGATAAGAAAAAGGAGGGAAAAGATAATAAAAGGGGGCTAGATTATGGGAGGGAGTAATCAGAAGCAAAAGACTTTTGAGGAGAGACAGGGTAAAAAGAACAAAGGATAAATAGAAGAAAATAGGATGAAGGTGAATACATAGTTAGTAACCATAACTGTGAATGTGAATGGGATGAACTCACCCATAAAACAGAAGTGGACAGCAGAATGGATCAGAAACCAGAATATAACAATATGTTGTTTACAACAGATACACTTGAAACAAAAAGTCACACAAACAATTCAAATAAGGGATTGGAGCAGAATCTAATAGCTTCAGCTAAACTAAAAAAAAGTCAGGGGTAGCAAACATGATCTCAAAATAGAAGCAGAAATATTTAATTAAAAGAGATAATCAGGGAAATTGCATTTTGCTAAAAGGTACCATAGACAATGAAGTAATAAAAAATTTTATAGCAAGTTTTTCTGAGAAAGGCCTCATTTCTCAAATATACAGGGAACTGAATCAAATTTATGAAAATAAGATCCATTCCCCAGTTGATAAATGGTCAAACGATATAAACGGGCAATTTCTAGAAAAAAATCAAAGCTATAATCATATAAAAATGCTCTAAATCACTACTAACTAGAGAAGTACAAATTAAAACAACTCTGAGAAACCACCTCACACTTATCAGAAATGACAAATGTTGGAGGGAATGTAGGAAAATAAGTACACTGATGAATTATTGGTGGAGTTGTGAAGTAGCCCAACCACTCTGACCCATCAATACCACTACTAGGTCTGTATCTCAAAGAGATCAAAGAAAAATGAAAAGGACCTAAAAAGTGCAGCTCACTGTGAAGCCATTGGTATAAGCACTGAAATCTCCCCCCACTACAACACCTCCCCCACTATGAGTGGGGCTCTAGCACATGTGTCTTTGCTTGCAAGCTGTTTCCCTCACTTTGAAATTAAACTTCTGTTTGATTACTGACTCTCCTGTCTCTAGCCTGCTTTTGTTCAGACCTGGCCACCCACAGATTAAAGGCTAGTTCCAGCCTGGCTGACACCCATGACCTCTCTAAAACAGAAATTATACATCAAAGATAAAGCAACTTCAGCTATCTCCATGATTTGGGACCGATGGAACCCCAAAAGAAAGGTCAAAAAAGAAAACAACTCCATGAACTGACTAAAGATTACCCTGAGTTAATTCAGCACCTCCTCCTCTACTGCCCATTACACTACTTGGGGGACAAGGCTACACTAGCTTACTCAATGACCTGGTCCATGGTAACAATAAAACCAAACCCCATATCCCCTCTAACCTCTCTCCTTCCAGGGCCATAGAGAGCTGGATTCCAGGCTGTAGAAATTTGACAGGACTGCAACAGTCAGTGTGGTAATAGCGTTCTGTATGGCAAAAGATCGCTTCAAGGGAGCAGAAGAACAGAGGGACAAAAGTGTGGGACATGTGTCTGGGCTTGAAATAGGGCTCATCCCCACATTCCAGTCCCACACCCAGGATATCTCATAAACACCTCCATACATATGTCAGTGGCCAAGCATCTCTGCCCTGCCACAAATGTATTTGTATTAAAACATTAATTTGGTGCTGTGACATGTAGGTAATTAAAAAAAAAGATACTAATAAATTGTTATTTTTAAAAAGTTAATTTGAGGGAATATTTTATGAATTTTGTCCCAGCAACCATGATTGTAGGTTATTGCTCTGTGATGATCTTCTAGTATAATAAATAATATTTATATTGTGCTTTAAAGTGTATAAAGCACTTTACATAAATTATTTCATTTCTACTTAGTTAAGAAAGAACTTGCATGGTCCTGATGAATGGACCTGAGTACCTGCACATCATATCTATGCCACTGAGCTGGTAAATGAATTCTACCTTTATTTATTTCATCTGTCTAGCCAAGGTTTGAAGCCCCTGGAGGAATTATGGGGAAAGAAATAGTGCTAAATAACATGCCACTTCTTATTATTATTATTTTGTACTACTACTGCTATTATTATACTACATTTAAGCTGAACTTTAAACAGTCCAATGGTACGCCCACTTCTGAAGCCTTTCCAGTTTGGGAGGAACTCTTAGACTCTGTTGGGATAGCCTTTTGAGAATTCAGATTTACCTACATACAAAAATGAGGCATAGAGATAGAACTTTAGAGAAGACAAAATTCGATGCAAATAAATAGGAAGTTCTACATTTAGGCCACACAAATATATGGTGAAGAAGGTGCTGCCAGACAACAGTTCATTCAGTGAAAATGACCTTGGATTCTGATAGCAAGCTCCATATGAGTCAACAGTGTGACACACTGCCCATACAACTAACAAAACTTAAACTGCACTTGTATGGCATGATTCCAACCCCTAACCATCCATCCTGGTCACTCTCATCTGAACATAATGCAGTTGTTCATTATCTTTTCTAAAATGTAAATACCATGTTCCAGAGGTGGCTTGATTAGGGAGAGTACAACATGTCCAGATGAGAGTGACCAGAATGGTTAGGGTTTGGAATCATGCCATACAAGCATAGGCTGAATGAAATAGGAATGTTTAGACCAGAGCAGACATAGGAGATAGGCTAAGCTGTCTTAGAATATCTAGAAGATTATATATAGAAAAAGGACTAAATTTATTTTACTTGGCTCTACAAAGCAGAACTAGGAACAAATGGTGGAAGATAAAAAAGCATATTTTGTCACAATCTGAGAAAAATTTCCTAAAAACCAGAGCTGTCCAAAAGTGAAATAAGCTGTTTTAGGATCATAGGATCATAGACCTAAAAGTTAGAAGAAGCCTTAGAGACCAATCTGGTCTAATCCTTTCATTTTACAAATGAAGAACTGAGGTCAAGGGGTTTAAGGGACTTTTTCATTGTCCCATAGCTAGTGTCTGAGGAGAGACTTGAAACTAGGTCTCACTGATTCTAAGTTTAACACTTTACAAACTCCATCATACTAGTGAGTTTCCTGTCACTGGAAAGCTCCAAAGAGAAGCTGGTTGTTCACTTGTGATGAGTGTTAAATAAAGGATGTCTGCTTAAAAATGAGATGGACTATATGCCCTGCAAGGTCCCTTCTAACTCTGTCATTCTACAATTCTATGAAATGCCAAAAGACAAAAGAATGATGCATAGGTAGATCACTCATAACTTCTGTGACAAATGACTAAAAAAATTGAGGCTCTCTGTGACTGGAGAAGGTAGAGCAGTAATGTAGCAGGGATTAAAGATAACAGCCTGAAGGATACTTTGGCATACTCAAGATGCTAAAAGAACATGAAGTTCTCCAATGTACCATGAAGACATGAAGAGCTCTTGGAAGGATGAATAATAATAGCAGCTGATATTCATAAAACACTTGGAGGTTTGCAAGAGCTTTACAAACATTAGATCTTAACAACAATCCTGTGGAATGGGGGCTATTATTATTATTCCTCTTTTCTAGATGATAAAATTGAGCATCAGAGATTTAAATGACTTGCACAGGCTCTCTCAGGTAAAATTTAAATGCAGGTTTTCCTCATTTTAAGAGTAGCATTCTATCCACTAAGTCATACTGCTTTCCTTACGGGTAAACATGGGCAAGAACTGTAAAGAATGAGGTGTGAAAGAGTTACAGTTTACACCTGTGGGGGAAATATCACAATGCCAAAGTAACGAATTAAAGAGGCTTTGATCATCACAATTAAGCAATCTTGATTCCAGAGGACTCCTGATAAAACCAGGAGGGAGGGAGGAATGGAGATGGAGAGGAAGAGAAGGAGAGATGGAGGGAAGGAGTGAGGGAGAGACAGAGACAGAGGGGGGAAGAGGGAGACAGAGGGAGACAGAGACAGACAGAGATAGACAGAGAGACAGAGAGTGAAGACCAAGATCAAAAGAAGAGATTACTTAATGCCTGGAGGAGGAGACAAAAGGGAAATAAGGAAAGCCTCCACAGAGAAGAAGGAATTTGAACTATTTATTGGATCATTGATCTAGAGCTAAAAAGGACCTCAGACACAATTCCTACCCACCCCCAACCCCAGTCAAGGAGGTTAAGTGACTTGTTCAAGGTCACATAAGTAGGCTCATGGAAGGAGGCTAGGATTTCAGCAGGTAAAGCTGAAGAAGAACATTTCAGATAGTGGAAACTGTCAGGTAACACAGGACCTGTTAATAATGTGAGATTAAGTTGGAACCTTTCCTTACCCCTCCACTTCCATCTTTCAACACTGAACTTACATCTCACCTTTTGCAGGTGCCTTCCGTCACAGATTACCTTCCATCTATATAGATACAGACATAGTGTAGATAGATAGATAGATAGACAGATAGGTAGGTAGATAAGATAGACAGACAGACAGACAGATAGACAGACAGACAGAGACAGACAGACAGATAGACAGATAGGTAGGTAGATAAGACAGATAGGTAGGTAGGTAGGTAGGTAGGTAGATAGATAGAGAGATAGACAGACAGACAGACAGAAAGGTAGGTAGGTAAGTAGGTAGGTTGATAAGATAGATAGACAGACAGACAGATATAGTATGTATCTAGTTATTCATATGTTTGTCTTCTCCATTAGGATGTGAGATCCTTGAGCTTTTCTTAGTATGGCCAGAGTGTAGCATACTGTCTGGTACATAGTATAAGCTTAATTAATGCCAACTGACTGACTAGTTCAGAGAGATTGTAGATCACTTGGATGGGAAAAAATATATTAATTTGCTTCAGTATCACCTCTAATTAGCTCTAGAATATTTGCAAAATGGAGAATTGGCTTTCTGCTAACAGCAAAAAAAAAACCCTGATGCCAACATTCCTTATACATTTTTACTATACCATTTCCTTCCAGATAAGGAACAGAAAGATAAATGTCAGATTACCTCATTTGCCTCAGTCTGCTTAGGACCCCATGGGCATCTCTTTTCAATCAAGAAAAGGTTTCCCTGTCAATAATGCTAACATACTTATTCACCTCCCTCCTTGACCCTGAAACTCAAGTTGGCTAAAAAGTTACCCTATGAATTCAAGTTACTTGGCATGAATGAATTATATCCGATATTACTTAAGCAGCTTACAGCAGTGACTGATGAACTATGGTCTTTGTTGTAGTTTTTAGACTTCTGAGGAACCCTGGAGAATGAGAGAAGTAGACAGACAGAAAAAGACCCAAATATTCAAAACGGGGAAAGTTAGATTTCACAGAGAGATGAACTGGATGTCAATTTATGGCAAAATTCTGAAACATATTACTAAATAGATGGGCTGTGAGTGAAATGGTAATAACTATAAACCAACAGGGGTTAATCAAGAACAAATCATGACAGGCTAACCTCATTTCATTTTTTATCACTGTTATTAGATACTTAGGTAAGGGAAAGGTGTAGACATGCCTATGTTTCAGCAAGGGATTCGACAAAGTCACAACATCTTTGAGAATAAAATGGGCAAATGCAGGTAAAGTAACAGTAGTGATTTAGTAGGATATGGAATTGGAATCAACCACACTCAAAAAGTGTTCATTAATAATCAGTGTTAATCTGAAGGAAGTCACCGTATAATGGCATACTGCAAAGCTCTCTGGCCCTTTTTTTGGTTCAATATTATCAGTCATTTGGATTAAGACAAAATGGCATATTTATCAAATCTGCAGAAGCTAGGAAATCAGTATAAAAAGTCTCATCATGCTGAAACTATGCATCAGATCCAAAAAGTCAATCAGCCAACTAGCATTTATTAAGTACCTACTAGTACCAGGTACTATGCTGAGCGCTGGGGATACATGCTCAGTGTTTGCAGTTGTTTCTAACTCTTCATGCCTCCATTTGGGGTTTTCTTGGCAAAGATACTAGAGTGGTTTTGCCTTTCCTTCTGCAGCTCATTTTACAGAGGAGGAAACTGAGGCAAACAGGGTGAAGTAACCTGTAACATAACTATATACATACTATATTGGTATCTATCTACATACTCTATATCTATATCTATACCTATATCTATATCTATACCTATATCTATATCTATATAGATAGAAGGTAATCTGTGAGGGAAGGCACTCCTGCAAAAGGTGAGATTTGAGTTCAGTGTTGAAAGATGGAGGTAGAGAGGTAAGGAGAAGTTCCAACTTGATCTCACATTATTAACAGGTACTATGTTGTGGTCATCCAACTAGTGTCTGAATTCAGGTCTTCCAGACTTCAGGGCTGGCACTTTATCCATTACACCACCTAGCTGCCCCCCCTGGGGATACACAGAAAGGCATAAACAGTCCCTGTTCTCCAGGAGCTCACACTTTTAACACGGGAGATGACATGGAAATAACACACAAACAAGAAATAGGATAAATAAGGAGTTGTCTCACAGGGAGGGGGTGAGATTAAAGACTGGAAAAGACTTCTTACAGACAGTGAGACTTTCTCTGAGACTTGAAGGAAGCTGGGGAAATAGGAAAGAAGTTCAGTTAATATTAAGTAGGTATTTGGGGAATCTTTATGCTTGTGAACCTAGACTCTAGGTTCATGGGAAAACATGAACCACATGAAGTAACCCAAGAGGGGGTGACCTTATGTAAAGATGTAACAAAGGAAGAACAGGGATGTCACATTTACCCCCAAAATATTAAGGCAGCCCATCCCTGAGCTATCTATTCTCCCAAAGCACACATTTGCTTGGGCTTTTTGCCCCTTGGCTTCCTACCCCTGGCCATTCCCTTGTTGACCTCCTCTTTGATCTCCCAACTAGTTCTGTCTCTGCAATTTTGCCACTTCTGCCTCATCTTCCCTACCCCACTGGAATGATCTTGACCCTCTCAATACCATTACTTCCACTGAACATTTTCCAGGTAACTGCCTCTTGGGTTAACTACCTGCAGGAAATGGGGGTAGAGAAAAGATGAGGTTTAGCCAGGAGTATTTAATATAGTCCCAGGTCTCCCATACCCAAAACTAAGTGTTAGAGAAATAGATATTAAAGGGATTAAGATATTTACCAGACCTGCCAAACAGTTGCCATCAGAAACCATAAGAATATAGGATATAGGGCTGGAACTCTTTCCACGTCTATTCCAAATCCCTCATTTTACAAACTAGGAACCATAAACCTTGAGAAGGGAAGGAAGGCTCCAGGGTCATACAGATAGCAAAGAAAAGAAGAGAGATTTGAATCCAAATGTGAATACACAGGGAAGAGGGGCTCCGTATTTCAAAGGATTCTTAAAGTACTGCTTTTCTTCTCTCATCTCTTGCCAGCAACAGTCACCTTTTTGCCCAAGCTGACCTTACTACTCCTCCCACCCAGAAGATTAAGTTTTTGCACCCAATTAGACTGTGTCAAATTTATATTTCACTACAAATTCTCAATAAGAATTATTATGATTAAGGATGGCTGCATAGAGAAAGATATCTTAGGGTGGAGTCAAAATGGAAGCATAGAAGCTGGAAAAAGATATCTTACTTCAACCTCTGGCAACTGCCCAACACAACCTTTAGACAATCCTTTTATGCCCTGAAAATCAATCCACTATTCCACTCACCAGAGAATTCTTCCAAACCTTCTCACGCATCCTTAGGCCTCCCATGGCTGCTGCTCCCTCCAGCCTCCCAGGTGAGAACTTGGAACCATATATTTCACCCCCCAAAATGAGATCATTCCCCCAAGAGTTCCTTTGACTAATATCATTCAGATGTCTGTCTCCCATCAAGATGTGGCCTTTTTCTTTGCCAAGGCAAACAAATCCCTCTACATCCCCCCTTGATCCAAATTCATCTCATTTCCCCCAGATTTTATCCTCTATCATATATGCACTCTTACTAATCTTTGATCTCTCCTTATCAAATTCACTGTTTCCCAGCTGTCTATAAGCATACAGTTCCTCTATTCTTTCAAAAATAACAAAAGCAACCAAAAAACCTTCCCCTGATCCAGCCATCTTTACCAGCTATCATCCTATAGCTCTCCTATTATCTCCTCATAACCCCCTCCACTTCCTCTTCTCTCACTTTCCTTTAAACTCTGTGCAGTCTGACTTCTAACCTCATCATTCAACTGAAGCTTCTCCCTTAAGCTAACAAGGATTATTAATTGTAAAATGTAATGTTCTTTTTAACCTCTCTGTAGCCTCTGACACTGTCTTCTCCTTGATACTCCTCTACAGGTTTTCATAAAACTGTTCTCTCCTGGTTCCCCTCCAAACTGTCTGACTACTTTCTTAGTCTCCTTTGCTAGATCTTCCTCCATGTCATGACCACTAACTCTGGGAGTCCACCAATGCCCTTTTCTTCTCTTCCTCTATATTTTCTTACTTAATGATCTCATCAGTTCCCATAGATTCAATTATCATTTTATGCAGATGGTTCCCAGATCTACTTATCTAACTCCCTGAAGATTTCTAATCTCACATCATCACCATTTTGAACTAGATGGCCATAAACATCACAGATGTTATATATGCAATATGTCCAAGACAAAATTAATGATCTTCCTCCCAACCCTTCCCTCTTCTAGATATCTCTATTGCTATTGAAGATACCACCAGCCTACCAATCACACAGGCTCACAACTTCAGTCTCTCTCTTTATTCCTCACTCTCACATACACTCCTGAAGGGACAATTCATGCATGCCCCCATAGTGAGTAAGTTTATTTTGCCCCTAAAATGACCTATCAAAGAGAGGCGCTGTGTAACTTAGCTGCTCGTTATCATGTCCCAGGAGCTAGCCACTCCTGGCACAGTGGCACGTTTGAAGAAACTGGCTATTTCTTCAAGCAGGCCATTAAAATTAACTCTTATCTTGCAGCAGTTCACAGTCCTTTCTTGATAGGGGGGAACACAAAGGGCCAGGAGCCAAGCTTCCTGGCTTGGAGCTGCTTTTTTGTTTAAGCAAAGCATATAATCCCCTATAGTTTCTCATCCACTTTGGAATCTCATCCATGGAGGAAACATCCTGCCTGGTACTGAGCGGAACCCTGATGGCTGTATCTGAGATTCTCCAGCTTGTGTGGTCAGGTGTTGGTGCTTCTCCAAATCGGTGATGACTGTAAATATGTATAGATATATTCCTTGCATTGGTGATATTTTTCTCTTTCATTCTCTGCTTACCTTATAATTATCCGTATAGTTATATTCTTCCTGTTTCTGTGTGTATTGGGACTTTGCTTTCATTTTTTCTAAGGCTTAATACTTTTTTCAAGTATTAAAATAGATATTGTTTCCTAATTGTGCAGCATGTCATTTGTGGGAATGAATTCGAACCTAAGTTCTACTCAGGACAACTCCCACATACAATCTGTTGTCAAGTCTTGTCATCTCTAACTTCACAACCTCTCACCTACATGTCTTCTTTTCTCTCATCCTGCAGACCCTCAGAGACTTCTAGTTTATCTCCTTCTCAAGTCTCTCCCTCCTCTAGTCCATCCTTCACTTTGTTGCCAAAGTGATCTTCCTAAAGGGCAGATTTAACAAGTCACTTCTGTTAGCCAGAGGTGTGCTGGCAAATGTTTAACAACTAATTCTTGCGGTGGGGGGAGAAGCAGGACACCCCTTTAAGTCTGATCTTTATTACTATTTTCTCCATCACCTTTATCTTAAGTCTACACAATCTACAAAACAATAAATCAAGGTCTGATTTGTAGCATTTGCCAACTTCCACAGCAATTGCCAATGTGAATGCTTATTCTAAAAATTTAACAATCTCCAAGAGCTGGCTCCAGCACACCCCTATTCCATAAAATCTAGTGGACTCTAGTAAAAGTGGACTTTTACTTCCAGGATCAAATAGAAAATGTTCTGTTTGGCTTTTCAAGTCCTCTACAATCTGCCCCCTCCCTACATTCAAATCTTCTTTTATTTTACTCTCTTCTAAGTCCTCTAGCATTCAGTGACACAGCCTCCTTTTTATCCCTTGCACATTACACTCCATCTAATAACTGTGACTGTGATTCTCAATGACCATCCCTCATGCTCCATACCTCTGCTTCCTACCTTCTCCGATTTATCTCAAATCCCACCATCTGTGAGACACCTTTACTACTCTACCTCTCCTTTCACCCTCACTGCTAGTACCTTCCCTCGGATTTACATTTATCTATTCTGCTATGTCAGGTCTCTAAACATTTGCTAATGCCTAGTTTTGCACACAGAAAATATAAGAAATGCTTGATGGAATTGGAATGGAATCCTTGTCTTCCCCCATACCCAGTGATTGGATCACAGAATTTGGAGCTAAAAGTGACTTTGGAGATAATCTGCTCCAAGTCCTTCATTTTTACAGAGGATGAAATCCAGAAAAGTTAAGTATCACACAGGTAATAGGTAGCAGGATCTAACCAAATCTCCTGACTTGAAATCCAGAGGTCTCTATAATGCTGTTTCTTGGTTGGGAAACTCTGTCTCCACCTCAACCCCATAATGTTAAGATTTCTATTATAGGGGTGGCTAGGTGACGCAGTGAATAGAGCACCCACCCTGGAGTCAGGAGTATCTGAGTTCAAATCCGGCCTCAGACACTTAACACAAAAAACTAGCCGTGTGACCTTGGGCAAGTCACTTAATCCCAACTGCCCTCCAAAGAGCAAAAAAAAAATATTTCTACTATAAAAGTTTACAGAATAAAACTTGCCTGGATAAAGGAGATAAAAGAAAACAGTGAATACAAGAGGAGCAGACCATACCAGAATCATTTGGACCAATACCATTGGTAATGGTCCAAATATGGGACTTACACATTATATCCAGAAAGAATATTCACAAATGGAAGTTAGTTCCTATGTTCCCAACCAACCTTCTCCCTCCCCCTCCTGTTATGCCCCAGTGAGGTTTCCATATAGCAGCCTGGCAATCCCAAGCTACTTGTATCTTGACAAATGTAGTCAAGTGTATTGAGAAAGAAACTGGATACTTTAAAATACTCCTATTTATCCTTTCAATAACAATAACAGCTAGCATTTATATAGTGTTTTAAAGGTGTTTAAAGTAATTTACACAGCTCAGACTTCCAGTAGCCAAGATGGAAGAGTAAGAAGTAAGCTGCTCTCACTCTCCATTATTGACCTCTGAAAACCCAGCAAATGTTACCCTGAGAAAAACCCTGAAACAGCTAAGTTAGCAGAAGGAGGGAAAGAACAATCCTGTAGCCCAGGAAGCTTAGGGGTTTAATGGGAAAGACCCCTCTTGCTCTGATGGAAGGGGACAAGTACAGGATGGGAGGTATCTCAGTAAACCAGCAGCGATCCCCACCTCAAAAAACCTGGGAGAGATCCTGAGCCCCAGCATGGTAGAGCAGGCAGGTGTCAATACCAGGCTTCCCCCCAATCCCCCAACCAGTGCCTCAGCACAGGCAAGGGAACTGGTAGACACCAGCTTGGAAAATCACCACATGTGCTGGAGGACAGGCATCCTCCAGCAGCCAAACATTCCAGTGCTTTAAAGAAGCCTGGGTAAGCAAGTGTCTTCCAGGGGCCAGTTTCCCCAACTCCATCCCAAGTGTTGCATAACCCAGCTCAGCACCAGGTAAGCTTCCAGACCCCTACACCTCCAGCTGCCAGCACCTAAGGTCCCAACACATGAAGCCAGTGACTAGACCCTGTGTTCCCAGTACAAGAAGCTTAGGTCAGGGCCCTCTGTGCTCCAAGAGGAGAGTTCAGCTTTAAAAGTCAGGAAATAGGCAAACACCATGAGCAAAAAGCAGAAATGGACAATGACCATAGATTTTTATTATGGGGACAGGGAAGAGCAAGTCACAAATTCAGAAGAAGGCACAAGGCACAAATTCAGAACACTGTCAATATAATCACATCCAAAACCTCAAAGGGGAATATGAATTGGTCTCAAGTGCAAAAAGCTTTCTTGGAAGAGCCCAAGAAGGATTTTAAAAGTCAAATAAGAGAAGTAGAAGAAAAACTGGGAAAAGAAACGAGAGGTATGCAAGAGAGTCAATAGCTTGGAAAAGGAAGGATTTTTTCAGAATGGGGAAGCCATAGACATGTCGTTAGGCTGTAGGGAAGCAACCAGCACAATGACTGTCACAAAGCAGACACTTGGATGTTCTATCGTGCCCCATTATATACTATTAAATCACATCACATTATATTCTGTTTTATTCTGTTCTGTTCCACTGCCATGTCCTTTATGTTCAGTTCAGTTCCTTGTTCTATGTCCACTGTGTTGTGTTCTATACTGTTCAAGAGGCTCTTGACTTCCTACCATAAGGATATTTCTTCTGGGGGGATATGAATGATCTAGAAACAGAAAAAGGGGGCCAGAAATTACTTGCACAGGTATGGGCTGGGAAGACATAGCTAGACAACAGTTAATGTTTGTTTAAGTCAAAGGGATTTTTAGTAGACGTGGACCACCAGCTCGATATGAGTCAAGAAAATGACGTGGCTGGTAAGAAAACTAATTTGACAAGATATACAGGCAATGGGGTATAGCAATCCATCTTGCCCTATGAGAAAGTAAAGGGGGAATTGGAAGGGTATACGAGAGAACAGATTGGAGGAACGGGTATTCAGTATGCTGCCATCTTGGGGTGGGGAGTAGGGGAGAGATGGGAAGAAAATTTGTAACTCAAAATCTTTGGGAAATAAATGTTGAAAACTAAAAATTTTTTTTAAAAAAAAGAAATTTGATGCATTAGAAGAGGGGAGTAGTATCCCAAATCAGAGAAGTGATGGTCCTGTTATACGCTGCCCCCACCAGACCAGAGGCAATTCATTATGTTCATTTCTGGCCACTGCATTTTCACAAGGACACTCTCAAGCTCGAACAAATCCAAAGTGATGTCCAAAGTACCAGGATGGTGAGAGGATTAGAGATCATGGGAGAATCAGTCAAAGGAACACCTGAGAACAAGGAATCTGAAGAATAGAGTTGGGGTGGACATGATAGCTGTCCTCAGGCATTCAAAGGTTTAAGATGGGAAGG
>CM053596.1:53617981-53643646 GCA_028646575.1 Pseudocheirus occidentalis
TTCCAAGTCACAGGGGAATTCACACCTTTTCACCAATGGACAGAGTTCTGGGAATTCACATCTTTTCACCAATGGACAGAGTTCTATACTTAACACTAGGTTACTAGGATCTACTTAACATCTGATCAAACAAATTAATTACCACAGTATTTTTGACATGGAAGACCTCAGAAGTTATCTGAAGGACCTGTTTGTCAATGGCATTATTTTGAAATCCCGTAGTTTTTATGTATCATCCAGTGTTAGTATAAAAGAAGATTGGAAAGATTAATATACATTTATGTATACATATATACATGCACATGCACACATATATACATAAGTATATATATATACATATATATATATATATATATATACTTACACACACATTATTCCATCAGATCTTGAATAAAGGAATTAAAAAGAATACCATTCCTTTTTACTAGAATCCAATGTTGTTTTTAAATTTTGGATTTAGCTAATCCTTATCAGTACTTTCTTAATTTCTGAGAAGCTGCATTTTAAAATGATCTTCAAGCAGAGGCTAACAGATCCCTCATTGTATATATTATAGTGGAGATGCTTTTGTGTATGGGTTAGACTAAATGGCTATTAAGCTCCCTGCCACATCTCAAATTCTGTAATTTTTAATAAAAATGTTACTGATCATTCAGCTATTACAAAAATAGTACAAGTTGAATAAGTACAATAGAACAAGTTGAACATCTTGAACAAACATGAAAAAGTTGATAGAAATGTATAACGAAGTAAAAATGGTCATTAAAATTCAGTACTACGAGCATGTACAGAAATTAAACAGAAGCAAATAATTACATATATTTATCGATCTATAAAGCACTAAGATGCAGTGATATTTCTTTTCTCCATTATAGTAGTAGATATTACTAATAGTTGTAGATACTCTACACACATATAAATCTGCCAGAATGAATTTTAGCTAACTTGCTACATATTCTTTGGTTAAAATACTATAACAGAGAGCTTTCTATGACACTCTATGAAAGTAATTTATCATAAACCCCATGAAAGTAGCAGGAAGCATTTGTCATCTTTTGTTAATTTTGAAATTTCTAAGATATCAAATCTCTAGCAATTTAATGTTTGTCAAAAGTAAATCTATCACTTTGCTGCATTCCTTTACAGAACATCATGCACAGATACTTGTTAGAAATATTTGGTGGTTTGTGTTATGGTTGATTAACTATGATAGCTGAAATAGACTTAAAGGTAAGAATATTTTAACAAAATATTTTAGCAAAGCAGTTACTTTTCCACTTAAATATAACAAATCAGACTGTAGACTTAGTTGAAATATTTATGGGAGTGTAAAATGAATTTTAATGCTCTAAAGTCATAGAATGGAATTTCTACCACTACCTAAGAAAAGGTTTACTCTACATGTAGCCCAGGTATTATGTGATACTGCACTTTCTGGGATGATTCACTAACTGTAATGAGAATGGGAATTTGAAGATCTTCCCTGCCCCTTAATAGACCTGGGGGGAATTTGAAGACCTCCCCTGCTTTGAAAGTAAACTCTGCCCCCCAGTAGGCTGAATGTAATCACATGGAGCCTGTAATGGAGGGAATTTGCTGAAAGGTACAGCAGAGCCCACAGGAAGCTTCCCTGCTGTGAAGATAAATGTAAGAGGCTAAATATAGTTACATGGAACCTGTGGGAGGAGTTTCCTAAAGGAAAGCAGAGCCCATAAAAAACTTAGAGTCAGAGCTAGTGAGACAGTGGGGGAGAGAAGATGCTCAGGCAAGGAGTCAGATAGGCTTGGGAGAAGATATTAATATTATATTGGTTTGTGGGAAGGCTGAAAGATGCTGTGGCTCTCAATATTATTATGACTTCTGAATATCTTTGATACTATGATAGAATCAGTTTACTGATTTGGGGATTCAGTTTTCTGGTGTCTAAATAAATGCTTCAGTTCTATCCTCTATCTAGAGAGTTCGGTATATTTTTTGTGATCAAGCATCATGTGATACTTATGGTCATGGTCTTTATCATGATCATGGGTGCTGTAAATATCCTATTAGCGCTACACTAACTCAGCCTGCACTCATTCTGGAAGATCTAGTGTTCCAGAAGAAGAGTATAAATACTGCCACAAATCATTACTCTTTCTCATGGTCGTAAGCAAAACCTTGATGTGGGAATATGCATTCCTGCTGCTCACCACTATAGCTCCTGAACCCCAAATGACGTATTTCTCATTAACATGAAATCAGTCACTATGACAGTATTAACTATTAAACATAAAGCATTTTCCAAATGACAAGGTAAAAGTGAATGAACATAAATTTTACTCAAATCAAAGACAAAAGCAGAAATAACCAAAATATAATAGTCTACTCATGAACCTTCTACCAATGAATGCAGTGTCTGTGGGGAAGAATGGGTATATATTTATTGGCACAATTCTCTACTGACATCTTTGGTCCCTTCAGAAATACTATGCACATGAAGCTGCTTCTCTTCTAACTTCTCTCTTTTTATTCCTCACTGTTCTTCTGGGAAAAGTGACTCCTTTTCTATTCTCAAGCCAATAAAGCAGTTCTTTTTGCTCACATCCACCCTTAACAGGGTGCTATGCTCTTTTGGTGCTGAGCAGTTCCCTTGAACTAAAGAATTGTCAAGAACTTTTAAGTTCCCCTAATCTGCCATAATGTGCACAATCAGATCTAAGCCTCACTCACAGCACAGTTCATGGCAAAACAGATACAAATTCTGCTTTTCATAATCTGTTTCTCAAGAGATTTGCCTTCTACTGTTCAGGTTGCTCTTTTTTGACCTCTAAAACCCTAGAGGGCAATAGAATGCAGTATGGGGATCTCTGAAAGGATCTCTTCTATCAAGCTCATTAAGAGCTAGCGTTAAGTGTAATGTTGAGAAAAGTCAGTTGTGCTGAAAGTTTTGAACTGATATTTGAGAATGTTTAACTATATGTTCTTCTCCCTATGGATTCATGGAGACAGTATATAGTTTTGAATTTTTATCTATGAGGCTCTACTTGCCAAACTGTAGAGAGAGATATTAAAAGTGTTCATTTTATAGAAGTGGAGGAGATGTTTCCCGTCATTGTGGGAGAAAAACTGAAGAAGATAGAGAGAGAAAAGAGATGAAAAGTTCTTTTCTGAGTAAACCATTTCAATTTTATCTTGTGAAGAGGACTTCTGAGGAGAACCTTTACTTAATATTTTGTGAAACTGAATGATGTAAAGACTGAATTTCCATACAAGTGAAACTAACAGACATTATAGTAAGAGTTCAAAGGGACTCTGTGTTCTTTTTAATAGTGAAAATATTGAAAATAATAATATAGTTTTGTTTTTTGTTGATTTTGTGTGTTAATGAATATAAGTTCAGTAATGTAATGTTTATTTACTTTATAGAAAAATAAAAAATAAGAGCAATTATTGTTGAGAAAAGAGGTTTTTTGGGTGGCTAGGTGGTGCAGTGAATAGAGCATTGGCCCTGGAGTCAGGAGGACCTGAGTTCAAATCTGGCCTCAGACACTTGGCACACTTACTAGCCATGTGACTTTGGGCAAGTCACTTAACCCCAATTGCCCTCCAAAAAGAAAAAAGGAGAGAGAGAGAAAAGAGGTTTTTTGGTTCACTAAATGAACTGGGGTGCGTTGAAAGAACGAATAGGACCATTTCTTTAGATAGATAACATAATGATAACTGACAACAGAGGAAAAGAGTTGCTTAATTGTTATTTTGCTTCTGTTTTCTTTGCCAAGGAAAATGACCCTTGGACTAGAAAGAACAGAATGAAAATAGCTAATTGAGAGCTAACCACAGACAAGTAAAGAGGTGGGGTGGGGAACCTTTGCCCTCAAGGTCACATGTGACCCTCTAGGTCCTCAAGTGCGGCCCTTTGACTAAATCCAAACTTCACAGAACAAATCCCTACAGAACAAATAAAAGAATTTGTTCCATAAAACTTGGGCTCAGTCAAAAGGCTGTACCGAAAGACCTAGAAAGTTACATGTGGCCTCAAAGCCAAAGGTTCCTCAGCCCTGATAGATGAATTAGATGAATTCAAGTCACTTGACCCAAGTGGACTATATGTTGGAACTAGATGGAACTAGTGAATGAATGGATGGATTTACTAAGTGCTTACTGTGTGTCAAGTTCTGTTCTAATCCCTGAGAATACTAAAGAAAAAAGTGATTCAGTCACTGCCTGCAAGGAGTTCACACAGAGACAACACATATATGGGAGGGGTAGCCAGGGAAATGTGTTTTGGTCTGGGAAGTTACAGGGATTGTGATGGGGCAGTAGTTTGATATACTCTTCCCAGAGGCAATGTATTATTGATTTGATTACAATTTTTATCTCAAGAGGTAGAAAGTGATAGTATGTAGAATGGCTCTGAGGTCTCAAACCTGTCTGGGAAGATGATGCTACCCTCAATAGAAGTATGAAAGTTTGGAGAAGGGATGAGTTGAAGGATGGAAAGTTAACAAATTGCATTTTGAACATGTTGACCTTGAGATGCCTATAGGATATGTGAAGTTGTTTACCAGAAAATTAGTAATTCAGGACTGAGATTATGAGAGAAAGAGAGAGAGAGAGAGAGAGAGAGAGAGAGAGAGAGAGAGAGAGAGAGAGAGAGAGAGTGTATAGCTTTGTTGTGAGTCATCTATATAGAAATAATAATCGAACCATGGGAGTTAATGAAATTACCAAAGAAGAATATAGTGAGAGGAGAGAATTCAGGACATGACCTTGAAGGACAGCTAGAGTTAGGAAGGGACATGGGTTATGATCCAGTAAAGAAGCTGGAGAAGTAGTCAGAGGAAGTCAGGGGAGGAGAGAGTACCCAGGAAGAAGGGATGGTCTCTAGATAACAATGTCAGAAACTGCCAAAAAGTCAAGTAGAATACAGACCTAACAAAAAAAAACATTGGATTTAGCATTTAAGAGATCATCTTTAACTTTGGAGAGAATCGTAGCCCATTGGTGGGGTCAAAGTAGATTGCAAGGAGTTGACAAATTCCTTTCCATTCCATCTTTCTCTCTTTCTACTCTTTCTGCTGATCCAAAGTCACATCTCCCTCTGTAGATGATACACAGTGTCAGAAGCTCAGAGATCTCTTAGCCAATCAATAATTATATCTCTATATATGTATGCAGTGTCACAGGGCTGTGCTTCAGGGAACTGGGGCAAAAGTATTCAGGGGCAATGACTACAGATTATCCTTTGCTGGGTGTTGGGTTGTGAAATGGAGAAGAGGTAGATATATAGCACCTAGGGACAGGAATGCCCCTCAATTCACATATCAGTTCTCCCAGACAAGCTGCCCAAGATTCAAAATCTGTATCCATTCAAAATCATAGTTGCTAAGTTACCATCAACATGTTTACTTTTTATGAACACAATTCATACAAAGCATACAAAGCAAAGGCATTTATTGAAATACCATGGGATTTTTTTTAAAGAGTAGCAATAGACTATTTTCCCATAAACCGGAGGCACACTGTCCCACAAATATACCATCGATGGGAAGAGAAGACATATTTAGGGTAGATGTGTGGATGTAGAAGCAATATAGATGTATATTATATACATGTATATTATATATTACATATATGTGTATATTATAGATGTAGATAGGCAATACAAATGGCTAGAGTACACCCACAGAAAGGCAACTTTCTTGAAATGTGTCTAAAGGTACAGGGCTACAATTGCATTGCTCTCATTGGGTATATTTCTCCAGTCTTACATCATATAAAATCTCTGTCAGGCTTTTGGACATTGTTCATTTTTTATCTCCTGGGTTACTGTGGAACAGTGCTCTACTGGCCTATGATCTCCACCAGGCCTCACACCAAAATGAACAAGGGTAGAGAGTCTCTGATTCCAACTTTTAACTTTAGTTTTAATCTTTAGCTAATATTCTTCCCTATAATAGAAAGGCAAGATCCCACATACTAGGCCTGGGAAAATTCCTTAGCTTTTATTTTTTTTCCCTCATAAAGAGAGTCCATTAATCCTCAGAGCTTTGGCTATGATAAGCTTAGGTTTTTCCTCCCAAAAGGAGTCTTTAATCCAAAGGTTAAGTTCTTTGGAACACAGAATGGCCAGTAAACTTAATAGTGCCAATAGTCATTAAATTTGGTAAGTTTATTCTTTATTCTTTACTTGCTACTCAACAAGGACAGTGTCTCTATCAGAAGCTTCCAATATAAAGCCCTAGTAATTCCTGCTTAATTCCCTTATAGGGAGCCTATACCTCCAAACCTACAGGAATGTTTTGCCAAAGGAGTTCTATAGAGTTGTGTGGGTCTGACACCACTTTTTTTTTGGAGGGGTTCTAAAATGCTGTGGGTCTTGCCATAAAAATTCATTTAAGCAGTCATAAAAGCAAGCTCAGAGGACAAGGTCGTTTGTTTTACTCCTGACTGGCCACATCTGAGCCTTTATTGTAAATGTGGTGCCAAGACTCTTCAGACTTTGAGCTTCCAGTGAAGGTTTTTAAAGAATGAGTTAGATAATTGGGCATCGGGGTGTGGGGGAGGGTGGAGCTGGGGGTGGGCACACATCTGTAACCCCTGCTACTAGAAGGCTAGGGATGATAAGTTGACTGAGCTTGGGAACTGGAACTGAGTTCCAGTAGGGCTAAAAGCTTATCGGAGCTGTGTGAATTACTGTCCAGCACCAATATGTTGAGCCTCCAGGATCAGTGGGCTACCAGGCTGCTGACAGATAAATGCAGCCAGTCAAAGTCTCTGTGATGATCTGCAGTGGGATCAGGTATGTGAGTGGCTGACATACTTCCAACCTGGGCAAGATAGGGAGACCTAGGAGAGAGTGATAGAGACAGAGAGAGAAACAAAGACAAGACAGACAGAGACACAGAAAGACAGAGACACAGAAAGACAGAGACAGAGACACAGAGAGACAGAGAGATGGGCAGAGAGAAAGAGAGAGAGAGAGAGTAAGAGTGAGAGAGAGAGAGTAAGAGTGAGAGAGAGAGAGAGAGAGAGAGAGAGGGAGGGAGGGAGAGAGAGAGAGAGAGAGAGAGAGAGAGAGAGAGAGAGAGAGAGAGAGAGAGAGAGAGAGAGAGGGAGATCTGGACATATTTGTATAGAGTAGAAGAAGGATCCAACGTCTCATGAGAGTTCTGAGATAAGAAAGGCAATGATTGAAGGAGCCGATTTCTGGAGGAGATTAACACAATTTGGGGGATTTTCCCCCCCACACACTTCCTTTGGATTCTTTGCTCTTTAGCTTCTGAAATGACTTTGCATAAAAAGGCCCCATTTCCTTTAGCCGGGAAGGACAGAATGAGTTCCCTGACAGCAGCTTCTTTCCCTAATCAAGCAGCGAATAAATGAGATTCTAAAAGCTAGAGCCTGACTGATCCTTGTTCTGCTTGTCAGGATCCCAGTTGTTTATCTAATTCAGCATTGCTGGATTATGCAGGAGCAATCCCTTTGAGTCTGTGAATTATTTATGATCTCAGGAAGGGAAAAGTCATTTGGAAAGGTAATATGTCACTTCCATCAGCCTTTCTAATATTGCCAACTAAAGCAATGAAGGTGTGACTATTCCAAAGTCAACAATAACACTGAGTCTGGCTTTGAAGCTTCCTGGAAGTGCCAGCATTGGGGGAAATGGGGAGGGAGGTTAGATCATCCCGGGAAATAGGGCAATCAGTCACAGAATTCCAGTGCTGGAAATGACTTTAGAGATGAATGAGAACCGAGTTTAAATCTCACCTCTGATGCTTCCTACCTAAATGACCTTGTAGAACTTACTTCTGGAAACGTAAACATGTAAAATGTAAATGTAAAAATCACTTCATCTGTAGAATGAAAGAGTTCAACTAGATCAGGGGTGGGGAACCTAGGGCCACATGTGACACTCTAGGTTCTCAAGTGTGGCCTGATTCAGCCAAAGGGTTATTCTTGAGCTCCCAGAGGCCACATGTGGTCTTGGGGTTGCAGGTTCCTCACCCCTGGACTAGATCATCTCCCTTCTAGTTCTTGTTGAACCCTGAAGGAACTTAGGGATTCCAGAGGCAGAGGAAAGTGAAAAATCTATTTTAGACATGGGAATTAGCCTTGAAAAGGCATGGAGGCAAAGGATCAAAGACAGAATTTGGGGAAGAGCAAAAAGGTCAGTTTGGCTAGAATGCAGCTTGTGATTCAAGCAATCCCACAAGAAGGTTTTTATTAAGTGCCTAATATGGGCTGGGCATTATGATGAATGCTGGGGATCAAAAAACAGAGCACTGGGGCAGGAGACAAAGGGTTGTATGTGAGGAACATCAAGAATGGCAATATTGCTGGACCTAGAGAGGGTGGAGTTGTCCTGAAGTAGAAAGCAGAGTTTAAGAAGACAGGGAAGGTAGAAAGGGCTCAAGTTACAAAGGACTTTAAACACTAGAAGACTTTGTATTTGATCCTAGAGGTCATAGGAAGCCACTGGAGTTTACTGAACAGAGAAGATGACCTGATCAAACTTGCATTTTAGAAAAATCACTTTGACAGCTGAGTAAAGAATGGACTGGAGTAGGAAGAGACTGGAGGCAGTAGACCCACAAGCAGGCTGTTGCAATAGTCTAGGTGGGAGGTGATGAGAGCCTGCACCAGGGTGAATGCAGGAGCGTAGACAAGGATATGTATGCAAGAGATGTTGGAAAAGTGAAAAGAAATAAGATTTGACAACAGATTGAATATATAGGGTATTCATGAATGAAGGACTGAGGATGGGAGACTAGGCAATGACCAGGAAGATGGTGGTACACTATACAGTAACTTCCAAGTATGGAAGAAGGAGGGATTCGAGAGGAGGGGAAGCTCTCTTTTGGACACATTGAGTTTGAGATGCCTACAGGACATACACAATGAGAGACTGGAACTCAGGATGGAGAATTGAGATGGTTATACAGATCTGGGAATCAACTGTGTAAAGAGGATCATTGAACCACAGGAGATGATGTGATTACTGACTGAGACAGCATAGAGAAAGAAGAGGAGAAAAGTGCCTAAAACAAAACCTTGGGAGACACCTTCAGTTAGTAGCCATGACCTGGATGAAGATCTAACAAAGAAAACTTGAGAAGGAGCAGTCAGATAGGTAGTAGGAGAATGAGGAGAAAGTAATATGAAAACCTAAAGAGAGGGTATCAAGGCAAAGATGGTGATCTCCAGTATCAGAGGCTTCTGAGAGATCAAGAAGGATAGGGAATGTTTCTTGAACTAAGTCTTAAAGGAAGTAAGAGACGCCAAAGAGGTTGAGGTGAGAAAGAAGAGCATTCTATGCATGGGGGACAGTTGATGCAAAAGGCACTAAAAAGAGAAAAAGAATGTCATCGAGAACAGTAAGCCAGGATGACTGGATTGTAGAGTGTGTGGAAAGGAGTAATGCATGACTGGGGAGGTCAGAAGGGGACAGATTGTGGAAAGTTTTAAATAACATAGGGGTAGCAGGAACCTACTGTTGCTTATTGAGTATGGGGAGGGAGGATGACATGGACTGATCTGAATTCATCATTTTGGCAGATTTGTGGATGATGGATGATGATGGTGGTGATGACAGCATTTATGTAGCACTTTAAGGTTTGCAAAGCACTTTACTTTATGGTTTGTGGTAGGGAGAGGCTGAGTTTTTTTTTTTATAATTGATTTGTTTATTTACTTTTAGTTTACAAGATTCAGTTCCACAATCCCTTGAGTTTCGAATTTTCTCCCCTCCCTCTTCCCCTGTTCCATGGTGGCATACAATCAAGTATAAGATCTGCAAATATTTTCACATTGGACATTAGTCTGATTGTATAAAAGGGTTGTAACCAATGGAGTGAACAATGGGAAAAAAGAAAGAAAACCAAACATGGAAAAGAACAGTAGCATGTAGATTGCTTCAGTCTCCATTTAAACTCTGTTCTTTCTAGATTTTTCTCTGAATGTAGGTATCTTCTTTCATCCTGAGACTTGTAGAGTTGTTTTATAACTGTGCGTGGCTGAGAAGAGTCTAGTTTATCAAAGTTGGTCATCACACATACGATGTGTCTATGATTGTGTAAAAATTTTTCCTGGTTCTGCTCTTCTCACTTAGCATCAGTTTGTATAAGAGGCTAAGAGTTTTTGGAAAAGACAATGAGTCCCGTTTTGGACACGTTCAGTTTGATATGCCCACAACTGAGCTAGTCCAAAACATCTAGATTCTAGACGTCTAGATTCAGCAGTTCTCAACCTGTGGGTTGCAACCCCTTTGGAGGTCAAATGACCTTTTCACAGGGGTTGCCTAAGACCATCAGAAAATACATATTTCTGATGGTCTTAGGAACCAAATCACCACTCCTCTATCCATTTCCAGGTGAGTCCACCCACATGCAGATACACTCACATATGAGTATTAAAGGGTCCTGGCATTAGGAAGGTTGAGAACCACTGGTCTAGAAGGTAGTTGGTGGTTTGGGACTAGAGCTCAGAAGAAAGATGGACAGATAGATAGACAGATATAAATATAGACAGATATAGATATAGCTAGATAGTCTGGGAAGTCCTCTGGATAGAGATGATCATTGAACCCAAGGGAATGAATGAAGTCAGCAAGGGAGAGACTATAGAGAGAGAAAAGAGAGATCAGGACAGAGCCTTAGGAGACACCCGTGTTTTGGATGATAACCAAGCAAATGAGTCTGAGAAGGAACAGCAATAGACCTGGAGCCTTTCCTGGCTCAGCCACTTACTAGCTTTGTGGTCCTAGGCAAATTACCTCACTTTCTTCATCTACAAAATGGGAACAATATCTGTTATGTCTGACCCACCAGGTTGTTTCAAATTAAAAATCCATGTCTAAATTGTTCTGAAAAGCGCCAAGTCTCAATGAAGAATTAAAAAAAAATTCTTGCAAGTTTCCCCCACTGCTTCTAGTCCTGATGCCTAGGTTTCAAGACCCTATGTTTGTTGTTCAGTAGTGTCTGACACTTCGTTATTCTGTTTGGGGTTTTCTTGGCAAATACACTGGAGTGGTTTTCCATTTCCTTCACCAGCTGATTTTATAGATGAGGAAACTGAGGCAGTGTGAAGTGACTTGCCCAGGGTCACCCAGCTAACAAGCTGCTGAGGCCGCCTTTGAACTCCAGTTTTCCTGACTTCAGACCTGACCCTCTATCCACTGTGCCACCTACTGCCAGTCTTCTATATGACAGGACTTCCAAGTACTTGAGGACAGCTATCATGAAAACCTCGTCCACCACTCCCCTTAGTCCTCCCTTCTCCAACGCCGACATCCCGCTTGCTTGGTCTGCAGAGTAGCCCGGGAGCGCACGTGGGGGGCGGGGCAGCAGCCCCAGCTGTGA
Source organism: Pseudocheirus occidentalis (assembly GCA_028646575.1). Lineage (NCBI taxonomy): Eukaryota > Metazoa > Chordata > Mammalia > Diprotodontia > Pseudocheiridae > Pseudocheirus > Pseudocheirus occidentalis. Next base: position 53,629,321 of record CM053596.1, read on the forward strand.
CCACTAGGGGGGAGGCAGGAGGTCAGAACTGGGAGGAGTCCCTAGCCCGGAGCCCCACCCACCTCCCCGTCGCCATGGTCACGGGCTCAGGTTCCCCAGCCCTGCAGCTGTCTATTGGCTGCAAAAGACACGTGACCGGGGCTGGAATGCTAATGTGACGGTTCTGGTCCCCCGCCCCCTCAGTCGGAGGCTCAGGCTGGCCGGCAGGCGGGCGTCGCTCAGCCCGCGAGGGGCGGGCCGCGGGGCGGCACCTGGGAAGAGCGGCCAGGTAGGGGAAAAGGGGGCGCGGGAGACCGCAGGGAGCGGGAGGGGCCGCGGCCGCGCCTCCGCCGGCTTAACCCTTTGGGCACCCAGCTGTCACGCGCAGGAGCGAGCCGCCGGGCGTATTTCCGTGGGCTCTAAAGAGGAGGAGCGGGTGGGGGGGAAGGGGGAGGAAGAGGGGACGGTGCGGAGCACGCGCGTGCATGCGCGGCCCGCCCAGGGTAAGGAGGGGCTGGGGCGCGACGCGTGGCCGCGGGGGTGGCGTGAGCGCGCGCCCGGGGGACCGTGCTGAGCGCGCCCGGGCAGAGGGCGCTAGTCCACCCTGGCGCACGGACGCCGGAAAGTCTAGTTAAGAGGCGGGGATGCACAGTCTGCCCCCGAGCAGGACACATCTGGACCGCCGCTGCGTCCAATTCTAGGCATCCCGATCCGGGAAGAGGAACAAGGAAGGGCTAGGGCCTTGACTGACTTAGGGATGCTCAGTTTGGAGAAGAGATGAGGAGGAGGCGGGGGTTGGGAGTAGGCATTAGGAAGGTACCTGAAGTACCTCCTTCAGTACCTGAAGGAGGGATCCTCTTGTTCTCTCTGGCCACGGTCACTCCACAGGCAGCCAGCATTTGTTAAGCACCTACCGTGTGTGAGGCACTGTTCTAAAGACTGCAGACAAAGACCAGCCCCTGCCCTCAAGGAGTTCACGCACTAATGGGGCAGATATACCATCTGTGTAAAGAAAGGGATGGAGATCTCAAAGAGATAGATTTAGGTTTGGTGTGACGAAAATCTCCCGGACAGTCAGGGTGGAAGGGGTTGTCTAGTGAGCTAGTGAGTTTCTCCTCCTTGGTGGTCTTTAAGCAGAGGCTTGGATGCTCTGTTGTCCAGTGTCTGTTATTGAGAATACTTTTTGAGTTTTTGAATTGGAGCATTTAGAAAAAAGGTAGTTAGTATCTACTGAAGTGGTGTATCTATACTGCCTCAGGTACTAACTTTCTATGTATGTTCGTGAGAACCTGTCAGCATCAGTTTCCTCCTTACAGTTCTGAGGCAGGTACCTCAAAGAATGGCTGTGGGGATCCAGTAAGATAATACATACACATGTGGTTTGCAAACCTTAAAGCGCTATATACTTGCCAGTTGTTATAGTGAAGGAAGATCCTGTAAAGGGGAGGGGGAGTGTTTAACCCGGAGAAAAGAAAACATAGAGGAGACATGATGGCCGTGTTTAGATATTTGAAGGACTGCCATGTGAAAGAAGGGTTATGTGAACAGAATCACAGTAGCACAAAGGAGTTGAGAGATGCATAAATCTAGAGACATCTCCATCCCAAATATGCAGACTATTTGTGCCAGACTTCTTGAACCTTCGAAGCTCATATTGAACTGATTATTTGCAGTTGTACCTTGACCTTAATAACATCGTGATGTCATTGGTCTTCCAGTTCGAAGGAGGGGACATGTAAACAGTACTGGGTTTGAAGTCTGAGGACCTAGGTTCAAATCCCAGTCCTGCCATTTATTAACTTGTGTGGCCTTGGAATTATTAACAGCCCCAGTTTCCATATGTGTAAAACAATGAGAAATTAGATTCTAAGTTCTAAATCTGTGATCCTGTGATACTAAGTTTATTTTGTTTAATTTTATAGGGCAGAATTATAAGCAGTGGTGAAAGCTGTACAGGCAGATTTAAGTTCCATATTGAGAAAAACTTTTACTAACAGTTATTCAAAAGGGAAAGAATTGCCTTGGCAGATATATGTACTCTATTAGGGCTATTCATTTAAAAGTTTAATTACTGCTTGTTGGGGATGCCATAGAGGTTGTTCCTGTTGAAGTATATGTTTGGATTAGGTTGAAGGTTTCAAGCTTTTGACTGAGAGCTGCCTTAAAGAGGTGGATTGCCCACCTCCTATATACCTTGAAGTTCATACCAAATTGAATAAAGAGTAAAGAAGTCTAATGAGAAACTACAGTAAGCAAATTCTTCTACCCCAAAAATGACCACAGGAGGTCAGTCAAAAGCCTGAGGTCATTAGGAAAGGGGACCACCAGCAAAGCCAGAGCCAATAACAGGATAGCTTTCCACTGTTATTCACAAGCTATTTCACAACTTTTCACTATAAGAGAGAAGGCTATATATAGCTTATATGTGTCCAGAGGTATCAAGAGTGCAAGTTTCCCTTAGGAAGCCTCCCCAGTAGAACCTGGCCTTGTCAAAAAACCCCAATTCAGGAACGAGATTGAGTAAATCAAAGAGAACACTGATCATTATAAAAAATTTATCTCACATCTAGAGCACCCTCAAAAGAAAGGAATGAGTTTACTTCATAACAACTGCAAACAGATTCTGAAAGGAAAAAAAATGGATTGTCCATAGGGACTTCATGAATACCCAGAAGAAATTATATGAGTTTTAAATATGAAATAAAAAACTTGGGAGAAAATAATTGAAAGGAGAATACATTAGAAAAGAAAGTGGTAAAAATTTACACAAAAAATGAATTCCCTGAAAACTTTTTTCATTCCTTCTCAAACCTATAGCTTCCCCTTTCTCCACCCTCTCATCTGAGAAACTTGCCTCATTTTAGAAGTTTTCTTTTTGGGATCTTTTTCAAGAGGTGATCAATGAATTCTTTCAATTTCTGTTTTGCCCTCTGGTTCTAGAATATCAGAGAAGTTTTCCTTGATAATCTCCTGAAAGATGATGTCTAGGTTCTTTTTTTGATCATGACTTTCAAGTAGTCTAATAATTTTTAAATTATGTCTTCTGGATCTATTTTCCAGATCAGTGGTTTTTCCAATGAGATATTTCACATTGCCTTCTATTTTTTCATTTGTTTGGATCTGTTTTATAGTATCTTGATTTCTCATAAAGTCATTAGCTTCCATTTGCTCCAATCTAATTTTGAAGAAATTATTTTTCTTCAGTGAGTTTTTGAAATTACTTTTCCATTTGGCCAATTCCGTTTTTAAGGCATTCTTCTCATTGGCTTTTTGGGCCTCTCTTGCCATTTTTTAAGGTGTTATTTTCTTCAGTATTTTTTTTGGTCTCTTTTAGCAGGCTGTTGGCTTGTTTTTCATTATTTTCTTGCATCATTATTATTTCTCTTCTTGATTTTTTCCTCCACTTCTCTTACCTGATTTTCAAAATCCTTCTTGAGCTCTGCCATAGCCTGTGACCAGTTCATATTTTTCTTGGAGGCTTTTGATGTAGGAATTTTGACTTTGCTGTCTTCTTCTGACTCTGTTTTGATCATCTTTGTCATTAAAAACAGATTCTGTAGTTTGGTTTCACTTCCTCTGTTTGCTCATCTTGCCAGCCAATTACTTTACTTTTGAGCTCTTTGCCACAGTAGAACTCCGCTTCCAGAGTGGAGAGTGCTGTGTCCCAAATTTCTGGGGTTTTGCGCAGCTGTTGTCAGAGCTTATTCTGGGCACCTGCCTCAGAACTATGAGGAGGATGCCCTCTCTGCAGCCTCCACAAGCTGTGCCATGCTAGTGCTCCTCATCCCAAGACCACCATCCAAGACTGTGACCCAGATCCAAGCAGGTAAAAGAAGAGTAATTACCCTGTGAATGGTCACTTGGTCCCCCTACGATCTGTAGTGGAGCTCAGGAGGCAGCCATGTGGCAGCAGCTGCAGCTGCCAGGGGCTGGACCATGATCTTTTCTCACCCAGTTCCAACACAGTTCCCCACTGACCTTTTACTTTCTCCTTGGTGTTTATGGTTTGAGAAGTCTGGATACCACCACAGATACCAGTCAATCAGTCCCCTGAAGTCAGCTCTGACCACTCAGTGCCATGGGTCTTGGCCAGCGTGCTCATGTGGGACTGCACTCCACTCCCAGCTCAGTGTGATAGACACTTCCTATTGGCCTGCCAGGCTGCCTTCAGTGGGAGATCTGTTTCTCTCTGTCACTTTGCAGATTCTGTAGCACTAAAATTTATAAGTATTGGAGGTGGTTGGAGCAGGAGATCAAGCAAGTTCCTGCTTTTACTCCACCATCTTTGCTGCACCTCCCTTGTCTCATTTTATAGAAAAATTTGAGACCATTCTTCCTGAGTTCCTTCTCCCCTCTTGCTTGTCTCCTATCACTCAGATGCCTTCTGTTGCTCTCTCCTCCATCACCCCTCTTTTTACGTGATGACAGGTGGCCTTACTCCTTCCCAAGGCTAAGTCCTCTAGACCTGCTAAAGTGATGCTATTCCTTCCCATCTTCTCCAGCGGTTTCCCAATCTTTTTCATCCCTATTCTATCACTTCTTTTCAGTCTTTTCCTGTACTTGTTCCTTCTATACTGCCTACATATACGCCCATTTTTTTTCCATCCTCAGAAAGCCATCACTTGATCCTTCTATTCCCCCCCATCAACCTGTATCTTCTTTTCTGACCTTATCGTTAAACTCTTTGAAAAAGTCATATAGAATAGGTATTTCCACTTTCTTCTCACTCTCTACTTAACCTCTTACAACTCAGCTTCCAATCTCATCATTCCACTGAAACTATTTCTTCCAAAGTTATCAGTGATGTCTTAATTGCTAAATCCAGTGTCATTTCTCAGTCCTCATACTCCTCAATCTCTCTGTAGCTTTTGACACTGTTGATCACTCTCTCCTCCTTGATACTCTCTTCTTTCTAAGTTTTCAGGACATCACTCCTCTCATAGTTCTTTTCCTTTCTGTCAAATTTCTCCTCTGTCTCTTTTGCTGAATACTAATCTAGACTATACCCTCTAACTCGTAGGTGTCTCACAGAGTTCTGTCCTGGGTTGTCTTCTCCCTCTATTCTACTTCCATTGGTGATCTCATCAGCTCCCATGGATTTAATTACCATCTCTATACTGATTCTCAAATCTGCCTATCCTGTTCTAACCTCTCTGATGACCTCAAGCCTCACAATCTCCAGCTGCCTTTCACACTCTCAAATGATGTCCAGTAGACATCTAAAGCTCAATATGTTAAAAACAATTCATTATATTTCCCCTAAACCATTCCCACTAATTATCTTCTGTATTACTGTAGAGAGCAACATCATCTTCCCATTCCTTAAGACTCTCAACCTAGCTGTCATCCTCCATGCTGTCACCTCCTATGTCTACTCTGTTGCCAAGGCTTCTTGATTTTGCCTTTACAATATCTCTCCAGTGTGTGTATGGAGTGTTCAGGGAGGACTGCTGTCTCTGGCATGAATGCTTTTCAGGGATGCTCATTCACCTTTGGTGTCCACCCATCACCCAAATCTCACCGGTGGCTCTAAGAAACTATAGCATACACAGTGGCCATACCCTGGTACAAGCTACCTTGGCTGATGGGCTAAACCAGGTTGAAAGTATTTGACAGGCCTCAAACTTGCTGGTGAGTTGTGGGATGTCTACTCCAAGCATATGAAGACTTCTCCTTGGGGGAAATGGGGTAATGAGAATAATTTGTTCCAACAGCTGTGAAGGTGACTGAAGCAGATGCTCTGGAGCACTTAGAGCTTGGTCACGCACATGAAAGAAGCCACAGTTAACCACTGTTATTGCCAGTCATATTGACTTTTGTCTTGCCACTGAACTTTAGTGATGCTAGAAGAAAGAGTGAGGTTGATGCCTTTAAATCCAGTTCACTTAAAAGTCAAGATATCAATCTATTATGCCCTTAGTCCTCTTTGAAAATGAAGGATGAACATCAACACCAACACCCTGCTTCTCTCTTGTGATGCAGCCATCGCACTCATGCAGCCTCTCATCACCTCATACCTAGAAAGATTATTACAGTAGCTTGCTTGTGAGTGTGCCTGCCTCAAGTCTTTCCCCATTACATTCCATCCTCCAGCCACCAAAGTGATTTTCCTAAAACACAGGCCTGACCATGTCGCTTCCCTCACTTCCCTCACTTCAATAAACTCTAGTGGGTCCCTATCACCTCCAGTGTCAAATACAGAATCCTCTGCTTTCAAAACCTTTCATAACCTAGTCCTCTTCTTATACCTTAATCCTTTCCACATGATCTTCACAGTGACACTGGCCTCCTTGCAGTCCATGAAGACCTCTATCTATTAGCTGAAGCTGAGAGCTTTCTCTCTAGGCATTTTTCCTAGTATCTCCCAAGCACAGGGTGCTTCCCTTCTCATTTCCACCTGTTGTTGTTCAGCTGTGTTTGGCTCTTTGTGACCCTGTTTGGGGTTTTCTTGGCAAAGATATTGGAGTGATTTGCCATTTCCTTCTACAGCTTATTTTACAGATGAGGAAACTGAGGCAAACAACATCACACAGCTATTAAGTGTCCAAGGCTGGATTTGAACTAGGAAGATGACGTCTTTCCTACTCCAGGCCTACTATTCTATGACTGCACCACCTAACTACCCCATCTCTGCCTACTGACTTCCTTTAAGTCTCAGCTAAAATACCATCTTCTACAGGAAGCCTTTTGTAGTACTTCTTAATTCTAGTGTCTTGTCAGTTATTTCCTGTTTATCCTATGTATAGCTCACATGTGCATATTTGCTCGCTTATTGCCTCCCCCATTAGATTTTGAGTTTCTTGAGGGCAAGGACTGTCTTTTGCCTCTTTTTGTATCCCCAAGATTTAGCAGAGTGCCTGGCACACAGTAGGTGCTTATTAACTGGCTGGAATGGCTCTCTGAAACAGACCAAAAAGAAATGTCTGACTCTGTGAGATAGCAAGAAATATTTGAGCTATGTGATCTTGGGCACGTTGTTACTTAACCCCAGTTGCCCAAAGCAAAAAGAAAAAGAATTTGAACAAAATGCAAAGATTGAAAAAAAGTAGGAGAAAATGTAATATATCAAAATATAAAAAGCTGATTTAGAAATTAAGTCAAGGAACAATCATTTGATGATCATTAGATTCCATGAAAAAATCATTATTAGAAAAACCTGGAAACTATATTTAAAGAAATTATACATGAAAACTGCCTATAGTTTATAACCAGAGGGCAAATAAAAGATAGAAAAAATCCAGTGATCACCTCCTGAAAGGAATCTCCAAAAGGAAAAGTCCTAGGAATGTAATAACCAAAAGATAAAATCAAAGAAAAATTACTACAAGATCAGAAAGAAGCAGTTAACATATCATGAAACTGCAATTGAGATTATGAGAGATTTAGTAACTTTTATGAAAAATGAGAGATTTGGGAACATGATATTCCAGTAGTTAAAAGAACTGGATTTACAACTTTACATTACAAATATGAGTATAATCTGGGGGTGGGAAATGGAACTACTTAATGGAACAGTCAAGTCAACAAGCATTTATTAAGCACTTACTGTGTGTCAGGTACTGTGCAGAGCCCTGGAAATACAAATACGAATGCAGGCAGAAAGAAGGAATGTCTCTGACCTTTTCTGATGAGGAAAGACTTGAAAGAGCTGAAAAGTGGGGGTGGAGAATATATCTATTCATGAGCAGGGAGTGGAAGTTCAGAGAGTCAGAAGAGAAGTAAAGGAGCGAGCACTTTGAACTATTTCTGTTGAAAAGATCAGACCTGAATAGAAACTTTGAAATATAAACACAAAAGTCCGGAGGAACCTAGAAAGGCAAATATTTGAGTATTTAGAAAGAGCTATATGATGATGTGGTGCTAACATTCTAATAGGAGGAAAAGAAACAAATGTTCCTTTAGAATTTTAATGTCTTCAAAAGATATTGAGGGAGATGAATCAGAAAAATCAGGTATCTTGAGGAGTGGTTTTGTACTGGCCTCCTTGTTCCTCACACAAGATATTTCGTTTCTTGACTCTATATATTTTCACCAACTGTCCTCCATGTCTGCAGTTCTCTCTACCTCCTGGCTTCCCTGGCATTCCTCAAGCCCAGCTAAAATCCTACCTTCTTCAAGAATCCTTTCTCAACCCTCCTTCATGCTAGTGCCTTCTTTTTGTTGATGATCTTCAATTTATCTTGTATATATTTTGCTTGTACATAGTTGTTTATATATTGTCTTCCCCAATAGACTGGGAGCTCCTTCTGGGTAGGGACTTTCTTTACTTTCTTTTAACCCTAACGCTTAGGATGGTGCCTAGTACATGGTAGGCACTTAATAAATACTTTTTAACTTAACTTGTCCTGAGGGTTTGAAGAAAGGAAAGAGAAGGAAGGGTAAAAGGAAGAATACACTACTGTAGAAAAGAAGGGGAAAACTGCTGTTTCTTCTAAATTCATATAATTCTCGTATGTGAAAAAGAATATAACATGGGGGTGGAAGGAGTGGGCATCATATGAACCTCTTATCCCAGACAGACAAAAGAGGTTGATCTCTCTCTCTCTCTCTCTCTCTCTCTCTCTCTCTCTCTCTCTCTCTCTCTCTCTCTCTCTCTCTCTTTCTCTCTCTGTCACACACACACACACATGCACACACACACATTCTGTTATCTATAGACCTGTATTAAACTCAACAGAGAAACAAATGGAGACAAGTGTTTGTGTGTGTGTGTGTGAGGGAGAATGGAATTAAGAGGGATGATAATGTTGGACACAAGGTACACAAAGAGACATGCATTTTTTGATATGGCCACTGTGGCAATTTGCTTCTTTTAACTATGCTAATTTGTCTCATAAGTTTTTTCTTTGGCTTTTTCCATGGAGGAGGGAGAAGTCAAGGGGTTGGAAGGGATTAGCAAGAGTGATGCCAAAAAACAGTGATGTCATTGTAACATTTTTGAAAATGCACAGCAGAAAACAGAAGTTGTTCAGAAAGAAGCATGGGCAAACAGAATAATTTTGAAAGTAATGTGTAGAATTTATTATAGAATCCGAAAAAGAGCAAAAATTATGAAATGAGATTCATTATTTCTTATGGAATCTTTTTGTATCTTTCTGTGTATATGAAATATACTTCTTTTTTCCTTTTTGGTGTTTTAAGTCCAGAATTTTCAAAAATAAAATAAAATTTCAGATCACTTAAACTCATTTTGAAGGGCTGGGCAGTAGGAAGACTTGTCACCACTGGGACCTTCCTGCCTTAACTTTCTCTTCCACTCTTTCTCCCTGCCTCAGGCAGAACCCATTCAAAAATAACCTGGTGGTGGTAAGACCCACCCCCACCAGGAGTGTCCTTCCCTGTTTTCTTCCCCCTTGTACTGACTAGATCTGCCTAGAATTCATCATGACTGTTTGACTTGACACAGTTTGTACAATATGGGAGTCAATAACTATTTCTTCTGTTGAAATGGAGTACCAGGCTTTACCATACAATATTTTTTAAAGTTAATTTATTTTTAGTTTTCAGCATTCACTTCCATAAATATTAAATTTTCTCCCCCTCCCTCCGAACCTCCTTTCCCAAGATGGCATGCAATCTGATACATGTTTTTTTGTTTTTTCTTTCTCATGGTTTCTCTGATTCATTCTAATTCTTCTATATAACATGACTAATATGAAAATATGTTTAATAGGAATGCATATGTAAAACCTGTATCAGAAAATAGTCTGCTTGGCTCTGCATTCAGACTCCATAGTTCTTTCTCTGGATGTGGATAGCATTTTCAGTCATGAGTCCTTTGCAATTGTTTTAGGTCACTGCGTTGCTGAGAAGGGCTAAGTCTATCAAAGTCAGTCATCGCACACTATGGCTGTTACTGTGTACAATGTTCTCCTGGTTCTGCTTACTTCACTCAGCATCAGTTCATATAAGTCCTTCCAGGTTTTTCTGAAGTCTACCTGTTCATCATTCCTCATAGCACAATAGTATGCCATTACATTCATATACCACAACTTTTTCAGTCATTCCCCAGTGGATGGGCATCCCCTCGATTTCCAGTTCTTGGCACCACAAAAAGAGCTGCTCTAAATATTTTTGTACATGTGGGTCCTTTTCCCATTTTTGTGATCTCTTTGGGATACAACTCTAGAAGTGACATTGCTGGATCAAAGGGCATGTACATTTTCATAGTCCTTTGGCCATAGTTCCAAATTGCTCTCCAGAATAGTTGGATCAGCTCACATCTCCACCAATAATGAATTAGTACTCCAACTTTCCCATGTCTTCTCCAACTTTTGTCATTTTCCTGTTCTGTCATGTTAGCCGATCTGATAGGTGTGATGGGGTACCTCCGAGTTGTTTTGATTTGCTTTTCTCTAATCAATAGTGATTTAGAGCATTTTTTTATAGATAGCTTCAATTTCTTCATCTGAAAACTGCCTGTTCATATCCTTTGACCATGTATCAGTTGGGGAATGACTTGTTTTCTTATAGATAGGACTCAGTTCTCCCTATGTTTTAGAAATGAGACCTTTATCAGAGACACTGACTGTAAAAATTCTTTCCCAGTTTTCTGCTCCCTCCATAATCTTGGTTACAATGACTTTGTGCAAAAACTTTTCAATTTCATGTAATCAGAATTATCCATTTTGCATCTCATCATGCTCTTTATCTTTCCTTTGGTCACAGATTCCTCCATTCTCCGGAAATCTGACAGATAGACTATTCCTTGCTCCCCTAATTTGTTTGTAGTATCAGCCTTTATATCTAAATTGTGTACCCATGTGTCAGATGTTGCTTACCATAAATCTTACCACTTTCTATCTTACCACTGCCTCTTAAAGCCCTCCACACCTTACTTTCTGCCCTACTTCTGTATCCTGCTGCTATTTCCCATTCCTGGCATTACTGGAGTAACAGAAGGATCTCTGGATCTGGCCATTAGGCCACACCATTGTACTCTAAGGATTTCTGGGTCTTTCTAGCCACCCTGCATATGAGTTTTCTTTTATATGTCATCTCTGCCAGTTATAGTATAAGGTCCTTTTGAGCAGACAGCTGTTTTCTTTGAATTCTCAGAACTTTGTACAGTACTAGGCATGTGGTAAGCAAATAATACTTATTTTTCATACATTCAAAGGCTTCAGAGTTTTTCTGGTTGTGAAAAACTGAAATCACCTAGGAATTAAAGTACGTATCACATACATACAAGCACCTCAGCAGTTCACTTTGAACCTGAAGCCCAGGTTCACAATCTTGGAGCCAACCTCAATTCTTTTAGTACAAAAAATATTTATTTATAAAAGTATTTTAGCCTGATTAAAAAAAACATTTGGACCAAGATGATCATAGTATTGCATTCATTTCAAGTCCACTATTCTATTCAGTTATTTCAGGAAGATGTTAATCGTCCATCTATACACCTTCTTTCCTCATTTAGGAAATCTATGTTGACCCATTTCAAGTTTAGAAATTTGGCTGGAAACAGAAAGGAAGCAGCATAAGACACAGTTCATGTCATAAAATATGCCTAAATCCCAAGTAGGAAAATGTAACAAAAAAATATGGCTCAAATTGGATTATGACAGCATGGGACTCAGCATTTCTTTCCTTTTAGTTCACTCTGTAGTTTTTTTAACATTTCAAATTTCCAGTCCCAAATCTGAGAATGATCCTTCTTGATCTGGTTAACTCATTTCAATTTCTGATGCTGCCCTGAGCTGCATTACTACTTAGTAACTACAGCAAAGCAGCCCAAGGGTCCAGCTTTCCTCATTGGATCTTAAGGCTATCCACCAACAGATGATTCACTTTACTGACTACTTGGCCAACATAGGCTTATAAGACAGGAATGCTCCTCAGTACAAACTTGGATTATTCCAACTTTGTTTCTGAAGATATTTTAGTTGGGAGAGTAAAAGAAGTCTTCTCCTAGGAAAACTTAAGAAAATGTTTTTATAGTTTGACTTTAGCTGAAGGAATGAACCCTCTTCTCAAAATGATAATAATTGTACCATTTGCTCAGGGATGGCTGTGAAATCATCTCTTTTGTTGTGAAATGCTGCTTGTTTTTCTAGGAAACCAGTTCTTTCCTCTTCTTCCGTCTTCAACTTAACTTTCGATGCCTGTAACTCCTCCATCTGCTTTGTAGCTTTCTGGCTAAAGAGCTTCAGTTCATCTTTCAGTCTTTCCAAGAGCAACATAGACCCAGTTTGACATTTCATCGTTTCTTGCTGGTTTTCCACAATCTGTCTGCCTGTAACTGGTTTGATATTGCCATTCTCCAAAATTGCCAAGTAGTTATCCTGAGATTTCTCCTGCAACTCCACTTTTTGAGTCAGCACCTTCAGCTCTCCCTAGTTTTCAGTCAGCTTCAGGTACAACTGCCTGTTAACTACCTCTAACAGCTGGTTCTTCTCTTGGAGCTCTTCCTCAGCTTTCTGTTGATTTAATGGAGTGAAGCTCTTTTTAGTGTTCTTCTTAGCAGTAGGATCTATAGTCTTCATCTGTCTCTGCTTGGTGGTTTTGTACAATTCGTTCTCTAGACCTGTTGAGAGACTTGTGGAGTTCTACTTCTTTGCACCTCTGGAATATTTGACTCTTTGAAGGAGCCTGAAAATATGTCTTTACAGGCAGATCTCCACCCAACACCACTGAGAGGGGCCGAGACGGTGAACACAGATCTGGCAGTGCTGGCTCTGGAAGTGCAGGCAGGCTGAACTCCTGGTTGGACTCAACAGCCAAGGCCGGGTCCCCAGTCTCGACCCACTCATTATCACCACTCACTCAGACACAGAAACTGCCAGCTGCACACCCTCTATTATTTTCCCAACCTCAATTCTTTTTTTTAATAAATTTTTTATTTGTTTTCTTACTTAAATCATTCATTTCCATGAGATTTTTGAGTTACAAATTTTCTCCCCATCTTCCCCCTAACGCAACCGCAAACAGCGATCCCACTGTAAAGCCCCTCCCCCAATCTCTCTTTTGTGCCCTCCTCCAACACCCCTCTAACTTTCTGGTAGGGCAGGGAGGGTCTTCCTACCCCAGTCCCTGTATATCTTAATTCCCAGTTGCATGTATTGCAGAGCTTCAAATTCTAGATTCTTTTGGTTCCTCCCTTGTCACCCACCACCACTGGAAAGACAAGCAATTCAATACAGGCTGGGCATGTGTAATGACACAGGACATCTTCACAGTGGACATATTGTGACAGTCTGATCATATGTCTCTCCTTCCTATCCCTCCCCCCTTGTTCTGTTCTCAACCCTATCCCTTTACTCAAGTGAGTGCTTCCAGCATCCCTCCCCCAGACCCTACCTTCCCCTCCATCCTCCCACCTCTCATCCCTATGCCCCCTATTCTCCTGTGTGGCATGATACACAGTTTAGAGTTTATGCCATTCCTTTCCTAAGCCAGATTCAATGAGAGTAAATGAGAGTAAAGTTGTAACAGTTATCCCTTATCTCTTCTATATGGAATGATTAACCCCATTTTGTCTCTCCTTGTCTTTTCTCATTCTAGTCCTTTCCCACCTCAGAATTTCACCTTTTAAAGTATCATCCCTTCATATTCAATTGATCCTATACCCTTTATATACACATATACACACATGCTCAGATATGTATTCATATGCATATATAGCCTCCTATCTAGACATAAGTGTAAGTATACATATATATATACATTTGTATTCCCTTCTCCATCCTCATACTAAGAAAAGTTTCATAAGTTACTATTATCGTTTTTCTATATTGGTATGTAAATAGTTCAACTTTGATAAGTTCCTTATCATTTCTTTTCCATGTTTACCTTCTCATGCTTCTTGTGTTTGTCACATTTTCTGTTCATTTCTGGTTTTTTTCCACAAGAATGTTTGAAAGTCCTCCACCTCATTGAATGACCATATTTTCCCTTGGAACATTATACTCAATTTTGTTGGGTAGGCTATTTGGTTTTAATCCCAGCTCCCTTGATCTTTGAAATATCGTATTCCAGCCCCTTCAATCCCTCAGTGTAGAAGCTGCCATATCCTGGGTTATCCTAATAGTGTTTCCATAGTATTCAAATTGTTTTCTCTTGGCAGCCTGTAATATTTTCTCCTTTAAATGGGGATTCTGGAACCTGGCAATAACATTTCTAGGAATTTTCTTTTGGGGATCTTTTTGAAGAGGTGATAGATGAATTCTTTCAAGTTCTGTTTGCCCTCTGATTCTAAAACATCAGGGCAATTTTCTTTGAGAATTTCTTGAAGGATGCTTTCCAAGTTCTTTTTTTGGTCATGACTTTCAGGTAAACCAATAATTTTCAAATTGTCTCTCCTGGATCTATTTTCCAGGTCAGTGGTTTTTTCAAGGAGATATTTCAC
>CM053596.1:53644146-53707622 GCA_028646575.1 Pseudocheirus occidentalis
TGTGTGAGATACTGAGAGAGGACGGGGGAGGGACGGAGAAGGGGAAGGGCTCGGAAGCACCCCCGGGGACGAGGGACCCAGGGGCCCCTGACATTCTGGGGTAGGGGAGGAGGGGCAGAAGGCGGGGGAGGGGGAGGTCTGTGAAATGGGGAGAACAGGAGGGGAAGGGGTCAGGGACTTGGGGAGGGGGATCAGTGGGGGACCTGAGGTCCTGCGGGATGAGAGTGGAAGGGGGAGGGACTGGGATACCCAGGAAGGATGGGGGGAGAAGGAGGGAGGAGGACAGAGATAGTGAGAGACTGGTAATAATCAATAGATGGTCTGGGGAAGAGAGGAACTGTGAAAGATAGGAAAGGGAGTGAAAGGATGGAAAAAGTGTGTGTGTGTGTGTGTGTGTGTGTGTGTGTGTGTGTAAGTAAGTGTAATAGAAAGAATGATGGAGGAGCAGGGGGGGAGGAGAGTCTTAGAGGGGCTAAGAAGAGTGGCCGAGCACAGAGAGCAGGATTGGGGGGCAAACTGTGACAAAGGCTGTAGTAAGATAGAGGCAAAAGAAGGAGGAAAGAGCAGTAGAGTGGTGCCGGTACAAGGGCTAAGGAAGAGTGGGAACTGGGGAGACAGAAGAATGAGAAGGGGAGAGAAGGACCAAGACGAAAAGGTGAAGAGAGGAATCTTAGGGAGAGTAGTGTGGAGACCAGGTTCCAGAACCTTGATTTGGGTACAAAGAGGTTTTAGACAGGGATAGCTAATGGGCCACGGGAAGCTGGGGAAGAGGAATAGGATAGGAAGTCCTGGGGACCGAGTGAAAAGGATCAAATAAGATAACAAAGCTCTTAGCCCAATGCCTAGCACATAACAGGCACTAAATAAACGCTTGATCCTTTCCCTTATTCTCTAAAGAAGTGCAGGGACTCTAGGTAATGATGTATAGCTTATGAGAAACATGTTCAGGTTTTTCTCTCCCTTGTATTGATTGGGTACATATGCTGGGTGGGTGAGTGCCCATTAAAGGAATCAAAAGGCTGTTTGGCCGTGTCACATTAAATTTAAGGTTGGTTAGAGTCCAGCCAAACCCTGTGGTTTGGGTCTGGGCATGGGAAATACATCCCTGTCATTTATGGCCCATGGTGGAATGGGGAAAAGAGAGTCTATACCAGGACTAGGAATGGTTGAGTAGGTCAGGTTCCATCTTGAGATCCTCGTGGGGAATTTAAGTCAGTCTTGCAGCTCTTGGGGTTAGGTAGCCAACCTCCAGTGCAGCTTTAGTGCTGTTAGTTTCCTAAGGAGACTTAGGGCCAAGGGAGAACTCAACGGAGTAGAGTCTTTCCAGGCCTGTCTTCTATAGGCCATAACATCTGGAATTTCTGTGGAACTGGACCAGCTTTTGACTTGGAGTTCAGTTGAGCAGCTGTTTGGCTAACTACATTTGACTGTTTTACTGCTATCAGAATTCTTCTGAGAAAGGGGGAGAGAGAAAAGGCTGTGATGATTTTCTGGTAATGAAAGAGTTGCAATTTCTGTTTCACAACTGAATTATACATATACTTAGCAATTTTAGAGTATCACTTGCCCTGCTCTTTTGGTAAAGAACTTTTAAACACCAGATCTACCCTATGATCTGCAATCCTGTTTCCCCAAAATTGGAAAAATCTCCACCCACTAGTCCTTTTGTCATCGTGTCACTGGCTGGCTATTAGTACATAGCCCAGTGGGAAACAGCACATCACAATGT
Source organism: Pseudocheirus occidentalis (assembly GCA_028646575.1). Taxonomy (NCBI): domain Eukaryota; kingdom Metazoa; phylum Chordata; class Mammalia; order Diprotodontia; family Pseudocheiridae; genus Pseudocheirus; species Pseudocheirus occidentalis. The sequence goes on from CM053596.1 coordinate 53,645,876, forward strand.
CAAAAATGCCAAAATCGCTCCTCTGACCTGTGTTAATTTGAGCTCAGTTTTTGTGAGATTCAGAAATGGAATTAATTTGATCCTGTAGTGTAATTCCCTCTGTAGCTTTGGAAGGCAGTTTTCAGCCTGGACATCTCTTTCTCACCTGAGTAATGCTGGTAGCTTTTGTCACTGTATATAGCATGGATGAAAACACTGTACTTCATGAATAAATTGAGTTTCCAGACCCATATCCAAATCATTTGACTTAGCACTGCTTTCGTTTGCAAAGAGGCCTGCCACTGCCTTTTTCTGGCTTTGGTGTCAGACTGTGAACCAGCTTCCTGTTTGTTGGTGAGGGGGCCTCCCAAACAAAGCATTCCTGATGAGAGAAAGATCGGCAAGCAGGCACGAGAGCAGCTTTTTGAGTATCATTGAAGGAAGAAGCCTGGGTTGGGATTATATAGCAATCTTTTATTCTTGGAATGCCAGGGTAGGTGAGAGCAGAAAAAGGCTGCTTGGTCCTTTCTGTTCACATCCTTTGTGTCTCTGTTCCTAGGGACCTAGGGGGGAGAAGCCCCTCTCACAGGTGCCCCCCTGGAGGTGATAAGGCAAACAAGGAGACTGAAGAGTAGGAGATCCACCTAGATTGGAGCCCAGCCTATTTGAAGTCACTCACTGCACTCTGCTATGGCCACCGCCCTCGAGTCCCCAGTTCAGTCTCCAACAGAGCAGGAGGGACTCCTCATAGTGAAATTAGAAGAGGATTCCTCCTGGAAACAAGAATCTTCTCTTTGGGGAGATGAACTCGATCTCGAGATCTCCCGTCAGCGCTTCCGGCAGTTTCAGTACCAGGAGGTGTCTGGACCCCACCAAGCTTTTAGCCAACTCTGGGAGCTTTGTTGTCGGTGGCTGAGGCCAGAGGTGCGTATGAAAGAGCAGATCCTGGAGCTGCTGGTGCTGGAGCAGTTCCTGAATATCTTACCCAGGGAGATTCAAAGCTGGGTTCGAGAGCATCATCCAGAGAGTGGTGAGGAGGCTGTGGCATTGGTGGAGGATTGGCAGGAAAATCCTAGGAGGCCAGGACAGCAGGTAAGGAGGGGAATGAGACCTTATTAAATGCAGTAAAGGGCTTGGTTAATTTTTTTTGGGGGGGCGGGGAGGCCTTTGATTTCAATTGGTATAGGGGGCACCAGGTGAGGATCTTCTCTCAACTAATGCAGACTCAGACTGGCAGACTTTTGGCAGCTTACACTTTTAGAGGGTTGTTTGGGGGCACAGAAAGATGAAGGGTGTCTGCTCAGGGTCACATAACCAGTATTCATTAAAAAAGGGACTTGGACCCTGGTCTTTCTATCAGAGCAGGTATGTAAGCTCTATGCAGACCGCCTGGCTGCTTTTCAGGTTAAAAGACAGTGTCCTGTGATATCAGTGTCCGGTTAGTATTACTGGGCCATTCCCTGCCAGGTGCACTTTGATTATCTTCCTTTCCTGCTTACTTGGCCTCCCTCTTTCCAGTCTTTGCTTCTTATGCTTCTGCTTTTCACTTCAATATCCAAAATAAGAGAGTATTACAATTCTAATGGCCTTGGCTGCTTAGCTCACAGTCCACATCAGCTGTCCAAAATTTTCACCTCCTCAATCCATAATCTTCTAAAATTCCCCCTTCTTAGAACTGAGAAACTTCAGTGAGGAGATTAAGACTAGTGGGCACAAATTCCCCAGGAAACTCCAGTTTTGCAGTGGAAGTCCATGGGGGGAAAAATAGGATTCTAATTGCAAAAATATATTTTATGGCTGTGTTTTCTGGAACGCATTTGATTTTGGGGATGCCAGCATCACAAGCAGTCTTGTCCCAAATCTGACAGTAGCTGCAGCTTATTTTAAGGAGTTTGAGAACTGAAGATAGAATTTCTTCTGTCCCTAGTCATAGGTTTTGCACAGGTTAGAAAACATGAATTGAAATATTGGGCTTTGAGGGTCAGAGGACCAGCTCATATAGTACCTCCCTCTTCATATGAGCTGTGGAAGGGAAGGAAGTGGCAATTTCTGCTTCCTGGCATATGGTTCCTATAGGGCTGAGTCCTTAATTGAGTTGTACCAGTAGTTGTTTTCTCTCTCACTTCTTCATTTTCTCCCTCCAGGGGGAATTCCCTTTTCCTATCAATAGGCATTGCCAAGAAGCCTCCTCCTGCCACCAGGCACAGAATTCCCTAAGGGCTTTACTCTTTTGTAGTTGTTGCCTGGATGTTAACAGTTCTACCCCTTGTAAAATTCTCTGAAAGATCTTGCTTGCCCTTTGCTGGACATACTGTTCCCTTTAGAGCTGGGGGGGGGGGTAGCCCTTAGGTAAAAAATGATGTTCTGATTCCAGTGATTTCTGGCCCCCACGCCCCAGTATATAATGTGGCTGATAAAAACTTGTTTCTCCTCTGATAGAGCTGCACCAAAACCATATGTTAGAGGAATGTCTGCAGCTCTTGTTGTGTAGATAGAGATACTTAGTGTTCTAGTTTACCTGTCCATCTGAGGAGAAGTGAACCATAATAGGGGTTCATGAGCTCCCCCCTCCCATTCTTAAGCTTTTATAATCATCGGATCTCTAGTAGCATTAGTAATATTCTTCTTGGTCCTGGGAGACAAACATGGTGATTATGCCAGACCTCTCTTTTCTGGTGGGCTGTACCTGATCATCAGCCTTTGCTGATTGCGGACAGGTATTCATGGTATCTTTCAATAATAATAGCTAGCATTTATTTAGAGCTTTAAGGTGTGCAAAGCACTTTGTATATATTATCTCATTTAATTCTCACCAGAACCTTGTGAGACAGGCATTATTATTATTACTCTCATTTTTACAGGTGAGGAAACAGACAGAAACTATGCAACTTGCCTATAGTCACACAACTAGTATCTGATGTAGGATTTGAACTCAGGTCTTCCTGACTCTTAAGTCTAGCACTCTGTCCATTATGCCACCTGTTTTGCCAGTGATCACCAGAATGCCTTTGACTTTTCCCCCTGCCTAGCAGTAGAACTGAGGATTTCCATGTTGTTTCCATATTTTTCTTGCCTATTCTTCCTTGGAATAACCTGGCCTTGGGGTCTTCTTGGACCCCATTAGCATTTTTTCCCTTGTATTAACACAGACACAGAATCTCTGAGGTGGAAGAGATTTCTCCCTTTCAGGTATAATTTTGCCCAAACCTGAATAGGAATCATTTCTGTAAAAGCCAAACAGCTAGTGTCCAGATCCTCCTACTCACTACCTTTTGAGGCAGCCCGTTGCACTGCAGGAAAGCTGTCACTGTTAGGACATTTTCTCTTGTACCGTGTCAGGTCTGCTGAGCTGGAGCATTTACCATAATTCTGATTCCTCTTCTTCTTGACAGCCCTTCTAAAAATTGAAAACAGGCAATATGCCCTTCTAAGTCTTCCCTCACATTACATACAGATAGCTGTCATAACAAAGAGAACCCAATGAGCACAGAAGCACCAAGGCACGAAAAACATTTGGGCTCTGAGAAAGGAAAGGTGGTTTCTCATTAAGTGTTCTAGAAAAGCTTCATGTAGAACAGCGGTTTTCAACCTATGGGTCATGACCCCTTTGGGGTTGAATGACCCTTTCACAGGGGTCAAAAGGGGTCGCCTAAGACCATTGGAAAACAAATTCGTAGCATTAGGAAGTCTGAGAACCACTAATTAGAAGGCAGCCTTTGAGCTAAGTCTTACAAAATGAGTATGATTTCAGTGGGCAGAAAGAATGGAAAAACGGGCATTCTAGGCATAGAAAATTGACTTTGCTTGCCACAGCCAATTTGTCATTAACTCTTGCTCACTTTCCCCCCCTTAGTGAATACATTCTTTCCTTATCTTTACCTTGATACTGGTGTCATCTCCACTCGTTGAACCAGGCAAGGGAAGACTATATATCATCTGACTCTAAGTTAATGAAACTTATGAAAATTTGAACATCAGGAGGAGTATCACCTCCTTCAAAGCAGACCTCTTGGATGGCTGCAGACATTCCAGTGAGGCTGTTGGAGCTCAAAATGTTCAGAAGTTGCTTTTCTGGAATGACCCCTGGCACGTTGTTTTAAATATAGGACAATAGATTTAAAGTTAGAATGACCCCTAGAAGTCATCTACCCCAACCTCCTCATTTTACAGATAAAGAAACTGAGGCCTAGAGAAGTTCAGTGACTTATCCCAGAACTCAGGATACTCAGGGACTTCATATATCATACCAGTGCTAAGAGTCAAGGACACACAAAGACTTGAGCCCAGGTTCTCTGATGCCAAATCTAGCACTGTTTCCACAGTAGAGGACTGCCTTCCCAGTGTCCTCTGTGTTGGCAAATATTTGTTCTTTGAAGGTGAATTGGATGTTTGGAATTAGCACCATTTTCGTGCCACTTCTGGTCAGTAAATGGGGTAAAATGACTTGGGCTCAAAGGCAGCATGAGATGGTGGAGAGAACACGGGACTTGAGTCAGAAGATCTGCGTTTGATTGCTGGCTCTAACTCTGGTGACTCAGGACAGTCAGTGTCCACATCTGTAAAACAGGAATACTATTTCCAAGGGTGCTCTGAAGAAAGCATTCTGTAATATGTAAAGCCCTTGGGAAGGTGAAACTATGGATCTGCTTTTTTTGGTGTCTCTCTGGAGATAACTTCCAAGGATGATTCCAGAGCTATCTTGAACAAAGCTTGCATTGTTTGAATAAGTGAATTGAGATAGACGATAATTCAGTGGAGTGAGAAGACCATTGGAGTTCACAGAATTTCAGAATCTAAATACCAGGACCTGGGTTCAAATTCTTTGCTACTTACTATTAGCATATACTTTCTCCTAGAGTAACCCCCTTAACCTCAGAGTGACCTAGAGAGTTCCATGTAAGCTTTCTAGGCTGGAATTTGCTCATATATAAAATGAGAATGCTGGGCTAGATGGTCTCTAAGCTTTTTTCAGTTCTAAATCATATGAATATATAAATATTGTTGTGTGTGTTTTTAAAATCTCTGTCTTAGGACAGTTAGCCTTGTTCCACAAAAACCAATACTACCTTGAATCAAAGATAGTAGCATTTCTTGCTTTGGATTATACTTCCCAACCAGGGATTTGTTGAGTGATGATAATTGGAGATTTTCCCACAGATTACTGCCAATGCACACGGACAGGAAGTGACCTCAAAGGAGTCTAGGCTTTTGGGAGCAGTGAAGGATTCAGAGATAGAGCCCATGGACTGCCAGTCTAAGGGACAATCCCAGAAACAGCTGCTGCAGAATCCCTGCCCAGGGCTGCCTGAGCAGTGCCAGCTCAAGGAGGAGCCACAGCCTCTTAAAGAGAATGGTGAGAACCACGGAGTTGTGGGGCAAAGGAAAATTCGGCCTAAAGGGTCCGAATATCAGCAAGTGGGTGGTAACATTTAGAAAAAATACACACATACACACTTTTTTGTTAATTTTACGTGACTGCACATGTGTAACCTTTATCAAATTGCTTGCCTTCTCAATGAAGGAGGAAGAGAAGGAGAATGGGAAAGAATATGGAACTCAAAATTGTTGAAAGAAAAAAAGGATAAAAATTTTTACTGTTTTTTTTTAATTTTGAGTTCCAAATTCTCTTTCCCTCTCTCCCATCTCCTTTCATTGAAAAGGCAGTTTGATATAGTTTATACTAGTGCAGTTGTACAATATATATTTCCATATTAGTCATATCATGAAATAATACACAGACCAAAAAAAAAAAAAGCCAAACCCACAAGAAAAGCAAAAAAAAAAAAAGTATGCTTTGATCTGCATTCAGACTCCCATAGGTTCTTTCTCTGGAAGTAGATTACATTTTTCATCACGAGTCCTTTGGAATTGTCTTGGTTTATTGTATTGCTGAGAATAGCTAAGTCATTTACAGTTGATAATTCCTACTACAATATTGCTGTTATTGTGTGCAGCATTCTCCTGGTTTTGCTTCCTCCACTTTGTGTCAGTTCATGTAAATCTTTCCACATTTTTATGAAAGCATCTTGCTCATCATTTCTTATAGCACAGTAGTATTCCATCAGAATCATATCATAACTTGTTCAACCATTCCCCAATTAATGGGCTTTGCCTCAATTTCCAACTCTTTGCCACCACAAAAAGAACTTACAAATATTTTTGTGTAAATAGGTCTTTTTCCTTTTTTTTTTTTTTTTAAATCTCACTGGGACACAGACCTAGTGGTGGTATTTCTGTGTCAAAGAGTATACAGTTTCTTTACCCTTTGGGGCATAGTTCCAAATTGTTCTCCAGAATGGTTAGATCAGTTCACAGCTCCATCAGTAGTGTGTTAGTGTCCTTACTTTTTCCACATTCCCTCCAGCATTTGTCATTTTCCTTTTCTGTCACATTCTGATAGATGTGAGGTAGTGCCTCAGAGTTATTTTAATTTACATTTCTCTAATCGTGATTTGGAATGTTTTTTAATGTGATTATAATAGGTTTGATTTTTTCTGAAAACTGCCTGTTCATATCATTTGACCACTTATCAATTAGGGAAGGACTTGTATACTTATAAATTTAACTCAGTTCTCTATATTGAGAAATAGGCCTTTATCAGAGAAACTTGCTGTAAAATTTTCCCCCCAGTTTTCTTCTTTCCTTCTTATCTTGGCTGCATTGATTTTGTTTGAGCAACATCTTTTAAATTTAGTGTAATCAGAATTATTCATTTTACATCCCATAATAGTGGGTGATAGCGTTGTAGAGAGGTTTTAGTAGATGTAAACACTCAGTGGAGCAGTTGGATACCAGTGTACCCTGGGGCTTGAGCTGGAGTATACTCATCATCTTCTGTATTGGATTTTGGGGTCAGGATTTTCCCTTTCTCCCTCTATATCTATTTGTTCAGTTCTCAGATTGTATCCGAACATATACTATAGGAAGCTAATATTCATTACTGTGTGCATTTATCTGAGGTGCCTTTGTTAGTTATCAGCAAGATGGGGATATGCTTGCACAAGGGCAAGTGTTTGCTGGCCCCCCAAACATAAGGGCAGCAACAGATACTAAGAAGAATTGGTCATTGTGTTTCAAAGATGCTTAAATTGTGGGCACTTGGGAAAACAGCTGGGCCTTCAATGTCTTCATTCTTTTCCTCAGCTGTCCTTGCTCCTAGGGTTCCTGCTGTGCCTAAGATGGGTAGTGTTGGTGACTGGGAGATGGCAGCTGAGTCCCAGGTAAGTTGCAGTTTATTCTTTCCTCTCTTGAGATCAGATCCACTCTCATATTGGGCCTCAATACTCTTCCTTCCCCCACACTTTTTTTCTTTCTAGGGTATTCACCCTGTCTCTAGGTCCATGCTGGAGGACCTTGCCTATAGTATAGATCACTCCCTTGCTTCCCCGTCCTCTATTCTTCTTCCATTTTCACGTTGCCCCTTTGACACAAACCTCATCCTTGGAAAACCTTGAGATCCTTTAGTAATTTGTCTTGGATTCATCCCTTTGGACCTTAGCTCTCTCTGTTATGCCGGATGTGCAGGATAATTGTCCGTGAGTTACAGATCCTGACTGGGGGGACCTTGGGTTGTTTCAGGGGTCGATAACAGATGAGGACGCGTCATTGTACTTCTCTGCAAGCCATGGGAACCCTGCTCAGAAGGCTGTCTGCAAGCATGCCTCAAGAGAGAGTTATGGAAGTGAGCTGTCACTGGGTGAGGACTGATTCCTCTTGTAATTGAGAAACCCTGTGTTCTAGTGCATTTTGTTCTCTGATAGCTCTTTGGGTGCCATTCTAGGGAATCCAGTGCTTGTGTGATTAGGACTGAGACTCTGCTATGCACCTTCGGTGGAAGAGGCTTATATCCAGCATCATTGGTAGCTACCCATCCCCAGGTCTTGCACGGGGAGGGGAGAGTGTCCTTGCATTCCGTCATCACATTCCCTTCTTCATAATAGCTTAGCCAGGTTTCATCATTTGTATCATTCCCAATTGTGTCCCATGTCTTCATGTGTTTCTCAAGGAAATTGTTGTCAGCTATATTGTCTTTATAAAGACAGCAATAGCTTCTTTCGTGGTTAATTGATAAGATTTTGGTGCTTTGTGTTTCTCTGCTATTTTGGCATTTCTCCCAGGGTTGCTTCAAATTCTTTGAGGTAACTATGTGATGTAGGAAAATGAACAGTGGGCATGAAGTCAGAAGACTGTCACTAAACATATATCCAAGGAACAGAAGCTTTAAGACATAATACCCATAGATGCAGAATTCTACTTTTTAAAGATTTACAGATCACAAAGTTTGTTTACTCTTATTCAGATACATGCTGTTACATATGTACAGGTGATCTTGTGGAAAAAGCACAGAGAACCCTAGGAATTAAAGCTCTAGTGACTAGCTGTTGGGCCATGGACACATCACTTAACCTCTCAGGTCCTCCGTTTCTCTGTCTGTAAATAAGGAAATTGTTTCCTAAAGGATTTCCAAGCAGTAGTCTATGACTACTCAGAGCTACCAGATTGGTGGAGGTAGCTGGCTCTTAGAATCATAACATTTTAGAACTGCAAGGACTCTTAAAGGCCACTTTGTCCAGCCTATATCTGTATATCTCCTATATCTGTATAACAGTCCTGTCACATGGTCATGGTCTTCTTGTCTGTGCTAATGGGGAGACTGACTGCTGCCTGAGGAAGCCCACTCCAAATCTTGGTGGCTCTAATTGTTAGGAAATCAGTCTCTCTCTTTCTGTCTGTCTGTCTCTCTCTCTCTCTCTCTCTCTCTCTCTTTCTGTCTCTCTCTTTCTCTCTCTTTCTCTCTCTCTCCCTCTCTCTCTCTCTCCCTCTCTCTCCTTCCCTCCCTCCCTCCCTGTCTCCTTCCCTCCCTCCCTCCCTGTCTCCTTCCCTCCCTCCCTCCCTGTCTCCTTCCCTCCCTCCCTCCCTGTCTCCTTCCCTCCTTCCTTTTCCCCCCTCCCCCCATCTCTCTCCTTCTCTCTCTCTCTCTCTCTCTTCCTCCTTCTCTCCCTGCATTTCCTTATTCATTCATCTATCTATCCCCATTTATTTATTTACTATTGGGTCAAAACCAGCCTCACCTCTACCTTCACTGATTTCTTTTGATTTCCCTCTAGGTCCAAGGGGAACAAGTCTAGTCCTTCTTACCCATGTTAGCCCTTTAGATCCTTACAGACTGTGTGAACAAGAGAGTTCAGGCCTCCCTTAGCTAAGTCTTCTCTTCTTTAGGCTAAATAGATATTGCTTCCACTAACCCTCCAGTAGTTTGGCATCCACTTACCCCACCAGTCTTGCTGCCCTGCTCTACACACACTTCAGTTTGTTAGTGTCATTTCTAAAACAGGACAGAGTATGTTGGGACTGCTACCTCTTGCATTCTTCCTAATGTAGCCCAACATTGTTTTTCTGGTAGCCAGGACAGATCATTACCTCATAACAAACTTTCAGGTTCTGAAAACCCCTAGATATTTTTCATATGAACTGTTGCCTAGCCGTATCTCCCCCATCCTGTGTTTGTGCAGTTGATTTTTTGAATCCAAGTACAAGATTTAAAATTTAGTTAACTTAAGTGCTATAGTGGATCTGAGATCAATGTGGAAATGCCCTTCAATGATACAGATTTCATTCTTTCCATACCTTTTCATCCAGCACATTTCTTGTCTATGTCTTTTTGTAATTTCTCAATAGGATTCTGGTCATTCAGTTACCTCTGAATTCATTTAACTGTGTTCTCTAAAGTGGGGACTGTGGTTTAATCCCAAAGAGATAATGGTATGTGATTAGCCAGTTAGTGGAAAGATAGCTCATGTTCTACTCTGCCTGAGGTATCCAGTTGTTATGCTTATCTCCAGTACAAATACACCCACTCTTATCTTTCCACACTTCCCTACCTTTCCCTTTCCTTCCACCGTGCAAGATCCCATTTTCCCTTCTGAGTTGGGCCTGCTCCCTGGCCCCTCACAGCAGCAGCTGCGCAAGGGGAAAACTTCCCCAAGGTCCCAGCATGCCAACCCCTTTTCCCCCAGATTACCTCATACCTGTGGTTGTGCCCCTTGGTGGGGAGGTTCTGTGCTTCAGGGAGCTGACCAATAAGTAAGACCTCCTCTCTTCCCTTTTCATTTTGGGTGGGACAAAGTGAGTTACATAGGATGAAGGGGCATGGATTGATTGTGATCTGGATTTATCATATCATTATTAAATTAAATCTTACCACAGTGCCTGGCATATAGTTAATTCTCAATAAATGGCTATTCCTTCTTCCTCTTACTTTCTTGAAAACCCACCTTTTTTCCAAACTCCGCTTTTACTGCTGAGGGTGTCTAGATGCTTCCAGTCACCGAGACAACTTCAGTGTCATTCTTGGCTCCTAACTCTCACTCCCTGTATGCAGTTAGTTACCCAGTCTTGTCATTTCTTTTTTCATAACATCTCTCAGGTGCGTCTCCTCTTCCCTAATGCACCACCATTCTAGTTAAGGCCCTCATCATTTCTCACCTGGACTGTTGCAGAAGGCTCCTAATTGGGCTCCCTGATTCAAGTCTTGGCCTTCTTACCTTCTGCAATCTGTTCTTCATACAGTTGCTAAAGTGATTTTCAGGTTTGACCATGTTACTCCCCTACTTAGTAAACTCCCTTGGTTCTCTACTGACCCCAGAACAAAATAATATTTCACTTTTTTCTAAAATGTCGATTTTTGTGAGTTTTATAATGTACTTAGTTATTCATCTAGTAGTAATTTATATAAATTGTAACTAAATACACACATTGGGGGTTATGTGCTATCAAAAAGTTTGGAGGCCACTTGTTACCACCAGAAAATCTCGAGACACATTGTCATTTTCCTTGTGGAAGACCAGGCATTTCCTTGAATTACCAGGTTAATATATTAGCGATTATCAAAACTATCTGGTTTGGATTAAACAAAGATCAGTGGTATAGAAAAGAGAATCTATAAATATGATCAGTCATGTTATCCTGCCAGAAAAAAGGAAGTGAGTTCATTAGTATGGCATAACTTGTTTTTGATGAACCCTTGGTGTCACCTCTTCTCTTTCCAAGTGCTTCCAAGCCATTCCTTTAATAATATTTCTTATCATCTCCAGATTAGATTAGTATGCTTTCTAAGTCTTTAAGATCCCAAGAGCATGCTTGCTCAATTGAGGCATTGACCAATAAGGGAATATCTTCCTTTGTTTGAGTGGCGCCAGCCTATTGCATCGAGGTCTCTTATAATAACTCCCTTCTCAGACTTTTTCACTAGCTGTTTTTCTTTTTCATAGCTCCTTATTAAGGTGAGTCTCCTCCAAGAGTCTGTCACAAGAATCCATCCAGCGCAGTCCTCGCTTAAGAATCCCCCTGTCCTGTGCTTTCTCAAACCCTCCTACAGATTCAGTCCTCATGTCCTCTCTCTTTCAGTCTCTCTTTCTAGCTTTGGCCTTTCTGAGCTCCCAGCGTGTCTTTCTGTCTGCATGTCCTGCCAGCCCCTTACTTCTCTTTCTTTCTTCTCTGTTTTACTGGGGTCCCATTTATCACTCCTCGTTGTAAAACCTTGATATATCATTGACTATAATATGTCTAATTAGTTTGTTCATTTCTCCTGTCGCTGTGTCATATCCCTCTAGATTTCTTGAGGGCAAGGAGTTATCTTATCTCATCTTGCCTCATCCTGTCTATATCTTCAGTCCAATGTTCTGCTCTCCATCATTATAATCTAAGGGACAAGATCAGGGGTTCTTATAAATCTGGGTCTGTTTAGCAACTTAAGCACAGTGCCAGGCAAATAGTAGGGTGCGTAGAATGTGCTTTACAAATGCTTGTCAGCTGACTGGGAACGTGGGTCTTTTAAAATATTTTGATAACTGCATTCTGATAAAATTTGTTTCTTAAAAAATCCCATATATTTAATATGTTTAAAAATTTTCTGAGAAGGATTCGTCCCCAGGCTTCACCAGATTGCTGAGAGGACACAGAAATGGTTAAGAGCCCCTGGACTAGAGGCAGGAATGATCTAAAAGTTGTTTCCCTTTGGCCCTGAGACAAGTTTTTATATTTAATGTTTGGATAAAGAGGCTTCTGTGGGGGTTGGGTGGCTGCTAGGTGATCTTCAAGGCCCTTTCTAGTTAGTTCTAAGCCTTCTGCATCCTAATCTAAATTTTATTCTCAGTGCCTCATGATCATTTTTGATCACCTCATTAATGTAAGGAAACTTACTGGATTCTCTGTCTTTCTCTTTCAACTTCCTGACTTTCCCCAGCTCTTTTCCTAGGCAGTTTAGTGGTGTAGTGGGTAGAATGCTGGGCCTGGAATCAGGAAGACCCGAGTTCAAATTCAGCCTCAGACATTAATTCTGTGACTGTAGACAAATCTCTCAACATGTGCCTCAGTTTCTTCATTTGTAAAATAGGAATAATAATAATAATAGTACCTATAATAGGGTTATGAGGATTAAATAAGCTAACATGCATAAAGTATTTTGTAAACCTTAAAGTACTGCATAAATATCATCATCATCCAGTGTGTGTTTTGTGCTGCTCACAGGCAGATTCACCTTTCTGACTAATTCACAGTTTAAGTTTGCTAAAAGTTTGTCAGGTGTTGAGGTTCCTAGGGCTTTTCTCCATGTTTTTTTCTGTAAGAAGAGTGAATTGACTAGGAGCTAAGTTGTAATTGGGAGGAGCACCAGGGAGGTGCCAAGAGTGCTCTGGAGAGTCATACTGTGGTTTGTCCATAGGGCTTAATGGAAAAGTCCTTGCAGAGCTGCCTAAGTTCAGTTATTTCATTAACCACTGGCCATGTTGATTGGTAGAGGGATCAGATCAAGAATCTGTAAAATTCTCATACAGAAGAAATTATCAGGCTTAATATAATTTTCCTGTTAGAAGTTTCCTTACCAGACCAAAGGTTCTTTTTCTTGATCCTGTGAAAATCTGGTCCTTGCTGGCAGCTTTCTTCCTTCAGTGTTGCTGCACCCTTGGCTAAGCATTAAATAAGCCCTTGGGCTACTGGGTGTCACCTGGGATTGCTGCTTATTTTCTGTTACCTGCTTGCCAGGATGAGGTACCCACCCCTGCCAGGCTGGATTATCTTAGTCTGCCTGAGTTTTGATCCATGAAATCTGGCACAGGAATGACACAGTCTTTTTTTAACAGAGGAGGAAGCTCAAAAGAGTGGTGTTCAGGCCTGTGGTTTCATCATTATAGGGAACTCCTGGTGAGGAAATTCCCTCCCCCAGGGAACAAAGGAAGAGAGCAAGCATCGATTAAGCACCTGGTGTACTGGTGGCAGGCTCTTTGCTAAGCATTTTACAATATCATCTCATTTGAGCTCTCCTGAAGCAGATCAGCTCCTTCCGTACAACTTCTGGTCTTAGTAAGATGTGCTCAGTCACACAACCAGGACAGTGCAGAGGGAAAGCCTGACCGACAGCAGGCCTTCTTGACTGGGGCTTACTCACTTCCTTATACCACACTGGCTCTCTTTAAAAAAAGTTAGGATAGTAAAAACACAAACAAAAAGGACCTGAAAATGAGTTTGGCTCATTTTCATTTTAAAGACTGAGTGTTTTTAAACAATAAATAAAGCGATTTTAAGTTTTTCCTGTTAACGTTCCTGTGAGGCCTGTCAGGTATTGTCTCAGCAGCGCTTCTGTCCAGCCAGGTGAAATAGTCCAGGCAGCGCACATGTTTTGTTCACTTTTTCTTTTCAGTGTGAGTGACTGGACTGATTTTTCAAATAATTATGGCTTTCCTGGAGAAGCTTTGGATCTCTCTTCAAATCTGATATTTCTCATCTATATGTTACAATAATACACAGTTCCTAGACAGATGCAACTCAGAACAAGTGACATTTTGTTCAGCTGGGTTGTGTGCTTTCTAAGAATCAAAGAGCAGTTAAACCCAGTGAGCTTGTGTTCTTAGAACCTCTGTCAGGGGTGTGTGTGTGTAAAGATGGTTTGTTTTGAGGTCATCCATATTTCTCATCTCTTTTATCAATACAAAATTATTGATTATAGGGCAGAAGAGGAGGAGTACCCAATTCAAATGTTTAAGTACAGACTGTGCAACCAAGTCCTTGTCTTCACAGAGTTTACAAAGGAAATAAGCATTTAAATAGTGTCTACTGTGTGCTCAGTGCTTTTTATTATATATCTATTACCTCATTTGAGACTGTAAAATCTGTAACTGAGACTGTACAACCTGAGACTGTAAACCTAATGAGAGGTAGGTGCTATTATTATCCCCCTTTTACACTTGAGGGAATGGAAGCAAACAGAATAAGTGATACGCTCAGGGTTCTACAGTTTTTAAGTGACTGAGGCTGTATTTGAACTCAGATCTTCTTGACTCCAGGCCCAGCACTCTGTCCAGTTTGTTATCAGCCGCTTCATGGGGGATGTGCCACATTTACACATAACTAGAATAAAAAACAAAGCAGATGTGTATTTTTGTTGTTTACTTGTTTCAGCCATGACCCCATTTGGGATTTTCTTGGCAAAGATGCTGGACTGGTTTGCCATTTCCTTCTCCAGCTCATTTTTCAGATGAGGAAACTAAGGCAAACAGGGTTCGGTGACTTGCCCAAGGTCACCCTGCTAGTAAGTGTGTGAGGCCATATTTGAACTCAGGAGGATGAGTCTTCCTGACTCCAGGAAGTGTGCGCAACATCCCACACTCAGACACTACCACCTTTGTATGAAAAGAAAGGCAGTCCATTCCCATATTAGTTATCTGGAACTGATATTGGTCGTCACACTTGATTTGAATTGTGTTGTCTTCGTTTATAGTATCATTTTGTATATTTCTCTTCAAGTTCTACTTTTTGTTTTGTGTCAGTTCATACAGGTCTTCCCATATTTCTCACGTTTGTTCCTTGTGACAGAAGAGCATTCTGTTTCATTCATCCATTGTTTAACCATCCCCCAGTCAATGGGTCCCTCTTTTGTTTCCAGTTTGTTTTTTGCTCCAAAAGTACTATTATGAGAATTTTTGGTCTATATAAGAATTTTCTTTCTACCATTGACCTCCTTCCACCTTCCTCATTTACACTGGTGCTTTATTGTGCCATATCTTTTTTTTTTTTTTGCTTTATCTGTTTTAATCAGAAGCAGTCAACAAACTTTTATTAAGGGTCTGTTATGTGCCAGGTGCTGCGTAAGATACTGGGGATATAAATGAAAAAACAAAGCAATTCCTGCTCTCAAGGAGCTTCTATTCTGTTGAGAGAGAATGGGCTCCTTTAATTTTCTTGTCAATATCTCTAAAATTCTTGTTCTGACTTTTATGATCCTAAATGTAACATCACTTGGGCTCCTGCATTTCCCTTGACAGTACACTCCTTAGAGTTAACATTAACATAGACTGTTATTATGGGTTGCCAAAATATTTGTTCCCTGTATATTCAGAAATAGAATGTCATCTAACTGATTAACCAGGTACCCCAGAAATAAAAGTGTTATATGAATGGAATTTTCTGGTTATTCAGGGATTATTTATCTTCACAACTCTGTCTTTTTAAGATCTTAATGAAAATATTTCAGAAATCTATGTCCACTTTTATTTCTAGGAAAGTTGAAGTATGTGACTGTAATAGAGCTTTTCTTTTCTAAGCGAATATCTTGCAGGACTTCAGAGCTATCCCTTCAGACATGAGTGGTCACTATCTGGGGTGGTGAATAACTGCAGGGTTAGTTGTGTTATGGGAATACAAAGAAAAACAAAAGACAATCCCTGCTCTCAAGGAGCTCATAGCCTATTGAGGAGACAACATGAAAACAAATCTGCACAAACAAGATACAGACAGGAAAAATAGGAATCAGCAGAGGAAGGCACTAGAATTAGAAGGGCTTGGGAAAGGCTTCTTGGAGAAGGTGGGATTTGAGCCAGGATTTGGAGGAAGTCTGGGAAGCCAGGAATTGGAAGATACCTCATTTTTACTAGATCTCCAGGAAAAATTTGTTTTGTCTTTTTTGCATTTTTCTCTTAAAAAGGAAAGTGAAAAAGAAACTGTTTAATTGAAAGTTCTAGCTAGGCAATTACTAGTCAACTAAATTTAAAACCAGAATTATAAGAATCATAGAATTTTAGAGTTGGAAGGGACCTCAGAGATGAGGTTATTTTATAGCTGAGGAAATTGAGACTCTGAGTAGCTCTGAGATCTTCCCAAAATCCTGTAGCTAATTAGTGGCAGAACCATGTTCTGGACTCAGAAGATTCCAGATTTTGAGCTGGAAGGGATGTTAGAGTCATTGGTTCCAAACAGGAAGATGAAGCTCAGAGGGGTGTCTTGGTCAGGGTCATACCAGTTAGTACCACAGGCAGGATTCAAACCCAGATTTTCCTGACTTGAGGCATGTCTTCCAGCTTCCAACCCAGCCCCCAGCTCCCAGCCCAGTGTTCTGTCTCTTGCATCACACTGAGATTTTCCTACAGCTGTTCTAATGAACAATCCATTTCCTTGTTCCCTAAGGCCATATATAGACTTACTTCCCTTGGCATGGTGTGGCTGGCTTGGTGGTGTGACCTGGGTTTGAATCCTTCCTCTGATACCTACTGGCTCTGTGACCTTGGTAAGGTCATTTAACTTCTCACAAAGGATATTGTGTCCAAGTACCTGTCCAACAGGGGTTTTTGTGAAGATGAAATGAGAACTTATGTAAACCTTAAAGCACTTTACACATCATCTATTACCATTACCATCAACATCACCATCGTCATTATTCCTGTGGGGTCATGTTCTGTCTGCCTCTATCAGGGAAAGGGACTGAACTTTGGGTAAGTTTAGGAACCTACACAAACCATCATTTCTCCTTTTTGCCTCCCTGTGAACCGGATTTCCAGTTTTGAAACCTAGCAGGATCTCCCGGCCAGAGCAAGGAAGAGAGCCATGTGTACCAAACTTTCTGGACTCTGGGAAGAGAGAGAACCCTGCAGATCATAGTACATGTGAAGAGCAAGTGAGACTAGGGCAGACCTCCTCCATGAAGGAAGTAAAATCCTGGGAAGAGCAGGAACACTGGGATGTGGAAGATATGAGGGTTACAGGAGTGCACTGGGGCTACGAGGAAACAAAGACTTTCCTTGCGATCCTTGGTGAGTCTCCATTTTCGGAAAAGCTCCGGACCTGTCATCAGAACCGTCCTGTCTACCGGGCCATCTCTGAGCGATTACGAGAGCGGGGTTTCCTGCGAACCCTGGAGCAATGCCGATATAGGATCAAAAATCTTTTAAGAAATTATAGGAAAGCCAAGAGCAGCCACCCCCCTGGTACTTGCCCTTTCTATGAGGAGTTGGACACTCTGGTGAAGGCTCGGGCTGCTGTCAGAACCACAGATGTCTCAGAGAAGGCTGTGGGTCTCCCCAGGTTGGGGGATAGTGATGCTGAGACAGAAGAGCAGGAAGAAGGCAACTGGGAACATGAGGCAGCCACAGAGGCTGTAACAGCTGAAGATTGTAATGGGGATGAGATGGTTGTTGAAGAACCAATCCAGGGGCCCAAGATGATGTCTAGGGGCTCAACCTTTTTCCAAAGTCGTATTGGTAAGAATCTGTTAGGATCCTCGCACCTACCCCTACCCTCAGCTGCTTCATCCCTTTCCCTGTCTCCCCCTAGTGGTCCCCCCAGATTAACCCATATACACATACAAAACAAAGGGTGCGGGGTGGGGTAGCAGGGGGAATAATGAGCTAGTGAAATCAGAAGTGTTACAGTTGGGGCGGCTAGTCAGGAGTACCTGAGTTCAAATCCGGCCTCAGACACTTAAACACAAAAAACTAGCCGTGTGACCTTGGGCAAGTTACTTAACCCCACCTGCCCTCCAAAAAGCAAAAAAAAAAAAAAGTGTTACAGTTGAAGACCTTTAGAGCCAGAAGGGGCCCTAAAGATTATCTTTCAGATTGTAAAGTTTATGAGAGTAAAGGCCACATTTTATCTAAGTGTTATTTATTTCCCAACACTTAGAACAGTTTGCTACACACATTAATGCTTCATAAGTGTTTTTTGAATTGGACTTAGGTGTGCCAGTTCATTTTAGAGTTGTGGGAACTGAGTTTGAGAAGTTGTCACTGGTCCAACATTGCCCAACTCGTTAATATCCTTCAGAAGTTTAGAATAAAAAAATCAACATGGATTAAAGCAACAATAAACATATACAGTATAGACTAGCATTCCCCAGTCTGATGACCCTGGTGTGGCATGAATAAAAGTATTGAAGAGTCCTTTTGGATCATTAAGCTAGATTCTCCCAACATAGATGGCATGTTCGGGCAGTGGGATCAGGTACCATCCAATTCAGTGAACATTAAAGGCATATGTGTGTATGTGTACACAATACTACATACACGTGTATAGAGACATGCATAAATACACGTATCTGTGGCACTATATCTGGCTCATATACATGTACGTGCATGTATTTGTCAGGTACTGTGCAAGGGATGTAAGTACAAAGAATGAAGCAATCCCTACTTGGGGCTTACATTCTGCTAGGTAAATACAGCATAAGCACAGATAAGTAAATAAAGGAGAGAGACAAAAAGATCTGGGCCCACATTTTTGTAACTAGCCACATCTTTGACATGTTTGGGGGCCCAAATTTTGACCTTAGGGCTTAGATAGGCTTTTTTATTTAGGGGAAGTGGGTCTGAGGGGGTGATTTTGCCTGATTGTCAATGATACTCCTTTAATGGGAGAATCATTGGATGTGGATTCTGGTCTTGGCTGTGTCACTGGCTGTTGGATGTTGGATGGTTATTTAATATTTCTGGGCTTCAGTTTCCTGAATATCTTTAAAACGAAAGACTTGAACTAAAATCATGGAATCTTAGAACTGGAAGAGGCCTTGAAGGGGAGCTAGCCCAAAGTACCCTGTCTGAAGCATGAATTCCCTTCTACAACCTTCTTGACAAGTAATTGTCTCACCCCCAGTGGAAGGCCTTCTCTAGAGGGGAATGCATTTGTTAGCTAATCTAGCAGGTCCCATCCAGATTTAAGTGTTGATTCTTTTTTCCTTACCTTCAAAATTCCTCATATATTCGACAGGCCTTTATCCCTAGGTTACCAGGCATCAACCAGAATGATCCTTTCTAGGTTTGAGAGCTCTAAAACCTTCTCTTCTGGTAGCAGGTGTGCACTGGAGCTATGAAGAAACTAAGACTTTCCTTGCCATTCTTGGTGAATCTCCATTCTCCAAAAAACTTCAGACCTGTCACCAGAACAGCCAAGTGTATCGTGCCATTGCTGAGCGGTTGCGTCAGCGGGGTTTCCTCCGGACACTAGAACAGTGTCGCTACAGGTTCAAAAACCTTCTACGAAGTTATCGGAAAGCTAAAAGTAGTCAGCCCCCAGGGGTTTGCCCCTTTTATGAAGAGCTGGACACTCTCATGCGTGCACGAGCAGTTCTCAGAAGTGCTCGCCTCCCAGAAAGGCCAGTGAGGAGGGAAGCTGAAGAACAGAACCAACAGGCCTGGAGAAAGGAGGAGGAGGAGGAGGAAGAAGAGGAAGAAGAATCAGCCAAAGAGGATGGGTGCAGTGATGTGCCAATCCAGCATTTTAAGACCCTTGACACTGCAGCTCCATATAAAAGCTGCATTGGTAAGCTTTTCCCTGTACATTGGGCAGCCATGGGCCTGGCCTAATGGAAATAGCATTGGACTGAGAATCTAAAGGTTAGGAGCCTTATTCCAGCTCTGGTAATCACTGTGATCTTAAGCTCTTGTCACTGCCTCCATCTTCCCAAATGTTACATGGGCATAATTTCTGCCTTAGAAGAAGCCCTTTATTGTAACTATTGAGACAGCATACTGTAGTGGAGGATAACATGCTACCCTTGGACATAGGAAGACCTGTGGTCAGATCCTGCCTCAGACACTTCCTAGTCATGGAATCCAGACCAAGTCACTTCACATTTCTGTGCATCAGTTTTCTTACCTGTAAAATGAGGGGGTTGGACTTGATGGCCTCTTTTGTCCCTTCTCTCTCTAAATCCATGATTCTGTGATGTCTAGGCCCTTAGACTCTTCTGGCTCTCTCAGTCCACTATTCCTGTTCTGACTTATGTCCCTCCTTCATGTGTAGTCCTGACCATTGAAATAACTTAACTATGTAACCAGCCATCTCAACAGTGTAGTCCCTTCTACTCTTCAGTTGTATGTTCCATTTTCCTTCCTCTGTTCCTGCCCTGATGGCGCTCAGTGTGGCCTCACCTTCACCATCTGCCTTCTTCTCTCAGGCTGCTGAGCATTCTCAAAGGAAGTCATGAAGCTGTGCAAAAGATGATTATAAATTCCTGTCACCTAATTTCTCCTGTCTCATTGTGTGGCACACCTTTTATTCATTTCTGATGAACTTTTTATTGCATTCCATAGGGCAGCAATTCAAAGCCTTTGTTTTAGTCCCCCACTCTACCCTACCTCTTTTCCTCATGGCTGTTGGTATTGTCTTCTTTTTTACTGAGAAGATTTAAGGCTGTCTTCCATAGGTTATCTTACTTGCCATCCTCACCATCGTGGAACCTCCGTAGTTACTTATCTTTTACTCTTTCCCTTCACTTATCTAATGCTAAATCCCACTCATACTTGAGTCTATCCTGTCTCATCTTTTCCCCCATCCATTCAGTTATGCTTATATTCTGGCTCTTCTGTGCCTAAAATGAACCTGTCTCCTATCTTAAAAAATCTTTCCCTTCATCCAGATACTCCCTCACTGCTAAACATGAAGAATAGTTTTTACTCTTCTGCTTGTACTTCCTTCCTTTAAAATTCTTCATCCTGGCTTCCATCTCTAATGAAATTGCTCTTTTCAAGGTCACCAGTAACCTTTTAATTATGCCATTTGGCAGCATTTGATCTTATTGATGCCTTGATGTTCTTTCCTTCCTCACTTTTTATAATGCTCTTTTCTCCTAGCACTTCTCCCTCCAGGGCTGCATCTTCTATGTCTCTTCTGGTTCATCTTGTTCCTTTACTCTTTCCACAACCTCTTTTGGGACTCTTTTTCACTCTCATGACTTTAATGGGGAAGTTATCTCTGCAGATAAATCCCAAGTCCATATATCCAGTTCTGATAGCTTTCCTAAGCTCCATCCCCACATTTTTAGCTGCCTAAGCTATAATGATAGCACCTCAAAACATAACATGTCTGAAATGAATCATACCTTTTCCTAAGATCTTCCCCTTCTTCCAGATTTCCAATTATTCTTTGTGGCTCCACCATCTTCTGTTATTTAGCATCTTCTTTGAATCATCCATCCTCCCACCTCCCAATCCAGTCAGTGGTCAAGTCCTCTCTTCATAGTATCTCTCAAATTTACCTTCTCACAGTGCTTACATCGCCACCATCTTCTTACTTCCGCATGGACTATGT
This sequence comes from Pseudocheirus occidentalis, assembly GCA_028646575.1. Lineage (NCBI taxonomy): Eukaryota > Metazoa > Chordata > Mammalia > Diprotodontia > Pseudocheiridae > Pseudocheirus > Pseudocheirus occidentalis. The sequence goes on from CM053596.1 coordinate 53,667,203, forward strand.
GGTGGTCTTCTTGTGAATCTCACTACATCCAGTTTCTGCCTCTTCCAAGTCATCTTTCAAATGGCTACTGGAATTGTCTTCTACTCTGAGTCTGAGCATGTCATTCACCTGCTCAAAAAAGCTTCCATGGCTTATTGTGATGGGATAAAGTGAGGACCTGGCATCTGAAACCTTAGATAGTCTAGCCCTGGCTTACCTTTCCAGCTTTGTTGTAAATGAATTCTCTTTACCCATTCTTCATGTAAGCCAGACTAGACTGCTAACTGTTCCTGGATTTCATCTTCTCTTCATCTTTTCCCTCAAAGTCAGGCCATCCCCTGTTCCTGAATACCCTTCTTCTTCACTTCCTCCTACTAAAATCCTAGCTGAGGTGCTCCCTTCTCCATGATATCTTACCTTACCCTCCTAGCTGAAAGTAATCCATTCTCTCCTCAGATTTTTCCAATTACTTTAGGCCTTGCTTTTTGCCTTGATCCCATATTTGTGTCATACTTATTTTTGTACTTATTTTATCATTCCTTGTGACATACATATTTTTGTACATATTTATCCTCCCTGATAAATTGTAGACTCCTGAGATGTCATGGAAAGAGAGCCAGGTGACTGACTTGGGAATGCTTGGGTTCAAGTCTTGTCTATAACATCTGTTGGCTGGGGTAGCCGAGGCAGTCAGTGCCATGGGCAGCTCTCTAATATTGTTAAGTTGCAGATCAGGTACCAGCCTGTATTGTTAGAGGGAATTGGAAATTCCCTACACTAGTGAAATCACAGGCCCAGACTTAAAATCATGTAAGCTCCTTGAGGGCAGAGGTGGTTGGTTGTCTGTCTTTCCATTCTCAGGACCTAGTATAGCAAGCACGTAATACATATTTGCTTAGTAGGAATGGACTCAAGTGGCCAGTTACTCATACAGTCTCCTCTTGCATCCTTATAAATGAATCAGTGTCCATCTGTGGGAGTTAGGTGGTTTTCTTTCATCTAGTCAGCCACCAGTAAGTCACAGAGCAGAAGCCTTCAGAGTTCTGAGGGGCATGGCTTTTATTAACCTAAGCCAGCAAATATGATCATAGGGTCAGGAGGGCATTTAAGATTTGTTCCAAAAGGAATTTATTAGATCCTGGAATAGAAATCATGCTTAAGACCTCTCCAGAGGGCCCCATACTTCCTTAAAGAGTCTCTTTAAGCATTTTCCTTCTAATCTATATAGGCTAATCAAAGTTTTGTAATTAGATCTCATTATGATATTCCCTGTTAGTCTTCTAAGCAAAATTACTTCCTCATTCCCTGTCCTAGTGTGATTTTCGAAGTTTAGACAAAGAGCAGAGTCAGACCGATTTCAAAATATGAATATTGAATTTCTACTCAGTAGAACACTTTTTCAAAAACTTTACAAAAAAGACATAGAAGACACAACCCTTGCCCGTGAGATGCTTAAAAAAATTGGGTTTTTGAAAACCCAATTGAAAATATGGATCCACACAGGTGAATCTGAATTTTTTAAAATGGATATCTTTTGTTTTTATATCACCTACATTTTTCCATGTATCCTTGCCCTTTCCTGCTCCCATAGAGTCATCTCTTATAACAAAGAATAAGAAAGAGGGGAAAAATAGTTCAGCAAAACTAAAAAGACACATAACCCAAGCCTGGCATTATATAGGCAGTGTTGTATACTCATAGTCCCCAAGGAGTGGAGATTTTCAGGGTATTCCTTTTCAAAGAAAGGAGGGAGGTTGCAATCAAACTAACACCTCTAGTTTAATTTTAATATTCTTCCTTCTTCTCCATGTATTTCCCCCGCTCCCTGTTTCTTTATTCACTATCACAGTATATTTCTATTCCACCTTTTCAGGCATGAAGTGGGAGAACAAAGAACAAAATTCAAAGCAGGGAGTTTCTGAGGAGCTGCATGAGACATTATCAAAACATTTTGAAGAAGATGGTCACCAGCCTGTTTGGGGGAAAGACAGTGAAGATGAATATGAATCATCAAGACATTGTGAAAGTCCTTCAGAGGAACAGTGGGAAAAATGTGGTTCTGAAGAGGATTTAGAAAAATTAATAGATCATCAGGGACTGTACCTAGCAGAAAAACCCTACAAATGTAATACATGTGTGAAAAGTTTCAGTCGGAGCTCTCATTTCATTGCACATCAGCGGATCCACACAGGTGAAAAACCGTACAAATGTCTTGAATGTGGGAAAAGCTTCAGTGACCGTTCTAACCTCAATACTCATCAGAGAATCCATACTGGAGAGAAACCATACAAATGTCTTGAATGTGGAAAAAGCTTTAGTGATCATTCAAACCTAGTCACCCATCAGAGAATCCACACAGGAGAAAAACCATATAAATGTAATGAGTGCTGGAAAAGCTTCAACCAGAGTTCAAATCTTATTAAACATCAGAGAATCCACATGGGAGGAAATACTGACAGATATAATGAGCATGGGGAAAGCTTTGCTAATAATTCTTCTTTGAGGGCACATTTGAACATGGAGAAGACTTCTGAGCAGCTTGAAGGAGAAAACAATTTTAGTATGAACTTAACCTGTCCTGGGTCCCAAAGAGCTGATTCTGGAGAAAAATCCTTTGAATGTCATGAATGTGGAAGGAGTTTCAGCAAGAGCTCAGCCCTTACTAGTCACCAAAGAATCCATACAGGAGAGAAACCTTATGAATGTGCAGAATGTGGGAAAAGCTTCAGTAAGAGCTCAACCCTTACTAACCATCAAAGAGTTCACACAGGTGAAAAACCATATAAATGTGTTGACTGTGGGAAATGCTTCAGTGAACGTTCAAAGCTCATCACTCATCAGAGAGTTCACACAGGAGAGAAACCATATAAATGTCTGGAGTGTGGGAAAAACTTTCGGGACCGTTCCAACCTTATTACTCACCACAGAATTCACACAGGAGAGAAACCATATAGGTGTGGTGAATGTGGGAAATGTTTCAACCAGAGCTCAAGCCTTATTATACACCAGAGAATCCATACTGGAGAGAAACCCTACAAATGTAGTGAGTGTGGAAAAGACTTCAACAATAGTTCACACTTTAGTGCCCACCGGAGAACACACACTGGACATAAAGTTATGTAGGAGAGAAAAACCAACTGTTTGTTTTAATTTTCAGGCATCATATGATATACTTGCTAAAAAAGTACTTTTTTAAGCTTTAGGCTCAGTTCATCCCAGGGAAACAATACTGGCGTAAAGCCAAGCAGCTTGGATGTGAATTTTAAAACTCTTAACGAGTTGAACATTAAAACACATTTCATAAAAATAGTTTTGCTTTTGTGTTGGCAACCCTTCCCCTTCCCTCCCCCTTCAAACGCGTATTTCTTAGGCCAGCCTTACCTTGGCTAATGAAAAATGTTGGAGCTAAGCAAGTAACTTTACAAGTCCAGACATGAATTACTGGTTTAATAGAGACAAACCATTAGTATGGGAACTTTTTCACTCATTTCAGGAATCATGTATGGAATTGAAGCAATAAAAAAGTATTACCACATTATCACAGATTTCTGATTTTTAGCAAGCCTAAAGCACTTAATAGGAAACATTTCAACCTCACATCGCAACCTTATAAGGCAATCAGAATTTTTTCCTTCTGTTTATAAATGGGATTAAAACAAAAGTCCTGAATGTAGCTCAGATGTTGTTAGCACAACAATAGAATCCATAGAGAAAAGCTTGCTGAAAACAGCTTTTAGTCTGGTGGAAACTGGGCTCAGTGGGGATATGAGACTGGAACTCATTTCTGTGCTTGGTGCCATGCTAGCAAAGCCTTGGCTGAGTCATTATGGGGAGGCCCAAGGGGGGTTTTTTTGGTCTGTTTTTTAAACTAGTGATGGTAGTGGTCCATGAATTTAGGTATTTCTACAGAGTATGGGACTGCATATTCTCCATGCCAACTTGTTTTGGAATTCTGCCTAGGAACAAAGATAATGCCTAATTATTTTAGTTATCTTAATAAAGTAGAATTTAGTCCTTGTGATTGTCTTAAAATAATTAAGACAAAGATGAGTAGTTGGTGGAGGATCACACTGATATGTTGTGTGCAGATGGATTTCTCCATTCCCATTCTTCTACCTTACTGAGAGAATTGTTTCCTGAGTACTAATTGAAATTTGGTGGAATCTTTGTGGTCCGAGCCCTGTTGGAAATGAAGAAACTTGTTTGTGTGATGGAAAATCAGGAATACCATCATCCAAAGTTTGGGGTGACTCAGATGCCTTCCAAAATAATTGCTAATGGAACCGATAGGGCAGAGGAATTGAACAACTAGTTTTTACATTACATTGAACGTTACATTACATTGAACAATTAGGAATTGAATAACCAGTGTACATGAAAAGGATCATGAATCTCAGTCATTTCTTTTTTTTGGTTCCTGAGCAATGCCATTTTGAGACAATTTGTAATTCTTCTGGGGTCTCAAGGAAGCTTGGGATGTTTGGGGACCTTCATACAGGTACTGTTCCTGGAACATGGACAATGAGATGTCATTGTAGATTTCCAATGTCAATGACTCACTTAGTCTTAGCCTTCAGTAGATGCTGGAGAGCGCTGGCAAGTTAAGATGTGTTTATAGACACCACTGTGCCCTCACCCAGTTAGCTCCACACAGGGTAGTCTAGGAGTCTCAAGATCTGTTGCTGGGAACTTAACTCCTAAAAGTCTAGCGATTCATTGCCAGTTTTTGGAAATTAATTGACATATCTTCAAAATATTTCTTAAACTCTCAGCTTTTAAAAAAATATTTTACTTCAGTTTTGCTTAACAGATTAATGTAATCGTCTACCCCTTGGCTACATATATTAACTTGAAAACAAAAAGGAAAAACCCCACCTGATCTCAGAGAGAGGAGTTTCCTACCCTTAAAAGAATCATCTAGTTCTGGTCAAAAGAACAAAATATACATACACACCCACATCATCTCACCTTGTGACAAGCTTTTTCAGTGTTTCTGTAGGTAGCTGATGTGGAATCTGATGTAGGCACCAACCGCAGCATGGGAAGAAGGGTGAGTGGAGACTGCTAGCCAGGAAAGCTTCCAGCAGCTCCCCCAATTCCTTTCCTTCTCCTTATGCCTCTGCTTCAACATCTTCCTGACTGAGAGACCATCCTGGAATAATTTTATTCCTGGTACCTGTAGAAAATGGTGCATGAGTCCAAGGTTTGAGATTGCTCCAAGAGAATAGTTGTTAATGGTGCCTCTCCTCATGAGCATTCCTCAGAGCCTCAGTCCTTTCCAGATACTGACATTGAGTGGCTTCTTTTAAGAGCGTGGTCACAGACTCCTCTGTCCCCCCCCCCCCCCCGCCTTTATACACCTGACTCACATAGAACAGGGAACACATGGCTCATTCTGGGCTCTGTGCCCTTGTGGAGGAATGACAACAATCTGGATGAATGATAGTGATATGGGAAATTAGTAGTTAAGAAGATGGCTTCTGGGACTGGGATTCAGATTTCTTGGCCATGACTTAAAATTTAAGAAAGTCAGACTTTATTTGTGGGAGGGGGCCCTAGGTTTATGGGGAAACATTACTGTTTTTCTTACTACGTCATTTCATGAGATGCTTTGCTTTTAACCATGTCTGCTGGCTGACTACTAAAGGTAAACACACAGATGGATAGGGGTTTGTGAGCTGGAGTTTCAGATGGGAATCCACAAAGTATCTTGAAACGGGTTGTCATTCCCTTGGGGACATACCTGTAAGTTGGGGCCCTGAGGTGCTACACAAAATGTGTGGGGAACATAAAGTATTGGGTGCCTCATCCTTTGTTCATTATAGTTAACTAGACAACGGGTCAATCCTGCAGGAACAAGTGGGCTTTTAAATGTGTGTAGCAATGAAACGTTTCCCCCATAAACCTTGTGCCCCCTCCCACAAACCATATCAGTGAGAAGAATGAACACACTTGGAGAGGTATATGTATAGGGATCATATGTGGCCAGGGCACCTGTGTAGAAGAGTATCTAATGTGTGATCAGGGAACACTTATCCAGGGATATATGTATACATATATATATCACACATACATACATACACACATATACAGGAAGTATGTATGTCCAGGGTACATGTGTGGAGGAGTGCACACCTGAGGAACATATAGCTAGGTCATATACATAGAAGAGCAACTCATGTTGCTGCTCTCTTCTAGTACATATCAACAAAATGGCAGACTGTATATTTTCTCCAGTTTCAAAGATACCAAGAACGGAGGAAAGTTTTTATTGGCAGTAGGGGTCCTAGAGATCGCAGTGGAGACTGGGGTGGGGGGGAGAGAAGGTACAGCAGTAGAGTATAGGGTCTGTAGACTAAATTGGACAGGAGTGTGGGTTAGATGTTTTAAACTAGGTAGGCTGTGGTTTAAATCACTTCCATTTCTGTCTTTGCATCCCCTTTGTATCCCCAATACATCTGTTGGATTCAACTGAATCACACAGGCTGGAGGAAGAGGAAATTGGGATTTACTAGACACGGTAGGGGAGCGGGATGTAGGTAGGGAGAAGCTTGTTGAGGCTACCTTGTAGCCTCAATGTTCTAAGCAGAATGTTGATATCATCAGCTTTTGCTGATCATTAAAGCAGGAGTGGATTTCTATCTTGTGGAGGCTGGAAGGGTCTTGATTACGGAAGGTAAAAAGTTTCTATGCTGGAGGTTATTTAATACTGATGTTGCAGATAAGGAAAATGTGGTTTATAGGGGTTTGGCGATTTGTCCAAGTTTACACAAGTAAGGGTCAGAGGCAGGACCTAGGTCCTCTGACTCCAGTGTATATAACACATGACATCATTCATGCATGAGTGATGTAAAAGCTTGTCAGAAATTTTAAGAAACTGTTGGCAGTTTACAAATGTTGCCAATGTTGCCTTGGAGCTTGATTTGAAAAGAAAATTCCAGATGGTACAACTGTAAAAACACTGTAAAAATTTGGGTATTATGTAGGATTGACTTCCTCCCTCCCTCAAACATAACTGGAATCATCAGATCATAGGTTTAGAGCTGGAAGAGACCTTCAAAGTCAAGAAATAGAGGCTTGCCAACCAAAAAGTGTTTCAGTATTAGGACCAGCATTAATGGTATTCTTACGATTTTCTCATAACCATTCAAATGCTATCTAAATTCTTCTACCCTATAATTGTTATCATCCAAACCACACAGATCAATAAATTCAATTTTATTAACATAACAAAAAGAACAGGCAGTACATTCACCATAGTCTAAGGCATTCTTTGAGGGTAACACGAGGAAGGGGAAATGAGTTTCACTTTCTACATTTCCCATTTCCAGGGTTAAGATGTTTCTTTATACATTCAGACCAAACCCTGAAGTTTCATTTATTAATCAGCATTTGTCCTTACAAGCCCAGTTCTGCTATCACCAGAAAATTCCAAGTAAAAAGACCTGGCAGCATTAGAGGAGGGAGAGGGAGAGGGAGAGGGAGGGGGGGGAAAAAGAGAGAGACAGAAAGAGACAGAAAGAGAGAGACAGAGACAGAGAGATTCTTAACTAGTTTTCCCACATTTTATAAGTACTCTTTTCATACTGAATGAAAAACATTCAGAATTCCCACATCATTCTTTGTGTTCTTTCCTGACTCCCCCCTGATACTCTGAACCCCAAAGGTTAATGGTTCCATCCCAGTGGTGGTGAAATACTTTTTTGGGACGGAGGCACTGATAAAACCTGAGATAAGAGGAAAGGAGTCTTCCAGACTTGAAGATGTGTAGGGCATGAGGCTTCCTGTTGGGCGAAAGTACAAAAAACAAAACCATGTTTGGGAAGATCAGGATTACTCTCCCCCATCTTATCAGCAGTAAAACTGAGGCACATGGGAAGGGTGAACGACATGCAGCAAGGTAAAGGCACAGGTAGGAAAGGGACCTAGATATTCCCAATCTTAGACCCCCATCTGGTGAGTCTAGCTTCAGACACAAAAGACCCTCTCCCAAAGTGGAAAGAAACATTGAGTTAGAATCACTGAGTACTGGGAGTAAAAGGACCTTGGATAGCATGTTGTCCAAGTCTCACATTTACTGATTTATAGGCTCCAAGAGAGGAAATGATTAGCCTAAAGTCACATCATTAGTTATGGCAAAGCTGGGATTAGTACCCAGGTCTCCTGACTTCCAACACAGTGCTTCTCCCATTCCATCAGAGCTCAGCACTGTTCCTGAACAAAACCAGGGTGGATCAGAAGCAGCCATCTCTGCTGGAAGGTTTCCCCAAACCCAGTCTACTTAACAGAACTCTTTCCATGCAAGCTTTCTAATGTAGAGTTGAGCATGGGCACCAGTGGAAGCTTTTCCCTCATGTGGACCCTCTGGTGTTTGTGGAGGGCAGAGCCTTTGCTGAAGCTCTTCCCACACTCAGGGCACTCATGCGGCTTCTCGCCTGTGTGGGTCCGCCAATGGGCGCTGAAGTGGGAGCTGTTGTTGAAGCTTTTTCCACACTCACTACACTTGTAGGGCTTTTCCCCTGTGTGTATCCTCTGGTGTACAACCAGGCTGGGGCTGAGCCTGAAGTTTTTGCCGCACACTTCACACTGATAGGGCTTCTCTCCTGTGTGGATTCTCTGGTGTGCAGTGAGGCCTGCTCCATCACTGAAGCTCTTGCCACATTCTAGACACTTATAGGGCTTCTCTCCTGTGTGGATTCTCAGGTGGGTGTTGAGGTGTGACCGCCAACTGAAACTTTTTCCACATTCAAGACACTGATAGGGTTTTTCTCCTGTATGTATTCTCTGGTGTGTAGCCAGTTGTGACCGCCAACTGAAACTCTTCTCACATTCAAGGCATTTGTATGGCTTTCCTTCTGCAGAGGATCCTTTTTGAGCTGCAGGATTTTGGAAATCCTCTCTGGAAGTCAGTTTTCCTTGTCTTTCTCCTAGCTCTCTCTCCCATGGTCTCTCTAGTTTGTACTTACTCTCACAGTTTTTCCCCCAGTTGAGAAGCTGAGTTACATCTCCTGGTTCAGAGGGCTGCTTTTTCTCAGAAATGCCCTGTTTTTGAGTCTCTTCCTTATTCTCACTCCGGATCCTCAACTCTGGGAAAAACAACAACAAAAAAACTGGATGATTCCAACCAACCAAACTGGTCAGGGAACACAATTCTCTCTTTCAGCTATATTCAGAAAACTTATCCGTCTTCTACAAATAAGGATCTCACATTAAAATAGCCATTCTGCACATGAGGACTGAAGTGCATGGAAAGAGATGTGCTTAAAATCAGGTAGTTTTGGGGTATCCTTAGCGTCCTCCTTCTGCCACACACTACTCCTGGTCACCTCCAGCCCTTCACTCATGTTCTCCTGACCTAAAGTGCTCTGCCTAGCCAAATTCCCCTTTACCATTCATCCTCTGAGGTCCAGCTCTAACAGTACTGTGAGCAGTATCAGTCTGCAATTGTGACTGATACAACACCTTCAAGCTGGCCAGGTGTTCTACCCACACTTATCTGAATCCTACAATAATCCTGGGAGGTAGGGATTCCACAGTTTGTTACCCTCCAGGTGGGGCTCAGGGCAGTTAGGTTACCTGCCTATGGTGAGAGCTGAGCCTTCCAGCCACCAGGCTGGTCGTTTTTTCATATCAAATTGCTGACTACTGGAGGCCTAATTCATTCTATCGTCTTCTGAATTCTTGTAGGATTTTTTTAGAAAGCACAAGAATTAGCACTTTAGCTATTGACATGGAATTAAGGAATTTTTCTACCTGGAACATACAGATGTGGAAGCTGAGGCCCCCAAAAGTCATGTAACTAGGTAATGGCAGAGCTGGGACCTTGGTGGGTGATTCTTAATCTCCCAATTATGTTTTCTATTGTTTCATATTTTCTGGTTTTCCTCAACGAGGCTATTAGTTTCTCAAGAGAAGGGACCATGTTATAAACCCTTTCATAGGATATTACTCACAATGCCTTGCTCAGTACTAAGCAAATAGCAAACCAAAAAATACAAAAGCATTGATGAATGAGCTTCTGCATATGGGTGGGAATGAACCCAAATCTCTGGCCTTCTTGTCTACTGTACTTGTTATTAAACCAGGCAGCTCCCCTTGCATAAAGCCCATGATTTGGGGGGAGCACATTCCAACGAAAAATGAGACTTGTCTTACCAGCTGAGACTTGGACTACAGCAGGGGCCCCAGGACTTCTGGCTCCTCTGATGGTTGCTTCATCACTGTCACCATCTTCCAGTGTCTCCTCACTGTGCCAAATGTCCTGCTCTTCAGGGTCAGCACCAGTGCCTGTCTGCCTGGGGTGGGGAGTCTCCTTCTTCGGGAGGCTGACAGCTGCTAGATCTGTGTGTGCATTCACCAGGGCATCCATCTCGTCATAGAAAGCACAGGTCTCAGGGGCATGGCTGCTCTCTGCCCTCCTGTAGCTGGTCTGGAGGCTATTGAACTTTGTCCGGCACTGCTCCAGTGTCCGCAGGAAGCCCCTCTCACGCAGGCGCTCAGCAATGGCCTGGTACACCTGCCAGTTGGGGTGGCGAGTTCGGAGCTTTTCATAAAACTGAGATTCACTGAGGATTGCCAGAAAAGCCTTGGTTTCCTCATAGCCCCAGTGCACACCTGACGCAGGAAGAAAGAATTTAAAGCTGTCATGAAGGGGTTCTGTACAAGACTGAAGTTTTCCATAGTGCTCTGTACCCTTCTCTGGACCTTTTAGTTCTCCCTGTTTTGGTTATCTCTATGTGCCTGACCCACCCTCTTGGGTGGGAAGCTCCATGGAGGCACACAAGAACCTTGTCTTACTTATCTCAGCATCCCCAGGAGCCCTGACTAGAGGGAACCTTGCACAGCCGGTATTCAATTCATAATTGATGATAAACCATTGATTAAATTACTCCAGTAACAGCATCTACAGAAGACCCAAGTGCTACCAGGTAAGCGGGGCTTTTAACACATGACTGATGTCTCATCAAGTTGTTCTATAGATTGAAAGATGAAGAGTCCAAAGGACACTTCCTGGCCCACAATTAAGTGCATGTTGAGCGGCTGACCCAAGCTCAATGTCCACAAGAAGCAACTCTGCCAATGGGAAGCTGGCCAGATCTTTACACTGGGAAGGAGCTGGAAGAACTGAGAAGAGAAAGGGAGCATGTGGCTGGCTGCTATGCTGTGGATTCTCTGGGCCCTTTGAGGCATATTCCATTTTGCCCATGTTTTGTTTTTCCTTTTTATAGCTCACAATGATCTCTCCAAGGTAAAGATCTGTTACAGTGCCCACTGGGGGTCCAGTTCTACAGGTCATCAGTGATAATGAGCCTTCCTCTGTGAGACCAACTTTCCTATTAATAAGATTATACTACCTTTTGGAGGCAGACATTGCATAGTTCTACATTTCTCTGGGGTTAATGGAGGCACAGGGCTTGGGTTAACAATTGGGTGGAGTTACCTGAAACAACAACTGTATGTTAAAGTGGTCTAGGCAAACTTGGAGCCAAGGTGAGGAGACTCTACCAGCTCTCCAGGTGGGGGTGGGGTGCAGACTGCTGATGGTCTAATTACTCCAGCAAAGACTTAGTGCGCCCCTAGTACTCTCTAGGAGTAGCTCCAACATCTACAAGGATCCTGGCCCAGGTCAAAAGTGAATACCCTTTATTTTCCTGATAACGTTCTCTTTCCACCTTTGAGTCTGGGGTGGATCCAAGGAATTTTTGGTTTGCTCTGAAAATCCCAGCATTGGTAGAAGCATCACCCTAACACTGAGCCACCCTCAAGACTGGTACCATACTGAAAAGGGTACCTGCTATGCTACTACTTCAGTTTCTACAGAACAAGGGAAAGTCAGGGGAGTGATAATAATAATGAATAATCATGATTATCCTAGGGGAGAGGAGCTCACTGGTCAGGCCCCGCCTACAGAACTGAGACGTGATTTCCACCATGCTCCCACACCAGGAGTAAGAAGAGACATCACAGTCCATCTAGCCCTACCTCTGCTTCAACAAGTTTCCTTTACCATGTATCTGACGAGTGATTATCTAGTCTTTGCCTGAAGACCTCCGGGGAGGGGACTCTAAGACCCCAAGGAGTAGCCCCTTCCACTTCTGGAGAGTGCACTGCCAGAAGTTTTTCCTTCTATCAAGCCTAAATTTTCCCCTTGGAAACTTTACCCACTGCTCTTGGTTCTGTCCTCTGGGACCACACAGGGCAAGTGTAATCCCTTTCATACATAACTGTCCTTTAAGGACTTAAAGAGATGTGCCATAATCCATCTGGTCTACTGGGCTGGCTGCCTTGCTCTGCACACATTTCATCTCATAAAATGGCCCTTCCTTAAAGGCAGTGCCTCGAAATGGACACAACTCAAAATGTGTTCCTGACAGTGGGACTACTGATATCCTAGTACTGGATACCATGCTCTCCTTACTTTGGGCTAAAAATGCATTAGTTCTCCTGGCTGACACAGCATGCTCTGTAGTCACATTTAACTCATAGCCCAATGGAACCCCTAGATCTTTGTCACATAAATGGCTGTCTAGCCACTCATTCCTCACATTATACAAACTTAAGGTGATTTTTGGAACCTGCATATAAATTTACCTTTGCTCCTGTTGGACTTTATGTTATTAGATTTGGCCTAATGTTCTAACCTATCAAGACCTTTCAAAATCTTTTCATCCAGTCTGTTACCTATCTAGTCTCTGCTTTCTCCAGCACCTTTCTTACAGACTTCTAATGCAGCTTCTCCTTAACTTTGTAAAGTCCCTCTGGGGGCATGAAAGGGCAATTCCATTTCCAATAGGATTAGAACCTCATGCCAATACTCTATGTTCTAGATCAGTGGTTCTCAACCTTCCTAATAACCCTTTACTACAGTTCCTCATGTAGTGACCTCCAACCATAAAATTATTTTCATTGCTACTTCATAACTGTAATTTTGCTAGTTATGAATCATAATGTAAATATCTGATATGCAGGATGTATTTTCATTGTTACAAATTGAACATACCCCACAGGTTGAGAACTGCTGCCCTACATCATCCTGCAGGCCTTTTCAGAATTACTAAAGATATCCTTACCTGTTCGACTCTTGAAAAGGCCTGCAGTCCTGGGACCTTTGGGCTCCTGGGTAAACACCTTGAGGCCCATTTCCTTCTTTTCACAGTCTTTGGCTATGTCTCCCTTTCCAGTGTTCTCTTGTTTCCAGTCTTCTGGCTCCTGCCCCTGGGAGTCTCCACCTGTCCTTCCTAGTGGACAGATTATCTCCTTCATAGCATAAGTTGGCTTACTGGCAGCCTGGGGATGCATCAGAGCTGCTATTTCTTCATAGAAGGGACAGGTCCCTGGGGGATGGCTGGTTCTTGCTTTCCGGTAGCTGGTCTGGAGGTTTTTGAATCTGTACCGACACTGCTCCAGAGTCCGGAGGAAGCCGTGTTCCTGCAGTCGCTCAGCGACGGCGAGGTAGACTTGGCTGTTTCTGTGACAGGCCCGAAGTTTTTCAGAAAATGAAGTCTCACTGAGAATTGCCAGAAAGATCTTGGTTTCCTCATAGCCCCAGTGTACACCTGCATATTTCTCATCCTCTACACTGCCCAGCTCTTGGTCCCCCCAGACTTTCATTTCCTTCTTTGCTGGAGCCTGATAGAGTTTTCCTTGATCCTCACTGGGGTATGAATCTTTGCTGCTCTCTCCTTCCTCTGATCTATGGAGATCTGAGTTCCATGAGCCTTTCCCTGACTTCTCTTGGTGGGCCACTTTAGATTTGGGATCTGGAGAGGCCAATGGAGGAGAAATAAATAGCAGACAAAATAATTGGCATTGGAAACCAATTAAATTAAACAAACATCTACTAAGTGTCTACTATGTGCAAGGTTGCCTGTCCTAGCGACTGTTTTTTTTTTTAAAAACTCAGTCCTAGTTGCCTTAATAATTTAGAGGAAATGAAAAGATAACAGTTCAATGGTAGACAGAAACTCAGAACAATTTATACTCTGGACTGTGCAAAGACTGTGGTTTCCCTGGAGGAGAGCACTACAAATTCTGTTTGTTTTGAGTGTAAAAGGGTGTTGGGAGGCCTGGGCCATGAGTTGGTGTAGAGGGGCTTTAGGAGTCTCCCTTCCAAGGGTCTGTATCCCTCTCCCCCTCCCAAATTCTACACATCTTTAAGGCCCTTTGAAAGGCCCTTGAGCCTTGATCATTCCAATAGACACTTAACTCTCTCACCCTCTCCCCAATCCTCCCCCAGCACTTACTGCTTGTGTGACACAGACTGGACTCCTCCACTTGGCATTCAAGGCAGTCCACATGCTCTTTCCCAGGGCCTTATCTCACATTTCTCCCATTTATGTGCCCAATACACTGGATTCTTCCATGGAGATGGTCTGGTTCTCTCTCAGGCTGTCCCATTACTGTCTCCAACCACATGACCAGCCCACATTTCTTTCTGACCTTCTATTTCCTGGTTGGTAGCATTCATATCATTCTTACATGCAAGACCATGCTTATTAATATGCTTCATCTGATTTCCATGAGCATAACAGGTTGGATCCTAACATCGCTTGATTTTTCGATTATTTTAGCTACCACTTGGACTGCAAACATACTACATCCCACTGAGAGGCAATAGGTCTACAAACTTCCATCAAACCTCCATGTCTTTTTAACATGAATTGTCTAGCTCTGTCTTCATCCACAACTTGTTCATTTGATCTTTTTTATCCAAATATCTGAAATATGACAGGAATGAATAGAATCTTATTAGACTGGGCCATTTCCACAGACTGTTTTTCAGATCTCCACTCTGGCTGATCCTTCAAAAATATACCAGGATTTCTTACCTTCATGCCTTTGTTAAATCTACCCCCTACCCCAGTCTACTGACATACGACTCATCCTTCAAATGACATCTCATCCAGGAAACCTTTCCTGATTTTCCTCAGTTCAAAGCAATTTCCCCTTGTAACTTTATGGCTTCTTTTACACATTTATCATCTTCTACATTCTATCTATAATGGGGATAACAACAGAGCTTACCTTATAGGCTTGTTGTGAGATAACTTATGTAAATTGCTTTGCAAACCTTAAGGTGCTCAATAAATGCTGGTCTTTATTACTATTACATAATTACTAGTTACTATGATTACTATCACCATCTCCTTGTCTCTCGGGTACACTTGGATAGGACACTTGGCAGAATTCCTATTTCTCCAGCAAGACTGCAAACTCTCTGAGAGCAATGACCCTGTCATGCAGAATCACAGAATTAGAGAGCCAGAAAGGACTACTGAGGCCCACCCTCATCATTTTACAGACAAGACCAAGACTCAGAGAAACAGGAGGGATTTGCTGAAAGTCACATGGTAGAACAGGAACGAGGTTTCCTGATTCTGAAGCCAGTGTTCTTTGCATTACATTATTTGTGCCTGTCTTCTTCTTGTAGGAATGTTTACTTTATTTGCTTATTATCCAGAATAAGCTCATTTCTGACAACTCTGGTTAACGAAACTAGGAACTCTTTCACAGACACACACATTGCAATGAGAGCTAACTCTGGGTACAGGGTATGGCTAATAAACATGTGGGATATAGGGGAATATCTGTACTGTCAGAGGAACCACATGGAAGGTGGTGGGCAAAGAAGACTGTCTGGAAACTGTTTCTAGTATTCATTAGAGAATGGAGTCTATTGCTTCTTTTTCTATTAGTGATTAGCACAGGGCCTGGCACATGGTAGGTTATTTTAAAATGTTTACAGATTGATTGATAAGTCAACACCTAAAGCTCTGATAACAATATCCATACCTTTCACTCCTACTGGCAGGCTTGTCTTTTGTGATTGTTTCCAAGAATCTGAGTGTTTGAACTGGAGAATATTGGCTGGAATGGGGAACCTGCGGTCTCAAGGCCACATGTGGCCATAGCCTTTAGACCGATCCAAGTTTTACAGAACAAATCCTTTTATTATGGTGATTTGTTCTGTGAAGTTTGGATTCAGTCAAAGAGCTGCACTTGAGGGCCTAGAGGGCCACATGTGGCCTTGAGGCTCAAGTTTTCCCACCCCTGCTAGAGATAATCTGGTCTAAGCTCCTCACTTCATCTACTGCAAAAACTGAGGCCAGGGAAATACAATGATTTGTCTAAGGCAGTGGTTCTCAACCTGTGGGTCGCGACCCCTTTGGGGGGGTCAAATGACCCTTTCACTGGGGTCGCCTAAGACCTTTGGAAAACACATATTTCCGATGGTCTTAGGACTGGAGACACCACTCCTCTATCTGTCTCCAGTTGGGTCCGCCTACATGCAGATATGCCCACATACCAGTATTAAAGGGTTGCAGCATTAGGAAGGTTGAGAACCACTGGTCTAAGGTGACCCAACAAATTAGGGCGATTAGAACTTAGGCTTCTTAACACCCCATCTACTGTCCTGTCCACTCAGCCATGCCATCTCAACAAATGCTTCTTTTTCCTTTCTCTTTCATGACTGGACCTAAATTTTAACTTAATGAAGTTATTCAGGCACAGAGGGCTTGTAGCTGCAAGGGGGCAGTAGGAGCTGCCTCATATGCTGCACCATGGCTCTAAAGATGAAGAAAAGGAGAGATGCAAACCAAGCTGTATGCATAAACAATTAGCTTGACTCTAAGGTATTTTAGTTCCATTTTCTGCAGTGTGAAGTGCTGGGGATGAGCTCACAGGACATTTTTCCCATAATTTCTCACTATATACTAATGGACAAGATGGAAAGTCAGGTTGACTTGGAACAAACTAGAACAAAAGAATGTTGATTAATGGGTTAGTGCTAAGCTGGAATAGCATTTTTAGAGTCTGCCTAAGAGTTTTGTTCTTGGTCTAGCTTTGGCCAACACTTTTTATCAGTGATTTAGATAAAGGTATAAATGGTTATAGACGACAGGAAACTAGAAGGCATAGCTTATACACTGATAGAATCAGATTCCCAAAAGATCTGAGAAATAGTCTATGGAAATGGCCCAATCTAATAAGATTCTATTCATTCCTGTCATATTTCAAATCTTTGGATAAAAAAGATCAAATGAACAAGTTGTGGATGAAGACAGAGCTAGGCAATTCACGTTACAAAGACCTGGAGGTTTGATGAAAGTTTGTAGTCCTATTGCCCCTCAGTGGGATGCAGTATGTTTGCAGTCTAAGTGGAAGCTAAAATAATTGAAAAATCAAGTGATGTTAGGATCCAACCTGTTATGCTCATGGAAATTGGATGAAGCATATTAAGAAACATGGTATTACATGTAAGAACAACATGAAAGCTACAAACCAGCTAACAGAAGATCAAAAAGAGATGTGGGCTGGTCATGTAGTTGGAGACGGTAACAGGACAACCTGGGAGAGAACCAGATCATCTCCATGGAGGAATCAAGTATATTGGGCACATCTTTTCTGGAATATTTATGAGACAACAAGGAGAAGAATCACAAAGGATGAGAAAGGATGGATGTGTAGCATCACATACCATCAAAGACAAGACCCAAATCATTAAGATCATGAAACTTGGCAGCATCTATAGAAGTTTGGCATCTAGGATGAGGAAGGAGAAAGTCTCACTGTATTCTTTTGTAGAAGGAATTCGTGTTTAAGTAAAGGTAAGACCGGATGACCTTTGAGGTCTGGTATTCTATGATTCTATGCTGATCACATCACATCTGTAACATATTACATGTCATACTATGACTAGGTTGAAGGAATTAGGAATTTCATGTGGAGAAGAGCTGAGGATGAAGTGATGGGATAGGGAAGAGAGGCAGACTTGTTCTGCTTGGCTCCAGAGGGACCACACAAGTTACAGGGAGGCATAATTTGGTTTAATAGAAGGAAGAAATTATTAGCTGTTAAAGCAGTTCAAAAATGGAATGAGTTGCTTGGGGGAAATAATAAAGTTCTATCATGAAAAGTATTCAAGATGATGGATGACCTTGTTTATACTATAAGGGAGATTCATGCTTCAGACAGGATCTGGTCCTTAGGATTCCTTCTTAATCTAAGAATTTATGTTCCTATGACAACTTTTAGACAATCTAGTGAACATGTGTTGATAAAATGTATACCATGGCCAAGATAATTAGGTGAACAAAAGGTTGATTATTTGACTGGATTCAGGAAAGAGGCCATTTTCACAGTATTCCCATGGTGGATGACTGAGGCAATCTCTGTCCAAATGGCAGCCAAAAATAATCTGATTCAGGCCAGTGTGATAAACAGAGTCATCAGGAAACACTTGTTTATCCAGAATGCTTTGGGAATGGAGGTCTTCTAAGGTACCGAATGTTGTTGTTAACTGAGTTACCATACATACCACATGCTACATGTGGGTTAATATGTTTAATGAATTATAATTTAATATAACATGCCTAATAATACCAAAAATATAACTGACTTTATAGAATACTTGAGTTTGCAAAGCACATTTATATATACATTCACTCATCTGATCGTCACAACAACATTGTGAAGTGGGTACTACATGGAATATTATCTCCATTTTTATTGGAAACTAGAATCAAGGAAGGCAAATGACTTATCTGTGGTCATGCAGAGAGCACAATTCAGAGGCTGGATGTGAAACAAAACTTCCGACTGCAAGCCCGACACTCGGCTATCTCTCTGTCCCACACAATGCTGAACATGACTGACTCCCTTTGATCACTCAGGACCTTGTAATACCTCAAGGTCATCATTATGCACATTGATCATTACTGGACAGAGACAGATTCTAGTAATTTGAATTTTAGGTAAACAAGAATTGACCTTAGAGAAAAACCTTTTTGTTATATTGTCAGTGTTTATCTCAGAGATATAACTGTGTTCCTCCCTTTCTGAATCTATTGATTTTAATAATTTCAAATCAGTGATACTATAATGAGGAATTTGACTACTGATCCTCATTATCTTTAGGCAATCTGGTCATGGTTGTTAGGTAAACGACACATTCTAGTAACACCCTGTGGAGGGAAATGACAAGAACTATCACCAAATTGGGGCCACTAAAACACAAAGATAAGCATCACAACACCACAGGCAAAAAGAAGAAACAAAGTCCTCATTCTGCTGATGCCTGATAGAAGGCATTTTTATTAGGTTCTTACCCCAGCAGCCAGAGAACAGGATCTGGGTGCCTGGTGTCTTGCCCTTATGGGTCAGCTCCTGGTCGACTGTTCCATCAGCGTCACCATCCTCTGTCCCCCCCTCATGCTTCTTGCTCTCTGGTTCCTCAGTGTTAACACTGCTGTCCCTTTGTTGAGAAGGATTCCAAGTTTCTCCCGAGGTGTCAGGACAGGAAGGGGAGGCGTGGGTGTTTAGTAGGGTGGCCATCTCCCCATAGAAGGCACAGGACTCAGGGGCTCTGCCAGTCTTTGCTTTTTGGTAACTTGTCTGGAGGTTTTTGAATCTATAGCGGCATTGCTCCAATGTCCGAAGGAAACCCTGCTCCCGTAGCCGTTTGGCTACTGCTCGGTATACTTGGCGGTTTCGACGACGGGATTGGAGTTTTTCTGAGAACTGAGGTTCACCAAGGATTGCAAGAAATGTCATTGTTTCTTCATAGCTCCAGAGGATTCCAGAAACTTTTGTATCTGTTCCATCACACTCTTTCTGCTCTTCCCGGCTTTTCACTTCTTCTCTGGCAAATGCTGGGCCAGACCTCACTTCTTTTTCATCTGCGTGGGAGTTTCCTGGATCCTCTGTTTCCTCAGAGCACTGGAGATTTGGGTCCCATGGGTCCCTTTCTTGCTCTAATGGCAAAGTGATGTTGGACTTGGGAACTGGAAACTCTGCTGGTAAGCAAAGAGGGCATGACAGTATATGATCACTATAAAGCTGTTCTTAGAATTTAATGGGCTGTATCAGGGAGATTCCTAGGGAATGACCAAGAGACCACTGTGCAACCCTAAACATTCTCCTTTAAGTCACTGAATGAGGCGAATAGGGAGACTTAGTGATTCGGTCATAGTGAGAGTTTCATAGATTTGTATGAGCTCAGAGATCAGAGCCTCACCCTGGGGGGAAGAGAGAATCTGAGAATATAAGGGCCAGAAGGGATTATGGAAATGATTTAATTTAACAAACTCATTTTGTAAATGGGGAAACTGGGAGCCAGAAAGGTTCAGAGACTTTGATGGCAGGGCCAAGACTAAAAATTAGCTTGAAAAAATAAGCCAGGTAGGGAGTGATTTGTTAGGGACTAAAGAATATATTTAAGATATAAGAAGTCAGAAGACATCTTTAAGAAATTCAACTCTTGGGAAAAAGAAAAAAAAAAAGAAAAAGAGGAATTCAATTCTTTTGTCTATGAGCAAGAGAATGCACACAAAGTACAAAGAAAGCAAACCATCTATACAAAAGCTTTATGGAATAATCACTTGCTTGATGAACACAGGAACACAGAAGCAATTTAAGGAATTACAGAAGGTCAGAACTGGAAGAGTACTTAAACGTCCTATGGTCCAAACTTTCCATTTTCTAAACAAAGAAACTAAAGCTTGTTAGAAGTCATTTGCTCCAGGTCACATCACTGAGAAGTGACAGAGAGGGCATCTGAATCCAAGTGTCCAAGCCCCTCCCCCTCTGCTAGTCTGCTTTCCATTGACTAGTTCCAGGTGAGGCAAAATCACATCACTTCACCATTTAAGCTGGACTGGATTGTCAGGATCCTGTGCTAGGAAGAGTATACCTAGACCCAGCTAAGAGCAGGTACTTTTTACCTGCAGCAGATGTCAAACTCTTTACATAAAACCAGATGGTCTTTGTAAGTTGTTGTGGATCAAAGAATACATCAACTAGCGGCCAGCCTTCTAGTGATGAGTCTACCTGAATTTAGCCATGTGAGCCTCAGACAATGGATACCGATGAGAAGCCAAACAGAGCTTGTACTTTACTGGTATGGTTTTTAGAAGTCCAGAGCCATGCCTACACCACTGACGCAGGACTTTATTAGAGAAAGAACAGGCCACCAACAATATAAACCTGCAATACAATTTCTCTGGGTAGAGTCTAAGAGTATGCTGAGCTCAAAACTATTTTCCTTTGCCCCTTTTCTCATGCTTTATCTTCTGTCTGTGAGCAAGAAAAAGATGTCTGGGAAGGAAAATATAATCTTAACTGACCGTCAGAAAAAGTGACAGGAGAACAGAGGCATAGAAAGTAAACTTGAAGAGAGCTGCCTGGGGAGCCAACTGGCTGTGGACCAACTGAAGGTCAATGGAGGTGCTCTGGGTTATACAGCTCTTCTACAAAGTGGAATACCCAACATGATGCTGACTGAAAGCTGATGGTTCTACTATTGGGAGTGGAATGCACAAGGGCAGTGAAGTTCTTTTCTCCCTCTGCACAACACCTGGTAAGCCTATATAATAAGGAAATCAGGACCAAATGGAAAAGGAAGAAATTAAAAAACATGAAAATTCTGAAATCTTTGGAATGTTGCTCTAGGGAAAATTTAAATAAGTGGAGACAGAGGGTGATTTTAAGGGTAAAGAACAAACTAGAGAGTCTTTGGAGAGCTCTTCCAGTCTTATGCTTCTATTATGGACATCCCTGCAGATGATAGGCCACTCTCTTTAACTCTCCTAAGGCACTGGGCTCAGAGAGGTGGGCACCCTCAGAAGTCTCAGAGAATTAGGAGTTGTAGACATCTGAAAACTTCTCATTTAAGAGGGAAATAAGTTCTTACCCAGCAAGAGCTCATTCCCACAATTCTCTCCCTCGATGTGCTTGCAAAGGTCCTGAGCATGGTTTCCATGGCCTGTAGCTTCCTGTGAGAGGTATAAGGGCACATCTTCAAATGTCACTGACCCATAGGCCCCAGTCAGCACTCAGGGCTCACAGAGCCCTGCAACAGGGAGAGCTAAGGTCCAAAGGGAGGAGTTCAGGAACTGGGGTTGAAGATCCCCAAGTATGGGCTTTTTGTCTACAGTGGGATGTTACACTTGGAGAAGTGAGAGAACAGAGGAACCCTTTCAGCAGGGTGGGCCCAGTCTCCAAAGTACAAACATTTCAGGAAAGAAAAGCAAAACGTAGCTTACCTGGGACTCAGCTACAATTTTGCAGTCACCAATGCTCCTTATCTTAGGAAGGGCAGAAACCTGAGGAGCCAGGCTGTCTAAGGAGAAAAAGGGGCTGTGTAAGTCCCATTTATTTTCTGGATGGCCACATTCACAATTCTTTTTTTGTGACACATCAATTCTGAGCATCTGCTGCTCTGTATCCAATTACTAGTACTGTCATGACTCTGTCCTATCAGTCTTCCAAGTTCAAAGATTTTATGCACTTGACCAAAACTGATGTGCTCTATACATGAGATGGTCGCCCTGTTCTGGAGCTCCCTGCTCCCCAAGGTCTGGTTATCCTGATTCTCTGGCCTCCGTAGGGATTGAAAGAAGGAGAGCCTATCTTCAGAGTGCCAGGACAAAAAAGCCAATCATACATGAAAGTGATCACTCAGAGCAACAAAGGCAGCATTCTCTTGTGTGATGCCACTTAGTGACAGGAAGGCTAGACCCGTGTGTCCTCTCCCTCAGCACCTCCTCCCGAGTCCCACCACCTTGTTCTCCACACCATGGATCCCTCTTCCTAGCAGAAGCTCCTCCCCAGGCATCTTAGAACGCATTCTCTGCTTCTCACCACTCTTGTGCAGGGGCTTGGGCTCCTCCATAGGGCTCATTCACTCCAGTGGTTCCCAGTAGGGGTTCTGTATTCCCTTCTCTTGGGACGCTCTCTCTGGCTTGATCTCTGCTGACCCTAAGTGGAAGCTTCGTGACTCCTGTGCCGTACCACAGGATGCTGGCAATTCAGAAAGCACTTCCTGTGCCTGTACACAAAAGGCGACCCGGCGATAGCATGCTTCCTGTCATGGAAGCTCAGGGATTCTTGGTGAAAGCAAAGTGAAACCCCCATAAGGAGACAGAGGAACCCAGCACAGAAGAATAATCAGTGATGCTAGCTGAGACCATCACCCCAATGCTTTATTGTTGACATAGAGCACTTTATCTGTAATTACTGTGTTTGAGACCCACGATAGCCCTGGGAGATAGGCAGGGCAACAACTATTGTTTCCATTCTACAGATGAGGATGCTAAGTGACTGGCCCAGGGCTGCACCATTACTAAGCAGCAGCACCGAAACTCAAACCCAGGCCTCCTGACTCCAAATCCAAAGATCTGTCCACTATACCACACTGCCTCTTTAATCAAATCTATTTTATTCTGAGGAAAGCAATTTGTCATCTAGAGCTTTTAAAGAAAGAAAAGCCAGGTCCTAGGGCAGGCAAGTGCCCTAAAATCAAGTTTTCAATGCTTTGCATTCCTGTCCAGTAATCAGGTATTCAAAAATCCTTATTGAGCACTACATGAGCAAGGTATTAGGTTAGATGTCATAAAAGAGGGAGAAAAATGATACATTTGTTGCCTGCAAAGAGCTTAATCAACTTGGAGTGACAGGACATGCATATATAAAGACACACTATTAGGTAGAACATCCTACGGGCCAGCCAAATGGTGCCAACATTGTATGCTACAGTTCAGAGAAGAGGGAGATCAAGTCTGGCTGGGGCAGGCAAGGAAGACTTCAAAGAGGGAGGATCTGAACTGGGCCTTAAAGGATGGGTATTTTGATAGAGAAAAGGTCCTGGGTATTCTTGCATGGGGGAGCCAACATGAACAAAGGCCCAGAGACTTTGAAAACATGAGCCACATTTAGGGGATGGTACGCTTACCATCTGACTGGGGTGTAGGACATATGTAAAAGAGCAGAGAAGTCTCGGATACTAGACTGGGGCCTGACTGTGAGGGATCTTGAAGCAGCAGGTTAATGACTTTATCATGTTGGCAATGGGGGAGTTACTGCTTGGGAGTGGCATGGAACCCTAAACTATTATGATGATGTACGCCTCTCCCAAGCAAGTACATCATGTATAGGCCCTACCTATACCTGGTGCCCAACACACTGCTAAATGTCATGGGCTGAATGAGGCCCTGTCTCTTAGCTCATAAGACCAATCTGGAGGGGCTCTGAAGGTGGTCAGAACTGAGATGACCTTGGGAGACCATCCTGGAGTAGCCCAGGATTAACCCTTGTTGGGAACACTCTACAGAGGACAGGATGTCTTATGGAGCCTCTCTGGATACTTTAGTTACTGCAGTGGTGGGACTAGAAGAGATAGATCGAATCAGATCCAAACTTGCCAATCAGGGCAATGGCTTAGAAAAGAGCCAATAACCTAATGAACCCTAGGGGAACCTTTTAGAGTTGGCTTTTCCCATTGCCACCAGCACCACTGTCTCACAGTTCCAAGACTGAACATACCTTCTAGAATGTCACTTTCAATAAGGATAATCTAGAGTTGCTCTGAGCCCTCCTATATACCTTGGTCTGGATTCATTACTATACAAAACTTTAAAGTAAGGAGATAAGACTAAATTTACTAATCCAGTAACTCTAAGACAAATAAGACTTCTTTTGGATCTGAGTATATACCATGGGACTCACAATTAATATAAATTAAGAACCCAGATTATTTTAGGTACTATTCAGACATCCAGAGGACCTAAAGTTTATCCTTCCCAGGGATCTGAAGTCCTTCTTTCAGAGGGAAAGGCAAAGGGTCTGAGCTCAATGATCTCTACAGTATAAAATGCCATGATCCTCAAATTCATTTTGGCCAAGAGAAATCTAAAAGAACAAAGCATACACTGACTCGTTAAAAATTTGTAGTCCAAAACTTCCTAATAGGCAATGAGGTAAGGATAAGAATGGAAAAGACTCTGTGTGTGTGTGTGTGTATGTGTGTGTACGTATATAGATCATAGATTTGGTACTGAAAGAGACTCTAGAGGTCATCTAACTCAAGCCATTCATCCTGTACCCAGTAAATCCTTAAGTACATTCATTTTACAGAAAAAGGAAATGAGGCCTACTTGGAAGAGCCAAGATTTGAACTCAAATCTATCGCTCTTCCTATCATACTTAGTTTTCACACCAATCAATCCAGCCCTAATTAAGTACCTACTAGGCACAAAGATAAATAGGGCAAGTGAGAAGGGACCTCAGTGATATTCCTAGAACTTAGTACCATGTGTCAGGCAAGAATATGGGATACACAATGACTCAAGAGTATTAGAATTACTGCTAGGGACCTTTGTGCTACCACTAACCAAAAAAATATAGTTCTAAGTGTGAGAACAGTACTCTGCTTGATGCTACAGTTAGTCACTGCCATGAAAGTGACAACTCTGCAACACATTTAAGGTGTTTATAAAATATGTTTGGGCAAGAAATTGAGCTTCCTATGAAGTGAGATCTTGGCATTCTGCTTTCCATGTCAGACAATTCATGGTCAAGAGATTATGAGTCTTGAGAGATACACAGGTAATGAGAGTTTAAGAATATATGGACACGGGGTGGCTAGGTGGCGCAGTGAATAGAGCACTGGCCCTGGAGTTAGGAGGACCTCAGTTCAAATCCGGCCTCAGTTACTTAACACAAAAACTAGCCGTGTGACCTTGGGCAAGTCACTTAACCCCAACTGCCCTCCAAAAAGCAAAAAAAAAAAAAAAAAAGAATATATGGACACCCAAGTGCTTCAGGAGTAGTCCTTTAAGTGCAATAATTATTTCTATTAGCAATACATATAATATAATGTTTACTGTATCTTTAGGAGTTAGGCTAGTCCAATTAAAATAGAGTAGAGATGGTCTTAGAGAAATCAAAATCCATTTGCCAGGATGTAATGCAAGATTATCTTATATATATATTCTTCAAATGAATGTAGAAGTGATGTATCTTTTATGAACTGTGAGACATTAAACAAAATGTGTGTGACTATATGTTTGTGCATGTGCAAATGTAGAATTCTCCCTTCAGGGGTCCTGGAAGAAATGACCAAGAAGCATTCCCACGAATTAAGGGCCCTCTCCATGTTTTCACTATCTTCTACCAAGAAATAGCTTCCCTCCCCCTCTCCAAATCCTGTTCTGATTCTTCAAGGCCCAAATGAAGTTCCACCTCCCCCAGGGATCTTTTCCTAACTATATTAGCCTCTTGTTCTTTTCTTCAAATTCTTAGTCTGTTTCCAGCAAGTACAAAATGCTTTAGCAGTTAACTGACATCTAACTATTCAATGTTTTGTCTTGTTTTGTCAACCTGATCATAAGTTCCTTAAGGACATTCATTCTTAGACTTCTTTTGTATCTTTTGTATCCCAACAATGTCTAGTGGGAGCTCAATAAATATTTTTTAACTAATTAGTTTGATGGTATTCTTGTTTGTTTTTCTCTATCTGGTGCAGGAAGCCTGGTCAAAAGGGTTGCATCACCTAGCCCCCCAAATAAGAGAACTGAAGGTATGTATATGTTTAAATTAAAAGCTAGGAGCTTGTGTATGGCCTACTTCAGGTAACCATATAAATTCTTAAGAGAACAGCTAGGCTTCTGTGTTTCTCCATTTAACTTTACTCTGTGACTATTCTGTCACCGGGACAGTAGAACTTTAATTCAAAAGCAAACGTGCCTAAGCCCCATCCAGCATAACTTTGGCCCTTCAAATTCAGAGGCTAAGGTAACAGATTCCAAGTTATTGGGCTGAGGGGCAGAGATCATCCAGAATGGAGGGTCATGGTTATAGAAAGAACTATGGTGGGCACAGAGAACATAAACTCACACAATAATTCAAACTAAAGACACCCCCCATAAGATAGGAAAGAAGCTTAAACTGAATTTTCAACCTAGAGAGAGAAGGAAAATCCCAAGATTTTCTTCTGCTCTACCTACTTCTCAACTGTGCTATCTTTCTTTAAAACATCACCTTAAATTTCCTTTAAATTGCTGCATCCTTTCATTTTGTATTCACAACAACCCTCTGAGGCACAGAGAAACAGAGTGCCTTGCCCAGCTGGCATGAGGCAGAGCTGGGACTGGCACCTTCCCCTCCCCAGAGCAATGCTCTTTCATTAGACTATGCCGCTCTCACCCGCCGGTCTGGGCTCTTGGGCTCTTTCTGCCAAGCCTCTACCAGGCTCGCCACCTCTTCTGTGTTCTTTGGATGATGCTCCCACACCCAGGCCTGCAGCTCCTCTGGCAAGATGCTCAGGAACTGCTCCAGGACCAGGAGCTCCACAATCTGCTCTTTCGTACGTTTCTCTGGCTTCAGCCACAGCCGGCAGAGCTCTTGGAGCCGGAACAGCACTGCGTGAGACTGAGTGGACTCTTCATACTGGAACTGCCTGAAGTGCTGGCGGGAGGCTTCAGAGTCAGGGTCATATCCCCAGAGACTAGGGTCCTGATCCAAACAGGAATCTTCCTCCAATTTCACTAACAGGAATTCCTCTTGATATGAGGGGGAAAGAACAGCAGCCATTGTTTGTCTGGGGGGAAAATCAGCCTTGCTCCAGCACAGGCCTGATTTCTAGGGCTTACATCTCTGTCTGAAAAATCATTTGGAGCTGCTCCTGGAAGACATGGTGGGGGGAGAGAGGGACAGGGAGAGAGAGAGGTAGAGGTAGAGGTAGAGATAGAGATAGAGAGATATAGAGAGAGGACTGAGCAAACTAAAAACAGGAAAACAGAAACTTAATTATCAGGTCCCTTAAGAATTCCTCTGTATTTGGTACTAATTATCTGTCTTGTATTTATTACATTTATGGCAAATGAACATTAATAACATACATTGGCAAAATGCAAAAATAAAGTATTTGAAGAGAATTTGAAAACAGATTCAAGATTATTTACAATATCAAAGACTAGCAGGATCGTGAATTCAGTTGCTGTTGTTTTTCAGTCATGTCTGACTATTTGCAACCTCATTCTGTGGTTTTCTTGGCAAAGATACTGGAGTGGTTTGCCATTTCCTTCTCCAGCTCATTTTGCAGATAAGGGAGCTGAGACAAACAGGATTAAGTGACTTATCCAGGGTCACACAGCTAGTAAGTCTATGCAGCTAAATTTGAATTCAGGTCTTTCTGACTCCAGGCCTGGTGCTCTACCCACTGTGCCACCTTGCTGCCCCATCTGTGTAGAGAGGTCAGCCTCAAAACATGTTATATACTGAAACTGTGTATCAAAAAAAAGCGTTGGCTGTATTTGAGACAAATCGTCCTACTTTGCTGTTCTCTGTATACGACATTTCGCTTTCTCCCCATGTATCACTGCATAGACTATCCCCCAGGCCTAGAACATTCTGTCTCATCCTGGAATCTTGAACCCCTTTCAAGGATCAGCTCACGTGCTGCCTCTTTCAAGGGATCTTTCCAGATTTTTCCAACTGTTAGTCCACCCCTACTGGGTGAAGTAGATCACTCTGTATTAATTATCTATGTGCATATTGCTTTTCACCTATAGAATATAAGTTCTTTGAGATATTAAACAAAACAGAGACCATATCTGCAGTGCCTGGCATTCAGCAGGTGCTTAATAAGGGCTTGCTGGATTGACTTGGTGAGTGAGTTCTGAAGATGCCTTCCCTCATCTCTTCTTAGAAAATGGGACTCTCTTGCCGTATGAAGTTGGAAGGCTATGAACCATGAGAATACCCCAGTCTGCTCAGTGTACTGAGCGTACACAAAAAAAGTACATCATTAGGGGAGGCTAGGTGGTGCAGTGAATAGAGCACTGGCCCTGGAGTTAGGAGGACCTGAGTTCAAATCTGGCCTCAGACACTTAATACTTACTAGCTGTGTGACTTTGGGCAAGTCACTTAACTCCAACTGCCCCTCAAAAAAAAAAGGTACCACGTTAGTGGTCAAAAGGTATGAACAGTTCTCAAAAGAAAAATGGTAAATGAGTAACTACTATACAAAGAACTGTTCCAAATCACTAAGATGAGAGAGGCAAATCAAAACAACTCTGAGGTTTGATCACATATCCAGCAAACTGGCAAAAAGGACAAAAGAAGAGCACTGTCAGTGCTGGAGGAGTAGGCACACTAATGGACTGCTGGTGGAGCTGGCACTGATCCAACTATTCTGGAAAGCAATTTGAAATTATGCTAAGAAAGTAATTAAACTATCTAATTTCACTAAAAACCGAACCTTTGGCCCAGAGATCCCACTCGTGGCAAGGTATATGCCTCCAAAACATCAGTGATAAAATGGTCCCAGACACAACAAAACATTTACAGCAGCTCTTTTTGCAGTAGGAAAGAGAAGATGCTCAGCAACTGGGGAAGAGCTAAACAAGTTCTGAGACATGAATGTAATGCAATATTAATTAGAAGTAAGAAATAATGACTCTAACGAATACAGAGAAGCTTGGGAAAACTTATACGGGCTAGTAGAAAAGGAAGCGGAGCCAGGAATACAACATGCCCAGTGATTATAACAACATAAATGGAACCCATTATGACGACACTTGGCCCCAAAAAGATATGAAAGTGCACTGGGCTCCCAGAGCACGGCCCAGGAATGTAAGCCTTGGTTGATGTGGTTGGCACTTTTGCTATATTGTCACCACCTACCCTCTTTTTATTGGGGAGCTGGGGGTGCAGTGAAGGGAGAGCCAGGCCTCAGACACTTACTAGTTTCATGACTCTGGGCAAGTCATGAATCTCTGCCTCAGTTTCCTCATCTGTAAAAATAGGAATAATAATAGCACCTACCTCTCAGGATTGTTGTGATGATCAAATGGGATCATATTTTTAAAGTATTTAGCCCAGTACCTGGCATGTAGTAAAATGGTTTATTATTATCAGTTATAAGATGGTTTTCTGGGAGGGAAAAGGGAGTATTATATTGGGAAATGAAGGTAATATAAAAACAAAAAATACCAATACAAAAAGATTGTTACATCTCTAGTGTAACAGAGACCTAAGTCAGAAAAAACTGAAAAGAATTAAATAAACACCAGGATATCTACTTACCTAGAAAAAAGGAACTGAGCTCAATTCCAGAAGAGTCAGATGGCATTGATTGCTCAACACTAACAATACTGTGGATGAGACACCAGTTTCTATCCTCAAGCACTTACAGTTTAGAAGTGGGTGATCAAATAGTAGAAATATAACTAATAATATAACAATAATAGTAATTCAGGCTTCTATAGGTCTTTAGCATTTACAAAACACTTTCCTTGCACCCACCCTTTGAGGGTAGACAGTGCCAATATCAGCCCCATCTTCCAAGGGAGGAAAGTGTCTACACCATAGAGACTGACCCTACATAGCATACATACAGATACACATAGTAACTAGGGCTGTAAAGACAATTCTAAGTGTGGGGAGGAAGCACAGAGAGTGTCAGAACAGCCGCAGTCAGGTTAGTAAGCTGGAGAGAAGGATTTTGGTGGGGAACAGTTGGGTTGAGCATTCTGGGCAGAAAGAATAACACTATTCATGTCTCAGAAGCATAAGGGGAGGGAAGAGAAGGCAGTCTTGCTAGTCAGACTAAATACTATGAACCAAAGGATGACAGCCTTCAATCAGTGGAAGGCCTGATCAGTAGAGGGCTTACATTCCATTACGAGGCATTCTAATCTGCTCTAAGGAGTAACTGGGCCCATAGGAGAATCCTAACACAGGAATGACGTATTGAATTAGGATAAAGAGAATCTTTACAGATCTATAAGGGAAAGGGGGAGAGACAGGAAGACTGAGACAGAGGTTGCTCAAGTAACAATAAAAGCAGCTGACGTTTTTAGAGCACTTTAAGGAGTACAAAGTGCTTTCTTTACATTCTCTCATCTGATCTTCATAACAGCTCATAACATATGTAGTGATGTAGGGGCTGTCTTATCCCCGTCTGACAGAAGAGAAAACCAGGGCTCCATTGGCCAGGGTCAGATATGGTTAGCTAACTAGCACGTCTCTGGTGGGAGGTGGGAGGAAGCTAGTATCCTGGATGAAGGCCATATTTCATTTTGAAATATTTCATATATCATTTCATATGAAATGAAAAAGTTACACAAGATTCTAATTTAGAAAAACAAAAGAACAAGGTGACAGACCAGTGTGAGGGTCAAGGGCTTGAGTGAAGGTAAAAATAATACCTGAGAGATTTAAGAAGAGTCAGAGTGAGGAAGGAGGGGTGAAGTCAGGGAGAAGGAAGGAGAAAGAGACACTCTGAAGTATGTGGGCAGGTTCATCCTCTGAACCACCCACTGGACAGGAGGAACTGCACTCTCTCCACTGGACACAAAGCAATTTTCATCTTCAGTTTGCAGAACAGAACAATTCAACTCAAATTTGCTTCAACAAAATGCAAATTCAGTGATTCCTTGTGTTAAGCACCATATTCTAAACTGGAAAAAGAAAAAAGTTCATATAAAACATGAGTTGTATCCTCATAGAGATTGCAGTCTAGAAAGGGGGTATAGCACAGACAGAACCAATATTAAATAATACACTGTAACTATGTAAGATGGGGACAAGCTGACTGCTGTGTGAAGCTGAATGGAGAAACAGGGGTGAGAGAGATTAAGGAAAGCTTTCTAGAGGAAGTGGCATCCTGTTAGGCTATAAAGGACAGCTAAGAATCCAATAGGCAAAGAGGTATGGGAGGGCAACTCCCAGCATAGGAGACAGCTTTGGCAAAGGTGCAGAGTCAAGAAAGAGCAAAGCATGAGAACTTGGGAAATAGTATGAGATAAGGTTGGGTTGTGCCGGAGCATGAGTGGCTCTGAATGTTAGGAGACAAAGTCTAAACTTGATCCATTAGGACAGGGGTGGGGACCCTGTGACCTCGTGGCCACAAGTAATTCCTTAGGTCTTCAAGTGCGGCCCTTTAACTGAATCCAAACTTCACAGAACAAATCCCCTTAATAAATGGATTACGTCCTTGGACATACAAGGACCTGGAAGGCCACATGTGGCTTCGAGGCTGAAGGTTCCCCATCCTTACATTAGGACATAAGGAGGTTTCTGAGCACCCAATGATATGATCAGATTTATGCATTAGTACAGCAATAGCAAGAAAGCTAGACTGGTAAGAGGGGAGAGTAGAAGGCAGAGAGATGAGTAGGGAGCTAAAAAGAGAAGGGACAAGAAGTGTTTGGTCTGAAATGAAAAAGCAGGAGGACCGCTTTCAAACATACTTATTCTACTTGGATCCCAGAGCCAATATAGAATATAAAGGGTATGAGTAGCACAGAGGCTGACTTCAGGTAGATAAAAGGAAGAGCTGTCCAATAATTAGAGCTACTCCAAAGTAAAATGGGCTGCCCTGGGAGTGGTGGCTTATAGTATCACCTATCAGGAGTGCTGTTCAGGAGCGGGTTAGAAGAGATGATTCCTAAGGTCCCCCCAGGTCTGAGATGATATGATTCTATGACCTCTTAGAAGATAATAGGTGAGTGGGAATGAGGGCCTTTATACTAAAGTTCTGGCAGCGGAAACAGGGTTGGATGGATTAAGAAGATAACCAAGAAACAGAATCAATAGGATTTGGCAAGTAACTGCTTAGATAAGAACAGTGGCTGGAACTGTGATTTTTTTTGGGGGGGGGTCTTTTTGGAGCAGGGAAGGCAGGACAGTTGGGGTTAAGTGACTTGCCCAGGGTCACACAGCTAGTAAGTATTAAGTGTCTGAGGCCAGATTTGAACTCAGGTCCTCCTGACTTCAGGGTCAGTGCTCTACTCACTGTGTCACATGACTATCCCTGGAACTGTAAGCTATAGGGTGAAGAAATTCCTAGTACTGGTTCAGGTTGGCACCTTTTCTGCTTCCTATAGTCTTAGACGGCTGCCTGAAGCACTAAGAGGTTTAAATGACTGGCCCAAGGTTAGAGAGCCAATATAGCAGAAATGACACTTGAATTCAAGGTCTTTCTAGTCTTTATCTACTAACATGAGAAAAAACACCAAGGTTTTGTATGTAGGGGTCTAGGCAAACTGTGGGGTCATTGGCAGAAACAGTGAAGTCAGGAGGAGGTACAGATTTGGGGGGAGAGACGAGAAGCTGGACTTTAGACATACTTAGTTTGAATTACCAGGAGGATATCCAAGTGGAGATTGTGTTTAGACAGCTTCAGGTGTAGCTCTAGAACTCATTTAGGCTGGAGACAGAAATTTAGGAGTCCTCTTTATAGATATGATCACTAAAGCCCTGAGTGCTAGTTAGGTTGCTGAGGAAAAGAACACAGAAAAGAGCCAATGGTGTAAGTTTGGGAAATATTAAAGGGTAGATAGAGGATGATAAATCAGCAGAGACAGGAAACTAACAGTTTGAAAAGCTAAAGGAGGACAGAGCATTTACTAGCAGGGAAGTGGTAAACAATGTTAAATGCTACAGAGGTCAAGGATAATGACTGAAAAAGAAAAAAATCAGTGAATTTGGTAATGAGGCCACCGGTGACCTTCAGAAAAGTGGAATCAGAAGCCAGATTGCAAGAAGCTGAGAAAAGAGTGGGTGGTAAGAAGGAAGAGTTAGGTAGAAGCTTTTTGTTTTTTCCCAAAAAGCTTGGTTTGAGAGGGAGGAGGGATGGGCCATTGTAGCTGGATTCAGTAGAAGAGTTAACAGAAAATTGTTTTTAAGACTGGGAAGACCTAAACATGCTTGCCTGCTGAATGAATAGATAGGATGGGGCCAGTGGAGGAAAGATTCAATGTGAAAGAAAGGAGGGAGGGTAGAAGGGAGAGTGATGAAGGATGAGGGAGGGAGGAAGGAAGGAGGAATGGAAGGAATAAAGGAAAGAAAGGAGAAATAAGAGGAAGGAAGAAAGGAAGAAAAAAGGAAGGAGCAATGGAAGGGAGAAAAAAAGAGTGAGAAAGAAAGGAAGGGAGGGAGGAAGAAAGAGAAAGAAAGAAAAAGAAAGAGAAAGAAAGAAAAAGAAAGAGAAAGAAAGAAAAAGAAAGAGAAAGAAAAGAAGGGAATGATGGTTGAGGCAAGGTCCTGGAAAAAATAGAGAGGATAAAACCAAGGACACTGATATGGTCTTGCAAAGAGAGCCAGATTGGCACAGTGAGTAGAGAGTTAGCCTTGAAATCAGTGAGATTTAGGTTCCAGTAACTGCCTCTAACATTGCTGACCATAGAAAAATTATTTAACCTTTTAGCATGCCAAGTAACTCAAGGCTATGTTACAAAAGGGATTGTCAACCAAAAAGGGCTTAGAACAGTTTCTGAGGGAAATGAATTTAGGAGGCAAGAAGCAAAGAATATAATTTCTAAGGAGCAGTCAGGGTGCACTGTTAAGGTTCTCTACTTTTTTTATAGAGGGTGAAATCATGAGCTCAGTAATCTGGGGAAACATCACAACAGGGGATGAGGGCAGGGTTGTTTAGATACTCTAGGTTAGCATCTAAACAAAGCTTTTCAGTAAGCCCCATACCCATCCACTCATTTATTCTATGAGCATTTATTAAGAGTCTACCGGGGAAAAGAAGCTGGGTCCTCTCGCTGACAGGAAAATACCTCAGTTTACAGAAGAAGAAACCGAAGCACAGAAATGAGGGGAGATTTGCACAGCATCACACAGACAGAAGGCTGGAATTCGACAGGCATTTGTGGAAGGCAGCTAGGAGGTCCCTAGATCTGGAGGCAAGAAGACTTGAGTTCAGATCTGACCTCGGAAGTGTGACCCTGGACAAACCACTTTATCTCGGTTGCTTCTGTTTCCTCAACTGTAAACTGGGGATAAAAACACCTGCCTCCCCAGGGTTGTGAGATCAAATAAAATGACGTTTATCAAGACGCATATACCTGCTATTATCATCTGTTATGGGCTTTTTGCACCCTGCTGAAGATAAAAGGGCAAAGAGGAAACAGAATTCGAACCCTGCTCCCCCAACTTCGCATCCAGCTCTTTTCCCACATTTTAGGGCAGTTTCGGAGAAAAGTGGATTCGGGTTCAAGTGTCATCTATGAGCCCTGGGTTTGGGAGTCAGAGGATCTGGGTTCGAGTTCCCATTACGAGGAACACCTTGGGTGACAAGTCATTTGGCCTCTCTGGGACTCGGTTTCTTCGACGGCAAACGGGGGAGGGTTGAACCAGATGGCCTCTGAGGTCCCTGCCAGCTCTGAGCACTGAATGTAGAGTCGGAGTTCCTGCTGTACCTCAGTCTTCGCAGCTGTAAAATGGGCGGGCCGCCGCGGGTTCTGCTCTGGCTCCCGGGCCTCGCACATTCCTTCGGCCAAAGCCGCGGAGGCGGTCCAGAACATCTGTCCCAGGCCGGCTGGAGAATAAAGCGCCCCCACCCTGTCCCCGACTCACCAGCCCTGCCCCAGCCAGTCTGTCCCGGTGCCCACTCAGCTTTTCTCTGCAACTGTCAGCTCGGTTCAGCTCGCTCTACGGAAGCCCCCGAGTGCTCAACGCGCGGGGGACTCTGGGACTCCAGGTCCTCGTGCCCCTTCTCTCCAGGGAGACGGGCGATACTCTGGACTACACCTCCCAGGGTGCCTCGCGCTGAGTTTAGGGCCTGCCTCGGGCCAAGTGACAGCAGCCTCAGCCTACCAGTGGAGAGAATTATCCTGTCCTCTGTCAAGATCACCAATCGCAGACGATCTATTTAGTTATTGGTTGGGGAGAGGGCGGGGCGACAATGTCTGATACATCCCCCTGGGAGCCGTCATGCTGTCTCTCCTGTACTGGGGAGCTCCCTAGGGGTAAGCCATTCCACTCTTTGAAAAGCTCTCCTTGTTAGGCTGTTTTCGTCCTCTTGACACCGCGCTTAAATTTGACTCTTAACATCTCCTATTACATTCATTGCTCCTAGTTCTGCCGTCTGGGGCCCCTCTTCCCGTGACCCGTCATTCACGTATTGGAAGACCGCTGTCCTGTACCCACTGTGTTCCTGGCAAGCCATCACGTCAAGTCAGCATTTTTTTTTTTTTTTAGAAAAGTAAGTGTGTTTATTAATAATAGCTAATTCATGTCACTTTAAGATTTACAGAGCACTTTGTGGATATTATCTCATTTGAGTTATTTTTTGGTTTTTAAAAAATTATTTATTTTTAACATTCTTTAAAAACATTTTTTTTCTCATTGTTCACTCCATTGGCTATAACACCTATACAACCAGACTATTGTACAATGTGAAAGAGTTTGCAGATCCTATACATGATTGTATGCCACCATGGTGGGGGTGGGTGGTGGGGAGGAAGGGGAGAACAATCTGAAACTCAAGTGATTCTGGAACTGAATCTTGTAAACTAAAAGTAAACAAACACGTCAATAAAATAAATTTTAAAAAAACATTTTTTTCTGAGTTCCAAATTCTCTCCTCCCACTCCTTAATTCACCAAAAAGGCAATACAATATCAGTTATACATTTTAAATCATGCAAAAACATTTCTGTATTAGCCACATTTTTAAAAAAAGCAGGAAAAATAAAGTGAGAAAATTATACTCCAGTTTGCATTTAGAGTTCATTATTTCTCTGGAGGTGGATGGCATTTTTTCATCATGAGACCTTTGGCAATATTTTTATCGTATTGATCAGATAGTATCCAGTTTTTCTGCAACGCTCCATTTTTACAGTTGATCATCATTACAACGTTGTTACTGAGCACAATGATTTGGTTCTTCTCACCTCACTTTGCATCAGTTCATGTAAGTCCTGCCATGTTTTTCTGAAATCACTCCCTTGTCATTTTTTATAGCATAATAGTATTCTGTCACTATCACCTGTCATAACTTGTTCAGCCATTTCCCAATTGATGAGCATCCCTTCAATTTCCAGTTGTTTGTCAACACAAATAGAACTGCTATAAATATTTTTATAGTTCTTTATAAATTCCTTTTTTTTTATCACTTTGGAATATAGACTCAGTAGTGGTATTGCTAGGTCAAAGGGTGTGCACAGTTTATAGTCCTTTGGGCATAGTCACAAATTGTTTTCCAGAATAGTCAGACAAGCTCACAATTCACAGTTCAGCCAATGAATGATTAGTTAATCTATTTCAACATGAATTAAGCACCTACTTAATGTGTGGCAGAGGGTGGCAGGGGGTGTAGGGTATGTTCAGGGAAGAATAATATCTCTGGTTTGAGGACAGACAAGCCTTTTTCGGGGCTGCTTTCCACCTTTGGTGTTCACCTGATTCACCCAACTCTCACCTGTGGCTCTAAGAAGCTTAACATGCACCGTAGCCATACCCCAGTAAATTGTTCTAACAGACCTGTTAAACCAGGTTGAGGTAACTGAGGGGTCTCAAACCTGTTGGTGAGTTAGGGAAGGAAGCATGTGAAAACTTCCCCTCCAAACCCCTCAGAATGGGTAGATGAGAACAATTTGTTCCAATAGGCCATGAAGGTGGCTGAAGCAGGTGTTGTGGAGTGCTTAGAGCTTGGTCAGACAATGAAGATGGCAAGGTTGTCCACTGCATCCCAGGTCATCATCAGTCATTTTGATTTCTGTCTTGCCACTGGACTTCATTGAAAATGAGGACTTCAAGAGAGAATGAGTCTGATGACTTCATTCAACTTTGCCTCCCTTAAATCCAGTTTATGCATGAGTCAAAAGACATCACCCAAACCATTTTTGTTTTTTGCTTTTTGGAGGGCAATTGGAGTTATGTGACTTGCCCAAGGTCACATGGCTAGTTTTTTGTGTTAAGTGTCTGAGGCTGGATTTGAACTCAGGTCCTCCTGACCCCAGGGCCTGTGCTCTATTCACTGCACCACATAGCCACCCCCACCCAAACCATTTTACCATTTTTACCTACCTCAGAGTCCTGTGGCACCTGGCAAGTGATGAAGCATCAGGTGCAGATACACTGGGAGCTATAGTCAGAGTCCTTCATTCAGGTAACCTAGGCCATAGGTTCATCTCACTAGAAGCAGCAGTGGCATATGGCAGCTCCTTGGGTGTCTTAGCAGCCTTTTAAGCATCATATTGCTCACCTCTTGGTGTGAAGAAAGGCCTAGAAAAGTTGCCCTAAAAATTGTTTGCTTCACCCAGTCCTGGCCTGCTTACTGTGGCAAGGGGAGATCATACCTTGAGGTTGAAACAAACAAAAAAAAGTGCAAAAACTTTTGCAAAGATGATTATACTCACCATCAATACATGGAATGTGTGCACACTTATGGACACCATGGAATCCAGTAGACTCGTTGAAAGATGAACCAGCTCCTCTTGCAAGAGAACTCAGTAAGTGTCACATCCAAATAGTATCTCTGAGTGAAACAAGGCTGGCAAATGGAGGCCAGCATACTAAGGTTGGAGTTAAATATGTGTTTTTCTGGAGTGGCCACAGTGATGGGGAGCATCATGAGGCTGGCACAAGTTTTACAATAAAAACTAATCTAGTCAAGCTTCTATATCTTCCCAAAGGAGCAAAAAACAGGCTCATGACAATATGACTGCCACTTGCAGGAAAGTGTTACCATCATCTGTGACCAGATGTTCCCTCCATGATGAACTCTGATGAAGTCAAAGAAAAAAATTTATGAAGAGTTAGAGACTCTTATTGTCAATGTGGACAAGCTTATAGTTTTGGGTGACTTTAATGAAGAATAGGCATAGACTACCGGACATAGCAGGGAGGCCTTAGGAGGAATGGAATTGAAAACAGCAAGAGCAATGGTCACTTACTACTGAAGACTTGTACTCCTCGTGACCTTCTCATCACTTGTTTTCTGTTTACCTAAATGCAATAAAACTTTGTGAATGCACTCTTGTAGCAAATACTGGCTTTTGTAGACTGGTATTGTAAGAAGAGACTGACAAGATGTGAGAGTGAGGAAGGGGATGTGTGGTGCAGGGTGCTGGACTGATCATAGTCTTATCCTCTCCAAGCTAAATATTTGCATTCAACAAAAGGCAGCAGCCCCAAGACAAGATGACTACCAGAAGACAATGTCAACATATTAGAGCACTTCTCCCTGCATGAACAATTTGTTTTTAACTTGGAGGGAAAGCTGAGTCAACACATGGTTGGCAACAGTGGAGCAGAAGAGGGGTGAACAGCTTTCAGAGATTTAGTATACAGTGTCACCTTTACTCATCTGAGCCAGAACATTTGCAAACATTAAGATTAGTTTGATGAAAATGATGGGGAAATTCAGAATCTGAAAAATGAAAAAGAAAGGTTTACCAGCAGGATAGTTCATCCATCTCTAAGGAGGCAGATTTAACTCCTTCAAAAGTAAAGCACAAATGAAGCTTAGATTCAGGATTCTTGATTCAGTAAGAAGGCAGATGAAATTCAATTTTACACTTATAGTAACAATCCAAAGCACTTTTGTAATGTCTTGAAGGTTATTTATAGGCCAAAGACTTGGTGTATCTCAACTACTCAGCACTGATGGAGTCACATTGATTAGTGAGATGAACTGAACACTTCTATAGTGTTTTCAACAGATCATCATCAGTCACTGTTGAAACCACTGAACACATACCTCAGGTTGAAATCAATCCCTCTCTAGCTGAAGCTGCAACAGAAGAGGTTTTTGAATACCATTAGGCTCTTTTCATGTGACAAAACACCTGGTGCTTATTCTATTACAACTGAGATTTACAAGGGAGTCCACTGCCCCTATAAAGGCTGATTGAAATTTTCTGGGTTATATGGCAAGAAGAGATTATCCCCTTGGAGTTCGAGGATGCCTCCACTGTCCATATCTATAAAGATAAAGGAAACAGGTTATCCTGTGACAATCATGCTGTGGGGGGAGAGGGTCTCTCTCTTTGTCACTACTGACAAGATTCTTGTTAGTGTCAGTAGAGACTATATCAAATTGCGTGCCATCTTGGCATAGGGGGAGGGGAGCCATGGGGAGAAAATTTGGGACTCAAAATCTTATGGAAATGAATGTTGAAAACTAAAAAACAAAAGGTCTTGCCAGTGTCCTCCATAATAGGCTGATCCTTCACCTGGAAGATAGTCATCAACCACAAAGCCATTGTAGCTTCGGAAAGGGCCAAAGAACAGTTCATAAGGTGTTTGCTGCCTGACTCCAGGAGAAATTCCAGGAGCAGAACAGATACCTGTACACAGCGTTCACTGATTTGACCAAGGGCTTTGATCAGTCATGAGGGCTTATGGAAAATTATGACAAAATTTGGTTTCCTTGAGAAGTTCATCAGTATTGTACTTCAGTTTCATGATGGCATGCGTGTGTGAGTTCTGAATAATGGATAATGCTCTCATGTTTTCCCAGTCACCAATGGACTGAAACAAGGCTGTGTGCTTTTCCCCATGCTTTTTAGCATGATGTTTTCAGTCATGTTGTCGGATGTTTTCTTTTTTTTTTAATTTATTTTTTATTTGTTTTCTTGTTTACATTATTCATTTTCATTACCTTTTTGAATTACAAATTTTCTCCCCATCTTGCCCCTGCCCCAACCCTAAAACAGCAGTCCCGCTGTAAAGCCCCTCCCCTGCTCTGCTCTCCTATTTTCTGGTAGGGCAGGAAGGGTCTCCCTATCCCAGCCCCTGCATATCTTAATTCCTAGTTGCAGGTATTACAGAACTTTAAATTCTAGATTCTTTCGATTCCTCCCTTGTTACCCACCCCCACTGGAAGGACACTCACTTCAATACAGGCTGTGGATGTCATCTTC
>CM053596.1:53708122-53723633 GCA_028646575.1 Pseudocheirus occidentalis
TTTCACTTCCACTAACCCTGTCTGAAGATTTAAAGATCCCCTTAGGCCGGTGCTTTAGATTTTCTTTGAAGTAGACTCAAGCTGCTGTTTGGGAGGCTCCGCTGCTCCTCCTGGACACCCTGAGGTCTTGCCTGGCTGCTGCTGCGGTTTTGGACTGTCAGGGTCTCTGCTCCCCTGCAGTGCGAACATCCTCTCTCCCGTCCTGCTCCTCACACCTTGGCAGATGTGGAGGTGCTGGAGGCTGTAGAACCTCTGCAGGCTGGCTGCGGGGCTTGGCTCAGCTCCTTCTCATGTCCCAGGCCTGGACCCGGTCTAGCCTTTGGCTGTTCCAGCCTTTGCTCTGGTGGCTGCACTGAGTCCCTGCTGCCGAGCTGCCTTCAGCGAGAGCTGTGTTCTCTGTATTTTTGTGAGTCTGAGAGTCCTAGACTTTCTTAGACTTTGTCTGGGCTCATATTTTATGGGTGTTTAGTTGTCGGATGCTTTCAATGAGGATGAAAAGGACTTCAAGGTTTGCTACAGTACTGATGGTAAATTATTTAATGTGAAAAGGCTACAAGCCAAGTTTAAGGTAGAAGGAGAATTTGTGTGACATTTTGTTCACAGATAATTGTGCATTCAGTGCAGCCTCTGAGGTGGAGATGCACCAAAGTATGGATTGATTCTGTGCTGCTTGTGCTGATTTTGGCCTAACAATTAATACTAAGCAAACATAGGTTCTCCACTAGCCAGCACCACACCATCCAGATATGGAACCATCAGTTACAGCAAATGGAGAAATTTGGAATGCTCTGGATAAGTTAATTTACCTTGGAAGTATGCTTTCTAGGGACATACACATAGATGATGAGGTTGATGCATTGTCAGAGCTAACTCAGTGTTTGGGAGGCTCCAAAGGAAAGTGTGGGAGAGAAGAGGTATTAGACTGACTACCAAACTGAAGGTCTACAGAGCCATTGTGCTGACCTCAGTGACATGCCAGGAAATGGAAACATTTCCATTTGAATTGTCATAGGAAGGTTCTGAAGACCACCTGGCAAGATAAAGTATCAGACACTGATGCTCCTTTTCAAGCTAAATTGCCAAGTACTCAAATTCTGCTGTAAGGAGCACAACTACAATGGGCTGGGCATGTTGTTCAAATGTCAAACACATGTGTGTCAAAAAGACTATTTTATGAAGAACTCACACAATACAAGCACTTACATGGAGGTCAGAAGAAATGATACAAGGACAAGAGAGCAAGGTCTCTCTGAAGAACCTTGGAATCAATTATGTCACATGGGAGACGCTAGCATGAGACCACCCTGCGTGGTGTGCCCTCATCAAAGAAGACGCTGTGTTCTGTGAACAAAGCAGAATTGCAGTGGCTCAAAAGAAACGTGAGAGGTGCAAATGTAAAGATATCACCCCAAATGTTCCCATGGACTATTTGTGCCCACCTTGTGGTAGAGTCTTCTAAGCTCGTATTGATCTGATCAGCCACAGACTGGACACACTGTACCTTGAGCCCAATAAAGTGATGCCATTTTGGTCCTCTTCAAGAACGAAAGGACAACAACCAGCCAACTAATTATGTGTCAGGCATTGTGCTGGGGGATACAAAGAAAGGCAAGAGACCTTTCCTCTCAAGGAGCTCACAGTCTAATAGAGAAAACAACATGTATACAGCTATCTCCAGACATAAATACAGAAGTGGAGATAATCTCAGGAGGAAGATCCTAAGATGAACCATCCCAAGTTCCTTCAAATCATGTTTATGTGGCAAGGTCTAATCACCTTCCTCCAAAAGATCTCCCAGCAGGCCAGTATCCCTCCTAAAATGTAGATGCCAGGACTTGGCACATGTCCCAGATGTACTCTCACTGGTGTACAGTTAAATGGAACTGTCATCTCCTTCCAAATAGACAAAATTCCTTTCAACACTGTTAGCCATTTTTGGCTGCTCCACTACACTATTAACCACCTTCTTTTCATTTCCCCCTTATTTAATCTCACTTTATGATCATAGAACCATAGATTTAGAGTTCAGAGAGATGTGAGAGGTCATCTTATTTCACAGAGGCCCAGAGATGTTAAGTGACTTGTTGAAGGTTAACATAGGTTAACAGCAGCAGAGCCAGTATTTCAAAACTAGCTCCTCTGACTCCAAAACTGTCATTCTACTGCATCATGTCTCCTTTTTATATCCCCAGTTGGTTTGTCTTCTCACTTTCAGATCACAGCATTAGAAGCAGGTGGGGAACTGCCTGGCAGCAGCCTGGATCCAGCAGCAGCAGTGGTGGTAGCAACTTGGAGTGCAGTTGTCATCTCTCCTCACCAAACCTCAGCCCAGCTAGGTCCACTTGGGCCTTGGCACCATGAACATTTGCAATGTAGGGCCAGAAGACCTGTTAAATATGCAGCATTGTAACCTGCTGTGCCTTCCAGAAAACTATCAGATGAAATACTATTTCTACCATGGTCTATCATGGCCTCAGCTTTCTTACATTGCTGAAGATGAGAATGGCAAGATCATAGGCTATGTCCTGGCCAAGATGCAGGAAGATCCAGATGAGGTCCCCCATGGACATATCACATCCTTGGCTGTAAAGCGTTCCCACCACTGACTAGGTCTAGCACAGAAGCTTATGGACCAGGCCTCAAGGGCCATGATTGAAAACTTCAATGCAAAATACGTCTCCCTACATGTCAGAAAAAGTCACCGAGCAGCTTTGCACCTGTATTCCAACACACTTAACTTTCAGATTAGTGAGGTGGAACCCAAGTACTATGCTGATGGGGAGGATGCCTACATTATGAAGTGGGATCTGACCCAGATGGCTGAAGAGATGAGAAAACTGAGACCCAGAGAGGTGAAAGGATGTGCCTAAGGTCATGGCAGCAGAGCCAGGACTAGAACCCAGGTCTCCTGACTCCCTCCTGGCCTAGTGCTCTTTCCACTATGTCATATCGACTCTTCCTAGAGACACAGGACAGTCTGTTTCCTCCTGATTCTCTCCCTTTCCCCCTTTGCCCCCTCTTCTGTTCTCTCACTGTCCATCTGTTCCTCCACCTGTCCGTCTATTGCTTGTCCTTTCACCCTCATGTTAGCTGAGGAAGCAACTAGAGGTGAAGGAGAAAGGCAGACATCTGCTGCCTCCCTGGAGAACAAGATGGACCGCAAAGCCAAACATGTAGGGGACTGCTTCCATGACGCGAAGGGCCTAGGCCCCACAGCCAACACAGTAGTGGCGGCAACAGCAAGGATCTTAGCGAGGTCAGTGAAACCACAGAGAGCGAGACATCAAGGACAGCTCAAAGGCCTCTGACTTGGTCTCCTAGAGGCTCCTGCCTGGGGTTCTGCTGTTCAAGAGCCACCCCCACCTCTGTCTCTCTTCCCCTTGTCCCCTAGCAGTCCTGCCAATTAAACTGTTTGGGGTCCCAGGGGCTGTGGATTTCTGTGGAAAAAAAAAACCTGGTGGGGATTGTAGAGGGGATTTTTGCAACTGAGTGGCACAAT
Source organism: Pseudocheirus occidentalis (assembly GCA_028646575.1). Classification (NCBI taxonomy): domain Eukaryota; kingdom Metazoa; phylum Chordata; class Mammalia; order Diprotodontia; family Pseudocheiridae; genus Pseudocheirus; species Pseudocheirus occidentalis. The sequence goes on from CM053596.1 coordinate 53,711,622, forward strand.
AGAGAGAGAGAGAGCTGATTCTGCCTTCAGAAGATCAAAGTCCAGGGGTGGCTAGGTGGTGCAGTGAATAGAGCACCAGCCCTGGAGTCAGGACCTGAGTTCAAATCTGGCCTCAGACACTTAACACTTACTGGCTGTGTGACCTTGGGCAAGTCACTTAAGCCCAACTGCCCTGCCTTCTCCCCCTCCAAAAAAAAAAAAGATCGAAGTCCAAATTTACCCATACAGTTAATAACCATGTGACCTTAACTTGGCAAGTTACTTAACTACATTTGCCTTAGTTTAGTTAACTGTAAAATAGAGATAATAATAAGGTCACATGCTAGCGTTGTTGTGAGGATCCAATGAGACAATATTTGTCATTGCACTTATACTAATAAGGCCTGGAACATAGTAGGCACTATAGAAAAGCTATTATGATGATGATCATTCATGCTATTATTATGCCCTACTTGTATAAGGTCTTTTTTTAAGTGTGTAAAACAAGTTATAAATAATGTATATGGAACATATTGACTAGGTAAGAGGTCATTCTCTGCTTCAATTTTTATTAAGCTTTAGTCACTGAATGGCTGTTGTCTCAGTTAACCTGAGACCTATTAAAAATCTTAGTTTGAAAGTGCTAAGGTCCCCTGCATCCAGAGCAATCTCCAGTCATCCTGATCTAGACCCCTCTATTTCTGACCTTGGAGATGGTTATCTGATGTTCTGGACAAGTCTGACCATGTTACTCCCTAAATCAAAAATCTTCCCCAGATCCCTGCTGCCTCTAGGGAAAAAGACATCAGTCTGTCATTCAAGGCCTCCACAATATGACTCCCACCTACACTGTCGGCCTTATTTCATATTACACCCCTTTGTGAATTCTGTTTTCCAGCTAAACCACGTGATTCGCTGTTCCTAGGATTCTGTCTTCCATCTCCATGTATTCATATGAGCTGATTCTAATGCCAGGAAGTACCCCATCCTGATATCTCCTTTTCAGGCTTCTTAACTTCTTTCTAGGCTTATTATATTCAGATTCCACCTCCTCTGTGAATCCTTCCCAGCCCCTACTGGCTAATGCTTTCTCTTTCAACTTCCCTTGTATTATACTTGTATATATGTTAAAGCTTTTCAACTGAATGTGAGTTCCTTGTGGGTAGGAGTTGGTGTTTTTGCCTTTCTGTGCTCAGCCCCTAGGCATGGTGCCTTGAGCACTGACAGCACATGGAACTCAGACCACAGGAACTGGGCTGGGAGAGCATGAGCTCTGCCCCTAATGGCCTGGGTGAGTGTGGACCCATCACCCTCTCTCAGGACCCCAGGTCCTCATGAGAGGCTGCAGAGGTTACAGCTGTGAGGTACATTCAAGCCCTAATGTGACTAAATGTTCATATGTTACTTGCTAACTTGATTAACTTTACTTTTCTGGGTCCTTTTCCTTATCTACAAAATGAGATATTAGACAAGAATGACCTTTAAAGATCTCTGCCTACCCTGAATCATACGACCATAAATTAACCTGTCTTCATCTTATTCAACATGAGAAAACCTTTACTTTCTAAGAGGAAACCTTTATAAATGTTATATAGATGAAAAGTTTCATTTGGGGCTCAAACTTACTCAAAATTTGAGACCCTCCTAGAGAGAGAAACTCCTTAAATAAGTGCAAAAAAATTCTTGGGCATAATAATAACAAAAATAGCTGACATTTATAAAGTGCTTTATATACATTATTTCATTTCATTTTCACAATAACCCTATGAGATAGATACTATCAATAGCCCCATTTCACAGGCAAGTAAACTGAGGTAGAGAAAGTCTAACCTCTGAAGAAACCATAGGAATGGTACAAAGAGCAAGTTGTGGAAATGCCTTACCAAAACAACTTTGTTTAATTGCTCAACCCTAACATATTTTCCCGATTTCTCCTTCATCCTCTTCCCCTTCCCCTTCCCCTTCTCCTAATGATATCCCCCATTTCAGTTTCATGAATTCAACTTCCTCATGGAGTTCGGCAGCCATGTCATGCAAGATTGACATTATCTGCTGCTGCTGGGCAAAACTGTCCTGTGCCACCCGTAAGAGGGCTTCCACATGGGAATTTTGTTCGTCCAGATAGTCCTTCAACAGATAGAGAGAGTCCTGGGCAATTTCAGTGGTGAGGTGATGTTTCTCTGCCACCCCAGAGGAAATGGTATTCGTGGCAGTCCTGCCAGAGCTCTGACTGTGGGCCTTTGGCTGCCTTTCATGCCCTTGAGTTATGGCTTCCTTTGCTGGTCTCATGTTTTTCTGGGCTTGGGAGTAGTCTGCTTTTCTCTTAGGCTCTGTAGGAAGAAAGATCAAGTGTCATGGCACTCAGTATTATCAAAAAGGATGGCAACCCTTCCTCCTTTTGCCCCCATCCTCAAATTCTTCAGTCTATTATAAGGAATTAGAGCAGGCAGACTTTGGGATGAGGAACCAAATCATCCCAAACCCCTCCTTAGCTCTGAGCTTATTTCCAAAGATTCCATCTTAATGTCTACCCAACATGATTTCCTTTCTGACACCATCCCAGATCTTAGGAAAAGCACATCCAGAATCTTGTGTGTGTTTCTGAGTACCACAGTATAAAAAGGACATTGGTAAGATGGAGAGTGTCTCAAAAAGGACAACCAGAATAGTGAAGAGCCTTGAGTCTGCATTTTAGGAGGATCACTGGAAGGAACTGGGCATATTTAACTTGAAGAAGAGAAACCTCCCCATTTCATATATTCTGTAGTTATTTTAAATGTAATTTCTCGTCTATCTCTCCCTAAATGGTCTAAGGATATAAACAGGTACTTCTCAAGGGAAGAAACCAGGCTATCGATAATATAAAAATACTCCAGATTGGGGGCAAAGCCAAGATGGCAGAATGAAGACAGGGACTCACCTGAGCTCTCCCAAATTCCTTTCCAAGCAACTTTAGCATCATGCCTCAAAATGAATTCTGAAGTGACAGAACCAACAAAGAGACCAGATAAAATAATTTTCCATCCCAAGACAATTTAGTAGATTAGCAGGAAATGTCTGTCACATCAGGGTGAGAGTAGAGAACTGTCCAGAGCAGCCACCCCTGACAAGCCAGCAACAAGGCCAGAGCACCAGTACAAATGAGCAGCAAAGACCTAGACTCCTGCACCGTGCAGCCAGTAGCAGGCCATGCTAGGTACAAGCCAGCAGCAGGCCTTCAGGGCAAATGAAAGGCAGAAGTGGCTTTGGGAACTCTCAGTCCACAGCCAGTCAGGGGTTCAAACAAATGGTCAGAAGGAAATTACAGGAGACCCTTTGCTGGCACCAAGTGCAATTAAGAGACCAGGGTTACTTTGGAGAGAGCAGTTTCAGTTCAAGGATGAGGTCAGGAGCCAGATTTCAGAGAGTTTGTAAGAGAATGAAAGGAAAGAAAGTAGAGGCATCTCTTGTAGACTTCTTAAGGAATTTTATCCACAAAAGGGAAGGGTTATATAGGACAACAGCTAGTATGGAATAGAAGGATAAAGTAAGAGTTTTTGAGAATGAAGGAGACGCAGGCAGGTTTATAGACATTAGATTATTGGCCAGTAGACAGAGAGAGACTGAAGAGTAATGAGAGAGTGGGAAAGATAGGGTGAGGGGGGCAATCTGCTAGATAAGATGGGATGTGATGAGATCACTTGTGCATGTAGAGGGGTTTGCCTGGCAAGGAGGAGGGCCACTTCATTATGTAAGATGGGAATGAAGGAAGAGATGATGGCCTAAGACATCTGAGGGATGTGAGATGAGGAGGAGGGGAGAGGAGAGAGCTCTCAGCAAATAGTCACAATCTTTTTTAGTAAAATATGAGACAAAGTTTTCAAGCTGAAGGTATGCCGGGGAAGAGAAGTCATGGGATATATGAGCCATCCTTTTTGATAATACTGAGTGCCATGACATGACCAATAGTCACTGTGGTGAGTGGACTAGTGAATTAGGAATATGTAAAAAGAAAGCCATGTGGGCCAAGTTGAGGTAACATAAATTTGTAGTGGACCCAGTCAGCATGGTCCCCAGATTTGTACAGTAGCATGTGGGTTGGGGTGAAGGCAGGGGATTGTGGGTGTGATACAAGGCTGAGGCTTGGCAGGTCAAGACTGGCAATATAAGGGGGCAAGGGATTCAAGCAATCTGTAGAGTTATACTGATTCAATAAGGTGTCAGTCAAGACGGGGAAGAAAGGAGAATGTAGCTAGTGTAGAAGTGTTGACCAGGGAAAGAACTCAGAGGGTCAAGGGACTGGAAATTAAAGTGAGAAGAAGGTTTGAGGTTATAGGGCAGAGGGAGGGGTGGAATGATTGTGATCAGATAAGGTAATTTCAGAGTTCTTAAACACAAAAGTGCTGGCAAGATTGAGGATATTACCATCTTTGTGAGTGGCTGAGTTGGGGTAGAGGAGGTGGTCAAGGGAATGAGTAAGTTGAAGAATTGTTGGGTTATGGTATTTGAGAGAATGTCATTATCTATTTTGAAATCCTCTGTGAGGGGAGCAGTTAGGAAGCAGAGAAAGACTGTGAAAGCAAGTTTTTTTTTATCTATGGAGCAGACATTCTGGAGAGCAGAGCACAAGCAAAGAGGTAGGTAGCTATAGAATGGAACATTAGGGGAATTTGGTGAGGAGAATGGGGAGACGGAACTGGGCAGCAGGGGAATGAGAACATATTTCAGTCATTACACTACAGTGTTCAGAATCATTGGGGAGAAGATCCATGAAGGAGGAGTCACAACTAAGGCTTAGTCTATTCAAAGTATGTTTTGAATGTAAGAAAATGAGTCAAATATTATTTAATCTTTAAGAATTTGGAAGGTAACCAGGGATAATGGGTTACTTGTAGTTACCAATAGGAATGTGAATTACCCATATCTTGTCCCTGCAGAATGGCCTATGCCAAAGAACCTAAAATATACTCTGGAAGTAACGTTAAAAAAAATAAAAACCTCTTCATCAACTTATAGTGAGTGACCCTTAACAGAGTGTGGGAGTGGTGTGTGTGTGTGTGTGTGTGTGTGTGTGTGTGTGTTGGGATGGTGGTAATTTGCCTTTACACATCCTATGGCATGTTTCTTTTAAAAAACACTTTTAAAAATAAAAATAAAAATTTACAAATATTGATATCTTTTATTTTTAATGTCACCTACATTTTCCAGTGCATTTCTCCCACCTCTAACTCCCAGAAAGATATCTTACAATGAGACAGCTTATAACAAAAAATAAAAGGGAAAAAACAGTTCTGCAAAACCAATCAATATATTGAAAACGTTGTTTTATGTTATATGCAGTGTCCCAGACCCATGGTCCCTCAACTCTTCAAAGAAAGTGAGTGGGCTGAGAAGTTTCACTGGATTTTTACATGAAACTCTATGACCCCTGGCATTATAGCATGAAGAAGTCTTTTTGCTAATTGGATTACTACTTGAAAGCCAAAGCTGCTTTTTTTTCTCCCACAGTCCAGGAGACTGTCCACAGCCCCTCAGCTCCCTTTTATTTATTTTTTAAATTTAATTTTAATTTAATTTTAATTTAAACTGAAAATAAGCATGTACCTGTACACATATATACACATTTGCATGTGTATTCATATGCCCATATATCCTATGTAGATATATATGTATATATATATATATACGTGTACATATATGTAATATACATTTATATTCCCTTCACCTATCCTCATACTGAGAAAAGTGTCATAAGTTACAATTATCATTTTTCCATGTAGGAGTGTAAATAGTTCAACTTTGATAAGTTTCTTATGATTTCTTTTCCCTCTTTACCTTCTCATACTTCTCTTGCTTGTTGTATCTGAATGTCAAATTTTCTATTCAATCTGGTTTTTTTCATCAAGAAAGCTTGAAAGTCCTTTATTTCACTGAATGACCATATTTTCCCCTGAAACATTAATACTCAGTTTTGCTGGACAGGTGATTCTTGGTTTTAATTCCAGCTCCTTTGACCTCTGTAATATCATATTCCAGGCCCTTCAATCCTTCAGTCCTAGAAGCTGCCAGATCCTGTGTTATACTGATTGCTTGTGTTTCCACAATATTCAAATTGCTTCTTCTTGGCAGCTTGTAATATTTTATCTTTGATCTGGGAACTCCAGAACCTGGCTATGACATTGCTAGATGTTTTTTTTTGGGGATCTTTTTCAAGAGGTGATCGATGAATTCTTTCAACCTCTATTTTGCCCTCTGGTTCTAAAACATCAGGGCAGTTTTCCTGGAGAATTTCTTGAAGGATGATTTCTAGGTTCTCTTTTTTGATCATGGCTTTCAGGTAGTCCAATAATTTTTTAATTATATCTCCTGGATCTATTTTCCAGGCCAGTGGTTTTTCCAATAAAATATTTCACATTGCCTTCTATTTTTTTTATCATTATATTTTTTATTAACCATACCTATGCTACATCTCCATCTTTTCCACAGGAATAGCATAAAGACTATCACGTTGGATTTGACATACTTCAGAAACCGCTTTAAATGCTGCTTGTTTTGTGTTTATATCAGAACATTGTGAGCAAATGGCAAGAGCAAAAAGTATCGGTTCCTGCTTTGCTGTTCTCCCTTCTTGACTGAAAGTTTTTATTTCTTGTATCACGTCACATCCTCTGCCATCTTCAATCAGTCTATTTAAAGCTTCAGCATTTTCAAGGCCCAATTTCTTCTCCTTGATGTAGTAAGTACCACCTTCAGAACCAAAACATAAGAAACGGTGCAGTGAATTCATGTCTGTGACCTGCCATATGAAGCCACGGACAGAACTGTTTTTTCATTCAGCAGCTGCATTTGGCTTACAGATTCCTACATTGTTTTCTTTTTTTAGGAAACCTGAGAGCAGCCACAGAGTCAGGCAGGGCCCCTCAGGGCAGGTGGCTCCACCAAGGGGTGCCCAGCCATGGCTGGCCTCTGTGGGAAGCAGCAATTGAAGCTGTTTTTCCTTCCCTGACCAGATTTTGTCCCTGCCTTCTATTTTTTCATTTGTTTTGATCTGTTTAATAGTATCTTGATTTCTCATAAAGTCATTAGCTTCCATTTGCTCCAATCTAATTCTGAAGGAATTATTCTCTTCAGTGAGCTTTTGAGATTCGTTTTCCATGTGGCAAATTTGGCTTGTTAAGGCATTCTTTTTCTCATTGGCTTTTTGAACCTCTTTTGCCATTTGAGTTAGTCTATTTTTTAAGGTGTTATTTTCTTCTGTCAGGTTGTTGAGTCTCTTTTCATGATTTTCTTGCATTGTTCTCATTTCTCTTTCCAATTTTTCCTCCACTTCTCTTATTTGGTTTTCAAAATCCTTCTTAAGCTCCCCTATAGCCTGTAACAAGTTAATATTTTTCTTGGAAGCGTTTGGTGCAGGAGTTCTGACTGTGTTGTCTTCCTGTTGTTCCATGCTTTGATCCTTTTTGTCCCCAAAAAAGGAATCTAAAGTTGGATTGCTGTGCTTGCTTTGCTTTCTTTGCTTGCTCATATTGCTACTCAATTACTTGACTTATGAGTTTTTTGCCAGTAGAACTCTGCTTTCAGAGAGGAGAGCTTTGTCCTAAATCGCTGGGGTTTTTACAGCTGCTGGAGCTATTAGTTGTGTGCTCTTTGAAGCCTCCACAGGCACTGGCATCTGGTTACACATCCCAGGACCTTCGCCCAAGACAGAGATCCAGATCCAAGCAGGTTAAAACAAGAGCAATTACCCCTCAGAATGGTCGCTTGGTCCCCCTATGATCTGTAGGCCAGGAACTCTTAAACAGCCTCATGGAGGTGGCTGCCCGGCCAACGTGTCTGAGCTGCTTCTCCCTTCCAGGGGCAAAAGGCAAACTGCACTCTTGGTCCCACTGTTCCCTAAGTCCACACTGGCCTCTCACTTTTTCTTTTTGGCATTTATGAGTTGATAATTCTGGAAATGGCCACAGCTGCTGGTGATCCACTCTCTCAGAGTCCCTCCAGCTATGGCTGCTCATTGTCACCCTGGGGCTAAAACCTCAGGTTCCTCTGCTCCCAGCATGCTGTGATGAGCCCTTCTTATCCACCTGATGGGCTGCCTTCAGCAGGAGCTTTGAAACAAAGCTCTTGGCTCTACCCCTGTAGGTTCTACCTAAAGCTGCCTCTTTAAAAAAAGGTGCTTTAGCCTCTCTTAAAATTACTTCTTAACTGTCATGTCCTTTCACAAAGGACTCATCTTCACAATCCACAAGTACTGGGTGGAGTTAAGATGGTGGGAGTTAAGAACCTTTTAGTGTCAAGCATGAGTACTTTATACTTAAAGGGATGTTTTAGAGGTAAAAGAGGCCACTTCTGCTCTCAGGATTCTCATAATTGAAAACATCTATATTCTTCACCTTATGAAGTAGATACTTGGAGAATTGAACAGTAGGCCACACTTTTCTTTGAGTTGTCCTTGGTATTTTACTTATGACAGAAATCTGGGCTGAAATAATTATGTATTTTAAAATAAGCCAGAAAAGACCCATGTGGTTCATGTATAACTGATTTAAAAAATCTTTAAATTTCTTCATTAAGAGTTTGGTCTATAAAACTTGTCAATGTCAGACAGGAGGACGGTATACATTTTACCAGGCCAACCCTTGGAGTGACATGAGAACTCTCTAATAACTACAGTAACAGAAGAACTTTGCTATTTTAATCAGCAACAGAAAAGCTTTGCTGTCTTCAGGCAAGTCTAGGATTCTAATGTGCTTTTTCCTGGTAGGAACCACAGGAGGATGAAACTAATCAAGAAAATGCCTTTGCCCATCAATAAATCATAACCCCAGCATCCAAGTCAGTATGACCTTAGAGATGATCTCCTCTAATCTCTATCAGAAGCATGAATCTTCCTTACATTATTCCTACCTTGCATTCATTTAATGTCTGCTTGAATACCAACCATGATGATGAACCTGTCAAGGCTTCCTATTACAATTTTGGACAGTCCTATTAGGAAGCTCTTTGTTATGTTCCAATCCAATCCAAAAAGCATTTATTAAGAGTCTACTATTGGCAAGGCATTGAGAAAAGAGCTAGGCCTTGAAGGAAGCTAGGGATTCTTAGACATAAAGGATAGGAGAGGATGCATTCCAGGTATAGAGGACAGGCTGTAACAGCACAGGAGATAAATGAAATGCCAAGTTTAGGTAACAGCAATTAAGCTAGTTTGGCTGGAACACTGAGTGCATGAAGGGGAATAATATACAATTAGCCTGAAAAAATCTTTGTAGAACCAGATGGAAAGGTGCATTAAGTGTCAAGCTTAATATTCCATATTTTTCCAAAAGTAATAAGGAGTTACTAATGGTTCTTGAGCAGGGGAGTGGCATGATTGGACTTTTGCTTTAAGGAAACTATTCTGGCATCTGAGTAGATAGGATGGATAGGAGAAGGGAAAGCCTAGAGAGATGACAAAATCACAGAATTAAGAGCTGGAAGGGACATCAGTAGCTTTTTAGTCCAACCATAATGCAAAGGACAAGCACAATTTCAATTATAAGGTTATTGTAATAACAAAGCCAAAAGAGGATAAAGTGGGGCAGTGGTTGTGACTGTGGAAATAAGGGGCTGGATGTGAGGAATGTAATGGATGAGATATGTTATTTGACAAGATGGCAAAAATTAAGTCAATCTCCTTGTAACTTCTATCCTTTGTTCCCAGCTTCCACCTCTGGAGGCAAGTAGAATAAGATTCTCTCCTAACAGTCCTTCATATTCTTGAAGAGAGTTACTTAGGCCAGCTAGGTGGTACAGTGGATAGAACACTGGACCTGAACTCAGGAAGACCTGAGTTAAAATCCATCCTCAGACACTAGCTGTGTGATCTTGAGTAAGTCATTTAACGAACTCTGCCTGCTTCAGTTTCCTCAACTGTAAAATGTTTCTAAAAATTCACAAGTGTTCTTGCCTCTGTGGCTTGCTTCATGGTCAGCTGACTGTTTTTGACCTCTTCTCTGCCAACCACTAAATACCATGTCTAATCCATCCATGTATGATAATCTCTACCCATGCAGATAGGAGTCAGGATTGTAAAAGTATCTCAGACATTTCCTTTTAGGGGCCTTGGTGTCATGAACAACAAGTGAGAGCCAATGTTCTATTCTGGCATAAAACTGCCATTTTCTCAGAGTGAACATGGCTGTCTGGGGCTTCTTTCCTCCATTTTCCCTCATTGATACTGAAGTAATATGGGGGTAAGTTGGCCACAAGCTCAGCAAAATATTTTTCTTCTCCTTCCCTTCACATCTTTCCTCTGTCTAATGTGGTATGTCACTTCTCTTCCTCTTCCTTTTTGTCTCTACTATTAAATGCTCATGACAGAGCAGTCTTTGGCTTCGCCTTACAAGGTCAGTTATCTTGGCCAGTCCTGAGCCAATCATGCCAGAACTTTGGCTCTCGTAAGCTATGAGTGATCTCCCTAGGACTTGACATCTCATTATGGCAATAGAGAAGAACAACAGGGCCAGATAATAGGAATTTACTATGATACAGGATCCCTTCTTTGTGGATGGGAAATTCCACAATGAAAACAGAGTAAGAAGAATAAGCTATAAAGGATCTGACCAGGAGGAAATGTCAGATGAGATTGGGGAAGGGCAAGATTCATTCAGGGAGTAGGAATGTCAATTATTCACATAGATCTTAGCAAAAAACTGCACTGAAATGAGCAAGGAAAGGAAGATTTATGGATAAGACAACCTCAAAAAATAAATTAGTTTTAGAGCTCACAAGCAAAGGGAATATGTTAGATGAACATGATATATAAGGGTACATACATGTATATAAATAAAGGTATTGAAAGAGACAGAGAGTGATTATATGGATAAATGGCCAACCTGGGACCCAGTGATGTTAAAAGTGATTTGTCCAAGGTCACCCAAGTAAATAGTGGCAGAATCAGGACTCCAGTCTAGGTCCACTACAAATTTCATTACAAATCCAGAGTTCCTCCATTACACCACACACTGTCTCTGAAAAGATGTGAATAAATTGATTTGTATTATAATCTACTTTTGTTGTTCATTCATTTCAGTTGTGCCCGACTCTCTGTGACCCCACTTGGGGTTTTCTTGGCAAAGATACTGGGGTGGCTTGCCATTTTCTTCTCCAGCTCATTTTACAGATGAGGAAAAAGAGGCATAGAGGATTAAGTGACTTGCCCAGGGTCACACAACCAGGACCAAAAGATAGAAATTATAGAGAAGTAGATTTGACTTAATATCAATAAAAAAAAAAACTTCTTCAACAACTGGAGTCATCCAGTGATGGAGAAGACTTCCCTGTTTGGTACAGTGTCTCCCATAACTGGAGAGGTCTTGCAGGGAAAATCGGATGACTGCTTGTCAAGAATGTTGCAGCAGGGATTCACTCTTTCGTAGAGGCTGAACTAGAAGATTTTTAAGGCTCCTTGAAGCTCTGTCATTCTATTCTTTTATTGTACTGAATAGGGAAGAGGAATGGGCACAGGAAGCATCCATGGGTAAAGTACCATGCAATGGTGATCACAGCACAATTCATTTCTGCCAATCTTGGCTGGAGGTAATAAACTCAAGCCCCTCCCCTAACTGGGGGCTTACTCCAGGACAAAGACCAACCTCTCCCACATTTCCTCACTTTGACAAGCTCGCCTCCAACCTGATTTTTCACAACATCAGACAGGGTGGTTACTCACCACCTCTTGGGGGCTCCTGCACCATATGAAGAGATGGTCCCATCTCTCTCTCTTTTTTTAAAATTTTAATTTATTTTCTTGGTTATATCATTCATTTCCACAAGGTTTTGAGTTACAAATTTTCTCCCCTTTTTGCCCCTACCCCCCAGTCCAGAACATTGATCCCACTGTAAGACCCCTCCCACAATCTGTTTCCGTTTATGCCCTCCTCCAACACCCCTCTAGCTTTCTAGCAGGGCAGGGAGGAGCTCCCTGCCCCCGTCCCTGTATGTATTATTTCCCAGTTGCATTTGATTGTATAGCTTTAAATACTAGATTCTTGCAATTCCTCCCCTGTCACCCAC
>CM053596.1:53724133-53747014 GCA_028646575.1 Pseudocheirus occidentalis
GTAGGGTAAGATACCCAATTGAGTGTGTATGTTATTCTCTCCTTAAGCCAAATTCAATGAGAATAAGGTTATCTCATTCCCTTTCACCTTCCTGCTATTCCCCTCCATTGTAACAATTTTCTCTTGCCTCTTTTATATGAGATAATTTACCCTATTCTGTCTCTCCCTTTTTCCTTCTCCCAATAAAATCCTCTCCCACCTCTTAATTTTATTTTTTAGATATTATCCCTTCATATTTAACTCATCTTGTGCCCTCTGTCTATGTATACATGAACATACATATGCCCACAGTCACATATATATTTATATACACATACACTCTCCAATACATACATATATATTCTCTTCAACTATGCTCATACTGATAAAAGTCTCATGAGTTACAATTATTGTTTTTCCATGCAGGTATATAAATAGTTCAACTTTAATAAGTTCTTTATGATTTCTTTTTCCTGTTTACCTTTTCATGCTTCTCTTGCTTCTTGTATTTGAAAGTCAAATTTCCTGTTCAATTCTGGTATTTTCATCAAAATACTTGAAAATCCTGTATTTGATTGGATAATCATATTTTCCCTTGAAGCATTATACTCAGTTTTGCTGGGTAGGTGATTCTTGGTTTTAGTCCTAGCTCCTTTGACCTCTGGAATATCATATGCCAAACCCTTTAATCCCTCAATGTAGAAGCTGCTAGGTCTTGTTTTATCCTGATTGTGTTTCCACAATACTCAAATTGTTTCTTCCTGATTGCTTGCAGTATGTTCTCCTTGACCTGGGAACTCTGGAATTTGGCTGTAATATTCCTAGGAGTTTTCTTTTGGGGATCTTTTTCAAGAGGTGATTGGTGAATTCTTTCAATTTCTATTTTGCCCTCTGGTTCTAGAATATCAGGGCAATTTTGCTTGATAATTTATTGAAAGATAGTGTCTAGGCTCTTTTTTTTGATCCTGGCTTTCAAGTAGTCCAAAAAATTTTTAATTATCTCTCCTGGATCTATTTTCCGGGTGAGTGGTTTTTCCAATGAGATATTTCACATTCTCTTCTATTTTTTCATTTGTTTGGATCTATTTTATAGTATCTTGTTTTCTCATAAAGTCATTAGCTTCTAGTTGTTCCAATTTTGAAGGAGTTATACTCTTCAGTGAATTTTTGGAATTCCTTTTCCATCTGGAAATTTGGGCTTTTTAAGGCATTCTACTCCTCATTGGCTTTTTGGGCCTCTTTTGCCATTTGAGTTAGTCTATTTTTTAAAGTGTTATTTTCTTCAGTGTATATTTGGATCTCCTTTAGTAGGCTGTTAACTCACTTTTCATGATTTTCTTACATCATTCTCATTTTTCTTCCGAATTTTTCCTCCACTTCTCTTGCTTGACTTTCAAAATCCTACTTGAGCTTCTCCTCCATGGCCTATAACCAATTCATATTTTTCTTGGAGGCTTTTGCTGCAGAAGTTCTGACTTCACTGTCTTCCTTCCACTCTATGTATTGATCCATTGTGTCCCCAAAAAAAGGATCCTGTGGTCTGTTTGTGCTTCCTGTGCTTGCTCATATTGCCAGGCAATTACTTGACTTTCGAGGTCTTTGCTATGGTAGAATGGAGAGAGCTTTGTCCCAAATCACTGTGGTTTTTGCAGCTGCCAGAGCTTTTGGGAGGGCATCATCTCTACAGTCCCCACCAGCTCTGGCTCACTGGCCAGATACCTCAGGACCACCACCCCACACTGTGATCCAGATTCAAGCAAGTTAAAGCAAGAGTGATTGCCCTGTGAATGGTCACTTGGTCCCCCTACAATCTGCAGGGCAGGAGCTCCTGAGGTGGCTATGCAGTGGTGGCTGTATAGCCGCCATGCCTCTAAAGCTTCTTGTCCTGGGGGTAGGGGCCAGACCATGCTCTTCTGTCCACCCCTGTTCCAACAGAGTTCCACACTGAGCTTTTACTTTGTCTTTGGTGTTTATGGGTTCAGAGGTCTGGAAACCACCACAGCTACTGGTGATTGACTCTCCTGAAGTCTGCTCTGGCTGCTGCTGGTTGGGGCTACCCTGGGGCCAGAGATGCTCAGCTCCCAGAGTGTTGCAATAGACTTTTCCTTTCGGCCTGATGGGCTGACTTCAATGGGAGATTTGTTTCTCTCTGTCACTTTGTGGGTTCTGTAGCTCTAAAATTTGTTTAGAGTCATTTTTTTTACAGGTGTTGGAATTGTTTGGAACCAGAGCCCATGCCAAGTTTGTGATTCTACTCTGCCATGTTGGCTCTGCCCTGTCACCCTTTACTTATTACTTACATTCAAATCTAAATCACCTTGTGAAATTTCACTTCTTTTGTCAATTTGTGCCTCTGTGACCCTTTGTAATTCTGGATTTCTCAGTAGGAAACAATGGAATTGTTTAACTTCATTGAAGAATCAGATTTTCTTATGATAGAATATGCTCAATTTTGAAGGAAAGGTAATTTTTATGAGATCTCTACAGTGATCAGTCCAGAAAAGACTGACTCAAGGGCAAGATGATGTTTATATCCAAATATTTCAAGGCTTGTCAAGTGGAAGAGGGATGGAGATTTAGGACTGATATTTAGAAAAATTAAATTGGAATCATCCCAAAGTATAATCAGCTAGTTGGGTAAGTGGTAGATTTCCCCCTTCCACTCTAGACAGTAAGCATCCTTCATACACTTGTTTTTTTTTCTGTCTGGATAGCCAGGACAATCTTAATTGAATTACTATAGTTTTCATTGAGGAAACCCTGTAGTTTATTTATCCTTTGTTTTTTAAGAGGACCAATGACATCACAGGGTGGTATCTTGACTCATGTATGAATTGGATTTAAGTGAGGCACAGTGGCCCAAAGTTACCAGCCTCACTCTTCCAGAGTCAGCAAAGTCCAGGGGCAGGACAGAAGTCAGAATGGCTGTAGATGGCCCAAAAGGCAGTGGATAACCTTGATATCAATTTCATCTCTAAATACTTATTAGCTATATGATTTAGGGCCAGTCAGTTAATCTCTATTTTCTGTTTCCCCACCTATAAAAATGACAGAGTTGGACTTGATGACCTCTGAAGCTCCTTCCCACTCTAACTTTTGTAAATTCATTTGTCAAATGCAAAGTATGTTGAAATGGTTTTGTTCACTTTTGAAGTTTGGTTGGTAATATGTTTACTTTTAAAAGCAATTATTTAAAAAAATAATCAGAATATAAAACATTTTTTACCAGATCACTCAAGTCACCTAAGGACCATATGAGACATTACCTGCACCATTGACTCTGTTGATTGGGGGTGAGGCAGAGTCACATTTTACTGCATATACCTACTCTGTGTGGGCTAGATATTGACCTGGGAGGTCTGCCAGCCCAATGCAATGGGAAGGAGAATGAGGGCAGGGTTTCTAATTCTGAAGAATGGAAATGGTGGAGAAACTTAGACTGGGAAGCAACTGCTGGAGCCATCCCAGGACTAAAGATCATCAAGCTATTTCCAGCTACCTCTCCTCTACCATTTGTAATGGTAATGGAATTTGAACCCCATAGTGGGGTGGACATGTTGATGTGACATGAGGGGGATGAACTGGGAGAAGCTGGTGCTAGGTATAGGGAGAGGCCCAAGCTGAGAGAGGCCAGAAGAACTTTTGGGAACAGCATTGTGGAGGAAGAGAGAGAGAGAGAGAGAGAGAGAGAGAGAGAGAGAGAGAGAGAGAGAGAGAGAGAGAGCTACTGGGAATGAGGGTGCTGAGAGAATTGCCAAGGGCCAGAGTTGCTGAGAGGATGAGAAAACTGCCTGCTGAAACTGCCTGGACTGCTGAGGGCCAGTTGGAGCTGCCCAGGACTTCTGAGAACTGCCACCTGGAGCTGCCAAGAACTGAGGAAGCATGACTGTGGTGCCAGTATTTTGTCTGTCTGTTTTGATGTTACTTTGTCAGATTAGTTTGTTGATAGAGGACTCAGACCTTGTTGGGCCTAAGTTGATTTCACCGGCAGAAGGTGAATTGAAAAGGATGTCATCATTGTGCATGAATGTTACGGTGTCTTTGTTAAGCTTTGTCTTCACAGGAACAGAAATGGCTGAGAACTTGCCTTGGGTCAAGATGAAGAAAAGACCTCTCCTTGGGCACTGAATGCTGTGATGACATTGTAACCTAGTTGTGTAGGTGTGCTTTTCACTGCCCCTTGAGAGGGTGCTTGGTGGTGGCTGATGATGCTGTAATTCAGTTGTGATCCAGGAGTGGAAAACTTTTGACCTTTGTACTTTGTGACTGACCAAATGAATGTACTTTGTTTGGAAACTAATCTCCAATTAAATAGAGAGATGACTTTGTGATTGACTAAATGAATGTACTACCCAGGGGTGGAGTATTTTGACCTTTGTACTTTGTGATTGAATTGAGGACTTAGTAAATAATTGAGTTACACATGGTGAATGCTGTATTTTGATTTTCTGTGAATGTTTTGCTTTAAATTGTTACTGAATAAATGGAGTTTAGTATGCTTGTAATCAGAACTTTAGATGCTCATGCTTGGTGTTACACCATTGTGGAAGGAGCATTTCCCCACTGCCAATCCCTTCCTTGGCACCCTTTTCCATTTTTCCTTCTCACCTCACTAAGCACCCTCCCCATGGTCCAACTAATAGGATACAGTGACAACACAGCAGTTGTTGTGTTGTCTCAGTCCTGTTTCTGTGGTGATGTCACTACAGCCATGACCTGAGATTCATTCAGGCTGACCCCAGATTACATACTGGATAGGGCAAATTCACCCTTGTAGAAAGCAAGTCAAACCTGTTAACTCACCTCAATTTGTGTCTTGGGGGTTATAGATCATAGAGTAAATAATTAAATGCTGCAAAGGTGTGTAGATATTTGTTTCAGACTCCTTACCCATATTACAGATGAGGAAACTGAGGCTTAGAGAGGCCAAAGAAATTGGCTTAATTTAAATTATTAGGAACAGCCTTGTGACTGACAGGGTCTTGGGACCTCTGACACTCATGAGAATGAATGAGTGAATGGGTGGATAGATGAAAAAAAGCATTTGTTAGGCATTTAGCATATGTCAAGCACTGTGCTTAGCACTAGGAATTCAAGTAGAAAAGGGAGATAGTCCCCATTTTTAAGGAGCTCACTCTCTAATGGGAAAAGCAATACATATAAGAGGGTTAAGTTACAGGACAGTGGGAAAGATGAGGAAATCCTACAGGTGGGGAGATGGATGGCTAGAACCAGAGGTTGGTAGGAGATCTTAGAGCTTTATAGATGTATACCTCTGTTAAGTTTCATCTTATTAAATTCATTATATCATTCCCAGACTATCTCATTTAGCATACTTCATGGCTTGTTATGGCAATAGGTCATTAAGTGGGGCTCAGAGTTGTGGATTTGAATACATGTTGACTGCACACAGCCCATTGACGCCAACAAAAGTTGCAAATGGTATGCCAATTTTCAAAAGAGGAAAGAGGGCAGAGTCTACAAACTATAGTGAGCTTGACTTCAATTTCTGGGAAAATTCTAAAATGGACCATTAAAGAGACGGTTGTAAAATGTGTAATAAAAAAAGTATTTATTAAGCACTTAATAGATATAAAGCACTGTGCTAAGCCCCGGGGATACAAAGAATGTAAAAATTAAAAATGTCTCCCAAGCCTTGCTTCAAGAAGCATGCATTCTAATGGGAGAGATAATATGCAAACAAAAATTACCACTCAATATATCCAATATATGGATGGGATTTCCATACAATGTATGGTTTTTCTACTCCTACTCCAAGTAATCTTCACCTGCAAATTTCTTACATCAATTTCCCTACTTACTCCAGATTATTTTTATTTACTTTGTATATATTTAATTTTAACGATCTATTTTACATGTTGTTTTCATCCAGTAGGATCTAAGATCCTTGTAGGAAATAACCGTCTCATTTCTGATGAGGTATTATTGTTGTAGAGACTGCATCCTCCATTTTAGGCATACTCAGTCAGCATTACAGGCAAATATTGGAAGCTTGGGGTGGGCTTGCTACTAGGCATTCATGATGGAGGAATCCTTACCCCTACTTTAGAGAATGTGCAATATTCCCTGCCTATTTTCAGAACAAATGTAAGTTTAGTTAGTCTTTTTCTGGCTAAAAGTGACTGAGGGTCTGGTAATTTGAAGTGATGAATAATTTTATGATTGACTCCAGAAGGGCTAGAGGTACAAAAGAAATTGAACCAGAACTGAATATGATTACAAAAAGTTTGAGTGAATAAGTAGCTCTTCCCTCTGGGTTGCTGGCTGAAGAAGACTTCACTGCACAGCTGGAGGTGGGAGGGAGGGGAGGAACAGCCACCAGGTATCCATGATCTCTTGGTATGTTTCTGAGTTTTTGTCTCTTTGTGTTAATTTTTTCCTGATCTTCAGTGAGTAGAGATATTCAGGGGCAGAACTGACCAGGTTATGATCTTGTGAAGTCAGGAAAGCTATCGGAGACCCTTCAGTAGTCAAAGTTGGTGGCAGAGACCACCAAAACTGGCAGTAGCAGTAGTCAGGTCTGGTGGGTAGTCTGTAGAGCTGCTGAGTGACTTGCTTGACAGATTTAGCATCCTGCAAGGAACCAGCCCAACTGAGCAAATGAGTGATTCATCCATTTTTTTCCTATGGCAGAAAGTTAATTTTTATTTTATTTTTAAAACTCTAGTCAGTATTTTATTTTTCCTCAGTTACATATAAAAACAATGTTTAACCTTCATTTTTAAAAATCCCAGTTCCAAATTCTCTCCCTTCCTCTCTTCCCTACTCCACCCCATAAGAAGGCAGGCACCTCAGTATAAGTTATATATGTGTAGTCATGCAAAACACTTCCATATTAGTCATATTGTGAAAGAAAGATAGGCCAAAAAAAAACCACCTCAAGAAAAATAAAGTTTAAAAAATGATGCTTCAATCTGTATTCAGACAGCATTAGCTCTTTCTTTGGGAATAGATAATATTTTTTTCATCATAAGTCCTTCAGAGTTGTCTTGGATTATTGTATGGTTGGGAATAGCTAAGTCATTCACAGCTGATCATCTTACAATCATCAATTACAATTATATGTTACTTTGTACACAGTATATTCACTTTGCCTCAGCTCATACAAGTCTTTCCAGGTTTTTCTGAGAGCATCCTGCTCATCATTTCTTAAAACATAATAGCACTCTGTTATAATCACATACCACAGTTTGTTTAGTCATTCCACAATTGATGCTCATTCCCTCAATTTCCAATTCATTGCCCCCAGAAAAGAGCTGCTATAAATATTTTTGTACATGTAGGTCCTTTTCCTTTTTTAAATCTCTTTTGGGATACAGACCTAGTAGTTATATTGCTAGGTCAAAGGGTATGTATGGTTTTATAGCCTTTTGGGCACAGTTTCAAATTGCTCTACAGAATAGTTCAATCAGTTCACAACTCACAATTATGACAGTGCATAAATACCTCATTTTTCCCACATTCCCTCCAACATTTATCATGTCCCTTTTATGTCCTATTAGTCACTGTGATAAGGCTAAGGTGGTAGCTCAGAATTATTTTAATTTGCCTTTCTCCAGTGATTAAGCCATTTAGTATAGTTGGTGTGGATTCTGCAGAGACAGAAAAGGACTCCCAGGGCCAAGAGTCACAATGAGACCTCAGTCCTCTGTGTTCTCTCTCTATATGTGTATTTAACTTCCTTTGAGTTTTGAGCTTGATCTCCCTCTCCCTAGGGACTTTGGGTATAGAAGGAGAGAATGTTTTCTGTCCTTGTCTCTAACACCACTTTAGAAAAGCTCATTGACTTTAGAAAAGCTCATTTGGTTGATTCATATTATGAGGGAGAACTCTGAATGGGAGCTGCTGAGTATTAGAAGCAATCATTTCTCCAAGTCACTTCTAAAATCCCAGGAGGAGAGAGACAGAGAGAGAGACAGAGACAAAGACAGAGTCAGAGAGACAGAGAGAGACAGAGAGAGCGGGGATCAGATGGAGCTGCGAACCAGCATGGCAGAGTGAACTCTGGCTGCTCCAATCCCCCCTTCTGATCCTGAAAACACAGAAATTATTGGCCCAGAGAAAAAAAAATTTAAGCAATAAAGGCTTAGGAACCCTGGAGGAAGGGCATGGCTAAGGTCCTGCCTCAAAATGGGAAGAAAGCAGGCTAAAAAGAGAAAGACTCTGTAATCCTATTTATTATCATGAGAGGGAGGAACCAAATTCAGAAGGAGACAATATTGACTCCACACCCACAACTGAAGCCTTAACAGGGATTATGACCTGGTCTCAGGCACAGAAAGCATTCCTAGATGAGCTCAAAAAGAACTCTGAAATCCGAGTTAGAGAGGTAGAAGATAAAAATCAACACCTTTCTTAAAATCAAAATTGTGAAATTAGAAAAACATTACAATGAAGAAAACAGCTCCTTAAAAAGAAAAATGCGTGAACTAAAAATAAAATCTGAACATATGGAAAAGGAGCTTCAAAAACTAACTGAGGACAATAATTTGCTAAAAATTAGAATCAACCAAATTGAAGCTAATGATTCTATGAGGAACCAAGAATCAGTCAAACAAAATATCAAGACTGAAAAATTAGAAAAAGAGGTAAATTATCTCAATGGAAAAATAACTGACCTAGAAAACAGATCCAGGAGACACAATCTGAGAATCATTGGTCTACCAGAAAATCATGATGAAAGAATGAGCCTGGACAATATCCTCCAAGACCTCATCAAGGAAAACTGCCCTGAGATCCTAGAACCAGAGGGTAAAATAAAAATGGAACCAATCCACCAAACACCTCCTGAAAGAGATCCCAAACCACAGAAGGGGAGCTTCATGGTAAAAATGGTGTGGAGCAGGGACAAGAAGAAACCACAAACCCAGGTCCCTACCACCAACCTTACACATAGGTCCCAGTTGAGGATGAGCATGTAATGCAGTGGGAAGCAGATGGCTACATAATGGTCATAGGCCATGACCACAAAGAAGATACCCTCAGTGAGACCCAGAGCACCAAATACATACATCTGCAGCCAGCAACCTTCAAAGGAGATGAGCTTAGAACTGGAAAGCAGGTGTACCAACATCTGAGGCATTGTAGTAGTGACATAGCCCATGTCTAATAGGGAGAGGATGCTGAGGAAAAAGTACATAGGGGCATGGAGGTGAGAATCCAGGCAGATCAGAAGGATGATGAGTCCATTGTCCAGGACTGAGCAGAGGTAGAGAGGGAGAAAGATAATGAAAAGGTTCCTATTTGAGGTGGGATCACTGGTGAAGCCAAGTAGGATAAATTCAGTAACAGAACTGTGGTTTGATGCTGGGAACATTGAGACAGTATGGTCCTGGGAAAGGAAAAAGAAGAGATGGTGTAATCTAGAGGACTCAGCGTTGGATCAGGGCAGAGAGACCCAAGGCCCTCTGAGTTTGTCAGTTGAAGACCCCATATTGAAAAGACCCTTTCGTACAATCCTGGCATCATGGAATTTCAGAACTTCAGGGATCTTTAAAGATGATCTGTCCCAACCCCTCATTTCACGTATGAGGCTATCAATGGCCAAAGAAGGAAGATGCCTTGCTCAAGATTATACATAAAGCAAGAGAAGAGGCAGAACAAGGGTTGAGGTCTCTTGTTAGTGGTTCCATTTTGCCCCCCTCCACTAGCAGTTTGGGCATCTGCTGATTCCTATAGGATGTCAGAAAAGAAGACTTCAGAAAGCATTTTCCATGCCTCCCACCTGAGCAAGAATCTCCTTTAGAGTATCCCCAACAACAAGAATCTGGTGTTTACTGAAAGATCATTATTGGTAGCTCTTTCCCTTTTTAATTAACTCTAAGCGTGTTCAAATTTTTCCGTATACTAAACTAAAACCTACTCTATACCTTCCACGTATAGTCTTGAGTTTCTCCCTCTGAGGTCAGGCAAAACAAACATTTCTTTGTCCTTAAAGTTATTCCCATCTTAATACCTTCTAGGCTCACACTCTTATTTTGTCTGCCATATCCCATTTTTAAATTCATAGTGACCCTTCCTGCCCCAGTAAGAGCTTTAGATCTTTTCCCACATAAACTCTTGTTTGCCATACTTCCTCTATCCTGTACAAAGTCTAAGTATCACATGGGAACAGGGTTGTTTTGATATACAGGAGGAGGGGAGGTTGTGCTATTTGTTTCCCTGACCACCTTCAATTTTCTTTTTTTTTCTTTTTTTCTTTTTTTTCAGAATTTTAATTTTAATTTATTTTCTTGGTTACATCATTCATTTCCACAAGGTTTTGAGTTACAGATTTTCTCCCCTTTTTGCCCCTACCCTCAGCCCAGAACATTGATCCCACTGTAAGGCCCCTCCCACAATCTGTTCCCTTTTATGCCCTCCTCCAACACCCCTCTAGCTTTCTAGCAGGGCAGGGACACCTTCAATTTTATGAACAAAATTTCTAAACATTTCTCTTTTTGGTGGGGGGGGGGGGGAGGGAGATTCCATTGATCACTTGAATGATTCCAGGAGATTCCTGTCAAATCTGGGAGAGTTTTAGGATGATAAGATTCAAAGTTGGAAGAGATGATCTAATCCATACTTTCCCCCTTATTAAGCCATTTAAGAAAATGAGACACAGAGAAGTTAAGTAATTTGCTGAAAGTGGTAAGTAGTCTAATTGAATTTTAAATCCACTTGTATTTCTACCTTATAAGCTTCTTGAAATCAAAGCCACCTCCTTAAGATTGATTAAAATGGAGAATAGGAAGACCACAGCAATTAATGAAGCAGCTTATTAGGGCATGACAAGGTTTTCACTCTGTACAGGTAGAGGGAGCCACTCCATGGATGAGATCATGAAGCTCTCTTTTGAAATTTTAAAGAATGATAAAAGGTATTTCCTAATAGAATTATATCTAAGAAATATGAAAATGAGTAAAATACATGTGGATCAGTTGAGGGAATTGAGGACATTCAGGTTGCAAAGGATAAGATTCAGAGGGTACAGGAGAGTTGTCTGAGTATTATTAGAAGAGTGGTCTCATGGATGAACATCTAGACTTTTTCTTTTTTGTCCCAGAGTTTAGCAATAGATTGAAGATTGAAAGAGCCAATTTAATCCTAAATTCAGAAAAAGGGCTTCCTATGTAAAAGTGAAATGTTCTATCTCTGGGGTAACGGGTTCCTTATCATTGGAGGTCTTTGTACTGAAACTGTCATGTATAGAATAATGCAGATTCCTTAAGTATGGTTTGGACCACATGGTTGCTGAAGTCTTTGCTAGTCCTATAATTCTATGATTCTTGGTGAATTTAATTTGCATCGTTGGGGAGGAGTGAAGTAGGGTTTTCTATACAGTAGAAACAGCATAGCAAAGGTTCAGAGGTTGCCAATTCACTTAACTTTATCAGGGATGGTACACCTTCAGTTTGACTTACGGAAGATCATAAAAAACTGGATTGGACCTGACTAGGAGGGACTTGAATGCCAGGATGAGGGGGTTAGGCTTTTTTCTTTGCCTCTGAAAGTTTCTGATTAGATAAAGTGGTATGCTCAGAAAAGTATCTTTGTTGAACTCTAGTCAGAATTCATAGGGCAAATTGCACATGAGGGAGGTTGGAGGCAAGGAGAACAGTGAGTTCATGTGAGAGGTGATGAAGGCTTGAGCTAGAGCATTTGGCTGTGTGGATGAAGGGGACAAGACAGATCCTAGAGGTATTTTAGAGGTATAATCAGCAGGATTTGGCAACCAACTAGGTGGATAAGGCAGAAAAAGAAAATTCAACAGCAATGCTGAATGCTTTACATATGTTACCCAACTAGAGATAATATGGGATCTTGGGCTATCTGACTGAGAAGATAGTAGTGTCTACCACAGGAACAGGGAAATGCAAAAGAGAAGCTCATTGGTGGGCTGCAAAGGGAGGGAGAGGAGAAGTTCTGTTGTAGACATTCTGACCCTGAGTAATTGTCAGGACATCCCTCCATGTGAAGAGGTGTAGTGGGAATGTGGAGATACTGAGAAAGGTAATCAGGGCTCTAGACAGGTATTTGAGAGAGAAAATCTTGAGTCATATTTGTCTGGAAGTAGATAAAGTCAGTGAGGCAGAGAGTGCCAAGAGAAAAGAGAAGAGAGACTAGGATCTTAGAGAATGCTTATATTTATGGAAAAGCTAGAGGAGGAAGAACTATCAGGGTCAAGGAAAGCATGGTGAGAGAGGAAGGAGAAAAACTAGGGAATGAAGAGAAGGAATGCTGAAGAACATGGATCTGGGATTACATAGATTTTTCTTCTTGAAGAAGAAGGCAAGGCCATTTATTCACCCTTTTGAGGCCAGAGAGCAGTCTTTGTATTGGACTGAGACAATGACCTATGTGACTTTCTCTACTAGCATTTGGCAAACAAGGCATTAAGAAAGCCATTAATGCAGTTTTCCCAGTAACAAATCTAACACTCTTATCCCTATGCAAAAATACATTATTTCCCCTATGCCCAGGGAGAGATTGATCAACATTCTTCATTCCTAGTCATAGATCCATCAACTTCTCCACTCTCATTTCCCTTAACAAATAAGTCTGAAACAAATGGCTGAACAAGTTGTGTTATATGAATGTAACGTAATACTACTGTGCTATAAGAAATGAGGAGCAGACAGACTTCATAATAACCTGGAGAGACTTCTATAAACTGATGCTGAGTGAGGGGAGCAGAACCAGGAGAAATGTATACACAATTACAGACAAAACGTATGTGTGATGACTAACTTTGATAGACTGGGCTCCTCTCAGCAATTCAAGGTTATAAGACAACTCCTAAAGACTCATGATGGAAGGGGCTATCCTCATCCAGAGAAAAAACTACAGAGTCTGAATGCAGATTGAAGCAAACTACTTGCTCTCTCTCTTTTGTGTTTTGTTTTGTTTTGTTTTGTTCCTTCTTCCTCATTGTTCATTCCATTGGTGATAACCCTCCTTTACAACTTGACTAATGTGAAGATATTTTTAGATTTATATTTGATTGCATACTGCCATGGGGGGAAAAAAAGGGGAGCTTATGCAGGGCGAGAAAAATTGAAACTCAAGGGATTGTGGAACTGAATATTGTAAACTAGAAGTAAATTAATAAATTTAAATTAAAAATGAATCAATAATCACCTCTTAGTCACAGATCCCCTGTTTTCTCCTCCACACCCTGTAGCAGATCCATCAACTCTCCCATTCTCAGTCACAGGCCTATTACTTCTTTTAATAGATATAGATACCTGACATAGATATACAAAATTCCCCATTCCAACTTTCTAAGCCATCAACTTCCCTAAATTCTGGGGGAGAGACAGGAGGAAAAATGTGCTAGGGGCCCAAACCACCATCACTACCTGAAGTATCACATCTCCTCATGAACTAATGGAAGTGAGCCAGGTCCCTTCCCCTAAGAGCCATAGGATTCCTTCTCATCCCTCCTCACTCCCCACCCTCAGACCACCAGCCCTGCTTCCAACCCTGCTCCTACAGCCATCCTTCAGGAGAGCCGTCCCTGGAAGGACGTGATTTGACAACTTCTTCTGAAGGTGCTGCAACTATGCACTTCTTCAGTAGGTACAGTTACTAAGGACCCATAAAAGAAAGTTCTTGTCACCAAAGTCCATAGCATTGCCAAATGGTTCAATATCAGAAATGGATACAGTTTGATCATTGCAAATGACACTAAAGAATATACAATGCCATATCTCTTTTCCTGCACCCTTACAATGCTATATATATGATCTCCCACCATTAAAATGTGAGTTTTCTGATTACATGAATTGACTTTTCTATTTGTGTTCTCCATGCTTGGCACAAGGCATGTACTTAACAAATATTTTGTCATTGTTTCATTCATCTTGCCATTCACCTATGCTTAGATATAAATTCTCAAAACTTCTTATTACTAGTCCCAGAACCATCAGCTTCATCATCCTCACTCAGAAGTCCATCAGCTCCCCCGTACTGAGTAACTGATCCATCCTCAGTTATAGGTACACCAACTTCCTTATTCTCAGTCGGAGTCATAAATTCTTCCTCATCTCATGCCCAGTCTCATTCTTTTATCCTCAGTCACAGAGAAAGATGATAACAGAAGATGGCACCTTGGAAAATGTCCACATTTTGGGAAAAATTAGAGGAGGAAGAACTATCTGTCAGAGAAAGTGTGGTCAGAGAGATAGAAGTAGGAGATGAAGGTACAGAATAATGCACTTCATGGTATCTCGTCTGAGATCCTCTAGGTAAAAAGAAGGAGAACCTCATTTAAAATCCTAGTATGCAGTTTGGGTGACCTCAGGCAAGCCACTTGAGCTCTCATGGCCTCAGTTTCCCCATCTGAAAAAGAGGTAAGAACCTCTGAGCATTTAAATCTCTGACCTTCCAGTACAGGGATGGGGAAATAGAGAAAGTAGGAAAGCAAGAGGATGAGGAGCAGTATGGGGTAGAGGGTCTAAGGCAAGAGTTCAGGCAAAGGTTCTCAAATTTTTTTGTATTGGACCCTTATGGAAGTCTGGGTCCTTTCTCAAAAATCATGTTTGTAAAGACATAAAATACCCAGACTTACAAAAGAAAGTGAAAGGTTAGTGAAAAAAAAAATGATACATGTTTCCTTCATCTAAATTCACAGATCCTCTAAATCTCTCTATAGATCTGTAGACCCCAGGTAAAGAGTCCTTGGTCTAGGAGTTGGAGAGTGTAAGATTGGAGACACTGGGTATGCCTCAGAGGGAGAAGAAATGTTATAGGCAAGGAAAGTGGATGAATAGAAAGCATGGGCAATAGAGAGGAGAGAGGGAAAGAGAAGCGAGAAAGATGAGAGAATAGGGAGGATGGGGGAGATAGAAGATGGGAACTTTCCACTCTGTCTTCACATTTCCTCCATCTCCTGACCAAACTATTGCCAGCCTTTTAATCAGTTCCTCATCTCTGCCCCTGAAATTCTCCAGACCTCCTCTTCTTTAGCTCTTTAGCCTCTGCCTTGTCTTCTTTCTCTTCTTCTTTCCCCCCATCCAGAACAGCCCTTCCAGACAGAACCTCACCCTGTAGAAAGGTGAAACACAAAGACATCCTGTAGATAGGTCACTTGCTTCTTTGAGAAGAGGCTTGAGTGAGGGCCAGAGAATGGATCTAGGTCACCAGCAAGACCAGCAGATTCCAGGCCACTCCAACAAGCCACCAGGCAAACTCTGGACTCCAGGGTATTCATGGGCTTAAATATCCCACCTTATCTTCCTGTACAATCCCACTCACTGCCCCCTGCCCTGACCTCAAGCTACTGCTGCTTGATTCAGAGAAAGGAATCATTTCTGCCAGGGCAGAGAAGGTATGCTATTTATGGGAAAGAATGACGCTTTGCTGAAGGAGAGGGTCCCCTAGCCCTGCTGGAGAAGCTATATCCCCATTGGCCAATCAACTAGGGTTTTTATGACCCAATGTGATAGTCAGATGTCCTCAGAAAAACCAGAGAGAGAAGCACCTGCCTCCTCTAGCTCCTCCAAGGAGGCTCTGCTTCTTCCTGTCCTGCCCAACCCCCTCCCCAGGAGATTATGTCAGAATAGGTTTCCTGGGAGTTCTTATTATCAGAAGAATTTTATAGAAATGGAAACCTTAGAAGGAGGAAAGAGAAAGGGAAGGAGCCTCCTCATTATATCATATTCATTTGGGATATGAACTGAGATGGGGAGAAAAGAAGGGAAGAAATAGGCAAATATGAATTATTGGAATCTTTATTCAAATTCCCTTAGCTCCTGATGCCTTCTTCCAAGTCATTTAATCTCTGCCTACCTCAGTTTCTTCAGCTGTAAAACAAGGATAATAATAAAGCACCTACCTCTCATGGTTATTATGACAATCAAGAGATCATCCTTGTTAAGTGTTTAAAGTGTTATGTAAATATTGGCTATTATTTTTGTGTACCTACTTTAAAGTCTTCTGGGTGCCATGAATCTATTACGTCCCCCTCCCATTAAAAATGAGTAGTTCATTCAAATGACATAGTATAGAGGACTTCTGGGATCCAAAATGGTGGAGAAAGCAGAAAATCTCCTGACCTCTCCTAATTCATCTTCAAACAACTATAAAATAGCACCCCAAACTGAATTCTGGATTGGCAGAACCAGTGAAAAATGGGATAAAACAGTCTTCTAGCCCAAGAAACTTGAAAGGTGAGCGGGAAGGTTCTGTTTCACTCTGGCAAAAGGGGAGCACAGGCCAGTACAGAAAGTGTCCCAGCAAGCCTGAAGAAAGCCCTGCCTTAGCAAGACAGCAGGAGGACATGAGCCACAGTGTGGGACCAGGTGAACAGGCAAACATCAACACTTGCACCTTCCCACCCCCTCGGACCTCAGTGTAGCAACAGGTGAATGGATAGATGCTAGTGCCAGGCCCCTCATGTGCCTCAGTGAAGCACCAGCCACCCCACATGCCCACCCCACCCCTGTTTCTCAGCAGCAACAGGTAGCAGTAAGAACTCCAATCACCCCTGTGCAGCAGAGGGATCCCCCATGTGCCTAAGTACAGCACCAGACCAGATTCCTGTAGCCTCCAATGGTGGCAGCCACCCTGAATCCCACCATACCCTCTCAATGCAGCACCAGGAACTAGGCTACCCTGTGTGCCTCAGGGCAACACCAGTGCAGCATCAGGCAAACAGGCAGAGACTTCAGCCCCTGGCACAAGAAGCTTGGGACAGTGTTCCTTCCAGTCTAGAAGCAGAGCTCAAATTTAAAAGGAAAAAGTCTTGAAAATATGAACAAAAAATGAATAAACAAGAAAAAACAACCCAATGAATCTTACAGGATGATCTTATGGTGACAGGGAAGATTAAGATATAAACTCAGAAGAGGACAAGAATGTCAAAATGCATATGCACAAAGTCCCAAGGAAAAATGTGAATTAGACTCAAGCCCAATAATAACTCATGGAAGAGCTCAAAAAGGAATTAAGAAATAAAATAAGAGAATTAGAAGAAAAATTGGGAAAAGAAATGGGAATCATGCAAGAGCATTATTTTTTTTAAAGTCAGCAGTTTGATAAAGGAAGCGCACAAAAATAGAAAAAGAGTTACAAAAATTTACTGAAGAAAATAAATCGACCAAATTGAAAAGGAGGTAAAAAAAAAGCTTACTGAAGAAAGTAATTTCTTTTGGGGGGGGGAGGAAGGGCACTGGGGTTTAAGTAACTTGTCCAAGGTCACATGGCTGAGTCTGGATTTGAACTCAGGTCCTCCAGGTACACCATCTAGCTTCCCCAAAAGTTAATTTCTTAAAAATTAGAATTGGGAAAGTAAAAGCTAATGACTATCATGAAGAATTAGTCATACAAAACCAAAAGAATGAAAAAATAGAAGAAAATGTAAAATACTTCATTGGAAAAACAACTGACCTGGAAAAGAGATCCAGGAGAGATAAATTAAGAATCACTGGACTGTTTGAAAACCATGATCAAAAAGAGTATCTGGACATTATGCTTCAAGAAATTATCAAAGAAAACAGCCCTGATATCCTAGAACCAGAGGGCAAAATAGAAATAGACAGAATCAACCACTCACCTCCAGAAAGAGATCTCAAAATAAAAACTCCTAGGAATATTATAGCCAAATTCCAGGGATCCCACATTAAGGACAAAACATTGCAAATGGCCAGAAAGAAACAATTCAAATATCTGAGAGTCAGAACTACACAGGATTTAACATCTTCAATATTAAACTATCAGAGGTCATTGAACGTGATATTCTGGAAGGCAAAGGAGGTAGAACTGCAACCAAGAATCAACTATCTGGAAAAATGGTCATTCAATATTGAATGGTCATCCAATAAAATAGAAAGTTTTCATGCTTTCCTGAGGAAAAGGCCAAAGTAGAACAAAAAATCTGATTTCTACTACCAAACTCAGGAGAAGCATAAAAGTAAAAAGAGAAAGAGAAAACATAAAGGATTCAATAAAGCTAACCTGTTTAAATCACTAC
Organism: Pseudocheirus occidentalis; assembly: GCA_028646575.1. Lineage (NCBI taxonomy): Eukaryota > Metazoa > Chordata > Mammalia > Diprotodontia > Pseudocheiridae > Pseudocheirus > Pseudocheirus occidentalis. The sequence goes on from CM053596.1 coordinate 53,742,087, forward strand.
ATGGGATGATGATACTTGAAATTCTTAAGAACTGTATCACTAAGTGCATTTAGGAGGAGTATATCTAGACAGAGAGTGAGGGTATAAAGTGAATTTGTGGGGATGATATAAAATAAAAATTAACTAAGGGAGGAGAAAGAGAATTACACTGTGTGCAGAAGGAAGGGAGAGATAGAATGGAGTAAATTATCTCAAATAGAAGAGGCAAGAAAGGGTTTTGATAGTGGAGGGTACAATGGTGAAGTTCATAGGGACTACTTGAACCTTATTCTCATCAGAATTGGCTCAAAGAGGGAATAATACACACACACACACACACACATTTGTGTACTGAAATCTACCTTACCCTTCAGGAAAGTAGGAGGGAAGGGGGTTAATTAAAGTGGAAGATGACTGACAGAAGGGAGGGTAGATTGGGGAAAACAGGGGTCAAAAGTAAAACACTGATGAGAATGGAAAGAGTGAAAGTAGAGAAAGAAGGACAAACAGGAAGAAAAACAGGATAGAAGGAAATACACAGTTAATAATCATAACTGTGTGAATGGAATGAACTCTCCCATAAAATGGTGGTGGATAGCAGAATGGATTAAAAACCAGAATCATACAATATATTGTTTACAAGAAACACACTTGAAGGAGACAGACACACAGAACAAAGGTAAAGGGCTGAAGCAGAAACTATTATGCCTCAGCTGAAGTTAAAAAAGAAGCAGGGTTAGCAATCATAATTTTAGACAAAGTAAAAGCCAAAATAGATCTAATTAAAAGTGATAGGGAAGGAAACTACATCTTGCTAAAAGATGTCATAGACAGTGAAGCACTATCAATACTAAAGATATATGCACCAAGGGGTATAGCATCCAATTTCTTAAAGGAGAAGTTAAGTGGGGAAACAGGAGGAAATAGACAGCAAAACTGTACTAGTGGGGAACCTCAACTGTACCCTCTCAGAACTAGATAAATGCAACCACAAAATAAATAAGAAGTTAAAGAGTTGAATAGAGTTTTAGAAAAGTTATAAATAACAGATCCATGGTGAAAATTGAATGGGCATAGAAAAGAATATTCTTTTTTCTCTAAAGTACCTGGAATCTATGCAAAAAAAATTGACCATGTATTAGAGTATAAACCCCTCAAAATAAATATAAAAGGGCAGAAATATTAAATTCATCTTTTCAGATCATAATGTAATGAAAATTACATTCAGCAAATGGCAATTGAAAGATAGATGAAAAATCAATTGGAAATGAAATAATTTAATCTTAAAGAATAAGCAGGTCATCATTAAAGAGAATGACAATGAGACAGCACACCACAATTTATGGGATGCAGCAAAAGCAGTGCTTAGAGGAAAATGCATTTTTTGAAACTTTTACATCAATAAAAGAGAGTAAGAGCAGATCAATGAATTGAGCATGCAACTAAACAAAACTAGAAAGAGAACAAATTAAAAATCCCCAATTAAACATCAAATTGGGGGGGTGGCTAGGTGATGCAGTGAATAGAGCACCAGCCCTGGAGTCAGGAGGACCTGAGTTCAAATCTGGTCTCAGACACTTGCCATACTTACTAGTCGTGTGACTTTGGGCAAGTCACTCAACCACAATTGCCCTCCAAAAAGCAAACAAACAAACAAATAAGTGAATAAATGAATAAATAAATAAATAAATAAAAGTAAGCAAATAAATAAATAAATGAGTGAGTAAACAAATAAATAAATGAGTAAATAAATAAATAAATAAACACAAACAAATAAATAAATAAACATCAAATTGGAAATCTTAAAACCAAAGTTGAGATTAACAAAACTGAAAGATGAGTAAATAAATAAATAAACAAACACAAACAAATAAATAAATAAACATCAAATTGGAAATCTTAAAACCAAAGGTGAGATTAACAAAACTGAAAGTAAGGAAACTATAGAGGTAATAAATAAAACTAGGGGCTGGTTTTATGAAAAAAAAATCTATCTTGATAAATCATTAGTTAATTTGATTGAATAAAAGAAAGAAGAAAACCAAATGTCCAGTATCAAAAATGAAAAATCAACCACCAATGAAGAGGACATTAAAGCAATCTTTAGGAAATATTTTAAATTATATGCTAATAAACTGAAAAATCTGAGTGAAATCAATAAATATTTATGAAAAAAGAAATTGCCCAGATTAACAGAAGAGGAAACAGAATACCTAAATAACCACCTTAGACAAAGAAACTGAACAAGTCATCAATGAACTCTCTAAGAAAAAAAAACCCCAGGGACAGATGGGTTCAAATATGAATTCTACCAAAGCATTGAAAGAACAGTGAATTCCAATATTATATCAAACATTTGGAAAAAACAGATGAAGAAGGCGTCCTACTGAATTCTTTTACTAACACAAATATGGTGCAGATACCTAAACCAGAAAAGCTAAAACAGAGAAAGAAAACTATAGACCAATTTCTATAATGAGTATTAATGCAAAAATTTTAAATAAAATGCTACTAAGGAGATTACAGAAATATATCACCAGAATCATATACTATGACCAGGTGGGATTTGTACCAGGACTGAAAGGCTAGTTCAATATTAGAAAAACTATCAGCATAATTGGTCATATTAATACAAAACCAAAAGAAATAATATGATTGTCTCAAAGACACTGAAAAAACTTTTGGCAAAATACAGTACTTATTCCTATTTAAAACACTAGAGAGCATAGGGATAAATGGAGTTTTCCTTAAAAAGATAAATAGCATCTATCTAAAACCATCAGCAAGCATTATTTGTTATACCAATAAGCAAGAAGCCTTCCCAACAAGAACAGAGGTGAAGCAAGGATGCTCATTATCACCACTATTATTTAATATTGTACAAGAAATGTTAACTCTAGCAATGAGGAAAGAAAAAGAAATAGAAAGAGTTAGAATATGTAATGAAGAAACAAAGTTATTACTCTTTGCAGATGATATGATGGTATGCTTAGAAAATCCTAGAGAATCAATTAAAATATCTTTGAAATAATTAACAACTTTAGCAAAGTTGCAGGATATAAAATAAGCCAATATACATCATTGGCATTCCTATATATTACTTACAAAGTCCAGCAGCAAGATATAGAAAGAGAAATATCATTTAAATTAAATGTAAGCAGTATGAAATACTTGGGTGTCAACTTGCTGAGACAAACGTGGGAACTATATAAACACAATTACAAAACGCTTTTCACACAAATAAAGTAAGATCCAAACAATTCAAAAAAATATCAGTTGCTCATGGGTTGGCTGAGCTAACATAATGAAAATGACAGTTTTGACTAAATTAATGTACTTATTCAGTGCCATACCATTCAACTACCAAAAATTATTTTTTAGAGCTAGAAACAATAATAACAAAATTCTTCTAGAAGAAAAAAAAAGATCCAGAATATCAATAGAATTAATGAAAAGAAATATAAGGGAAGGTGGACTAGCTATACCAGATCTAAAACTGGATTATAAATCAGCAATCAACCAAACTACTTGACACTGGCTTAGAAATAGAGTGCTGGATCAGTGAAATACTTTAGGTACACAAGACACAGTAGTCAATGACAACAGTAATTTAAACCATAGAGTAAGAACAGATCAAACCCAAAGACTCCAGTTTCTGAAATAAGAACTCACTATTTGACAAAACTTCTGGGAAAAACGGAAAATGGTATAGTAGAAATTAGGTATATACCAACATGTTACACCATATAAGGTCAAAATGGGCAGATGATTTAGACATAAAGAGAGATATTATAAGCAAATTAAGAGGCTAAGGAATAGTTTACTTGTCTCATCTTTGGAGAAGGACAGAATTAATGACCAAACAAGAAAGAGAGCATTATGAAATGCAAAATGGATAATTCTGTTTACATTAAAAAGTTTTTGCACAAACAAAGCCAATCCAAGCCAGATTGGAAGGGAAAGAGAAAGCTGGAAAACAATTTTTACAGCCAGTGTCTCTGATTAAGGTCTCATTTCCAAAAATTTATAGAGAATTGAATCATTCCTCAACTGATAAATGGTCAAAGGATATGAACAGGCAGTTTTCAGATGAAGAAATTAATGCCATCTATAGTCATATGAAAAAATGCTGTAAATCACTATTGATTAGAGAAATGCAAATTAAAACATCTCTGAGGTACCACATCATGCCTATCAAATTGGATAACATGAGAAATCAGGAAAATGATAAATGTTGGAGAAGATGTGGGACAATTGGGACACTAATGGATTGCTGGTGGAGTTGTGACTTAATCCAACCATTCTGGAGAGCAATTTGAAACTCTTCCCAAAGTGCTGTAAAACTGTTGCATGCCCTACGATCTAGCAATACCACTTCTAGGTCTGTATCACAAAGAAATCTAAAAAATGGAGACAGACCCACACATACAAAAATATTTATAGTAGATCTTTTTGTGGTGGCCAGGAACTGGAAATTGAGGAGATGCCCATCAATTGGGAAATGGCTGAACAAATTGTGGTGTATGAATATAATGGAATACTAATGTTCTGTAAGAAATTATGTACAAGTAGACTTTGGAAAAACCTGGAAAGATTTGCATGAACTGATGCTAAGTGAAGTGAGCAGAACCAGGAAGACATTGTACATAGTAACAGCAACACTGTGTGATGACCTGCTTTGATAGATTTAGCTCTTCCCAACAATGCAATGATCTAAAATGATTTCAAAAGACTTGTGATAGAAATTGATATCCATATTCAAAGAAAGAACTATGGAGTCTGAATGCAGATTAAAGCACATTATTTTCTTTTTTTAAAATTTTTTTTATTTTTTAAATTTTAATTTATTTTCTTGGTTACATCATTCATTTCCACAAGGTTTTGAGTTACAAATTTTCTCCCCTTTTTGTCCCTACCCCCCAGCCCAGAACATTGATCCCACTGTAAGA
>CM053596.1:53747514-53770908 GCA_028646575.1 Pseudocheirus occidentalis
AGATCAAGGAGAAAATATTACAAGCTGCCAAGAAGAAACAATTTGAATACTGTGGAAACACAATTAGGATAACTCAGGATCTAGCAGCTTCTATATTAAGGGATTGAAGATCCTGGAATATGATATTCAGAAGATCAAGGGAGCTAGGATTAAAACCAAGAAATCCCCTACCCAGCAAAATTGAGTATAATGTTCCAGGGGAAAATATGGTCATTCAGTGAGGTGGAGGACTGTCAAACATTCTTGCTGAAAACATCAGAACTGAAAAGAAAATTTGACACTCAAATAAAAGAAACATGAGAAGGTAAATATGGAAAAGAAATCATAAGGAACTTATCAAAGTTGAATTATTTACATGCCAACATGGAAAAAATGATAATTGTAACTTATGAAACTTTTCTCAGTATAAGGATAGGTGAAGGGAATACAAATGTGTGTGTGTATATGTATATATATGTATGTATGTATGTATATATGTATGTATGTATGTATGTATACATACACATATGTCTATATAGGAAGGTTTATATATGTGTATGAACACATATCTGACTATGTCTATATATGAGAACATAGAGGGCACAGGATCAATTGAATAGGAAGGGATGATACTTTAAAAAGTGAAATTCTGAGGTGGGTGAGGATTAGAATGAGAGGAGAGACAGAATGGGGTTAATCATCTCATATAGAAGAGGCTAGGGATAAATGTTACAATGGAGGGGAAGAACAGGAAAGCAAAAGGGAAAGGGTCAACCTTTCTCTCATTGAATTTGGCTTAGGGAAGGAATGACATAAACTCTAAACTGGGTATCTTGCTACACAGGAGAGTAGAGGGGATGAAAGGTGGGATGACAGAAAGGAGGGGAGGTTGGCAGGAGGGTTGCTGGAAGTACACTCTTCTGTAAAGGGACAGGGACAGGGTAGAGAATAGATTGGGTGGGCAGGCAGGATAGGAAGGAGGGACATATAATTAGTCTCTCACAATATGCCCATTGTGGAGAGTTCTTTGTAATTACACATGTACAGCTTGTATTTAATTGCTTGTCCTTCCAGTGGGGGTGGGTGATGAGGGAGGAAGGAAAAGAATCTAGAATTTAAATTTCTATAATCAAATGTTAAAAGTATATATGTATATATATATATATATTATTATTATTATTATTTACATTCAACTGGGAATTCAGATACACAGGCACTGTGGTAGGGAGATCCATCCTGCCCTACTAGAAAGTCAGAGGGGTGAGGGGGAGGACATAGGAGAGAGCAGATTGGGGGAGGGGATATACAGTGGGATAGCTGTTTTTAGGTGTTGGATAGGGGAAAGATGGGGAGAAAATTTGTAACTCAAAATCTCATGGAAATGAATGATGTAAATGAGAAAATAAACAAATTGATTTATTTAAAAATCATATTAAACAATGGTTTATCTATTTTATTACTTTTTTATAAGACCATCTCCTAGTTTTATTTATTAATTCAGTAGTTTTCTTACATTCAGTTTTATTTATCTCACCTTTAGATTTCAGGATTTCCAATTTACTGTTTATTTAGAGATTTTCAATTTGCTCTTTTTCTGTTTTTCTTAATTGAATACTCAATTCATTGTCCTGCTCTTTCTCTGTTTTACTGATGTAATCATTTAATAATAAATTTTCCTGTGATAACCACTTTTGCTGCATCCCATAAGTTTTGACACATTGTCTCATTGTCATAATTTTCTTTTAAAAATTGTTTATTGTTTCTATAACTCATTCTTTGACCCACTCATTCTTTAAAATTTAGTTTCCAATTAATCTTTAATCTGTGTTTCCATGGTTCTTTAGCAGATATAATTTTATTACATTATGACATGAAAAGAGTGCATTTAATATTTCTATTTTTCTGCATTTGACTATTAAGGCTTTTAAGCACTAACGTGTGGTCAATTTTTGTAAAGGTGTCTTATACCACTGAGAAAAAGGTATAATCCTTTCTATTCCTTTTCAGTTCTTTCCACTGCATAACATTTTTTAGTTTAATTGACATTACCAACACTTTTTCAAGTTTTATAATAAACAAAACAATAAATCAATTCCTGAGTTGTAGTCTTCAGGGATTTTAGAGATGTAAATGCTCACAATGAAAATTTAATAATTGGCTCTATGAAGTCTGTTCAAGATGGTTCTATCACACACCTGGGTAAGAGAGAGTGAGGAGTTGGGGATGGCACCAAGGTTGTGATCCTGGGGGATGAGATCAGGTTTTGGGGAAAAGATAATAAATTCTGTTCTGAAGATGTTGAATTTGAGATACTTGTGAAGCATTGGTTGGAAATATCCAGTAGACAGTTGGTGGTGTGGGAATAAAGCTCAGGAGAGACACTAGAATTGGATACATAATCCTGGGGATGATAATTAAACCCATGGCAACTGATAGAAATACCATGAAGTAGTTGCTGACTATAGAGCAAAGAGAAGAGAACTCAGGATATTGCCTCTAGAAAAGGGAACTGGTTAGGAGAGATTAGACAGGTAAGAAAAGAACCAAGAGAACCATGTCACAAAAACCCAGAGAAGAGAATATCCAGTAGGAGAATGTGTCATGTGCTTGAGAGAGGTCAAGAAATATGAGGTTGAGAAAAGGCTATTATATTTGGCAATGGAGATGTCATTGGGAAGATCTTATCATGCACCTTCCATTTCCTGCTGTCCCTATCCCCCTAAGGAAAGAGGAAGAAAAAAGGCAGTGTTGGGCTGGGGCAACTTCCTTCTGTGTTCCATGTCCTCCTGAAAATTTGAGCAGTGTAACTTTGATTTCCTGCCTGTGTCATCTTCTGCCTAACCTCCAGCTTCTTTTGGGAAGAGAGGTGTCTTTTACTTAATAATTAACATACTTACACCTGGTCATATCCCCACACATTCCTTTGATTCTGTAGGACATCATCCAAACCCCTTTCTCCACCCTCCATCACTCAATTCCTTATTTCCATCTTCCTTAACATTCCTACCCAAGTAGGAATACCAAGTCCTAATCACCCCTTCCACTGTGCCCTCTCAAATCCCTGCTCCACAGACAACAAACTTGCCTTCATCTTACATCTTTATTTCTTCCTCTCCAACTCCTTCCATCTTCTTGTAGTCTGAGATCACTGAGATCTGCCCCTCACCCATGATGCAGCCTTCCTCCCTACCCTTTCCAGAACTGACTTCACTCTCATTTATTCTCCCCAACTCATTGGCTGAAATGGGGAACTGGAACACTCATTGCTCCACATGGCCACTTTCAGGTTATCTTAGCACCATGACTCAGTAATCTCACCTCCTTTGATATTCTCTCAATCTCTTTACCACTCAATTAAAAATCCTGGTAACTGTCTATAGACCTCCAAGAACTTCCCCTTCCTTCCCCAATGAGTTCAGTATGTGACTTACAATCTTTCCCTACTCCCCAACTCCTGCTCTCATACTGGAGACTTCAACATAGATGTTGACTTTCCCTCAAATACTCTAATCACTCAGTTCTTCAATCTATTCATTGACTTACTCCTTCACCTCATTTAAGTCACACACAAAGATGGTCATAACTTTGATCTGGCCATTACCCAGAAATGTTCCGCTTCCATGTTCAAGAACTCTGAAATTCCATTATCTGATAACATTATATTGGCATTCCAGGGGCCATCTCCAGTCATCCTGATCTATATCTTGCTACTGGACCCAGATGACTTCAGAAGAGAAAGTGAGGCTGGTGACTTCACACAGCCCTCCCTCACTTAAATCCAATTCACTTGCAAGTCATGGCATTATCTTCCTAATGCCATGGTCCTCTTTGAGAACAAAGGACAAACAACACTGACATTTCACCTTCCATCTGTCTTCCCATGACAAACCCTATTCTCCAATCCCTTGACCACTCACCATTGCAGTAGTCAGTCTCTTCTCCATTCTCCATCTTGACCCTTTGGTGAGCCAATTAAGCTACACTGCTCTCTTTAGTCACTGACACCCTTATCATATTGCCACTTGTGTCCTGTCAAACCTCAACCTTGGACCACTCCTACTGTCTATTGCCTTTGTTCCTACACAAGTGCTGCTGAATGAAGGTGGAGAAAATCTGGATGCACTCCAAACTTATGTAATACAGCCTTGATTAGGGCCTCATTGGTGCTAGGCAATCCTACTGTATACTTGTGCTATCAATTCATTTCCCCACTTACCTCAATGTTTCAAACATTTTCATCTCTTCACAAATTTCAAGGAGTTCCTCCTTGCTGTCCTCTCAGCCAAGAATTTTGCTTCATATTTTACTGGGGAAAAAAGAGGCCATTTGCCATGAACTTCCTCTCTCCCTTCCTTCTTATCTCATGTGACTCAGGTGCTTTTTCCCACTATCTTCTCTTTTACCCCATCTCACACAAAGAGGTGACACTACTCCTTGCCAAGGCAAACCCTTCTACCTACACAAGTGATCCAATTCCCTCCTCTGTTAACCCCACTCTCTCACTCATTCACCTTCTATTTCTCCCTGTCTACTGATTCTGACTCTACAAAAGAGTCTGAAGTCATGTCCATATCTCTCTCATCCTCAAAAATCCTCACTGGATTCATCTGTGGAAAATTAATTTTAATGCCGTATCATTTGATGGTAATTTGCAATATTCCCTTCTCTCTTTAAAATCCCGTACTTTTAAATTTAACTCATATAGAAAAGCTGCTTCTTAGAACTGGCAGAAGAATGTGGCTATATTCCAGCCCCTCCCAGGGCCTGGCTTAGACCTCTCTGTTTATCCCACAAACAAACACTAAACTAAGCTGGTTCTCACTGCCTAAAGTTACCAAAAGCTATTCTTGTGACCTTAGTCCTTTCGTTAGAGTTTGGGGCGGCTTGGTCCATGAAACCAAAGAGATCTTGATCCTGAATGATTTGCTTGCCCAGTTTGCTGGAGGCTACTGAATGTGATGAGGAAACTTTCTTTCTCAATTGACTCCTCCCCTCCCCCTTCAACAATGAAGTACTAGGGAGGAGTTGAGAGCTCTTAGCCTACCTCTTTATTAAATATCAACCAATCAGGTTTGCCATTTGGGAAGGGAAGAGAAACATGGCACTTTTTCTGTAGGGGAGCAGGAAGGGGCAAGTAGATAGGGAGAGACTGATGGACAGAAAGAGAGGGAGATGATTGTAGGGACCATGTTCTTCTGGAAGTTACAGGACAATCAGTGTTTATAGAGAGGCTGGACTTCACAAGGATAAGGGCCAACCAGGTCTTCAGCAAAGATTGTAACTGAAGAGAGAAGAAACAGGGATGATTTCAAAGCATTTTGAGAGGGAGAGATAGGGCCAAGAAGGGGCCTCTTTTCCTTAATAGAGTTTTTAAAAGGTAGCACAGAGACAATAATAGAAAGTTGGTCTCAAGGCTAGGAAGATTGAGGTTTAAGTAGTGTCTAGAACATACTAGCTTTGTGACTCAAGACAATTCCAGACTCTCAGACAATTCTCTAAGACAACATGGTGCAGAAAAGGTGCCAACCTGATGCATTAGATACGGGGAATTTCCTCAATTAGGAATTTATTGTGCCAGAGAAATGACAGGATTAATCCCTGCCTTAAAAAAAAGACAAAACACCCATTTGTTGACCTTAGCATCTTTCGTCTTCATCTTTCTAGTCTGAAAGCTAGAATTTCTACAACAATACTTTCTAAGCATTAGGACTAGAGTCAACACAACCTTAATTAATTACAAGCTGTGTGACCTTGGGCAAGTCATTTAACTTCCACCTTCCTCAGTTTCTTCATCTGTTGTTGCAAGGACCAAATTAAATAATAATTATAAAGAGCCCAGTGTCAAGTACATAGCTGGCTCTATATAAATGTTAGTCATTTTTCAGTCATGTACAACTCTTTGTGACCACATTTAGGGTTTTCTTGGCAAAGATACCAGAATGGTTGACCCTTTTCTTCTCCAGCTCATTTTACAGATGAGGAAACTTAGGTAAAGAAGGTTAAGTGACTTGCCCAGGGTCACACAACTAGCAAGTATCTAGGTGAGATTTGAACTTCCTGACTCTAGGCCTGACATTCTCTGCACTGTGGTGCCACCTAACTGCCCGCATACATCTGTCATCATCATCACCATCATCATCATCATCATCATCATCATCACCATCATCATCATCATCATCATCATTATTATTATATTCATTCATTCTCAGTTATATGCTTTTCCTTCCATCTTCTGTAGATGCTCTTTAAAAATCTATGTTGCTTGATGAATTCCCTGTGTATCCATATCCATTTCTTTATTGGTTTTGGATTAATTTAAAAGTCACACTTTTGAACACCCTGAATAATGTGTCACCAATGCATCACCTATCATTACAATCTTAAGTTTTCTGTTGGACCTTGACTCAGGAAGGTCTGAGTTCCAATCCAGACTCAGGTACTTACTAGCTCTGTAACCCTCGCCAAGTCACTTAACCACTGTCTATTTCAGTTTTCTCATCTGTAAAATGGGGTTAATAACAGCCCTTACTTCCCAAGGTGGTTACAAGGATCAAATAATGTAATATTTGTAAAATGTCTTGCAAATCTTAAAGCTCTATGCAAATGCTAATTACAATTATTATCTCAGGTACCACATTCCCTAGAAAGCCTCCCCTACTCCACCTAGTTCAGAGTGCTTCCTCTTCAAATTATATAACCCTTCATGTATTTACTAATCTCTGGGCTCTAAACTCTTTGAGTTCAGGGATAGTTTTAATTTGCTCTGTATCCTATGTATCCTCAATACTTAATGTCTAGTGAGACCTAAATAAATGTCTGTAGGGACAAAAAGTTCCCTATTGTGTCATTTTAATAGCCAAGTTTATCCCCAAAGAAGAGATTTGAGAAAGCATTCCATTCCACTTCTCTGCAGAGGTGGGGGACCATGAGTGGGAAACACTGCATATGTTACATCTTGGTTGATTTTGTTGAACTAGTTTCTTTTCTTTTTTAATTCTTTGTTATAAGGACTGACTCACTGGGGAAGTTAGGCATAAAGGATAAATTGGGAAATATAGCAATAATATAGCAAAATATAGCAATAAAAGTTATTTTGAAAGTCTGTTGAATAACTAATGTGGAAATACATTTAATATGATTGTATATGTATAGCCTATATCAGATTGCATGCCATCTTGGGGAGAGGGAAAGGGAGGGAGAGGGGGACATTTATTTATTTAGTTAGTTATTTTTACTATAAATTTATTATTTATTTTCTTGTTTACATCATTCATTTCCATGAGATTTTTGAGTTACAAAATTTCTCCCCATCTTTCCCCTAACCCCAACCCCAAAACAGATCCTACTGTAAAGCCCCTCCCCCAATCTGCTCTCTTCTGTGTCCTCCTCCAACACCCCTCTAACTTTCTGGTAGGGCAGGGAGGGTCTCCCTACCCCAGTCCCTGTATATCTTAATTCCTAGTTGCATGTATTGTAGAGCTTTAAATTCTAGATTCTTTCGGTTCCTCCCTCGTCACCCACCCCCACTGGAAGGACAAGCAATTCAATACAGGCTGTACACGTGTAATTATGCAGGAAATCTTCACGGTGGACATGTTGTGACAGACTGATCATATGTCCCTCCTTCTTATCCCTACCTCCCTTGTTCTGTTCTCTACCCTGTCCCTGTCCCTCTACTGAAGTGTGTGCTTCCAGCAACCCTTCCCCAGATCCTGCCCTCCCCTCCGTTATCCCGCCTCTCATCCCCATGCCCAGAGGGGGGAAATTTAGAACTCAAAATCTTATAAAAGCAAATGTTGAAAACTAAAAACAAAGAAATTTTAAAAAGGAAAAAGTCTGTTGAACTGGATTGTTGAATTTAAATGATATCTGTAAAAATATTTTGTAAAAGTTATATAAATGCCAATTGTTAATACTACTGTTGTTGACTCCGCCTGAATACCCATGGGTATTTTGTTCTGGGAGAGGAGGGGAAGACAGAGAAGTCAGTGATAAGCATCTCCTCTGTAGAATGTAAGCTTCTTGAAGGCAGCAGCTATTTTAGTTTTGTCTTTGTTTCTCTAGTTTCTAACATGGTGCCCGGTGCATACTGTAGGTATTTAATAAATGTTTTTGATCCATTCATGGATTTCCATTATACAACACTGCTCCTCTCTAGTGACAGGAAATTTACCCTCCCATAAGGTACCCTCTTCAATTATACTTCCGTCAAGTGACCAGAAAGTGTTTGCTCTTACATGGAGTCCAAATGTACCTCCAATTCTCCATTCTGTCTGCCCAAATATTGATCCTATTCTTGACCCAGAAAACCCTATAGCCTGATCCTGTCCCCTAAGCAGAGCATTCTGAGGCCTGCTGGATTCCAAGCTAATCTGAGAACACATGGTACAGGACTCAGGGCTAAGAGCCAGAAGCAGGAAGTTGGGTCCAGGACAGGCTGGCCAGCCCAAGCTCCAGATATTCCTGGAGAATGGCAGAGGAAGCAGACAATTGAATCAGTCCCAGATTAAAGATCAAACAGCCCCTCCTTCAGCTTCCTACAGACAGACTGACTTGAAAGGAAGGGCATTAAAAGAATGGCTCATTTACTTGGGACAAGCAAAGTTTCTGAAAGAAAGCAACTTCCCTACTCTATGCTCATGTCATCCCCAACAGTCCTAGCTTCCTCACCTGCTGATCTTCCTTCTTTTCTGACCTTTAAGGACTGTCTCCCTGGGACTGTAGCCACTGAGGGTAGCTTTGGGGTTGGGCTGCAGGCGGCTTGGCCATTGACTAAAGCTTTCCTGTGGGTGGGAATCAATGGTCATTCAGTGTTTTCTTATTCCTCCCCACCTTCTCCAGGACGTTACCCTCACCTATTGACCCACTGGCCACACATCTCTTCCAGCTGAGCAGCCAAATAGAGTGAAAAGAGCGCTGGAGACCTGGACAAATTCTGCCCTTCGTAGCAAGTTATTTCTCTGAGTCTAATCTCAATTTCTTTATCTGTAAAATGAAAGGGTAAGAGATAATGATTTGGAAAATTCCTTGAGGTTCTGATGTTCTTTGCATTTTTGAGTCCCAGCTCCAACGTTTTTTTATTGCATCAGCAAATCCCCCCTCCTTGATGAGCCTCAGTCTCTCTATCTATAAAATGGGGGTAACACTAATCGTAAAATCTTCCCTGAAACCTTATTGTGGTGGAAAACACTATAATAATTAGTTATTATGGTTATTATTGTCACTATTTTGTCTCTGGGTTAGAGAGAGAGGAACAGAGTTGGTGCTGATCACTACCCTACCACCTTCCCACCCTCTTAAATGCAGAAAGGTTCTGGGGAAAGAGCACTGGCCTAGGATTCAGGGACTTTTCCAATCCCAGCTTTGCTACAAGTAGAATGCAGTGTGATCATGATCAACTCCCTTGCTCTCTCTGGAGGGAATTCTTCCTCTAAGTAAGAGAATTGGACTCAGTGATTAGATATCTCAGATGAATCTGGGGATGGCCCCCAGGGTTCAGGAAGAGGGAGAGGCACAGGCTGGGGTTTGGGGAAGGAAAGACAGGATAAGGCAGATGTCAAGACAGGAAGGACCTTCTAAAACTCCAAATATAGAGTGTGTTGACAAAGGTGGTTTGAGAGACCCACAGAATCTCAAATTCTTAGTGTTGGAAGGAACTTGAGAAATCATCTCTAAGAAAGGGAAGAAGGAAAGAAGTAATTGAGTAAGATTTCTTAGAGCTAGAAGGGATGAATCACCAAGATTATCCATACTTCCCATCTCAGTACCTTTACAGTAACTATTCCTCAAGCCTAGGGCCACCCTTTCTTCATCTCCACCTCTTATATTCTCTCTCCTTCCTAACTGCTCCAGTGGAACCTTCTATATCAGCCATTCTTCATCTTTGTCTGGATCATGGTCTCCTTGGGCAGCCTGATGAAACCTATGGATCCCTTCTTGGAATACGGTTTTTTAATTCATAAAATAAAATTCATGGAATGACATAGGAAATCAATTGTATTGAAATTATTAGGTCCATATCTATCATCTATCCATCTATTCATCCATCCGAACATCCCATTCATCTGTCCATCTATCTATCTATCTATCTATCTATCTATCTATCTGTCTGTCTGTCTGTCTGTCTGTCTGTCTGTCTGTCTGTCTGTCTGTCTGTCTGTCTATCTATCTATCTATCTATCTATCTAGCCATCTGTGTCTATATGTAAAAAGTTCATGGAACACAGGTTTGGAAACCCAACTCTACATGAAGTTTTTCCTGATACTACCTTCTCCCCTAGCTGTTAGGGTTCTCCCTGCCTACATCTATTTCATGTTTATCATGTATATCTGCTGTGCATATGAATGCTGTTTTCATCAATAGAACATAAATTCCTTGAGGTTCTCCCATTGTTGACTATCTCCAACTTACCCTTTATATACTTCATATATACCAAGTTTTTGCATGTTTTCTCTCCCGTAAAAATGAGAGTTTCTTAAGAGCTAGGACTATAGTGGGTATTTTTTTCTTTATGTTGCCAGCTCTTAGCATACTTTCTGGTATGCAGATAGTATATTGCACATAGTAGGTACTAAATAAATCCTTGGTTGCTGACTGCCTGATGAGAAACCCTTCCCCATACTTCCTCTGCACTTGCACTATTGAGTTTAAGGCACTGAAGGCAGTATAAATCCCCTGTTCAGCTGGGTGGGGGATGGCTAGGGGAAAAACAAGTTTCCAAAGGCTTGAGGGAAACTGAATAGGAGGAGGATTTAGCCCTCTCAGTAGCCAATTTGGTCTTCTTGGGATCTATACAATATCTGCTTGGCTGATTGGCACCCTGGGTAAACGCTGAAGATATTACAGACCAGAGCTATATCAAGGCTAAGTAGTGGCAGCCGACATTTGCATTAAGATGAGTCATTTCCCCAAAAGTCCTACACAGATGTGGAGGAAAGAAGGAAGAAGGGTCAATATTGACACATCCTGTGCTGTTATTCACCACTATCAGTACTGGGGTTGTCAAGCCAGTTAACAGTCAGGGCAAGCAAAGGCAGGCATAGAAGACATGGGAAAAGAGGGAGAGAAGGAGGGAGGGTGAAATAGGAAGAATAGGATGGATCATCAAGCTGGCTCAGTGCTAGGCTCTGAGTCAGAGCTGGTAGAGAACTGGTCACAATTTTATCCTAGAGTCAGAGCACATGAGAGACAAATAAGGTAGGCTTCATTAATTGATTGATGAGATTTCATTGGCCAACATGTCTTATCATTGGACTCTCTATTCTGTGCATAGCCTCCAAACTTTTAGAGCTGCTTCTAGCTGTGAAAGGTCATCTATTCCAGTAGTTCCCAAGCCAAATCATACTGTGGAATTGTGGGTAAAATTCAATAATAGCTGATACATACCATTTCCTTATAGTAAATGAAATGGAACAAAGAAAGCATTGATTAAGCCCTTGATATGTGCCAAGAACTGTGTTAAGCTCTGGAGGAGGGCTAGAGGATATAACCACAAAATGAAAGACAGACCCTGGCTTCAGGTAGCTTAGATTCTAAAGCTAACATTTATATATGGCTTTACAAAGGTATTCAAAGTCCATTACATAGACTGTATCATTTTATTCTCACTACCCTGATTTAAAAACTAAAATATTTTGTTTTATTTTGTTTTGTTTTCTAAATTCAACAAAGTCAGCTAATCCATCTACCTAGTCTAGTGACACTCCACACCCACACATCCTCTGCTTCTCCAACAAAAGGTAAGTATATATATTTTCTAATCACATGGTTTCCAGTCCCCTCCTGACTCCAGGGTCGGTGCTCTGTTCACTTTGCCACCTAGCTCCCCCCCTAGTATGTATTCTTATTATTAGTATGTGATCATTATTATTATGCATTAGTACTAGTATGGAAGTTCATTAACAGCAGAGATTTTTCATTGTTATATTTATATCCTTAAGGCTTAGTGAAGTGTGTGACACATAATAAGCATTACAAAATGCTTTTTCATTTATTCATTAACTCACTCTGCTTTCTAGATAAATTGGCCTATATACTCTTTCTCCAAATTCAAAATTTCATTCACTTTCCCTGAACCCTTGCAAAAGCTTTTCCCTCTCTAAGGGAATGTACTCCCTCCGCATTTATTGCTTCCTACAATTTCTAGCTTCCTTTAAGGGTCAATTCAGGTGCCTTTTAGGCAAGTATACATGGGACTAAGGATGGGGAACTTGCAACCTTGAGGCCACATATGGCCTTCTAAGATCCTTGGGTGTGACCTTTTGACTGAGTCCAAGTTGTACAGAACAAATCCTTTTATTAAGGAGATTTGTTTTGTGACATTTGGATTCTGTCAAAGGGCTGCACTTGAGGACACAGAGGGCCACATGTGGCCTTGAGGCCGCAGGTTCCCTACCCCTGTGCTAAACTATAATGCCATTGAATGTTTCTGTTCTTATTCATGTACTCTTTTATGGATAAAGTATACAGGCTTTGCCAACTTTATTCCACCCTTGCATTAGGCATTCAAACAACATGGCCAACCCATTGGAGTTGTGCTCTCTGCAGTAGAGTTAGAACATTTGACAGTTCAGCTTGAGAAAGGATCTTAGTAACCCATACTTTATCTTGCCAGGTGATCTTCAGAATCTTCCTAAGACAATTCAAATGGAAGTGATTCAGTTTCCTGGCATGGCTCTGGTAGACTGTCCAAGTTTCAGAGGCATACATCAATGAGGTCAGGACAAAGGTTCTGTAGGCATTCAGTTTGGTAGGCAGCCCAATACCTCTTCTTTCTCATACTTTCCTTCAGAGCCTCCCAAACACTGAGCTAACTCTGGCAATGTGTACATCAACCTCATCAATGATGTGGACATCTCTGGAAAGTATACTGCCAGGGTAAGTGAACTTATCCACAGCATTCAAAATGTCTCCATTTGCTATAATTAATGCTTCCTCATATGGGTGATGTGGTGCTGGCTGGTAGAGAACCTGTATTTTCTTAGTGTTAATTGTTAGGCTTAAATTACCACAAGCAGCAGAGAATTGATCCATACATTGTATTTTAGCTTCAGAGGTGACATTGAGTGCACAGTCATTTGCAAACAAAAAAATCATGCATCAACTCTCCCTTCACTTTAGTCTTGGTTTGTAACTTTTTCAGGTTAAATAATTTGCCAATTATTTACCAGATATTACAGAGAACTCACACAAAGTAAGGGCACAAATGGTGGTCAGAAGAAACAATACAAGGACACTCTCAAGGTCACTCTGAAAAAGTTTGGCATCAATTAGGAGACATAGGAGACACTGGCACAGCACTGCCCAGCATGGTGTGCCCCTATTAAAGAAGGCACTGTGCTCTGTGAACAAAGCAGAATTGCAATAGCTCAAAAGAAACACGAGATGTGCAAATTCAGAGACATCTCCAATCCAAATGTTCATGTGAACTATTTGAGCCCGACATGTGGTAGATCGTTCTGACCTCAGACTGGTCTAATCAGCCACAGTCAGACACACTAGATCTTGACTCTGACACAGTGGTGTCATTTTGGCCTTCTTTAACAAATAATAAGTAACCAACCAACCAACCAATTCAAGTGCCACTCTCTCCTCTTCTTCAACAAATGATTTTGTACCTTTTTGACCTTAATATAAGCTCCTTGAGGGTAGGTCTACTCATTGTGTGTGTGTGTGTGTGTGTGTGTGTGTGTGTTTACTGCCTAGTTCTGGACCTTGCACATTTAGTAAATGCTTGAATGAAATGACTGAATAATTCAATTCATTTTTTTCTAGTTTCAATTTCTTTGTCTGTAAAAGTAGGGGGTTAAGTTCCACTTCTGGAAGCCAAGATGGCAGAGTAAGAAGTAAATCACTCTCACCCTCCTTTATTGACCTTTGAAAGCCAAAAAAATATCATCACAGGAAAACCTTGGAACAGCTCAGTCAGAAAGACGGAGTGAAACAGTCTTGTAGCCCATGAAGCTTGGGGGATTAACAGAAAAGGCCCCTGTAATTCCGGGGAAGGGGGAGCAGGACAGGACAGGAGGTATCCCAGCAAGCCAGTGGTAAGCCCCACCTCAACAAATTAGGGGGAGATCTTGATCCCCAGGGTGGTGGGGCAGTTGAATACCAGTACCCCCAAGTGCCTCAGCATAGGCATGGCAACAGAAGACACCACATGTGCCATGTTCCCTGGCAGCCAAATCTCCTGGTGCTTCAGCAGAACTCCAGGAAGAACAATACCAGTAAGCACAGCTCCAAGCTGGTGGACATCCTTCAGTAGCCAAACATTCAAATGAAAAACTCAGGTGAGTAGGTGTACCCCAGAGACCAGACTCCCCACTCCCTGAGAGCTCCAGTGTTGCTGACTCTAGTTCAGCACCAGGCAAACTGCCAGATGTCTATAGCCTCCAGCTCCCAGCACCTTTTCCTACCTGTCTAATCTCTCCTAGTCAGTTTCTGCTTCTAGAGGCAATATACTGAGTTCTCTTCTCTTTGCTCTATACTAAGCAACTGCCTCATGGTATTTCTATCAGTTGCCATGGGTTTAATTATCATCCCCAGGTCTACGTGTCCAACTCCAGTGTCTCTCCTGAGCTTTACTCCCACATCACCAACTGTCTACTGGATATTTCCAACCAATGCTTCACAAATATCTCAAATTCAACATCTCCAGAATAGAACTTACTATCTTTTCCCCAAAACCTGATCTCATCTCCTGGGATCACAACCTTGGTGTCATCCCCAACTCCTCACTCTCTCTTACCCAGGTGTGTGATAGAACCATCTTGAACAGACTTGATAGAGCCAATTATTAAATTTTCATTGTGAGCATTTACATCTCTGAAATCCCTAAAAAGTACAACTCAGGACTTGATTTATTTGTTTATTATTAAACTTGAAAAAGTATTGGTAATGTCAATTAAACTTAAAAGTGTTATGCAGTGGAAAGAATTGAAAGGAAATAGGAAGGATTATACTTTTTTCTCAGTGGTATAAGACACCTTTACAAAAATTGACCAAACATTAGGGCTTAAAAGCCTTAATAGTCAAATGCAGAAAAATAGAAATATTAAATGCATTTTTTCAAGTCATAATGTAATACAAATTATATTTTATAAAGGACCATGGAAACACAAATTAAAGATTAATTGAAAACTAAATTTTAAAGAATGAGTGGGTCAAAGAATGAATTATAGAAACAATAAACAATTTTTAAAAGAGAATTATGGGGCAGCTAGGTGGTGCAGTGAATAGAGCACCAGCCCTGGAGTCAAGAGGACCTGAGTTCAAATTCAGCCTCAGACACTTGACACACTTACTAGCTGTGTGACTTTGGGCAAGTCACTTAATCCCAATTGACCTCCAAAAAGCAGAGAGAGAGAGAGAGAGAGAGAGAGAGAGAGAGAGAGAGAGAGAGAGAGAGAGAGAGAATTATGACAATGAGACAATGTGCCAAAACTTATGGGATGCAGCAAAAGTGGCCATCACAGGAAAATTTATTGTTAAATATTTACATTAGTAAAATAGAGAAAGAGCAGAACAATGAATTGAGAATTCAATTAAAAAAACAGAAAAAGAGCAAATTCTAAATCTCTAATTAAACAGTAAATTGGAAATCCTGAAAGCTAAAGGTGAGATAAATAAAACTGAATGTAAGAAAACCATTGAATTAATCAATAAAACTAGGAGACAGTCTTATAAAAAAAGTAATAAAAATGGATAAACCATTGTTTAATATGATTTTTAAAAGAAGAAAACCAAATCATGAAAACCAAAAATGAAAAGAGTGAATATATCACTAGTTAAGATGAAACTAAATTATTTGGAGCTATTTTGCCCAATTATATGCCAATAAATTTAACAATTTAAGTGAGATTGAAGAATATTTGCAAATATATAAAGTACCAGATTTACAGAAGAGGAAATAGAGTATCTAAATAAACCTATTTTAGAAAAATAAATTGAACGGGCCATAAATGAGCTTTTTGATTAAAAGACAATAGGACCAGATATAATTATAAGCAAATTCTACCAAATATTTAAAAATCAACTAATTCCAATATTAGGTAAATTATTTGTAATAATAGGCAAAGAAGTAGCCTTACCAAATTCCTTTTATGAAACAAATATGGTGCTGATACCTAAACCAGGGAGAGCAAAACCAGAGAAAGAAAATCATAGGTCAATTTTACTCTTGAATATTGCTGCAAAAATAACTAGGAGAGTACAGCAATGTATCACAAAGATTATACATTGTGACCAAGTGTTATTTATACCAGGGCTTATTCAATATAAAGATAACTATTAAAAATAATTGATTACTATACCAAGATAAAATCAAAATGGGTATATGATTTAGATATAAAGATTGATACTACAAGCAAACTAGGAGAGCAAGGAATAGTCTTTCTGTCAGATCTATGGAGAAGAGAAAAAATTTATGACCAAACAAGAAATAGAGAACATTATGAAATGCAAAATGGATGAGATTATCTTGAAACATTATGAAATGCAAAATGGATTTACATTAAATAGAAAAGTTTTTGCACAAACAAAGCTAAGGCAACCAAGGTTAGAAGGGAAACGGAAAGCTGGGAAACAATTTTTACAACCAGTGTCTCTGAAAGGTCTCATTTCTAAAACATATAGAGGACTGAATCAAATTTATAAGAATACAAGTCATTCCCCAATTGATAAATAGTCAAAGAATATGAACAGGTAGTTTTTGGAGGAAGAAATTAAAGCTATTTATAGTCACATGAAAAAAATGCTCTAAATCACTATTAATTAGAGAAATGCAAATCAAAACAACTCTGAGGTATTGCATCATGACTATCAAAATGGCTAACATGACAAAACAGAAAAATGATAAATATTGGAGAAGATATGGGAAAATTGGAACACTAACGCATTGTTGGTGGAGTTGTAAACTGATCCAACCATTCTGGAGAGCAATTTGGAACTGTGCCCAAAGTGCTATAAAAATGTGCTTTGACCCAGAAATACCACTTCTAGGTCTGTATCCCAAAGAGGTCATAAAAATGATAAAGACCCCACATGTACAAAAACATTTATGGTAGCTTTTTTTTGTGGTGGCTAAGAATTGGAAATTGAGGGGATATCCATCAATCTTGGAATGATTGAACAAGTTGTGGTCTATGAATGTAAGGGAATAGTAATATGCTATAAGCAATGAAGTGCAGGCAGACTTCAGAAAAACCTGGAAAGACTTACATGAACTGAAGCTGAGTGAAATGAGCAGAACCAGGAGAACATTGTACATAGTAACAATCACACTGTGGGATGACTGACTTTCATAGACTTAGCTGTTCTTAGCAGTGCAAGGATCTAAGACAACACCAGAAGACTCCCAATAGAAAATGGTATCCACATCCAGAGAAAGAACTTGGGAGTCTGAATGCAAATAGAAGTACACCGCTGTCCTTTTTCTTTGTTATTTTGTTTCTTCTTTCTTGTAGTTCCTCTTATTAGTTCTGATTCTCCTTTATATCATGACTACTGTGAAAATATGTTTGATATAAATGTATGAGTAAAGCCTATATCAGATTACACACTGTCTTGGGGAGAGGGAAGAAGAGCGAGGAGGAGAAAATTTATAATTCAAAATCTTATGGAAGTAAATGCTGAAAACTAAAAATTAATCAATTAATTGTATAAAAATATAAAAGAAAATGAGAGGGTTAGACTATGTTACCTTGAAGGTTTCCATTTGTTTTTCAACTCCTATGATCCTGGTATCCCTTCTAACTCTAAGGTTCTATGATTCAACATTCCCTTAAGGTAGGGACTCCCTCCACTGATGCAGATGGCATTAAAGTCTAAGACAAGACAACGCATGATCATTAAAAAAAAAGAGTTTGTTAGTTTTATGGAAGATTTTTTTATATGTATCTCTAGTGCCCAGTAAGCGCCCAATACATACTTTTAGATTGCTGATGGATGGAGTGATAATTTTCTCTGTCTCAGTTAAATGAAGGGTTTAGACTCTGATAGTCTATGTTCTGAGGGCACTTTGACATTCAACATTCTAGCACTCTATGTTCTAAGGAACATTTATACTCTGAAATTCTATGTTCCATGGTACGTTTCAGGTTTTAATAATACCCACAATATGCACCCGAGGTAAGCAGTATGAAATGCATCCTCAAACCATTATGTTAAACTAATAAGGCATTCCTGGGTAAGGGGAGATACTCAAACCTAAGGAGGAATAGGCTCTAGAACATCATTGATGGAGGGATGGTGGGGCTACACAAATTCCAAACAAAGCAGTTCCCAATCAATTCTGAGGTTCTCTCAGATGCTCCAATTTGAAGGTACTGCTGTAATAATTTCACTGAACCCTAGAAAATTACAATGTCTTTTCAGTGAAGTCCATAGCTGTGATAAAGAAAGAAATGGGTATAACAATCCACATAGAAAAATAAAGTGAATGAAAAATGTATATTTGTTTTCACTGTGCCTAATGGCTGGATATAGTTGAGTTAGGGACATCTATATGGATGCTCTGAGTTTGTGCTACACTTAATAGATAACTAGTAAGGTTCATAATTGAATAGGAAGAGAAAGAAATGGGCCATTTTAGTACCTTTTTGGTTCTTTTATGATATTCAGCTTATCACCCTTTCAAATCCCTATCTCTTTAGCAAACACTTTCCCTGTGATATATAATGGCTACAAATCTTCAAGCCATTTGTTAGTTTGTAATCAATCAACCAACAAACATTTATTAAATATTCTTCCTTCTTCTCTCACTCTCTCTATAGCTGTAGATTCACTCAACCCACTGCAAGATTAGGATGGGATTGAGTGAGCCTTTATGTGATCATGACCCCAATCATGACCCTCAAATATATTTCAAACCAGAGAAACCTAGATTCTGGAACTCAGTTTCCTCTTTTATAAAATGAGGGGATTGGATTTGTAGGATGGTAAATTTGGACAAAGTGTTGGCTCTGGAGTCAAGGTTCAAATCCTACTTCTGATATCTACTACCTTTGTGACTATGGATAAATTAAGCTCCTTCAGTCTTCTCTCCTTAGCTATAAAATGGAGGTGAGATTGGGAGGGAGAAGATTACAGATGCATGATGATTCACATTTTGACCACTGAAGAAATTTGTGCTATTTGCACATATTTGTTACAGGAATTTTGTTTTCTTTTTCTTTTTTTTTTTCAGTTGAGGGGTAAGTGGGTGGGTGGAAGGGAAGGAAAAATAAATTCTTGTTAATTGAAAAAAATACTTGATTTAAAAAAATAAAATGAAGAGATTGTACTCAATGACCTCCAAGGTTCTTCTGGCTCTCAAGCCAGGAGCCTATCTTCTCTAAATTGCTCCAAGG
The DNA here is from genome assembly GCA_028646575.1 of Pseudocheirus occidentalis. Classification (NCBI taxonomy): domain Eukaryota; kingdom Metazoa; phylum Chordata; class Mammalia; order Diprotodontia; family Pseudocheiridae; genus Pseudocheirus; species Pseudocheirus occidentalis. The sequence goes on from CM053596.1 coordinate 53,766,841, forward strand.
CTCTGATCTTTTGACCTCATGACTTGCCTAGCCCTCTGGGTAGGTGGTCTTTGAGAATTCCTGACTTTTATCTCAACCAGGTCCTCAGGTGTTTATCTATTTGTTCTCTGTTTAAATTGTTCCCCCAGGATATGTTCTCTCCTTTTCCAGCCTGTTGTTTACCTTAGTGCTAGCACTAGCAACCATTTTCCTCATTCCTTTGTTTCCACCAAGGGATTGGTAAATTAACCAGTCTTGCCAAGTGGTCACAAAGTTCAAACCTAACTGATCCCATGCTTAGGCAAGGAAGGCCTCCCAAACAGAAGACCCCAGAGTTTGGGGCTGAGAACACTCTGGTCTTGTCTTAGATGAGTGAGACTTTGAAACTGTAAAAGAGCTGGCTTAGGGCTTGTAGCTCCAACAGGAAGAAAGGATATGGAGTTGGCTCCTTGGCCAATTGGCTATACAGCAAGACCCATAAATTATGTCATTGTGTTGAGGTTTGGGTTTAAGGGTGATCAGGACCCCAAAATATTGACACACCAGGTCCTGCCTGAATGAATTCAGCTCAAGCCTTCACTCAGCCAAAGTAAAACAAAGTTTATTAAAGATTCACCATAACTGGTAGACTTATTTATGATGCTTGTATTGAAAGAGGACCAGAACAATCTGACACAGACTTGAGTCTGAGCTAGACTGTATCTGAGCCCCTTCATGAAGGCAAGATGGATCTTATATACAGAAAGATTGTGGGAGGGATCTAGGGGTGGTCTAGAGGAGGGGTTTGGTGAGGGTCTTGAGGAGGAGTCTAAGGAGGATCTTGATGAGACAGCATTACAGTGGGTGTCACCTCAGAGGAGGGGCCACATGGAGGCACCTCAACAAGACCCATAACTGGGACCTGATCAAGGGTTGTCTGAGGGGGAGGGCCTATGGTGGAATATGCAGGATAGGAGATGTGGAAGTGAAGGAGGCAGGAAGCAAGGAGTCTTGGGCTAGAGGAAAAGGGAAGGGAAACTAAAGAGAAAAGGGAGTGGTGAAGGAGGGAGGAGATTGGGAAACAGGAGAAGCCAGATCCAGTGGGAAGATTCAAAGAGAGTTCAAGGGGGTTCCCAGAGCCTGTACCCCATCAACTGAACAGGTCTCTCAGAATTTATGCCACAAATCATAAACAAATTAATGGACGCTTCTACTGGATACTTCTCCAGAGTAGGGGTTGGAGTGGTCAAGTGCTCTTTATAATGACAGGCTACCTGCTGGGGGACTCTCTTTTTGTTGTGGTTCAGTTGAGTTTGACTCTTTGTGATCCTGTAGACTACACTGCCCATGGATGGGGCCAAAGCAAGGAACCCTGCCTTCCATGGCAGAGCTGAGAAAATGTGGGGAGCCCTGCTATCACCCAGCAGGGCTGAGAGAGTTATCTACCCAGAGGCTAGGAGAGAAGGTGAGTTAAAAGAGAGACAAGGATTCAAAGAGTGGTGGAAAATAGAGTCTCCTTTATTATCTTAAATGCAAGCTTTTTATAGGACACTTCTTAATGGCTTTCCCTTGTGGACATTGCACACTACAGTGTTCCCATGCTGGGAGCAAAAACACCACACTTTATTTCAAGGATCCAATCCTCACACCTGTGTGCTTGAACTCTTCCCTGGAGGATGGGGAACCAATCCAGGCCTGGCAGCAAGCCCTTCACCTGAGGGGGCTCATTCAGCCATCAGGGTCAGAGTCTCACTAGCCATTGTCCTCAACACATTGGTTTTTATTTTGGCAAAGATACTGGAGTGGTTCCATTTCCTTCTCCAGTGGATTAAGGTAAACAAGTTAAATGACTTTCCCAGGGTCACACAACTAATAGGTGTCTGAGGGCATATTAGAAATCAGATCTTCCTGACTTCAGACCCAGTACTCTATCCACTGAGCCACCCAGATACCTGGGGGATCCTCTAGCCTATAGCAAATAGACCTGCACCAAGTATTCTCTCTTCCTTCTTCCTCTCTCCATTCCCCTTCACAAGTAGCCAGTCTGGAGTCTATAGAGTCTATAGAAAATCTTCTCAGAATGAATGAAAGCTGCAGAAATAAATAAGAGTTGAGGTAAAGCAGCTGTCCTCCTAAGACAGTGGTTCTCAACCTTCCTAATGCCATGACCCTTTAACACTCGTATGTGGGTATATCTGCATGTGGGCAGACTCGCCTGGAGATGGATAGAGGAGCGGTGTCTCAGTTCCTAAGACCATAGGAAATATGTGTTTTGTGATGGTCTTGGGTAATCCCTGTGACCCCTGTGAAAGGGTCGTTCGACCCCAAAGGGGTCACAACCCAGTGGTTGAGAACCACTGTCCTAAGACAATTTGAGAAGATTCTATGAAATACTCAGCCTCCTGGGGCAGAGTCTGTTCATTCAGCCTGAGTGAAGTGCAAACACTTCTAGCCAACAATGCAGAATCAACAAACAACAAGTTCTGGGAGGAGCTCAGTTGGGAGGCAGGCTCAGACAGTGTTGGGGTTGGATTGCTGAGTAGGAAAAGCTTGAAGGACTTTACATTGTCAAGGAATGCCAAGCATAGCTGTACTGACCATATACAGTCCTGGGCTGTGGCTGCAAAGGAGAAGGAATCTGGTGAATATGGTAGCAAAAAGGCAGGGATCTTGCTGGCTATGGGAACTTTCAGGAAAGCTGAGTCCTTGGTTTCAGTTCTAGGGCATAGAGGACAGATATAGCTTTCAGTCACCCATGGGGCCACAAACAGCAAGAGCATTTGTGGGATAGTGTGGCTAGGTACCCTAGCTTAGAGCTTAGGAGTAGACAGGACTGCCAAAGGCTGGGCCCTGGGATAGAACTCAGAAAACAATAGTAAAAAGAATCTGAGGCCTGGGCCATCATTCCCCACACCTTGGGACTAGAATTTGATTATAATAACAAGATGCTAAAAATAAAACAAAATAAAAATGAGAAAGCAAAGGAGAAAGAACTCAGCCATAGGTGGCTACTATGGAAAAAGAGAAGATATGAGTTCATATTAAGAGGAAGATAATGGAGCTAAAAACAACAACAACAAAAAGCCACTCCTTGATGAGACAAAGAAGGAGACTGAGGGAGATAGCAGGTTTTGATTTGTTAGCTGGAAGCCACAATTTCTTGCTTGTTTTAGCTGATGCTTCAGAGTAGTGGTGTCAAACTCAAATAGAAAAGGGGCCATCAAACTGTACAGAAAGGTCCCTGCCTATTGACTTTGAGACCTACATGTGATCATTGTCTATATTCTAGTGTATTTTTATTTATTTTGTTAAATATTTCCCAACCAAATATGCTAATTCGGATTGTACGTGTGTAGCCTATATCAGATTGCATACCTTCTTGGGGAGGGGGAAGGGTAGGGAAGGGGAAAATTTTTAGAACTCAAAATCTTATAAAAGTGAATGTTAAAAACTAAAACTAACTAAATAAATATTTTGCAATCACACAAAAAAGCTACTCCTTTTTGCATGAGAAATGTAAAGTGGTCCCAAATCCAAAAATAATTTTTGGAATATCTTAAAAAGGACTTTAAAAATCAAATAAGAGAGAGGCGGGTGCAACCCTGGCTGCCAGATGGAACCCTGCCTCGCTGCCTCCGCCACTCGCTGGTCCTCCCTGGCTGAGTACGCGGTCAGCCCCCAGCTCCTCTGCTCCTGCTCCTTCTCGGGCTCCTCCTCCGCAGCCGCCATTTTACGAGGCTGCCATAAGGTGGCGCAGCAGAGGTGGGGCTGAGGGGACGCCAATGGTGGCCGCGGCGGCTACTCGGGTGGGCCAGAGCCTGGGGCTCGCGTGGCCGGCCCGCCGTGGCTTCGCCTGTCACGGCAGCCGGCCCGGCCTGGAGAGAGGGGCAGAGCCCAAGGACTCTACGTGGAGCCGGATGCCAAGATTCTGTCCACCCAGAAAATCTTGCAATGATTGGATCGGACCCCCAGATAGATATTCAAACCTTCGACCCGTCAGGTTTTACATCCCTGAAAATGAATCCCCATTGGAACAGCAGCTTAGGAAATTAAGACAGGAAACACAAGAATGGAACCAACAATACTGGGCAAACCAGAATCAGATGTTTA
>CM053596.1:53771408-53781756 GCA_028646575.1 Pseudocheirus occidentalis
TCGCTCAAGATTGAAAGCTAGAGGTCTGGGCTTGAAAGATGAAACAGGTAAAAGAATAACATTGAATGCAGAAGAAATGGCTGATTTTTACAAGGAATTCTTAAGTAAAAATTTTCAGAAGCACATGTACTATAACAGAGACTGGTACAAATGTAATTTTACTATCACCTTGTTCATGGGAAGAGTGGCCCTAGAGAGAATCTGGAGGAAGCTTGGATTCAAGCGGGTGAAGAACGGTTAGAAGCATTCCTGAGCTGGCCGTGGAGATCAGGCACCGTTGTGACTGTGACATCCTGTTTACCTCAAACACCATTATATCCTATGGAAGTGACTGACAAACTCAACATATGTGGGTGATTTAAAAACATTTTTTAAGTATAACAAAAAGTCTTTCAGAAGTTTTTCCATTGAAGGTCCCTTTTGTATTCCCTCCCACAATAACCCAAGCAATTAAAGTAATTTATATGAAAAAAAATCAAATAAGAGAGATCAAGGAAAAATCAGGAAAAAAAATAAGAGGAATCCAAGTGAGTGGGGTACACTCTCTGCACCCTCTGTGAAGACTGCTCAGAATGAGAAGGGAGAAAAATTCTCTAGAAACCAGAGAGACTTTTGTAAGACTGGACAGACCTGAGTCCTGGGTTTACACAACCTAGGACCCTTTCCTTGCTGTCATCAGCATTAGGCCCCTTTCAGGAGTTTTAGACCTCTACCCTTGTATACCACACCCTTAAAAGCATTAGGCCATTTTCAGGAGTTTTTGACCTCCATCCCTGCTTGTGACCTTTTCCCCTCCCTTGGCCTTTACCAAATAAGGACCTTGGCTTCCTGTCCCACTTCCCTGCTGATAGGAGATAGTTGTGGGCTTCTTTGTTATCCACCATTGGTTTAGATTTCACACCAAGACTGAGAGCCCACCTTCCAACCAGTGGGAGAAGGGATAGCCAGGGGAGTGGGAGCTTGACTGCGTTACAGTGTAAATTCTTGTTCTGTCTTTTGTAACATGCTTCCTCTCCTTAATCCCTGCCATGGAGAGGACCCACCTCTTCCTGTGGGGGAAAAAAATAAAACTTCCTGTTCCTTCCTCAAGATACCTCTGACTTTTGATTTTTCTTGGGTAGGGGATTTTGGGGGTCCCTGTACCCCACACAGATTTGGGGGCTCATCCGGGATACCCCCACTTGTGAGCAATTGTTCCCCGCTTTGGTCTTGAGGCAGGCGCCCTCCAGTGACTTCTCCAGTGGTCTCTGGACTTAGAAGGGGAGTTCCAACTCCATGTGAGTAAGGTCCCAGAGAGAGGAACTTTGGAGAGGAACAGGAACATACAGAGAGGAACCAGGAAACTCCAGCTGGCTGATGGGAAGGACAGTCATGCAAACTATGCACGCATAGGTCATAGGTAAGATACCTAGTGGGTCCCTGAGTCTTAGTTTGTTACCAGAAATGGCTCTCAGCTAAAAGTATGGGTTGGGTTGACTCTGAGATAAGGATGCCATCTGGTAGGCTTCATGGGTGACTGAAAGAAGGAGGCATTTCCTTCAGAATTGGTGGGCTCTTCTGACCAGGGGGAGTCAGCAATGATCCCCAACCAAATTAAATATTAGTATAAAATAAAAGATGAAAGAAAGAAAAATTTGGAAAGGATTCTGAGGTTTTGACCATTCTGAATTAGAATTACCATCTGGGTGCACTCTGTAATGTTCTATGTCTGGTTTGTCTCTGTCTGTGTGTCTGGAATGTTTTTTGTTTGTGTTGGAAATAGTAAGGAAAAAAATACTGAAGAAGCTTTTGGAGGTTGACTTGGGAGAAAAAGAACACCCCTGGGAACTGCTTCTTTCCCTACCTCCGCCCTACATTCCTCCACCCAGAGATGAAAAACTGGAACGCTAGGGAGTAACAGAGATTTGGGCCAATCCACAAGGAAAGGCTTATGGCCTCAGGCAAGTGCTTCATCAAATGGGAAGATTCAATCAGAGTTCAAGGGGATTCCTCATCAGTTTAGAGTTATAATTTACTTTCTGTGAAAAGTGTTTTGGAAATGGATTCACCTAAAATTGTTAATGGGATGGAAGCAAGTTTTAAATACATAATTTTTGGGACATTGTACATTTCTAAGTTATGTAATTTGGTAAAAATTATGAGCTCTATTGTTAAAAACAATTTTATAGTTATGTATGTTAATTGCGATGTATGTGAAATATATAATATTTAGGGAATTCATATTATTTAAGGATGTTTTAGTTTTAAGGAGTGGGGAACTGAAAATATATATACATTTGTGGATAATATTTCCTTTTGCGGAGCCAAGGGTATTAAGGTCACCAGATTGTTAATTGTTTTTTTTTTAATTCAAAGTTAAATTTAAGAACATAATTGTAGTGCTGAGAGACAGTTGTATTAAATTAAGAACTATATTGTCAAAGGAGGAATGGGACACTCTGTGTTGCAATATTTTGAAATATTGTAATTTGGGAAATCTTAAGCCTCCAAGTTTATCTTTGTTTAAAAAGTGGGTTTCAGTTGAGATTGTTTTGCTTTGAAACTTAATAAGATACTGTTTTAATACTAAAACCTAAAATTGTTCACGCAAATTTGTAAAACTCCTTGTAGTTTCTGGTCTGGCCAACCTGCAATTACAACAATCTCTGTTTAACCTCTTTTGTTTATAAATTTGTAAAAGAAAAATAATTGTAGTTATGTGATTAAAATGGTATAATGATTGTAAAATGTTTACTATGATAACTGGCATGTATTGGATACAACATCATTATCTCTCTAACTTTGAAGTGGTTTTTGGATGCCAGGAGAGGTAAGATCAATTAATTTATAAGTCATTTGATGTCATTTGATGTTGGGACCTGCTTACTGCCCAGCATTAAGAATGACCAGAGACGTGAAAAAAGAAGTGACCAGGCCATGTGGGTAGTTCAGGGAAGAACCATGAACTCTGTTTAATGATGATTTGAACAAGATTTTTAAAAATCCAAAGTACAACGATTCAAGTATTCTCATCAATAGGCTTAGCTGATCACATCCTGGGATATTATCATAGTTTTATCCTTACAATAGTCTGCTACATCTTGGAAGTAAACTCAAGATAGAATCAAGTTTATGAATTCTAGGAACCAACAGTCTTGGGAAATCCAACAGGTTTTTAGAAGTCAGTTAACATCTTAGCATATAAACAAAGAGAATGCAAATGAGAGCAGGTTTCCAAGAGTCTGGGTTTAACACAAACCTAGGCCAAAACCACTTCTCCAAGACATCTGTATATGAACTGACCCCCAAAATCAAATTCTTTGGTTTGTTTCAATTTGAAATTCATTGTTATGTTGTTGCCATATCTCTAAGATTTGTAATTTTTTGATCTAGGAATTCTGTCCAATTTTAAACGTTTATTTATTTGTTTATTTTTTCCTTAGAGGGAAAAAGAAAGATATCATTTCAAATTTCCAATTAATTTTCCTTCATAAGGTTTTAGTGATTACTCCTTCTAACATCAAGATAAAGCTCAAACTGTTTTGTTTTGTTTTTTAAGAAAAGAAAATACTCTTAGGAAGAAATGTTCTATAAGACCTTTGATATAAGGCAATGGGGAATAGATTAGCAAACTAGAAGGATAAAGGGGCTGCCCTGTCTATAGAATCTATTCAGATGTATGTGTTAATTCCCCAGATCCCTAAGGCCATAGAAGCTAAAAAGATTTTACTAAGTTTGAGAATATTGAATCTGAGCAAGACCTTTGGTTATTGCTTGATGGAAGAGAAATGGTTAATCAGTATCATGAGGGAAAACAACACAGCAACAGCCCTGCAAAAAGAAAGCAGGGAGAAGGGGACTATGAGTAAAGAGTGCCCTGCTCCTTAGATAAGTTAACTATAATTAGAGTGATGTGATGACAATAAGAGCCTCTAAAGAAGTTTTACTGAGGGGCATTAGAGTTAGAAAGCAGCCAGTCTGCAAACTGGCCTTTAAAATCAATAAAATTAATCTCTAGTAGCAGGTTTTGTTTTTATTTTTCTCAGTATAAATTTGGAATTTAGGTAAAGTACTTAATGAATAGCAGAGAAAAGGAACTGGCCCATACTACCTTAATAAGCAGCTGGGACAATCCTTTGAGGCCAGAGAGAGCCTTCTTGCAGATGAGGAGGCTAAGAGGTCTAGAGAAGGAGGACCAGGGCAGGAAGACTGATCCCTTTGTTTCCTCCCAGTCTCCCGTCCCCCCTCCTTTTCTTAGGAAGGGAAACAGAAAGCCCAAATTCTTCACACAAGACACTGGTTCCTCCCTGATGAGCCAAGAGGTCTTGACCAAAGCCAAGTATGAGGCAATATTTATATCAGGGTAGTCACTGGAATGTCCAGAGCATATCTCCAGGCCTATATACCTTAGCACAGCAGTTGGTGGACAATTGCCTTGTTTGTCAAAGGATAAATAAGTCTGCCCAGTGCCAGGCTCCAGCTGTGGGAAGGCCCCCAGAAATTAGGCCATTTCAGAGTATGGAACTGCCTCCAGTAGGCTGCCTAAAATATTTGGTCATAATTGATTACCTAACCTCTTGAGTGAAGGCATTTCCCACATCAAGGGCAGCTGCACAGGCAGTTAGCCAAATCCTGCTGGAACAAATCATTCCTAGATATGGCATGGTGGAGAGGGGAGATTCAGACCAGGGTATCCATTTCACTGACAGGGCCCTTAAATCTCTAGCCCAGACCTTAGAAATTACCTGAGAGCTCCATACTCATTGGTACTCTTCCTCTTCTGGCAAGGTGGGGAAGGATGAATCGGGACCGAAAGAGACAGTTCACTAAATTGACAATTACAACCCAGCTACCATAGACAGGTTGTAGCAAGTCTGGAAGACAGGAATGGATCCCAGGGTAAAATAAGAATTTTGGAGGAAAGTGTGTGGTATGATAGTATGGAAGAAAGTGATAAACTGGTGGATGAGTTATATCACCAGTGGTGTGAGAAGTCTTCAGACAGTATGAAAGAAAGGGGGGATGAGTGGGATGCACTCTCTGCACCCTCTGTGAAGAAGACTGCTCAGAATGAGAAGGGAGAAAAATTCTCTCGAGACCAGAGACAGACTTTTGTAAGACTGGACAGATCTGAGTCCTGGGTTTACACAACCTAGGACCCTTCCCCCCTTCTCTTGTTGTCATCAGTATTAGGCCCCTTTCAGGAGTTTTAGAGCTCCACCCTTGTATACCACACCCTTAAAATCATTAGGCCATTTTTCAGGAGTTTTTGACCTCTACCCTTGCTTGTGACCATTTCCTCTTCCTTGCTTGGCTTTTATCCAAATAAGGACATGGATGATACTTTGGCTTCCTGACCCACCTCCCTGCCAATAGGAGATAGTGGTGGGCTTCTTTGTTATCCACCACTGGATTAGATTTCACACCAATACTGAGAGCCCATCTCTCAGCAAGTGAAAGAAGGGACAGCCAGGGGAGTGGTGCTTGAGTGTGTTAGGGTATAAGTTCTTGTTCTGTCTTTTGTAACATGCCTCTTCTCCTTGATCCCCACCATGGAGAGGACCCCCCTCTTCCTGTGGGGGAAAGAATAAAATTTCCTGTTCCTTCCTCAAGATACCTATGACTTTTGACTTTTCTTGGTTAGGGGATTTTTGGGGTCCCTGTACCCCAAACACAAGTGATGAGGTACAGGCTCTAGGAACCCCCTTGAGCTCTCCTTGAATCTTTCAGGTACAGGCTCTGGGCACCTCCTTGAGCTCTCCTTGAATCTTCCCACATAGGGCATTTGCATGAGGACATAAGCCTTTCATTGTGGCTCTGCCCAAACCTTTGTTACTAGCTTGGCCCTCCATTATCCAGCTAACCCCCATCCTTGAACCTCTCAAAATATCTATACCCAAATCAGTTACATCCTTGAACTGGCCTAGCCCACCATTGTCTGTCCTCTCCAGGTAGCCTCCAACAACTTCCTACCCTTAGTCACTCATTACTGGAATCTGACCTCATTGACTCCTCCTGAAGGCCTTCCCCAAACTCCTCTAGACCACCCTGAAGGGGCAAGGTAAGCCCCTCTGCAAGGAATAAGATTATACAAACCAAGGCCTAACTCAATAAGATCTTTCTATTACCCTGAGTTGTTTTGGAATGGGAAATCCTGGGACCATGAGAGCTGCACTTCTCCTGGGACCCTGGCCAGGACCTTGAGAAGAGTTATGGTTAACTGCCCAAGTCCTGGAACTAGCCATTCCAGGGAAACATTGCTCTTGGGGGAGGGGGAGCCTTGGAGGGATTGGCCTCCCTCCCAGGCCTCACACAAGATATGATGCTTGCTAAAAAAACACCTGGCAGTATGCCTTCTTTGTTTTCAGCACTACTTAAACTGTAAGATTCAGACCCCAAATTGGAATCTCACCCATGGAGGAGACGTCCTGCCTGGGACCCTCCTGAGCAGAACCCTGATGACTGTACCTGGGATTCCCCAGCTTGTGTGGTCAGGTGTTGGTGCTTCTTTGCATCAGTGATGACTGTAAATATGTATAGATATATTCCACTAAGCAGTTGGAGTCCTGCCCGTCCCAAGTGGGACCCTGACGGGTGGTCAGGTCTTGGTACTTCCCCGTACTGGTGATGATTGTGGATATGTATGTGTATATATAAGAGCAACTATGTGTATGTATATGGGTAGAATTGTCATTTTTATTATCTCATGGAAGTCTTGTAGTAACAATCTAATAACTGTCCTAGCCTAAAGGAACAACCTCAATTCTCTGCATAGCAAGCAGAGAGTCTCAGATTCAAGAGCAAAGGGAGAAATAGCATTCCAGACATATACAACAGTGTACCCTATTGTATACCTTTTTTTTTTACCCATCATGAGAATGAGCTTTAGGAAACTCCTGGTGAGAGGGCATATCCATATTTTTCACTCTTGTTGGTGCCATGGATAGAGCCCTGGATCTGAAATCAGAAAGACCCAAGTTCAAATTCAACCTTGGACATTTACTAGCTATGTGACCTTAGGAAAATCATTTAATCTCCATTTATCTTAGTTTCCTCAACTATAAATAGTTGAAAATGGCAATAATAATAGCATCTCCCTCCCAGGGTTGTTGTAAGGATAGTGACTGGCATATAGTAGTCACTTAATGAATGCTTCTGTCTTTTCTCATTTCCTCCCTCCCTCCATCTCTCCCTCCCTGCCTGCCTACCTTTCTTCCTTCCCTCTTTCCACAAAAGGAAAATCTTTTTTCTATTTCATCATTACATATTATTATGCCTTCATAGAGGTAAATAAAGTTAGAATATAAGAGGGTACAGCTTGGCAACAGGCTATAATAGCAATGTTTCCCAAACTAACATATACATTTAGTACAATATCAATCAAAATGCCAATAAGGTATTTCATTTCTATTTTAATTTTGACTGATGTGTGATCTTATCTATTTAAATATTCTCTCCAATGCTATAAATTGTAGCCTTTCCACGTCTTGTTGTCACATGTGACTCTTGACCAGGTCCTCCAATAAATCTTCCACAGAGAATTCACCCAAGATACTGAAGGCACTCATCTCTTTATTTTGCATGGATGTCAATGGAGTACATTGGCTGTCTATTGGCTGTTTCTTGCTCTTGCTATGTGACAAGTTTCATCTTTTTTCTGCTCATCTTTCAGATGAACACCATTTTTCTGGCATAATTGTTTGTTGGTAATATGTTGCAATCTACTAATACCTACAGTCAATCTCTGCATTGAGCTTCAGATCACCCATAACTTGCATTTTTTAGAGATTATGTTGGACCACAGCATGCTGTCCTACAGAATCACCAGAAGAAAAAATGTTTAATTGGATCTTAATTCCAGGAGAAACTTTGGGTCATGAAAAGAAATACACACTCTGCCACTCTGGTCCCAGTTCATTGTCCAAGTATTGTTTCTATCCAGGACATGTGTAATAATGGACCAGCCCTATAGTTTGCCCATTCAGCTGCATAACACAGTCTAAATAACAGACAATGGTCATCTACTTGGTTTTTTTCCCATGTGGATCTTCAAGTAAAACTTTTTTTCCCCTGTAATTAAGAATCTCATTTGAGAGCTTCTGCAATGGCCCAGAGCTGTCGATAGTGGGTAAAATGTTATCCATGAACAGGAGCATCTGGAGAACTTCACAATCTGGAGGGAATCCTTCCATCTGGAATTTGTTCTGGATGTTTTTCATGAGTACTACAAACATTTCTTTTGAGCCTCCTGCACATCCCTTTGTTTTGTGCCTCACTCTGTCTTAGTGATCAGGGGATCCATCTGAACAAGTAGGTGTTGTTATTTATCTTTCAAAGACTCTGTGTGATTTTGATATTTGCATGAGAGATACCTTGTTCAAGGAGAGGTGGGGTTTTTGGTACTTATTTCTTTTTTATTTCTAATTTATGGGAATTTGTATTTCTATAACATAGTATTTCTATAACATAGTACAATAAAAAGGTGATTGCACATGAAACTGCAAATCTACTATAAGGCTATCATTAGACACAAATGGTTATATATATGTAAAATTATTCGATACGTATTTTTATTTATCATTTCCTTCTCTGGATGCAGATAACATCTTTCTTCACATGTCATTTAGAGTTAATTTGGTTGTTTATAACAATCAAAATTATTCACTCAAAGTCATTCTTAAAACAACACTGTAGTTACTGTATATGATATTCTTTTTGTTCTATTCACTTTACTCTTTTCATTATTTCACTTAATTTTTAAGTTTCCAAGTTTTTCTAAAATCATTGAGCTCAGAGGGCAGAGTCAAGATGGCAGCATAGAAGCAGGAAAACTGTGGCTTTCCCCCATAACCATCTCAAATAGCTATAAAATATGATTCTAAACAAATTTTAGAGCTCCAGAACCCACAAAGTGACAGAAAAACAAATCTGCTGAAGGCAGGCCAGCAGGCAGACAGGAAAGGTTCTTTGCAGCAGGCCGGGAGCTGAGACCAGCCCCTGGTGAACCCATGGTTTTAGTCCCAAGGTGGCCCAACCAGCCTGGCTGGAGCATTCAGGAGAGTGGATTACCAGCAGCTGTGGCAGTTTCCAGAATAATCAACCCATGAATGCCAAAGACAAATTGAAAGCTCAGTTGAACTCAGATGAATTTGGGGGGGGGGGGCAGAGGAGTGGGTCTGGCTCTCTGCCCCCAGAGCCAGAAGCAGTGGCTATTTCAGAGCTCCTGGCCTGCAGATTACACGGTGGCCAAGCAACCATTCAGAGGCTAAGTGTTCTTGCCTGGGTTGAGATGATGGTCTTAGGTGGTGGTCCTGAGGTGTGTGACCAGTGAGCCAAAGCTGGTGGGGGCTGTAAAGATGGCGGCCTCCTAATAGCTCTGGAAGCTGTGAAAACTCCAGAGATTTGGGACAAAGCTCTCCCCTCTGGAAGCAGACTTCAACTGTGGCAAAGAGCTCAAAAGTCAAGTTAATTGACTGGCAATATGAGCAGGCAAAGTAAGCAAAGCAAGCACAGCAATACAACTTTAGATTCAGGAACAGGAAGACGACAACACAGTTAGAACTCCTGCACCAAAAGCTCCCAAGTAAAATATGAACTGTTTACAGGCAACTCAAATGGAAAGAGGCCCAAAAACCCAATGAGGAGAAGAATGCCTTAAAAAGTAGAATTTGCTAGATGGAAAAAGAATCTCAAAAGCTCACTGAAGAGAATAATTCCTTCAGAATTAGATTGGAGCAAATGGAAGCAAATGACTTTATGAGAAATCAAGATAGTATTAAACAGATCCAAAGATAAGAAAAAATAGAAGGCAATGTGAAATATCACCTTGAAAAAAACCACTGACCTGGAAAACAGATCCAGGAGAGACAATTTAAAAACTATTGGACTACCTGAAAGCCATGATCCAAAAAAGAACCTAGGAATCATCCTTCAAGAAATTTTCAAGGAAAATTGCCCCAATATTTTAGAACCAGAGGGCAAAATAGAATTTGAAAGAATTCACCAGTCATCTCTTGAAAAAGATCCCCAAAAGAAAACTAGGAATGTTATAGCCAGGTTCTGGAGTTCCCAGATCAAGGAGAAAATATTACAAGCTGCCATGAAGGAACAATTTGAATACTGTGGAAACACAATCAGGATAACTAAAGATCTAGCAGCTTCTACATTAAGAGATGGAAGGGCCTGGAGATAATAATCTGGAGATCAAGGGAGCTAGGATTAAAACCAAGAATCACCTACCCAGCAAAGTTGAGTATAATGTTTTGGGGGAAGATATGGTCATTCAATGAGGTGGAGGACTTTCAAGTATTCTTGATGAAAAAACCAGAGCTGAATAAAAAGTTTGACATTCAAATACAAGAAGCCTGAG
>CM053596.1:53781856-53794210 GCA_028646575.1 Pseudocheirus occidentalis
AGAAACCATAAGGAACTTATCAAAGTTGAACTATTTACATGCCTACATGGAAAAATGATAATTGTAACTTATGAAACTTTTCTTAGTATGAGGATAGTTGAAGGGAATATAAATATATATATATATATATATAATTTAATAATATGATATATGTATATATAATATATAAATATATACACACATACATAGAGGGTATATATGCATATGAATACATATGTTAGTGTGTGTATATATGTGTACAGGTATACATAGACAGAGGGCACAGGAGCAATTGAATAGGAAGGGATGATATTTTAAAAGGTGAAATTCTGAGGTGGGAGAGAATTAGAATGAGAGGAGACAGGGAGAGACAATGGAGTTAATCTCATATTGAAGAGGCAAAAGATAACTACTGTTATAATGGAGGGGAAGAACAGGCAGGCAAAATGGAATGGGTCGACCTTAATCTCATTGAATTTGGCTCAGGGAGGGAATGATATACACTCTAAATTGGGTATCTTGCCCTACAGGAGAGCAGGGGGGAAATGGATGAGACCGGGGATGATGGAGGGGAGGGTAGGTTGGGGGTGAGTAGGGTTGTTAGAAGCACACATTTTTGTAAGGAGACAGGACAAAATAGAGAACAGAACAAGTGGGGGGCAGGATAGGATGGAGGGAAATATAGTCAGTCTTTCACAATATGTCCATTGTGGAGATGTTTTGCATAAGTACATATATAGGGCCTGTATTGAATTGCTTTTCTTTCTGGTGGGGGTGGGTGATGAGGGAGAAAGGGAAACAATCTAGAATTTAAAGTTTTAAAATCAAATGTTTTATACATATATACACATATATATGTATATAGTATGTATGTATGAATGTATACACGCATATATAATTATTATTATTTTTATTATTATTCACATGCAACTGGGAAATAAGATATACAGGCACTGGGTAAGGAGATCATCTTGCCCTACTGGAAAGACAGAGAGTTGATGGGAGAGGATATAAGAGAGAGCAGATGGGGGAGGGGGTATACAATGAGATCACTGTTTTGGGGTGGTGGGCTGGGGAAAGTTGGGGAGAAAATTTGTAATTCAAAATTGTGTGGAAATGAATGATGTAAATTAAAAATAAACAAAAATTAATTTAAAAAAGAAAAAGAAAAAAAATTGAAAAAACTATTTTGTAAAGCAACAGTCATCAGAACTACTTGGTACTGATTTTGAAATGGAGTGCTAGATAAGTAGAATAGGTTAGGTACACAAGTCACAGTAGTCAATGACTCTCATAATCTAAATCATATAATAAGAATGGAATAAACCCAAATATTCCAGTTTCTTGCATAAGAACTCACTATTTGACCAAAACTCCTGGGAAAAACTTGAAAATCTTATGGCAGAAACCAAGCATAGATCAACATCTTATACTGTATACCAAGATAAGGTCAAAATGGGTACATAATTTAAACATAAAGAGTGATATTTTAAGCAAATTAGGAGACCAAGGAACAGTTTACCTATCAGATATGTGGAGAACAGAAGAATTTATGACCAAAGAAGAGATAGAGACAATTATGAAATGCATAATGAATAATTTTTGTTACATTAAATTTTTACCAAGCCAATCCAATTCAGATCAGAAGGGAAGCAGAAAGCTGTTTTTTTTACAGCCCACATCTCTGATAGAGGTCTCATTTCCAAAAACATATAGAGTACTGAGTCAAATTTATAAGAATACAAGTCATACAATACAATATCAATTTCCCAATTGATAAATGGTCAAAGGATGTGAGCATGCAGTTTTCTTATGAAGAAATTAAAGCTATCTATAGTCATATGAAAAAATATTCTAAATCACTATTGATTAGAGAAATACACATTAAAACAACTGTAAGGTACCACATCACACTCATCAGATTACCTAAGATGACAAATAGGAAATTTATAATTGTTGGAAAAGATGTGGGAAAATTACAACACTAATGCATTGTTGAGGGAGTTGATCCAACCATTCTGGAGAGCAATTTGAAACTATGCCCAAAGGGCATACCCTGTGTATACCCTTTGATCTAGCAATACCACTTCTAGGTCTGTATTCCAAACAAATGCTAAAAATACACATACAAAAACATTTATAGCAGCTCTTTTTATGGCAGCCAAAAACTGGAAATTGAGGGGATGCCCAGCAATTGGGGAATGGTTGAACAAATTGTGGTGTATGAATGAAATGGAATGCTATTGTTCTGTAAGAAATAATGAGCAGTCAGACTTCAGAAAAACCTGGACTTACATGAACTAATGTTGAGTGAAGTGAGCAAAACCAGAACACTGTATGTAGTAACAGCAACTCTGTGTGATGACCAACCTTGATAGACTTAGCTCTCCTCAGCAATGCAATGATCTAAGACAATTCTAAAAGCCTGAAGATGAAATATGTCTCCACATCCAGAGAAAGAACCACAGAGTATGAATGCAGATGGAAGCATACTTTTTTCTCTTTTTTTCCTCATTATTTTTCCCTTTTGTTCTGATTCTTCTTTCACAATATACCTAATGTGGAGATATGTTTAATATGATTGTACATGTATAACCTATATCAGATTGCATGCTTGTGATGGTAATGGAATTTAAAGATCCCCTTGTATTGGCTTAGTTTTGGAGTTAAGTGTTAAAACACAGAGCTTGTGAGTCCCACTTGTGGGATAGACTTGTTGACATGAGAGAGTGCTGAACTTGGAGGAGCTGCTGCACTGGATTTAGAGACAGGCCCAAGAAGAGGAGGCCAGAACAACTTTTAGGGAGCAGTGTTGTGGAGGCAGAGAGAGAGGAGAATTGGTGGGGCCCAGAGTTGCTGAGAGAGACTGCTGAGGGCCAGTTGGAGCTGTCCAGGACTTTTGAGAGCTGCCACCTGGAGCTGCTGAGAACTGAGGAGGCATGACTGGTGCTGGTATTTTGTCCATCTGTTTTGATGTTGTTTTGCCAGATTTGTCTGCTGGTGAAGGACAATGCTATTGTTGCAGAGGTCCTGGAACATTGCTATTGGTTCAGAAGCCCTGAAGGATTTTCTTGTATACAGAAATCCTGGAAGAGAGTCTTGCTGATGCTTTTAGGGGTCCTGAGACTGTGCTGCAGGCAGAGAGTGAATTGATGAGGACACTGGTAATGTATCTTGTGGCTTTGTTAAGCTTTGTGTCCCCAGGAACAGAGATTGCTGAGAACTTGCCTTGAGTCAAGATGAAGAAAAGACCTCTCCTTGGGTGTTGAATGCTGTGATGATATCTTTTTTAAAAAATTAAATGGGTTTATTCACTTTTAGTTTACAACATTCAGTTCTACAGTGCCTTGAGTTTCAGATTTTCTCCCCCTTCCTCTAACCCTCCCCCATCATGGCAGCATGCACTCAAATATAGGATCTACAGATATCTTCATATTAATCATTCGTCAAGCTGTAAAAAAGGATTATAAATGATGGAATGATCAGTGGGAAAGAGGAAACAAAACAAAACAAGGAAAAGAAACAGAGCAAGTAGTTTGTTTCAATCTGCATTCAGACTCCACATCTCTTTCTCTGGATGTAGATATCTTTCAATCATGAGTCTTTTGGAGTTGTCTTATAACTTTACATGGCTGAGAGGAGTCCAGTCTTTTGAAGTTAGTCGTCTAACAAATGTTGTGTTTGTGATTGTGTACAAATTTCTCCTGGTTCTGCTCTTCTCGTTCAGCATCAGTTTATATAAGTCTGTCCAGGTTAATATGAAGTCCATCTGTTCCTCATTTCTTATAGCACAATAGTATTCAATTACATTCATATACCACAATTTGTTCAGACATTCCCCAATTGATGGGCATCCCCTTGTTTTCCAATTCTTTGCCACTACAAAAAGGCCCTGGATATTTTTTCCTAGGGAGTTCATTAATGGCTTGTTCAATTTCTTTTTCTGAGATGAGGTTATTTACGTAGTTTACTTCCTCTTCAGTTAGTCTGGGCAACTTGTATTTTTGTAAATATTCAGCCATTTCACTAAGATTGTCAAATTTATGTGCATACAATTGGGCAAAATAATTCTTTATTATTGTTTAAATTTCCTCTTCATTGGAGGTAGATTCACCCTTTTCATTTTTGATACTCATAATTTGGTTTTCTTTTTTCTTTTTTTTATCATTCAGGGTAAAATATGGTCATTCAATGAGGTGGAGGACTTTCAAGCATTCTTGAGGAAAAAACCAGAACTGAATGGAAAATTTGACATTCAAACACAAGAAGCATGAGAAGGTAAACAGGGAAAAGAAATCATAAGGAACTTATCAAAGTTGAACTATTTACATTCCAACATGGAAAAAGGAGAATTGTAACTTATGGAACTCTTTTTTAAAATCATATTGACTAAAGGTCTATCAATTTTATTGTTTTTCATAATAATAGGTCTTAGTTTTATTTTTAATTAAATAGTTTTCTTAAATTCAATTTTATTAATCTCTCCTTTGGTTTTCATTATTTCTAATTTAGTATTTAATTGGGGGTTTTCAGTTTGTTCTTTTTTTAGCTTTTTCAATTGCATACCCAATTTATTGATCTCCATTTTTCTCTATTTTATTTATGTATGCATTCAGGGATATAAAACTTCCCCTAAGAACTGCTGTTGCTGTATTCCATAAGTTTTGGTATGTTGTCTCATTATTATCATTCTCTTGAACGAAGTTACTGATTGTTTCTATAATTTCTTGTTTGACCCATTCATTTTTTTTTGCTTTCTTTTTTGGAGGGCAATTGGGGTTAAGTAACTTGCCCAAGGTCACACAGCTAGTTTGTGTGTGTGTGTGTGTGTGTGTGTGTGTGTGTGTGTGTGTTAAGTGTCTGAGGCCAGATTTGAACTCAGGTACTCCTGACTCCAGGGCTGGTGATTTATTCACTGAACCACCTAGCTGCCCCTGACCCAGTAATTCTTTAGGATTAAGTTATTTAGTTTCCAATTAGTTTTTAGACTGTCCTTCCATGGCCCTTTATTACATATAATTTTTATTGAATCATGATCTGAGAAGGATGCATTTAATATTACTGCCTTTCTGCACTGAAGCGAGAGGTTTTTATGCCTTCGTACATGGTCAATTTTTGTATATGTGAGATGTACCACTTAAAAGAAGGTATATTCCCTTTTATCCCCATCCAATTTTCTCCACAGGTCTACCATATCTATCTTCTCTAAGATTCTATTTACCCCCTTAACTTCCTTCTTGTTTATTTTGATGTTAGATTTATCAAGATCAGAGAGGGGGAGATTGAAGTCCCCCCACTAGTATAGTTTTGCTATCTATTTCTTCCTCTAATATCCTTAATTTATCCTTTAGAAATCTGGATGCTGTACCACTTGGTTGATAAATGTTTAGTAATAATATTACTTCATTTTCGATGGTGCCTTTTAACAGGATATAATTTCTTCCCTTATCTCTTTTAATTAGATCTATTTTTGCTTTTGCTTTATCTGAGATAAGGATTGCTACCCTGCTTTTTTTTTAGCTGAGGGATTATATATTTTACTCCAGCTTTTTACCTTTACCCTTTATGTATCCCCCTGTTTCAGATGTGCTTCTTGTAAACAGCATATTGTAGGATTATGCTTTTTAATTCATTCTGCTATCTACCTCCATTTTATGGGAGAGTTCATCCCATTCACATTCACAGTTGTGATTACTATCTGTGTCTTTCCCTCCATCCTATTCCCTCCCCTGTTTATACTTTTATTTTTTCCTCCTCCCTTCCCTTCCTTAAGAGTTTTCCTTTTGATTGCCACTCACTCAGTATTCCCTCCTTATCAGCCCCTCTCCCTTTCCTAACCCTTCCCCCTTACCACTTCTTCTCTCCCTTCTAATCACCCCCCCCTTTTGTGCCCCTTTTCCCCTCCTAGTGCCTGTAGGATATGATCAATTTTTATACTTAATGTAGTATGTTATTTCTTCCTTGTACCAAGAATGACAAGAATAGATCTCATGCAATGCTTCTCTCTCTCCCCTCTTTCCCTCTATCATGATAAGTTTTATGTCTCTTCTCAATAGAGTTCTATGCTTACCTGATTTTGTTATTCCCTCCTTACACCAGAATCAATGAGGGAAAAGCTCATATAATGCTCATCTCCCTCCCTTCTTTCCCTCTACTATGTTTTTATGCCTCTTTGTGTGGCATAATTTACCCTTTTCTACTTCATTCTTTCCTCTTCTTCTATTGCAGTCCCTTTGCAGCCCTTAATAAGGTTTTTAAATAATCATTTTGTGTAATTTATACCCATATGCTCTACTTATCTATATCCCTTTTAGTTGTCACTATAGGTATAGAATTCATGATATTAATAGGTATCAGCTTCCCATAGAGGGATGTAAACAGTTTGCTCTTATTAAATAACAAGTTTGTGTGTGTGTGTGTTTTATTTACCTTTCTATGTCTTTCTTGAATCTTGTAATTAGACGTTGAATTTTCCATTGAGCTCTGGCTTTTTCATCCAGCAAGATCTGAAATTCTGTTATATTATTCAATGACCATTTCCTTGCCTAGTTGATTATGCTCAGTTTCACTGGATAGGTGATCCTTGGTTGTAACCTGAGCTCTTTTGACTTGTGAAAAATAATATTCCAGGTCTTCTGATCTTTCAACATAGAGGCTGCCAGATCCTGTGTGATCCTCACTGTGGTTCTGCAATATTTGAATTGTTTCTTTCTGGCTGCTTGTAGTATTTTCTCTGTTACCTGATAGTTCTGGAATTTGGCCACAACATTTTGCAGACTTTGCAATTTGGGATCTATTTCAGGAAGTGTCTGGTGGATTCTCTCCATTTCTATTTTACCCTCTGGTTCTAGGATCTAAGGGCAGTTTTTCTTGATGAGCTCTTGGAAGATGTTGTCCAGACTCATTTTTTATCATGATTTTCTGGTAGACCAATAATTCTCAGATTATTTCTCCTCGATCTGTTTTCCAGGTCAGTTATTTTTCCACTGAGATATTTTACCTCTTTTCCTAATTTTTCACTCTTGATGTTTGTTTGACTGATTCTTGGTTCCTCATAGAGTCATTAGCTTCAATTTGTTGATTCTAGTTTTTAGTGAACTATTTTCCTCAGTTAGTTTTTGAAGCTCCTTTTCCATATGTTCAGATTTCATCTTCAGTTCACATTTTTTCCTTCTTAAGGAGCTGTTTTCTTCATTTTAACGTTTTTCTAGTTTTGCAATTTTGATTTTAAAAGAAGTGTTGATTTTATTTTTTACCTCTCTAATTTGGATTTCAAAGGTTTTTTTGAGCTCATCTAAGAATGCTTCCTGTGCTTGAGACCAGTTCATAATCCCTGTTGAGGCTTCAGCTGTGGGTGTGTCTCCTTCTGAATTTGGTTCCTCCCTCTCACAGTAATCGGATTCCAGAATCTTTGTCTTTGTAGTCTGCTTTTTACTCATTTAGAGGCAGGGCCTTAGCCATGCCCTTCCTCCAGGGTTCCCAAGCTTTTACTGTTTAAAATTTTGCTCTGGGGCAATAATTACTGTGCTTTCATGGGAGGGGGATTGGAGCAGTTGGGGTTCACTCTGCCATCCTAGTCCCCAGAAGTTTGGATAGGGACTTTTTAAATTTTCAGGCTGTGGATTGGAAGTCCTAGAAGTAACTGCTTCCCCTGCTGTGGGCCCTGCCTTTGTCTCTTACCCAGTTCCATCTAATCCCTACCCTACAGTGATAGGCCTGGGAATGGTCCTTGTGGTTGGTGGAGCAACTTGCTGCCATATTGACCCAGCTTCTTCTTGTCCTGTGTCATCCTCCAGGCCTCTCCACTATGATGATATCTTAACCTTCTTGTGGCTTAGGAGTAGATGGCCTTTGTGCTCTACTGTCCCTTTTGAGAAGGTGCTTGGAATTAACTGATGGTAATTGTAATTCAGTTGTGATCCAGGGGTGGGAAACTTTTGACTTTTTGTGCTCTGTGAGGGACCAAATGAATTTACTTTGTTTATGATTGGAAATTAATGTCCATTTGAGAAGAGAGACTTTGTGACTGACTAAATGAATGTATTAGCCGGGGGGGTGGGATACTTTGACTCTATACTTTGTGATTGAATTGAGATACTTTGTGATTGAATTGAGAACTTGCTAAATGGCTGAGTTACATTGTATTTTGATTTTCTCTGTTCTGTGAATGTTTTGCCTTAATTTGTCACTAAATAAGTGGAGAGTTACTATGCTGATATTCTGAATCTTGGAAGTTGACTTTGCTTGGCTTTACGTTGCTATCTTGGAGAAGGGGGAGGGGAAGGAGGGAGGAAAAACTGGAACTCAAAATCATATAAAAGAGAATATTGAAAACTATCTTTACTTGGAATTGGAAAAAATAAAATGCTATTAAGGGGGGAAGTATGCATTCTAATGGGAGAGATAATATGCAAACAAAAATTAACATATAACATATGCACAGTATGGGATTTCCCTACAATATATGATTTTTCTACTGCTACTCTAAGTAATCTCTCCATCCTTAAATTTCTTACAACATTCATCTCCCTACTTTCTCCAAATTATTTTTGCTTATTTTTTATGTATTTATTTTTAGTGATCTATTTTATACGTTGTTTTCATTCAGTAGGATCTAAGATCCTTGCAGGAAATGACTGTCTCATTTCTGATGAGATATGATTATCATAGACACCCCACCCCCTGTTTAAGGCATGCTCAGTCAGCATTCCAGGCAAATAATGAAAGTGTGGGGTAGGCTTGCTTCTAAGCATTCATGATGGAAGGATCCTTACCCCTACTTTAGATCATGTGCAATATTCCTTATCTAGTTTCAGAAGAATAAATTGAGGTTTATTTAGCCTCCTTCTGGCTATGAGTGACTGAGAAGATGGTAATTTGAAGTAATGAAGAATGTTCTAGTTGAATCCAGAAGGACTAGAGATGCAAAAGAAACTGAAGCAGAACTGACTATGATTACAAAAATCAAATGAATTTGATTTAGCACTTCCCTCTGGGTTGTTGGCTAAGGAAGACTTCGCTGCACTGCTGAGTGTGGAGGGAGGGAAGGGACAGTGGCTAGCTATATTCTCCCACCCAGCCATCAGGTGTCCATGACTCTTGGTATGTTTCTGAGTTTTTGTCTCTTTGTGTTAATTCTTTCCTGATCTTCAATGAGTAGCTATTCAGGGGCAGAATTGACCAGGTTATGATCTTGTGAGGTCAGGAAACCTATCAGAGATCCTTCAGTAGTCAGAGTTGGTGACAGAGTCCACCAAAACTGGCAGGAGCAGTAGTTAAGTCTGGGGGCTTGGGGTTAGTACAATTGCTGAATGACCTGCTTGACTGATTTAACAGTGGGTCTTCCCATCAGCCGAGACACTCATCTAGCAAAGAGCCATCCCAACTAAGGAAATAAGTGATTCATCCATCTTCTTCATGGCAGCAAATAATTTTTATTATATTTTTTAAAAAATTATTTAGTATTTTGTTTTTCTCCAGCTACATGTAAAAACAATGTTTAATATTCATTTTTCAACTTTCAGTTCCAAATTATCACCCTTATTCCCTTCCCTCCCCTTTACCTTCACACCACCACCCTGTCACGAGAAGGCAAGCACCTCAGTAAGTCATACAAAACACTTCCACATTACTCATATTGTGAAAGACAGACAAAATTTTTTTTTTTATCAATCATAGCCCCCCTTTATTTAGAGATGAAGCAAATAAATCCTCTCAGAGAGGATCAGGTTCTTTCCCACAATCACATGGGTAGTAAGAAGTCAGGATTTGCTTATGCTCCTCTACCTTCCCCTTTCCTCCCCTTTTCATCCATTACTACAAACACATTCAAGGATTAGCTAAAATCCAACATCTGCCCTAAGTTTTCTAGGTCATTTGAATTTGGGCCCTCTTTCACCTTCTAAAATGGTCACAGGCTATGATTGCTAAAAAAAAATTCTGATTCTCTCTCTTTTTTTTGAGAGACAGACAGACAGAGGCAGAGAGGGACAGAGACAGAGAGAAATAGAGACAGAGAAAGAAAGACAGACAGGCACACAAGGGGGGGGAAGAAGCAAAGATGGACACAGACACAGAGAAAGAGAAACTAGGATGGAAAGAGAGACAAAAGGAGAGAGAGAGAGAGAGAGAGAGAGAGAGAGAGAGAGAGAGAGAGAGAGAGAGAGACAGGAGAGAGAAAGGAGATACTAAGAGACAGGAGATCTCCTCTGGTGTATTCATTTATAAGAAACATTCACTCAAAGTGCAATGAAAATAGCTGTTTTTTTATGTGGAGATGTAACCCATTATAAAGTACAAACATCAAAAACAAAACAAAACAAGTGGAAGTGCACCAGACCCGATTTTTCTAGGATGTCATGAAACAGGAAAGGAAGAAGTGTAGAGGGGGTAAATTCATCCTTTGTAAGTGTAACACCCAATTCTCTCAGGGTATATTAGTCTTTAGGTGCAATAAGCCAGGCAAGATTCTAATTGCTAACAATTATATTCAGTTCAAGGCAGCACCATCCTTCCCTTGCCTTCCACTATAGCCATCCAACCCTGAGACTCCAATGCTCCCAGGATTCTATGTGTTGAGCTGTTCCAGTCCCTCTTCCCAAATGGGAAAAACACATTTCCCATCATCCCCTAGTTGTTAAGAGGCTATGCTTGTACTGTTTCTAGTTGTTTCCCTCACGTAAAAGTTCTTTCCCCTTTTGTTGTGAGCAGGGATTACTTCCTGGCCATCACTAGAGGCTCCCACAAGATTGGCACAGAGGGAGGCACGTACTAAGGACTCCATTAAGTACTTTATGAGTGACACTTTCCATGTAACTGTGTACCATCATAATGGGTAATTATGATAACTCAGATAAATGTGGGACTTTAAGGATTGCAAAGCACTTTCCTTATAGTTATCCTGTGAGGGAGCTTAGGGCAAATATTATCATCCCCAATTTATAGATGATGAGGAGATCTGTGAGTTTAAACTTCTGTGTCTGAGAAGAGATTCCAAATCTAAAACTATTCCTTCTCCATCCATGGGGATGATGAGGACCAAGATGAAGTTGGGTTTGTGCTGCTTAATTCTTGAAGGTAGGTGATGCTATATGCCTATTGTTGGTCACAGGTAAAGGTCCCAAGGTCAGTAGGAATGAATGGTCCCAGCCTGTCCAGGGTTGTGCTCTATACCTGGAGTCTTTTCTATTAGGGGAAGCCAAGGCTGATGGATCGGTGGAGTTCAGGAGTGCTCAGGTGTGATAGAGCTAATACCAATTGTGTGGATACATTAGGTACAGCAACAATATTAAGAGCCACTCAGGGGCAAGAGATGAGAGGGGAAAGGGGTCAGGAATCAAGGTTGCCCACAGATGGGCAAATTGTCTCAGGTCAAAAATGGAGTGGGTCAAAGGGTCCTGATCAGCAGTGGGGTTGCAACCGTAAGAGGTGGCTGCACTTCTAGCCTAGGTAAGCTAGGGAAACCAAGACTTAAAAAAAGAAGAAGCAAAGGAAAATACAGTCTAGGGTTCTCTACTCACCACACTCCTCTGTTCCACACTACTACCTTGATGAATGCTGCCTTTATGTCCTTATTCCTAAGGCTGTAGACCACAGGGTTAAGAAGGGCAGTGAACACATTGTAGAAAAGTGAGATCTGTTTGTCTCTCTCTGAGGTGTAGTTGGAGTTGGGCCTCATATAGATGTATATGGCAGGTGCATAGAACAGGGTGACCACAGTTAGGTGGGAAGCACAAGTAGAGAAGGCCTTACAGCGGCTTTGGGTGGACTTGATCTTGAGGATGGCCATGGTAATGCGGACATAGGAGGCTAGGATGAATGACAGAGGCCCTAGCACCATGAAGATGCTCATGACTAAGTCTATCACCTCAATAAGGTGTGTATCCATACATGCAAGACTCCGGACTGAGGGCCCCTCACAGAAGTAGTGGTTGACCATATTAGGACCACAGAAAGGGAGCTTCATGGTAAAAATGGTGTGGAGCAGGGACAAGAAGAAACCACAAACCCAGGTCCCTACCACCAACCTCACACATAGGTCCCAGTTGAGGATGAGTGTATAACGGAGTGGGAAACAGATGGCCACATAACGGTCATAGGCCATGACCACAAAGAAGATACACTCAGTGAGACCCAGAGCACCAAATACATACATCTGCAGCCAGCAACCTTCAAAAGAGATGAGCTTAGAACTGGAAAGCAGGTGTACCAACATCTGAGGCATTGTAGTAGTGACATAGCCCATGTCTAGTAGGGAGAGGATGCTGAGGAAAAAGTACATAGGGGTGTGGAGGTGAGAATCCAGGCAGATCAGAAGGATGATGAGTCCATTTCCCAGGACTGAGCAGAGGTAGAGAAGGAGAAAGATAATGAAAA
>CM053596.1:53794710-53815755 GCA_028646575.1 Pseudocheirus occidentalis
GAATAAAGATTTGTAATGGAATAAACAGAGTGTTCACTAATACTATGTAATCTGAATCTTAAAAGCTCCTCACAGTAGCATTCTCTCAGAAATCTACTGCTGATTGGCTTTACATTATATTATTTTACATAATTTTACATTATCCTCTTTAAGGATTTTTCCTTAAAATAATAAGAACTATCTACCTAAACCCCTCAACAAGCCTTATCTGTAAGGGGATAAACTAGATGCCTCCCCAGTAAGATCAGGAGTAAAACAAGGTTGCTAATTATCACCAATATTATTCAATATTATCCTAGAAATGCTAGCAATAGGATTAAGAGAAGAAAAAGAAATTGAAGAAATCAGAATGGGCAACGAGGAAATAAAACTATTTCATTTTTTGCAAACAATATGATGGTTTACTTGAAAAATCCTAGAGATTCAGCTAAAAAATCAGTTGAAAATCAATTTTAGCAAAGTTGGAGGATATAAAAATAAACCCTTATAAATCACCAGCATTTCTATATATCACTAACAAACCCTTGTAAGAAGAGATAGTAAGAAGCATTTTATTTAAAATAACCATAGACAATATAAAGTACCTGGGAATCTACCTACCTAGACAAACCCATGAACTATATGAACATAATTATAAAACTTTTTATACAAATAAAGATTTAAATAATTGGAAACATATTAATTGTTCATAGGTAGGCCACTCCAATATAATAAAAATGACAATTCTGCCCAAATTAATCTACTTATTCAGTGTCATCCCAATTATACTAACAAAAATCATTTTATTGAGCTATAAGAAATAATTACAAATTTTATTTAGAATTTGATATTACAAAATACCAAAAGAATTAATTTTAAAAATGTAAGGGAAGGAGGTTTGCCATTATCAGATCTCAAACTGTATTATAAAGCAGTAATTATAAAAACTGTCTGGTGTTGGCTATAAAATAGAATAGTGGATCAGTGGAACAGAGTGGGTATATAATACACAGTAGTAAATAATTATAGTAACCTTGTGTTTGATAAACACAAAGTTCTAAGTTTGGGAGATAAGAATACACTATTTGGCAAAAATTGCTGTGAAATCTGGAAAATAGTTTGGCATAAACTAGGTATAGACCAGTATTTTATACTGTTTACCAAGATAAAGTCTACATGGCTACATTACCTAGAAAATAAAGGGAGATATCATAGGTAAATTAGAAGATCATGGAACATATTACTTATCAGATTTATGGATAGAAAAAGAACTTATGAATATACAAGAGATAAAGAGCATTGTGGGAGGTAAAATGGATAATGTTGGCTACTTTAAATTAAAAAGGTTTTATACAAATAAAACAAATGTAATCAAGATTAAGAGGAAAGCAGAAAATTGGTAGTGGGAAGATTTTATAGTCAGTTTCTCAGATAAAAGTCTAATATAAAATATATACAGAACTTTGTTGAATTTGTTAGAATGAGTAATTTTCCAATTGAAAAGTGGTCAAAGAATGAGAACAGAGAGAAGAAATCAAAGCTATAGATAACTGTGAAATATATGTATATGAAAATGTGCTAAATTATTATTGATTAGAAAAAATGCAAATTAAAACAACTCTCAGGTACCATCTCCTACCTATGAGATTGGCTAAAGTAGACTGAAGGGGAAAATGA
The DNA here is from genome assembly GCA_028646575.1 of Pseudocheirus occidentalis. NCBI lineage: Eukaryota > Metazoa > Chordata > Mammalia > Diprotodontia > Pseudocheiridae > Pseudocheirus > Pseudocheirus occidentalis. The sequence continues at coordinate 53,796,367 of CM053596.1, forward strand.
CAAATGTTGGAGGGGATGTGGAAAAACTGGGACACTAATACACTGTTGGTGGGATTGTGAACTGTTCCAATCATTTTGGAGAACAATTTGGAATTATGTCCAAAGAGTTATAAAACTGTGTACCCTTTCACCCAGCAATACCATATTAAGTTTGTTTCCCAATGTGAGCAGAGAAAAAGAAAAAGAACCTATATGTTCTGAAATATTTTTAGCAACTCTAAGTGTGGTGGCAAAAACTTGGAAGTAAGGAGATGTTCATCAATTAGGTAATGGATGAATAAGTTGTGATAAATGATTGTGCTAGAACACTAACAACTGTGCTGTAAGAAATGATGAGCAGGTTGGTTTCAGAAAAAACATGGAAAGACTTTGTGATACAATGCAGAGTGAAACAAGCAAAACAAAGAGAATGTTTTCTTTGAAGAGTAAATGTGAATGACTAAGGCAGCTATTCTGAATAATATGATCATTCAAATCAATTACAAAGAACTTCTCAAGGAAGATGCTAGCCACCTTCAGAGAAAGCACGGAAGTACTTATTGTATGGTTCCATATAGAGATCTATATCAAATGTTGGCCTTGTCTAATGCAGGGCTGGGATGAAGAGACAATTCAGAACTCACAATGCACCTAAGTAAATAAATAAACAAATAAAAATTAAAGTGTTGTGCTGTACATTTTTTTTTTCTGGAGAGATATTATGAACATTTACCGGAACACTACTGATCTCACCCTACACATGCATTCAGTTGTGAAGTCTGGTGGAGTCTATCTCCCCAATATCACAATATCTCTCACATCTGTCCTTTTCTGGCAACTCAAATTGCCTCTCCCTTGGTTTAAGCTTTCCTCACCTCTTGTCCGGACTATTGCAGTAATCCTCTAACTAGTCTGCTTGCCTCTAGTCTCTCTCCTCAATTAGGAGTCAAACAAGAACAGTCTTCAGAGAAAAGGTGTGATAACAATGGACAACAGAAAAGGTAAAAGTATCCGAGTTATATTTTCTTTGATTTTTCTGTGCTAATGAGAATAATGTCTGAACTAGAAAGGGAGGAGAATCCCCAGACAAGTAAGAGAATGGTAAGAAAGCAACTGGCTGGCCTTGATGAGTTCACATCAACAGACCCAGAGGAACGACAGTCCAGGGTACTGAAAGAACTGACAGCCATGATTGCTTTCACGCTGTGATGTTTGAAAGATCATGCAAAACAGGAGTCATACCACAAGATAAAAGAAGATCAAATGTCACAATCTTCAAAAAACCAAGGAGAATGGAGCTGTCACACGATGGGGAAGTGAGCCTGACTCCAATTTCTAGCAAAATTCGAGGACATATTATCAAAAGGGTTGTTACTGGGGAACCAGAAAAAGAAATATGAAGTCATGCTATGTTAACATCAGTTGTTACTTTTTTTTGACAGAGTTACTAGACCTGTAAGTCAAGGAAACTGCCATAGATATGGCTTACTTGGATTTCAGTAAAGCATTTTTTAAAAACCCACACAACTCTCCTTTTTGGGAAAGATGAAAAAAATGAGTTTGATAATAATATAGTTGTGTGGATTCAGACCTGGCTGAATAGCCAGGCTGGAAGGGTAGTCATTCATGGCCTAATGTCAACATCTAAGGACATGCCCAGTACAGTGACCTAGGGATCTGTCCTGGACTGGGTCACTTAAAATTGCTTCTAATCAGTGACTCAGATTAAGGCATAAATATCATGTTTATCAGATTTGTGGATGATACAGAAGTTCAAGGGACCCTCAGGAACTACAAAGTTCTTGGCAGTCTTGCATATGGGGCTACATCTAGATTAGATGACATTTAATAGGGAAAAATGCAAAGTCTTTTACTGCAAAGTCTTTTACTTGGGTTCAAAAACTCAGTTTCACTAATCCAAGCAGCTAAGCAGCAACTTGAAAGAAGATTGAGATAGAGAGTCTATTAGTGGACTCTAAAATAGTATGTGTCTATGGTGCAGTATGGTAACAACAACAAAAAGGGATTGTCACACTCTAGTAGGGTATTATGTCCAGAATGAGGGAGGTTACTATCCTGCTGTTCTCTGTGCTGGTTAGGCCATCTCTGGAGTATTGTATTCATTCCTGAGTATCATATTTTGGAAAGGACATTGATAAGCTATAGATTGTCCAGAGGAGGGCAGCTAGCAAAGTAAAAGACTTTCAAAATGATACTAAATGGGGGGCAGCTAGGTGGCACAATGAATAGAGCACCAACTCTGGAGTCAGGAGGACCCGAGTTCAAATGTGACCTCAAACACTTAACACACACAAAAAAAATGTGACCTTGGGAAAGTCACAACCCCAATTGCCCTACCTTCCCCCCTCCAAAAAGCAAAAAATAAAAAAAAATTTTTAAAAAGGATACTAAATGAGAATGAGTTAAGGAAACCGAGGATGTTTCAATTGGGGAAGTTCTAGGGAGCAGGGGAACATGCTAGCTGTCTACAAGTCACTGAAGGGTTGTCTAATGAAGGACAGATTGGACATTTCCTGCTCTGTCCTAAATAGCAGGACTAGAAGTAATCAGTGAAAATAGCACAGAAACAGATGGAAGGAAAGATTTCTAAATAATTAGATAATAATAATAATTGGATAACCCCAAATAAAATGGGATTGGGCTACCATATAGCCCATGAGAAGTTTGCAACTCCCAAATTCAGTGGTTCTGTGATCTCCAAGTCTAATTGAAATCCTTCTATTACTGAATGACTCCATCTTTCCCTTTGGCCCATTCCCCAAGGACCAGTTTCTTAGGGACTTTCTGAAGGAACAGTGAACACAAGGCTCCTCACATTAAGCTCTTCTGTCTCTGAAGATAAATAAATTTCCTTGTTTAGAGCTTCACATCTCTAAGAATATCTGCTGGCCCAGGGAACTAGTTCTGTGCAATACATCTCTTTCCCCTGGGATTAATTACTTGGCAAAGGGCCTTAAGAGCAAATTATCTCTTGTTTGGATACAGAAAATGTTTTGAGTTGGCCTCTTGGGGTGGGAGCTGATAACACAGAGCAGATAAAAATGAAAAGCAGTATGAGAAGTGGGAGTTAAGTTGGAGAGTCTGAGATAAATCAAGGCCAGAGGGAAGAGAGGGAAGAGAGGGAAGACCTACAACCTGGGAGAAAAGGAGTAAAAGAGGTCAAAGATATGATGGGTAGTTATGGATCAGGAGCATGGGAGTGACAATGCAAAGTCTTTCCCCAGAATCTTTGCTCTATCACAGCTTCACTCCAACTGACCTACTTATTCAGGAAGGGGATTCCCAGGGTTGGAGCCAGGGAATAATCCCTGGTTCAGATCAGATGGATATCCAAAGGTCATTTTACTCAATTCCCAATTCCACATAGTGATGACCTTGCCACCTCCATCCCCAAGCCAGATGAAGGGAAAAAGAGGGAGAGTATTTTTGGAGGAGTAGAAAGAGCATGAGAATGGAAATCAGCAGACCTGAGTTCTAATCCTGGATTCACCACTAGAACCTTACTTTTTCCATTTGTAAAATTGAAATAGTATTTACTGCTCTGCTGTCCTCACAGTTATTGGAAGGACCGTAGTAAATGATACAGATGGAGATATTTCACAAATTGTAATCTTGATTCTACTGGAAAAGAAGGGAGAAGTGGCTATAGGTATATGCCTTGGATAGTCCCATTCATAAAACTTAAGTAACTGAAATAATGCAGAAGACATTTAAAAAATGGATAGGAGAATTGGATTTGATAAAACAATAGAAATTATGGATGGAATCTACCAAAACACTAATGATCTGCACTGATGGAAGGCACTTTCCTCCTTAAGCCACAAAATCTCCCTCCTTCATCTGCCCTAATGAAACTCAGTTACAGGATGGTGTGCCCCTCCCCTTCACAGGAGAGAAGAAAGACAGATGATGTAGAGGAAGGGTGTAGCAAATGAATTACTGTGGAGATCTTTTCCCTCAGAAAGGTAAAGGGATTCAGAGCAAAGATCAAAGAATACAAATATAGTAGAATCTCAGTTTACAAATTTAATTCCTTCTGAGATTCTGTTCATCATGTGATTTGTTTACATTACAAAGTGAATTTTCCCATAGGAAATAACATAAAGTCAGATGATCAGTATCACAGCCCCCAAAATATTACTATACAAATAATTATTTATAATTTTAAGTAAGTTTTTTGTCCCTAATGCACATGAAATATAATGGCAATAATTAATACACAATATAAACCAAAAATAAAACAAATTAACCTGCACTTTACCTTTGAGAAGAGTCATGTCTGGCATGAGGTAGACCAGAGGGAGGAGAAGAAGGAGGAAGGGTTATTGCTTGCAAGGAGAATCTCCTTTCTATGAGATCATCAGGGATTCCAATGTTGGGAGTCTTCTCTCTTATGCTACTTTCACTAAAAGTAAGGCTAACTCTACTACCTTCATTTATTTTTCATTTTTTAGACTCACTTTCATGTTTTGACTCACTAATTTTTTTTCCTTACTTTCATTTTTGACAAGGAACCTGTCCAACAACACTTGTTTTTGATAATTTTTTTTGAGACTGTCACAGAAATGTGACGTTGCATTATCATTAAAAATATTTGTGGTTTTCATCTCTACAGCCTTATTTGAGTGGTTTTTCAACAAAATTTTGCACTTTTTCCCCACATCTGATAAACCTCCATATTCTCACTTGATATGAAGGATTCCTCCAACCTCTCAACGTCCTCCTCAAATGAGACATCCTCTGCAACTTCTTGCTATTATTCCTCATGCGGATCCATACGTTTGTCTGTCGTCAGCTATGTTCATCCACCAGCTCTTGGTTCAGCATCCACCACCAATGCCTTGCCCAAAGACATGATGTCATCAACGACTGGTTCCTTTTCGGGAATGAACCCTTTAAAGTCATATTTCAGAATACAGTTGGGCCACAGTTTTCACCAAGCAGAATAGAGTTAAGAGCAAACGATGCTGCCTTCACAATGGGTCAATGCTGAATGAGGCCAATTAGGTGGTATGCTGACCTGAGGTTCCTTTGTTTGACATATGAAAGCAAAAAAAAAAAAAAGAAAAAGAAACATTGCCGTAGGTGAGCATCATCCCTTCCTGAGCTGTTCAAGTCCAAACATGATGTTTGTGATGTGAATTTTTATTCATTCTGCAAAATAAATTTCGTGAAAAATTTTTCCTCATCTAGCAAAGCATACATAAACCAGGTTACTCATAAACCAAGGTTCTATTGTATCCTGAAAGTGAGGGAAGGGGGACAAGTTTGTTTCATAATCCAGGGAGTCTGGAGTAAAATGGCAGCTCAGTAGCTGTGGATAGATGCCAGGGCCTAGAATCAGGACCACCTTAGGTCAGATCTGGCCTTAAACACCTACTAGCTAGTCAAGTCTGCTTAACACTTTGCCTCAGTTTCCTCATCCATAAAATGAGAAGGAAATGGCAAAACACTCCAGGATCATGGCCAATAAAAGCCTAAATGGGGTCATGAAGAATCTGAACTGACTGAATACCAGCACCAAGATAACCCTCTAAATGCTCAGATATATATAAGCGTATGCCTTTTTCATACTTAGAAATTTACAAGTCAAAAGGGGCAAATTCTGGAGACTTGAGATGAAAGGGCAGAACTCACTCAGACTACATTTATACTTTACAGAGGGTAAAAATCCTTTTAAATGAGAGCAAATAATTCTCTCACTGGTAATGGATGTAAAGCCTATTCATAGAGTCATTTCTACCTCTTCAAGGATGTGAGATTTTGAGTAACTCATTTACAAATGCAAAATCCAGGAAAACATCTGAGCATCCAATGGAGACAAAGAAGATGATATTCTCCAAGGACAAGGATTTGCTTTTTCTCTAGCTACTCCTTTGCATAGACCAGCAGAAGAATCTTAAGAGTTTAAGTTAAAACAACCCCAACTGGAGAAACAGAGCTAGTTGATGATTATCAGGCAAATGGTCATTGCTTGGTTATGGCCTAGTCCAGAGGTGGGGAACCTTTGGCCTCAAGGTCACATGTGGCCTTCTAGGTCCTCAAGTGCAACCCTTTGACTGTATCCAAATGTCATAGAACAAATCTCCTTAATAAAAGGATTTGTTCTGTAAAACTTGCATTCAGTCAAAAGGTTGTACCCAATCACCTAGAAGGCCACCTGTGACCTCAGAGCCACAGTTCCTCACCCCTGCACTAGTCTGTAGAGACGAAGATTTGGGAAATGTACTGCATGGTCACTATAAATTAAGATGAGGTCTGTCATTCAGGAGTCTCAGACAGGAAGAGTGGTCAAAAGGAGAGTTCAACCACTGTTGTCCATGGAAAGTGACAAGCCTCTGAGTCAAAGACATAAGGAAGCAGAACTGGAGAGGTTTCCTCCAGTCCTAGGCTAAGGGTCTCAGCTCCTTCATAACAATCACAACTGAAGATTATAGCTTGACCTGAAACTGAAGGAGGATGGTAGAGAATATATTTGCCAGAGGAGCAAGCAAAGAGTATAGAGCTGACCAATTCATTTAGCAGAGACCCTGTGCCTTGGGAGGAGCAAACCCCTAGAACCTGAAGTAGCAGCCACCTTCTGGGGGGCCCAACTTGCCAGTATATGTGCTTTTTCTGATCCCCACAACAGACAGTTCCCTTCCTTTCAAGCTGTCTTATATTTAATTGCCTTGTATTACTCAATTTATCCTCTTGCATATCTATATAAAGTCTGTGTTGCCCATATATATTATATCTAAATCCTTTTGAGTTCACTAAATGCCATTCATATTGAAATGTGAACTAGAATCTTGCCCTCCTTTCTCCAAGGGAGATTTTGATTCCAGTCTAGAAGTGAGCAAGAGAAAAGGCACTAAGGCTGGCTAGTCTGTTCTCCTCAGAAAGGAGGTACCAGGCTAGAATTGTATCTATCTGCCCTTCTTGAATACTGTTAGTCCAAGGGAAATAATTTTTAGGTTGAAAATGTTTTTCCTGATCTCTGTCCCTTAAAGGAGAAGGAGTGCACCAAGTTTATAGTCAGAGACTTGACTCCCTTTCTACCAAATTCTAGTTACACAGAAGACCATTATAAATAGTGAATAGTGAGTAAAATCATTTATACAAGCAGACATCAAGAAGAAATCAGAGAAATTATACAATTAGAACAGATGACAACATTACAAATAATACATAGAGTGGATGAGCTCTTTCACTGGAACTGAACCATCTCAGCTCAACCAAGAGTCTCTGATAAAGAGGTACCCAAAGAGGGTTAGCGCTGCCTGAGACCCAAAAATACCAACATGCCGGGTCCTGCTGAAAGAATTCCACTCAAGTCTTCTCAGCCACAGGAAAAGTAAAGTTTATTGAAAGATATGGGGTAGACTCCTAAGGAGCCAGTCTATGCTAGGTTGTTTTATGGAGCTTTCACACAGAGCAAGTCTATGCTAAGCTATTCCACAGCACTCTCACAGAGCAAGTCTCTGCTAGGCCGTTTCTTGGCGCTCTCACACAGATGGAGGGAAGATGGGGTCTTATATACAGAAGGATCTAGGTGTGGTTTAGAGGAGGAGCCTGGGGAGGGTCTTCAGGAGGAGCCAATGAGGTCAAACTCCAGTAATGAGTTTGGGGAGGGACTTCAGGTGGAGTTAATGAGGTCAATGCAAGGGTGATTTGATTTTTTGATAGGCAAGGGCAGAGCATGTACCTCAAAGATTCAAGGAGAGCTCAAGGTGAGGGGCGGGGGGGTCCTAGAGCCTACACCTCATCATTTGATAACACCAAAGGAGAAATTCCTCCAAAGTCTCTGGGAAGACAAGCTAGAAATCAGCATATGTTGAAGCACCAGCTCCTTTACTGACACTTTCCATGTCTGGCATTTTCTGAAATCTTTTATTTTCTCTCTGAATTTCTCCTGGAAGAGGGTCTTGAATCATATGTATCCTCTCACAAAGTAGAAAGAAAGTCTCTCTTTTTCCAAGCTGTCACATGAACTAACTCTTCCCCTTGCATGGATATTCAATGTCAAGTAATCATTCTCTCCAACAACGAGGAGAATCTTACACAAATGTACCATGCTTGAACCCCAGGTTACATTTGTACATATACTTATCTCTCCCATGAAAATGTTTGTTCCTTGAGTGTAAGGTTGCCTTCTTTGGATTTGTATCCCTACCCTATAGTACAGTACCTGACATGTAGAAGGTATTATATAAATACATGCTTGCTGGATTGATTGTGTAGGAGCAGGAGCTTGCATGGGTAGAGGGTAACAATTCTGTTCCTGTCCATTATAAAAATTATTTTCTGGTTAAGAAAATTCATCCACCTCTCTTCTTTGAAGAGGTAAGAAATTATATATTATCAAGTTTGTTAATATCTTAGATATTTTTGCTGAACTATTTTTTTCTTTCTTATTATTCTGGAGAGCCAGGAGAGAAATTCAGAACTTAAAGCTACATAAAAATAAAAGTTATGTTAAAAAAAAGACATCAATAAAATGTTTTAAAAGACTGTTTCTCTCCCAAGGGGATCAAAGTGACAGTACCCATAGTTTTCTTTGCACCGGAGGCATGGAGTTTCTCCCTACTTCTTCCATTGCTAAACTTTCTGAATGGGTAATTTATGCCTGCACACCCTCCTCACCCACTCATTAATTACATACTGTCTGGTTTCCATTCCTATCACTCTACTGAAACTGATTCCTTCAATGACCCCTCAATCACCTAATCTGATAGCTCTTTCTCCAGACCTTGTGTACCTTGCAGCATTTGACATTGTTGACCATGCCTCCTTCTGGAAACATTCTGTTTGCACGCACACTCTCCTGGTGTATAGACTTAGCCTCTACCAGACTCTGGATTCACGCTCTTCTGGACCTTTTAATATTGGTGCTCCCCCAAAGTCTGTCCTCTGTCTTTTGTTCTCTTCATTCTACTCTCTCCATCAGGAATGTTTTCTGCTTCCGTGACTTTAACTACTAACTATGCAGAAAACTCTCAAACTTCTATTTCCAGTCCCGACCTTTCTTTTAAACCTAACATCTCTGACTGCATACAGGACGTCTCCACTTGGACTATACTAATTACTCAGCTCCTCAATCTATTCAGTCCTGATAGCCTACTCCTCCCATCTACCATATGTGCACATGGAGGCGGTTGTACCTTTGAACTTGCTGTTATCAAGTGTTCGTGAATTCCAATATTCTTTTATCTGATCATTATCATTTATCATTCCATCTTTCCCTCTGCCTGATGATGCCTAATCATTACCTTTGCCCTCACTGTGACCTCCATTCCCTCTCCCTCTTAGTTTTTGCCTCGTTCATCACCTGTGTACTGACTACACTTCCCTCCTTTTCTTATCATGATCCCTTGGCTAATCATTTCAACTCTATATTATCCACGACTTGAGTCTTCTACCCCCTTGTCCTGTGGCAAATCACATTCTTATCAGCTTTTCTCACTTTACCACCTTTGCTCCTATTGATGTGCTGCTGAATAGAACTGGAGGAAATCATGAAGCTATGATAAATGGAATCCCTACAAAGCATCGTTTCAACTGGGTCTTCATAGCAACAAGGTAATCCTTTTATACCCCCCTTAATTACTATACTCCCCTGCTCACCACAGTGAACCTGTTCCATGCCTTTTTGTCACTTATCAAGTCATCCATGACTTTCTGTAAAAGGTGAGATTTTAACTGGGCTTTGAAGAAAACCAGGGCAACCAAGAAACAGAGATGAGAAGAGAGAGAGACACAAAGAGAGAGAGAGAGAGACAGAGAGAGAGAGAAAGAGAGAGAGAGAGAGAGAGAGAGAGAGAGAGAGAGAGAGGGAGAGAGAGAGAGAGAGAGAGAGAGAGAGGGAGAGAGAGAGAGAGAGAGAGAGAGGGAGGGAGATCTTGGCATGGAGGACAGCCAGCAATTTTTTAAAAAGCACAAAGTTGGGAGATAGAGCGTTATGTTTGAGGAACAGCAAAGAGGCCGGGTTATTGGACCGCAGAATATATTGGGGGGTGGGGAGGAAACATGGTATAAAGTATAAGAAGATTAGAAATGGGTGGGGGAAGGAAAGGGCAGATTATAAAGAGCTTTGAATGTCAAATACAGTTTTATATATTTGATATAATGCATTTCATCTATCATATATATTTTACATTTGATTCTGGAAATGAAATTGTTCCTTCCCTCCACTTGAATTCAATCAGAAGAATCAGCTTATACCCCTATAAATAGAACAGAGTTAAACAAGTGTTATCTAAGGAAATCCAAAATATATATGATAAACACAAAGTAATTTCCCAAGAGTGGACAGGGGCCAGGAATAATACCAGCTGCCTTAAGATGTGGAAGGGCCTCACGTAGAAGGCAGTACTGGAACCAAGCTTTGAAAGCCTCTAAGAGGTGAAGCTAAGGAGGGATTGCAGAGAGTCAATGCCAAGGGGCAGGGATATGAGATGGAATGTTGTATGTGAGGAGCAGCAAGTAAGTCAATTTGGTTGGAATGCAGGGTGAGTGAAGGGGAGTAACACAAAAAAAATCTAGAAAGGTGGACTGGAGCCAGACTATACGAATTTATATTTTTACCCAGAGATGATAGGGAATCATTGAAGCTTCTTGAAAAGAATTGTGATATTGCCAGATCCAGGTTTTAGGAATATTAATTTGGCAACTGGTGAAGGAAGGAGTGGAAGAGGAGAGAGACTAAGGCAAGAATCCAGGATCCACTGCATGGATCGACATGGGCCTGGAAGGTCTCTAGTTTAATCCCACAGGGCTTTGTCATTTACCCTGTTCTGTTAAACATTTTCATCAGTTTAATGTGTGGAACCTTACCTAGGAATAGAAAGAAGCCAGAGAAGCCAGGAGGCAGAGATGAGGGAGAGGGATCCAGGCATGGGGGACAACCAATGAAATTCCATCAGGAGTCAAGAGACTAAATGTTTTATTTGGGGAATAGCAAGGAGGCCATTGTCCCTGAATCACAGAGTATCTGGAGGGGAGAAAAGAAGAAGAAGATTGGAGACATGTTACAAAGGTGGAACCATCAGAACTTAGCAACAGATTGGATGGAGGTGTGTAAGAAAGAATGAGGAATTAGGGATGATGCCTAGGTTGCAAGCCTGGACGACTGGAAGGATAAAGGTGCTTTCAACAGGAACAGGGAAGTTAGAAAGAGGGAGGATTTGAGGGAAAAAAATCATTTCAGGGGTGTACTTGTAAGCAGTAAGGATGCAGCCAGTAAACAGGAAGAAGTTGAAAAGAAGAAAGTGGAGATTGTAAGGTCAATATGCTAGAGAAGATGGGATGGAATGGGATGACTCATACACACAGACAGGTGTGCCTTAACAAAGAGAAAGGTCACTTCCTCATGTGAGAAAGGAATGAAGGAGACATTTGCAGAAGGCATCTGAGGGATGAGAGATAAAGAGAAGAGAAGAAGGTGAAATCTCCATTCTTAAAAAATGAAATATGAGCTGAGTTCTCTGTTGAATAGATGGGGAAGTGGGAGTTATGGAAAGTTTGAAGTGAGGTGAAGAGATTTGGAAAAGCCACGGTGATGTATAGGATAGTGAGTCATTTAGGTAGGCATAAAAAGGGGGAAGAGAGAGATGGGGAGAAAATTTGGAACTCAAAATCTTATAGAAGTGAATGTTGAAAATGAAAATAAATAAATAAATAAATAGAAATGTAAAAAAAAATAAAAGCAAAAAAATGACGAAAGGATTACCTTGCTGCAGCGAGGGACCAGTTGAAATTATGTAACATAAATTTGTAGTAGACCCAGTCAGAATGGTTTTGTGACTTTTTCTAGCTTCAATCAGTCGGAATAAAATCATGGCAGTTAGGTAATCCAGTGGATAGAGTGCTGAGCTTAGAGTCAGGAAGACTCATCTTTGTGAGTTCAAATCTGATCTCAGACGTTTACTAGTTGTGTGATCCTGGGTAAATTACTTCATCCTGTTTGCTTCCGTTTTTTTCATCTGTAAAATGAGCTGGAGAAGGAAATGGCAGTATCTTTGCCAGGAAAATTCTAAATGAGGTCACAGAGAATCAGACAAGACTGAAAAATGATCAACCACAAAAAAGACTAAAGGCAATGAATAGTTGGACAAATCCAAGACTGATTTGGAGGGAGGCAAAGACTTTCAATAGGAAAAAAGACTCAGTGACTTAAGAAGAAACACAGTGTAAAGTTGAACTACTTCATCCAAGGGTCAAGATGGGAAAGGGAGGAAAGTGTAGCTAGGACAGAGGTGATGACCCAGATGAGAACTGAAGGATCAAGTGTTTTGAAGTCAAGGGGAGGATAAAGAACAAGGTTTGGAGTAGCAAAGAAGAGGGAGAAATAGAATGACGACAGATTCTTAGAACATGAGGGATTTCAGAATTTCTGAAGGTGAAAGTGGTGCCTTTAAGAGTTATGGCCAAAATCGAGGGTATCAAAGTACCACCAAGGTGCAGCAATGATGGTCCATCATCATGGAAAATGAGTAGAGTGAAGAACTGTGAGGTTAAGGTATCTGAAGCAGTAGCAGTATGTCTGTTGAAATCCCTTAGTATAAAGACAGGAAATAGAGAAGTGAGAAAGTCTGTGAGCCAGTCACTGAACTCAATTAGAAAAGAGGGAGTGTCTGGAAGTCAGTAGATCACAGCTCCCAGAATCTTGATTGGGTGGTAGATGTGGATTGAGTGAACCCCAAAGGAGGACAGATTGCTGAATGATGATGGTAGATGAACTTGGAAGTGGCAATGGAGAGCAAGGAGCATTCCAACTCTCCCCCAACCTTTTGACCAATAATCTGGGGACAATGCTAGTGCCAGAAAGGGAGGCTAAGGAAGCTGTGTCCTCAGAAAGGAGTCAGGTCTCAGTGAGAGCTAGAAGATGGAAAGGGCAAGAAAGGATAAAGTTTTAGAAAAAAGCAAGATTTTTGCCCATGCAGTAATAAACTATCATGAAGATGACATTTTAGTGTATTATCATTTCACTGTGCCCTTAAATCCAATCCCCTACTCTGCCATGAAAACCAGAAAGAGACGTCTAGAGAGAATCTAGGTCTGACTGGCATCTGCCCCAGCTTCCAAGTCTGAGTCTGCATTTTTGCCCTGGCCTGTGTAAAGCTCTTACAAGAGCTTCTTTCTCTAATCTGTAGGATCACCCAGAACGAAGTTGAGTAAGCAAAGCCTGTGAATTAGTTCTAGGATTACCCAGAAGGAAGCTGAATGAGAGGCAAAGCCCAGAGTTGACATGTTCTTTGCCCAGTCTGGTCCTGCCTGATGTTCAGCTCTGCCTCTAAACCTGCCTTATGCCTTCTCTTTCTTATAACTTTGTTCCTCAACCCCAATGTGAGAAAATAACTTCGAGAAATTTCCTTTGTGAAGAAGAGACACTCAACATGCAATGAAGACTCAAATGTGATGACTCTGATTAGTCTTTCCTGTCCACACCCACCCAAAGACTAAAATATTAGAACCCGTGTTCAACTTTGTCCTATCCTACAGTCATCAGCATTTTCAGAATCCCTTGGTCTGTAACACCTACTATGCACTATCTCTGTCTCCATCTGTCTGTCTGTCTCTGACTCTGTCTCCCTCTGTCTATCTCTGTCTCTCTCTGTCTCTCTTCCCTCTCCCCTGCTCCCCAACTGAACTCAGAAATTAAGACATCAGGGAAAAGATGAAGAGGGAGTCCTGGATAGGAAGACCCCAAGAGAGTATAATAAGCCTACATGGGCCACCAGTAGGGAAGGCTGATCATCATTCAGCCTGTCATTAGGAGGTCCCTGTAGCCTGTCTTCACCTCCATTGTCTTTGGTCACTTCCTTCAACTAGTGGCCCTCATTCCTGTGACCTCAGGTTGATCGGGGAGCTCTTAAAATTTATCAGGGACCCTCCCAATCCACCTCTTTGCCTTCACACAAAGAACTCACTTGCCTAGTGAACTATATGGAAATGGAAAAGAAGCTAAATCTCTTCAAAATTATGCCAGACCAGGACCAGAACAGGCTTAGTGTCATGCATTGCACAAAGTCGGTGGCTAAGATATATTTGCTAAGTCAGTGATGAACAAATAGCAAGTTTTTCTCTACCCAGCACCCTGGTTAGTGACTGTGTGGGAAGCATAAAGGAAAAGAAAACCTAGAAGGGACCTGAATGAAATGCTGTCCCTACTGATCCCTGCCTTTTGGAATTCTTAGTCCAATTCAAGGCTCAGTGGAATTGCCACCCACCGTACTGGATCTTAGGGCAGCTGGCTGGCACAGAGGATTCAGTGCTGGGCCTGGAGGCAGGAAGACCTGAGCTCAAATCTGACTTCTGACACTAACTGTATGACCCTGGGCGAGTCACTTAACTCTGTGTGCCTCAGTTTCCTCATCTGTAAAATGAGCTGCAGAAGGAAATTGCAAATCACCACTATCTTTGCCAAGAAAACCCCAAATGGAGTCATGAAGAGTCAACCACGATTGAAAAATGACTGAACAACAACAACCCTAGATCTCCCCTGATTTGCCTCCTTTCCTCCCCATTTTCTGTTTTTAGTGTTCCCTCTCCTTCTCTTTTTCTTTTTTTTTTTGGAGGGCAACTGGGGTTAAGTGACTTGCCCAAGGTCACACAGCTAGTAAGTATGTCAAGTGTCTGAGGTCAGATTTGAATTCAGGTCCTCCTGACTACAGGGCTGGTGCTCTATTCACTGTGCCACCTAGCTGCCCCTCCCTCCCCTTCTCCAAAAAGTATTTTGTATATAATTTGCATTTTTTTATCTCGACACATACTGTTTTCCTCCCGTAGAACGCAAGCTCCATGAAGGCACGGATGGTTTCGTTTTTGTCTCTGTATCCAAGCCCCTTGAACAATATCTGTCTTGTAGTATGTGTTTAGTAGATTCTTGTTGAAGCAAATTCATTCCTACGATCCTCATCCCTGCCACACCTGTGGTTTGCATCAGTTATTAATCACAACCCGCACTGTTAGAGCAATCTAAGTTTGCAAGGCCTCTGCCAACTGGATTACCTCATCAGAGCACCACAGCAAACCTCTGGGATAGGTATTACTATCTCCACTTTCTGACCAGGCTCTGTCGTCCTCAGTCCACAACATTCGATTCTGTTTTGGCTCCTCCCTCTTCCTGAATCCTTCCCCCCATATCAAAGATTTGCCAGTTGTGGTTCCAGGACTTTTCTCCCCTCTGTCTCCGTCTCTGTCTCTGTCTCTGTCTCTTCTCCTGCATCCCAGTCAGACCCCCGACAACTCTCACCAGCATTGCACACTATTGCAATCGCCTCTTTCTTGTGGTCCCAGCTTCATCCCTCTCCTCTCCGATCCATTTTTCATATAGTTCCCAAATAAGTCTTCCTAAAGCAGAGATTTGGCCCAGAAAACTCCAGTGGCTTTCTGTAGCCCCGTGAATAAAATGGAAATGCCCTATTTGCCATTGAAAGCTCTTCAAAATCTTGTTCCAGCCTACCTTTCCAGACTTACTCTGCGTTTTTGTTGTTCAGTTATTTCCAGTCATGCTTGATTCTTTGTGCCAACATTTGGGGTTTTCTTGGCAGAGACACTGGAGTGGTTTGTCATTTCCTTCTCCAGCTCATTTTATAGATGAGGAAACTGAGGCAAACAGGGTTAAGTGACTTGCCCAGGGTCGCACAGCTGGCTAAATGATTGAGGCTGGATTTGAATTCATGAAGATGGGTCTTCCTGATTTCAGGCCCAGTGCTCTAGGAACTATGGCACCACCTAGGGGCCCATTCTGCATTAGTCCCTTTCATTTGATTTGCATTTGAGCTAAACTGTTTCACTTGCTGTTCCTCAAACAAACAGCAATCATTCCACCTCACATATGCTTACCTTTTCTTGCCGGCCCCCACACCTTACCTCTACCTCTTAGAATCCTCTACCTACCTTCAAAGCTCAGTGCAAGATCTTCTACATGAAATCTTTCCTCACCCCAGCGGCTCTTAGCACGTCCCATCCCACTCACTTATATATATTTAGTATTTTGTTGTATGCTTACCCATCCCTCCACTCCCATAGAACGTAAACTCCTTGAAGGCAGGGACTGTTGTGTTTTTGTATCTGTGGTACCCAACGTCTATTAGATACTTAATTAAGGCTTGACTATGTGATGGGCTCCTAGACATACAGAGGAAGGATTTGAACTCTAATCTTTGGGACTCTGTGTCTAGTAGTTTTCCCACTGTTCTCTGTAAGAGAACTTTAAGAGAAATGCATCCATTGGAGGGAGAAGGAAAAGAGAATGAAGAAAATACACAGAATGAAGAAAAAGATTTCCCTAAGTTCTTAACCGAGGGAACTCTGTGTATGTGTGTGTGTGTGTGTGTGTGTGTGTGTGTGTTTTCTGCAAATAAAGTCATTGTCAGGAGAGGATAACAAGGGCACTTTCCTGTAAAGGAAAATCTTTGTGCCATGGGAGAGGCAAGCCATGAATAAGAGGAAATGGGAAGGTGAATCAGGGAGAAGAAAGACAGGCTAAAGTTATTGGGGATAATGATGACATTCCATGGGAGGCAAGAAAGCACATTCGAGGAAATTTCTGTAGATAAAAAGAAGTCACTCATAGAGTACGTCACCAAACGTTCCCGTCACAACCCTGGGAAGTGGGTAGTTTAATTAGTATTATTATACTCTATGTATGTAAGGGGAAACTGCAATTCCAGGAAGGGAAGGAATTTACCCAATCATACCAGCCAGTATGGGAAGCCTTCATCTCTGGGCTCCCGTGTCTCACACTGGGAGGGACCTTAGAGGTCATCTAGTCTGACCCTGTCATTTTATGGTCGAGGAGATTGAGACCTAAGGTCAGAATTTTAAAGTTGTCAGAGGAAGGGATCTGAATCCAGGTTCTCCTACTCCAGAGCTGAAGCTCTTTCCATCACACCGTCTAATAAATAACAGCATTCATATAAGTAGTTATTGTTTGCCAAGGACAATGCTAAGAATTTTATGATCTCATCTGATCCTCAGGACAACTCTGGGAGATAGGGGTTACTCTTAGTGCCATTATACAGATGAGGAAACTGCAGTTAAGTCCAGGGTCACATAGCTAGTAACTGTCTGAGGCCAAATTTGAACTCAGGTCTTCCTGACCTGACTCCAAGGCTAGGATCTCTATCCACTGGGATCTCTGTCCTCTACGCCAAGTAGCTGGTTCATCTATGGGACAGAGAAGAGTTCCATTCCAGGTTGTATGTAAGGGGAAATCCCAGGAGAGCAGGGATGGGCACCCAACCTCAAGGCTCTTGGTTCTATGGGCTCTCCCTAGGGTCCTTGAACCTCCTCCAAGCTCTGACTGTCCAAGAGCCATTAGCTGCCTCTGTCTTAGCTGAGCTTGTTCCTTAAGTTCAGCTGAAACCAGACCGGGATCTTGGGGGAGGGACTTTTACTAAAAAAAAAATTACATTAAATTAAAAACGTTTCAGAATAAACCAAATGTAGGAGCAAAGAAACAGATGATTAGGGAGCAAATCTGTGACCCTTGTGTAAACAAAAGGTGACTGACTTAACTCTTAGGCCCTACCCAGTCATTTTTCATCACCCAGCCAAGTGTGAAATAGACACAGGAAATAGCTCCAATTGCCCAGGGAGATCAGGGTTGGCAATTTCAATCCTTCCCAGAACTAGTCCCGGCTTGTGAGCCCGGAGCCTGCCCCTCCTCCAGTCTTGGACCATGCAGTCTTCCCGTTCTGCAGTCCTTTAGCCCCGGAGGGGGAGAAGGAAATTACAGATCAAGCCTTACTTTACATTGTGCTGGGGACCAGGGACCAAAAGACAAAATGAGGAAATGGTTGTGCCTTCAACATCCTACTGGGGCCAGATCAATTCAAAAAAGAGATCGCAAAGGAAAGTCTTGCAAACCTCAAAGGTCTGAAGGAAGGTGAGGTAGGCGAGGTTGAATTGGGAGTATTCTAATTGAGTAAACATTCATTAAAGCACTGGGTCCACAATGACAAAATGAAGATTGTCTCTGCCCTCAGGTAGTTTATAGTCATTCTATTGGAGGAGAACACAGAATTCATGAAGAGAAATGATAATGCTAAAAAGGTAGGTTGCAGTCAGGCTAGGGCATTTGTACTTTTTTCTATTGGCATTTGGGAGCCACGGAGAGTCACTGGGCAGGGTCAGACCTGGACATTAGGAAGAAGAAGAAGAATGATGACAACCAACACTTGTAAACATGCAGCCAAATGTGTGCCAGGCCCTATGCTAAGCCCTTTACAAATATTTTCTTATTTGATCCTTGCAACAACCCTGGGAGGTAGGTGCTGTTATTAACTTCATTTTACAGTTGAGGAAACTGAGGCAAAAAGAGTTAATGGACTTTCCTAGGGTCCTACAGCCAGTAAGTGTCTGATGTCACATTTGAACTCAAATCTATCCTGACTCCAGACCCAGCTCTCTATCCTCTGTGTCCCTTAGCTGCCTCCAAAAAATATTTAGGTAATTTTGTTAATAATCACTAAGCTGTTTGGTGAAGACGGTGAGGAATATACTTTGTAAAGGGATTTATTTGGGTTATTGTTGGGAAGTGTTTTCTGTAGAAAAAAAGTATTAATGAATAAAAAATTGAGAGAGAAAAATAAAATTAGGTTCAGGGATTTTTGACAGGTTTCATTTGTCTAGGTTACACACAGAGAGAATTTAAATCCAAATCTAGCACTCTTTTGATGTTCTGACACTAATTCACCTTTTACAGAATTACCCAAAATGTATGGACAGGAGTAAAGTTCAATCTGTCTGAGAGACTCGAGACAACTTATGAAAGGCTTTAAAATGACAAACAAAGTCTTTTATCCTAGAAATAACAGGTTACTAATGAAGCTTCTTCAAGCAGGGGAGTGATGGGTGTCAGGCTCTAAGTTTGGCAGCTCTGTGAAGGATGAACTGGTGTGTCTCATTATTAAGGCAGTTTGCTTTTCCAAAGCAAATCCTTTTCTCAAGTCAACAAATAATTTGCACTAGGATCATGCATTCTCACAACTTTCCATTAATTGTATGATTATAAAGATGTTGTTAGCTATAAAACATCATTTATGAAAGCCTGCTTGTTGCCTTCTTGTCAATGATACTCCTCATATGTGTGTAAATCAGTTTCATAAAGATTTCACAGAAATGAAAAATTCTGCCTCCAATACTTACTAACCAGGACAAGTCAATAAATTAACCTCTCCAGGACTCAGTTTCCTCATTTGTTGGACTAGATGGCAACTGAAGCCCCTTCTAATTCCAGATCTGTGACCTTATAAATGTAACAAAATACTATTTTGCCATAAGAAAAAAGGAATAAGTGGAATGCAGAGAAAGAAAAACTTGTATGAACTGATGCTGAATGTAAAGACTATATATATATATATATATATATATATATATATATATATATATATATATATA
>CM053596.1:53816255-53837719 GCA_028646575.1 Pseudocheirus occidentalis
GCTATCATTCTTTTCTATGTTTGGTTTTTGTTTCTCTTTTCTCATTGTTCACTTCATTGGCTATAACACCTATACAAACAGACTATTGTACAATGTGAAAGAGTTTGCAGATCCTATACATGACTGTATAGGGGGTCACCATTGCGGGGGTGGGGGGTGGGGAGGAAGGGGAGAAAAATCTGAAACTCAAGTGATTCTGGAACTGAATCTTATAAACTAAAAGTAAACAAACAAGTCAATTAAAAAATGCAAAAAAAAAAAAAAAGAAAGTAAACTCTGGGGGTGACTAGGTGGTGCAGTGAATAGAGTACTGGCCCTGGAGTCAGGAGGACCTGAGTTCAAATCTCGCCTCAGACACTTAATGCTTATTAGCCATGTGACCTTGAGCAAGTGACTTAACCCTAATTGCTCTGCCTTCCCCCCTCTAAAAAATCAAAAAAAGAAAAAGAAAGTAAACTCTGCCCCCTAATAGGCTAAATGTAATCACATGGAGCCTGTGCTGGGAGGAGTTTGCTGAAGGGAAGCAGAGCCCACAGGAAGCTGGTCAGAGTCAGAGAAACAGTGGGAGAGAGAGGAGGTTGAGGAAAGAAACTAGAGAGGTTTGTGAGTAAATATTGATCTTGTATTGGTTTGTGGAAAGGCTAAAGGATGCTGTGGCTTTCGGCATTATTATGGCTTCTTAATACTTTTGGTACTATGATGGAATCAGCTTACTGGTCTTGGGATTCAGTTTTCTGGTGTCTAAATAAGTGTTTCATTTCTGTCCTCTACCTGGAGAATCTGGCATGTTTTGTGACTGAATGTCATGTGATACTTATAGTCACAGTCTTTATCATGATTGTGGGCACTGTAAGTATTGCATTGGTGCTATAGACCTAGTGACAGCATTGTTGACACAAAGGTATGCACATTTTAGGAACTTTAGGAGAGTAGTTCCAAATTACTTTCCAGAGTAGTTAGAGTAATTCATAGTAATATGACCATTTTTTCGATAGCCCTTCCAACAACTATAATTTTCTCTTTATTTCCATCTTTGACAGTCTGATAGTTGTGAGGAAAAACCTCAGTTACTTTAATTTGACTTTATCAAATTAGTAGTGATTTGGAACATTTTTTTTCTTATAGTTGTTGGTACCTTGGATATTTTACCTTTGAGAACTGCCTATGCATATAATTTGACCATTTATCTATTGGGGCATAGTCTTTGTTCTCTTTTTTTAAAACATTTTTTCACTAATTACATGTACAAACTAATTACATATTCTTTTTTAAAAATTATGAATTCTGAGAAGAGCTAAGTTTATCAAAGTTGGTCATTGCACGATGTTGCTGTTACTGTGTACGCTGTTCTCCTGGTTCCGCTCACTTCACCCAGCATCAGTTCATGTAAGTCTTTTCAGGTTTTTCTGAAATCTGCCTGCTTATCATTTCTTATAGAACAATAGTATTACATGACATTCATATACCACAACTTGTTCCATTGTTCCCCAATTGGTGGGCATCCACTCAATTTCCAGTTCTTTATCACCACAAAAAGAACTTCTATAAATATTTTTTTTTTGCTTTTTGGAGGTCAATTGGGGTTAAATGACTTGCCCAAGGTCACATGGTTAGGTTTTGTGAGTGTGTGTGTGTGTGTGTGTGTGTGTGTGTTAAGTGTCTGAGACCGGATTTGAACTCAGATCCTCCTGACTCCAGGGCCAGTGCTCTACTCACTGCGCCACCTAGCCATCCCTGCTATAAATATTTTTGTACCTGTAAGTTCTTTTTCCTTTTTTATGATTCCTTTGGGATACAGACCTAGTAATGGTATAACTGAGTCAAAGAATATGCGCATTTCTATAACCCTTTGGGCATAGTTCCAAACCGATAGCCTTTGTTCTTAAAAATTTGAATTAGCACCTGATATACCTTTAACATGAAACCTTTATCAGAGTAACCTGCTGCAAATTTTTTCCCAGTCATCTGTTGCCTTTCTAATTTTAGCTGCATTTGTTTTCTTTCTGCAAAAACTCATGTAATCAAAATTGTACAGTTTTCTGTGATCCTCACTAACCCATGTTTTGAGTCAGTCAATAAGCGTTTCTTAAGTGCTTAAAATAGGCCAAGCACTGTACCAAGCACAGGGAATATAAATACAAGAAAAAAGAGAGGCAGTCCCTGACTTTAGGAGTTTACATTCTGATTGGTGGTGGTGGGGAAACAAACAAACAAAAAAGAATGGGGAGCACCCACATAGGGATGTTCTGGAGAAAGAAGTCCAGAGAGTTCGGATCAGAGCCAGAGAAAAATGAAGGAATGAACTCAGCAGGTCTGTGTGCCTCCTTAAAATGGAGGTTCAAGGAGAAACTGACCAGTCAGAGGGATCATATTAGAAAGACCTTTACCCTTTCTGAATTACAAATAATATTTAATTTGGAGTTTTAAAAAATAATAGTATTTATTGTCATAGGGAAAAGTCCATTTATTCCTCTGCTTTCCTATGTTTTTAATAGAAAACAGGTATTTGGATTTTGTCAAAAGTCTTTATGGCATCTACTGATATAATCATACAGTTTATATTACATTGATTATTAATATGTTCATTATGTTTATAGTTTTCTTCATATTGAGCCAACTTTGTATTCCTGTATAAATCTGTCCTGATCATGGTGCATAAACCTCTTAATATGTTGTTGTAGCCTATCTGCTAATATTTTATTTAGTATTTTTGTCTCAGTGTTCATTTAGGTAAAAAAAACCAAACAAGCAACACAGTTTTTTCCCTTCATTTTGACTCTGGTTTAGCTATGAAGACTGTATTTGTATCCTAGAAAAAGTTTAGATGGTATATTTCTTTTCTGATTTTTGCAAATGGCTTGTGTAATACTGGAATTAATTGTTCTTTGCAGTGTTTCATAGAATTCACTTGTAGATCCATTTGATTCTTGAATTTTTTACTTTGAGAGTTAATTTATGACTATTTGATTTCTTTTTCTAATATTTAGTTATTTAAGTAGTCTGTTTCACCTGTTAATTGATTTATCTATATTTTGTGAGTATTCTTCATCCATTCCATCTAAGTTATCAGTTTTGTTAGCATAAAATGAAGCAAAAGAGTTTCTAGTTGTTTCTTTTTTGTCTTTTCATTTCTATACAATTCAGTTTTCCTGTCTCCTTTTTAAAAAAAATTGTTTACCTTTAGTTTACAACATTCAATGCCATAAATCCCTTGAGTTCCAAATTTTCTCCCCCTCTCTCTTTCCTCCCTCACCCCACCATGGCGGCATGCAATCCTATATAGGTTCTACAAATACCTTCACATTAAACATTAGTCAAGTTGTAAAGAAGAGTTATAACCAATGGAATAAACAACAAGAAAGAAGGAACAAAACAAAAGGAAACACAAAAGTGAGAGAGCATGTAGTTAGCTTCAATCTGCATTCAGACTCTGTATTTTTTTCCCTGGATATGGATATCCCTTTCTATCATGAGTCTTCTGGAGATGTCTTATAACCTTGCATTGCTGAGGAGAGCCCATCAAAGTCAGGTGTCACAGATACACTGTGTCTGTAATTGTGTACAAAGTTCCCCTGGTTTTGCTCTCCTCACTCATCATCAGTTTATATATGTCTCTCCAGGTAATTATGAAGTCTGTCCGCTCCTCATTTCTTATAGCACAATAGTATTCCATTACATTCATATACCACAACTTGTTCAGCCATTCCCCAATTGATAGGCATTCCCTTGATTTGCAATTCTTTGCCACCACAAAAAGAGCTGCTATAAATATTTTTGTACATATGGGCCAGTTTTCCTGTCTCTTAAAATTAGAATAGCTATTTGTTTTATTAGTTTTAAAAAATAGCTCCTAACATTACATAGCAAATTAGTGACTTTTTTTGCTTTCCATTTTGTTAAACTCTTCTTTGATTTTTCAGAATTTCTACTTTGGTATTTAGTTGTCTGTTTTTGATTTTTTGCTTTTATTTAGTTGCATGAGCAACTCATTGATAAAATAATTTAAAGATATAAATTTTCATTTAAAGCCTGCTTCAAGTTGCATCCTATAAGTTGTGGTATGTTGTCTTGCTATTTTCTTTGATTTGCTCTCTGACCCACTAAAACTTTAAATTTAAATCATTTGATCTCTAATTTTTTCTTTGAATGTTCTCTATTGAATGATTTTTGTTGCATTGACCAGTAAAGGATGTAGTTAATATTTCTGATTTTATGCATTTGTTTGTGAGATTTTTAATGTCTCAGTACACGGTTAATTTTTTTCAAGATGCCATAAACTCATGAGAAATATGTAAACATTTTTCTGTTCCCATTCAATAATTGCCAGAGATCTCTAATTTTTCTAAATTTATCTTCTTTCTTGTTTACCTTTTTTTCTAGATTTTTCTAAATCAGAAAAGGGCACATTGAGATCTTCCACTATTATTGTCTTATTTTCTCTTTCTCCCTCTAATTCTACTAACTTTTCTTTCAATGTTTAGATTCTATGCTATTCAACACAAATATATAAAATATTTATATTGTTTCATTATCTATGTTACCTTTGAACATAATGTCTTCTCCCTATTTATCTCTTTTTACCTTATTTTTATTGTAGCCTTGTTTGAAATCATGATTGCTATCTTTACTTTTTTGAGCTCACCTGAAGCATAATAGATTCTTTTAGTCCCATTTTAAATATATATGTGTGTGTGTGTATGTGTGTGTATGTGTGTGTAATATTTATTTTTCAAGTATGTTTCTTATTAATAACATATTACTGGGCTCTGATTTCTAATCTATTTTGCTCTCTTCCATTTTAAGGTTGAGTTCATTCAATTTATATTCATTTTTATAATGATTTAATTTTTCTATCCTGTCCTCTTGTACTTTCTTTACAAAGAAGAAGGCAATGAAAGAGGGGTTTGCCTAACACTGTACAATACAATGAATAATGCAATTGGTTTCCATTCCATTGTCCTTTTTCTCTACCCTTTGTACACTATGCCCAGATAGTGTACAATACAGATTATCACTTCTTTCCTTTTAATTCTGCTTCGTGTTCCCCCTCTGCTATTGGAGAGTTATTTGTTTGTTTTGCTTATGACTGTCTTGTCCTCTTCAGTAAACTCACCTCTCTCCTTTCTCTATACCTGCAAGTTGAGTGTAATATATTCATACATATTGTGTGTGTGTATTGTAAGTGTAAATATTTGTGTAAGTATGTTGGACTTTTCTTTGTGCTGTCCTAGATCAGATAGCTATTTTATGTTATCTTTTTCATTGTGCCGATTGGTGTATTTTTTCAGCTTCACTGGACTGTCTGTGGTGGGGCTGGGCTACTTAACTCACTTAACTCCAGTGTCTCTGTACTACCTCCAGAATTCAACATAAACTCCTCTCTTTGACATTTAAAGCCCTTCATAATCTGGGTGCAATCTGTTTCCCTTCCCACACACTATAGTCCAGTCAAAAGGCTTTTTTTTGTTGTTGTTCTACATACACAATGTTCCATCTCTTATCTGTGCAAAACCTAGAATATACACCTTCCTCACTTCATCTCTCAGAAGCCTTATCTTCCTTCAAGGTTCTGCTCAAGAGACATCTTCTATAAGAGGTCTTTCTGGATCACCCTCCCCTGGAGGCTAGCACCTTCTCCTCAAAAATCACCTTTTATCAATCTTGCATATTTATATATATGCAAAGTAATATGTATGTATATATGTACTTGTATATGTAACATATATATGTTTCTGTGTGTATGGGTGTATTTAGGGAGGACTAGAACCTCTGGCGAGGCCTTGCCAAGCCCTTTTCAGGGCTATTTGCCTACCTTGGGGCCATCTGTCACTCAACATTCAACTCTCATGCTATATGCTCCAAGATCCTATAGCATGTGTAGCAGTCACACCTCAGCAAAACCATTTCAGTAGATGGGCTAAACCAGGTTGAGAGTAACCTATAGGCTTCAAACCCATTGATGAGCTAGGGGGATGTCTATCCTAAGCATGTGAAGACATTTCCTGGAGGTTTGGGTGGATGAGAAAAATTTGTTCCAACAGCCAAGAAAGTGGCTGAAGCAGGTGTTGTGCAGTGCTTAGAGCAGTGGTTCTTAACCTACCTAATGCCGTGACCCTTTAATAGTTTTATGTGGGTGTGTCTGCATGTGGGTGGACCCGCCCGGAGATGGATAGAGGAGTGGTGTCTAGGTTCCTAAAACCATTGGAAATATGTGTTTTCCAATGGCCTTAGGCGACCCCTATAACTCCTGTGAAAGCGTCATAAATGACCCCTGAAGGGGTCGCAGCCCACAGGTTGAGAACCACTGGCTTAGAGCTTAGGCAGACACCAAGGTCATCTGCTGCAGCCCAAGCCATCACCAGTCATTTTTTTGTCTTGACACTGGATTTTGACAATTCTGGAAGAGAGTGAGGCTAAAGATCTTGCACAATTATGCCTCACTTAAATCCAATTCACATATGAGTCAAGACATAACCCCATGATGTCATTAGTCTTCAAAAATGAAGGATGAACAAGTGCATGTACATACACACACATACACACACAAAGTATATGCAACTGTATATACTTATATGTACGTGTATATACATACAAGTATACATACACTCATACATACATATATCCTTATGTGGAGCTTATATACATATAATTATATGTGTTTATACTTATATATACCTTATGTATATAAAAGTATATATAAGTGTGTAAAAAAACCTCTTTCTTCACAAGTTGACTTCAAGCTTTTTCCCTGAATGAGAGTTATTTTTCTGCCTCTTTAAGGGATCAAACTGTTCCCATTCAAAAAGTATGGTACCTTGTCTGTGGAGAGACTAATGTGAACTCATATAAAGTGAAGTAAGAAGAACTGGGTAAACAATATATCCAGTGTCAATGGAGAGAACAACAACAACAAATTGAAATCTAAAGCCATATGACTACGAGGACCAAGCTTGTCCCACCCCACCCCACCCCCAAAGCCATAAACAGGCATCTCCCTTCTTTTTTGCAGAGGCAGGCATTGAACAAACTTGATGATAACTCTGTTGTTATGAGTTAATCTTGCTGAATTGCTTTCTTTCTCTGTTTTATTATTTGTTATTACCAGAGATGACTTTCTCAGAAGTGAGTGGGGTGGGATATATTAGGAAATGTAGGTGATGTAAAAACATCAAGAAAATGTTGAAAAAAAGAAAGAGTACTTTCCTCCCAGCCACCCTGTAAGGCAGGTCACGCTTGCATTGCCTGATAGCTTCCTTTTACAGAGGAAGAAATTCAAGCCCAAAGAAATTAAGTGACTTTTCCATAGTTACCCAGCTGATGAGTCTAAAACTTATTTTGAGGTTTTTATTACCCTGGATCCCCTCAAAGAGCTGTAAGAACAACTTCGCTTTTTCATATCTAGAACTTTCTGGACCGTGAAAAAGGACCTCTCAACAACAGAAAAATGGCATCCAATTTGTAAGCTCACTTGACTTCACCAAGTGGTCCAACTAGTCCTACCTGAGGAAAACAGGAAAGGGTTATTGGGGAAGACCTGAGGAATCAGGATTCTAAGGATTGAGGTTTAAATCCTCCCTCAGTTAGGTAGCACAGTGAATAGAACACTGGGCTTGGAATCAAGAAGAGGGGAGTTCAAATTTAGCCATAGGCACTTAATAGCTGAGTAAACACGGCTTCACTTAAACACTGTCTGCCTTAGATTCCTCAACTGTAAAATGCAGGTAACAACAGTACCTACTTCACGGGGTTGTTGTGAAGACCAAATGAGAAAATATTTGTAAAGTGCTTAACTTAGTGTTTGACATGAGTCAAAGAAGGTGTTTAATATATTCTTGTGCCCTTCCTCTTCCCTTCTGTGACTTAGAACCTGTGACTTTGAGCAACGCCCTTTATTGCTCTGGGCCTAAGTTTCCTCAGCTGCAAAATGAAGCATGTAGGCTAGATGGGCTTTAAGGTCCCTTCCCAGCGCTAAATCTATGACCCCATGAGCCCTTCCGAGGGGGGGAATGCTGAGCCTTTGGGCCTGAGATCTGAGAACCAGATGCAAATGAAGGTGTCCGGCCTGCCTGTCCACAGATGAAACACTCTGGGTGGGATGCCCGAAACCCTTGGAAAGCTCCACATTTTTTGGAAGGCTTCCCCATCCACACCCTCCACAAGGTCATGCAGCCTTTCCCTGTGAACAGCTGCATTTCCAGGCATTCTTTCTCTCTCCTTTAGGGTGGATATCAAGCCCATGCTTGGCTTTTCATCAAAGCTTTTCCTATCTTAGAATCTTATCATTTCTTCCAGTATATTCTTTTATCTTAGGGAAGGGAGAAGGGAGAAAAGCGAGCATTTATATGGCACTGACTACATACCAGTCACTGTACTAACTGCTTTATATTTCATTTAGGTGACACAGTGGAGGGTACTGGGCATAGAGTCAGGAAGACCTGAATTCAAATCTTACTTAACTGTGTGACTTTGGACAAGTCACTTAACTTCTGTTTGCCTCAGTTTCCTCAAAAGTAAAAAGGAGATAATAAAGCCATCTGCCTCCCAGGATTGTTGTGAGGGTTAAATGAGGTGCTTAGCACAGTATGCATAATAGGCACTGTGTGAATATTAGCTATTGTTTAATCCTCACAACAACCCTGTGGGATAGGTACTGTTGTTATTGTCACACTATCATTATTCCCATTTTCCAGCTGATGAAACTGAGGCAGAAGAGGTTAAGCCGTCAGGGCAGCAAAGAGACACATGGCGAGTGCAAGACACTTATATTGTGGGATCCTTGATCTAAAGCCGGGATTTGCCTCTGAGACCATCTGTCTAGTATAAGCTCCTCATTTTTTTTAAACTTTTAAAGTTACTTTTATTTTTGAAGTCTATGATATTTTTCCAATTAAAAAACATTTATTTTTTTTCTTTCTTGAGTGAACAGCTGCATTTCCTAACTCTCCTCAATTCCAACTGGAAACAAGAAACAAGAAAAATAAAACCTTTGTAACAAATATGGATAAGCACACAAAACAAATTCCTACATCTGCCATGCCCAGAAATGTGGCTCCACGTGCACCCTGAGGTCATCGCCTCTCGGTTGGGACATGGATAATACGCTTCTTCTTTGGTCCTTTGGAGTTTTGGTAGGTCACTGCACTGATCAGGATTCTCAAGTATTTCAAAACTGTTCATTTTTACAATGTTTTTATAGTATAAATTGTTCTTTTGAACCCCCCTATTGTCCAGATGAGGAAGGGGTTGAAGCGATTTGTCCAAGGACACTCAGGTGATCCTTAGAGCAGTGGTTCTCAACCTTCCTAATGCCTCGAACTTTAATACAGTTCCTCATGTTGTGGAGGACCATAAAATTATTTTCGTTGCTACTTTGTAACTGTAATTTTGCTACTGTTATGAATTTCAATGTAAATATCTGATATGCAGGATGCATTTAAATTGAACATAACCCACAGGTTGAGAACTGCTGCCTTCGAGGTAAGAAGTGAGGCAACACCCTCTTTATGTCTTCTCTTCTCCAAACTAAATATGTCCAGGTCCTTCAATGGATCCATCCCAGAGATAAATATGGCAGTCAACAAACATTTTTTAAGTACTTGCAATATGCCAGGCACTGTGCTTAGCACAAAGGATACAAAAAAAAGGCAAAAGACAGTCCCCACTCTCAGGGACCTTGTGGTCTAATAGGGGAGACAACATGCAAACAATTATAGAAAAACAAACAAAATTCAGGATAAATTGGAAATAATCAATAGAGGAAAAATCAGGAAACAGCTTTCTAGCTCCAGCCAAGGACAGTCTATATGTTCTTTATGCATGTTCCAGGCATCACACAATATCCAGGTGTATTTCATGGGGAATATTGGGTGGTCTTCAAAAGATTTATAGGAAGACCTGGAGACCAGGGCTGCACAGAAGGAGCAAGTGTGAATGGGTTTCAAGCCAGGTTGCTAGAGGAAGTACCCATACTTTTAGTTGCTTGAGTAAGTGAGAATACAGGTCCATCAAAAAATTGTTTCTTTCTTGATTTTCTCTCTCCAAGTGTTGCTAGTTTCTTGAAGGCTATGCTGGCAAATGTCAGCCCAGTCTGGATGTCCATTGTCCAAGGATCAACCAAACTGTTTGGAGAGGATTTTCAGCAGAGATGGAGGGGAAACAAAGGGATGAAATTTTTTTATGGATTTTTGTTACAATGCATATCAAAGGGTTCTATCAAAGAGGCAAGACTAGAGAAGAAGAGAGAGATTAGGATTAGACAAATAAATTTGAGAATTATCAGCATAAAAATGATCATTGAAACCATGGGATATGATGATCTCAACAAAAGAAATAGTATACAGGGAGAAGAGAGCCCAAGACAGAACCTTCGGGGTACCCACAGTTAGCAGATATAACTTGAATGAAGATGCAGCAAAGGAGACTGAGAAGGAGCAATCAGGAGGTAAGAGGAGAGCCAAGAAAGAGCAGTTTCATAGAATCCTAGAAAGAAGAGAAGGCTGAAGAGAGGATGATTCAACAAAGACCACCAAGAGGTCAAGAGAGATGAGGGTTGAGAAGGGGCATTTGTTTTGGCAATTAAGAGATCAACTGTCACTCCAGAGTGAACAATTTCAGATCAATAATGATGTCAAAAACCAGACTTCAAAGAGTTAAGAAGAGAATGAGAGGAAGGGGAAAGAATGACAGTGTTTTCTCTCTCCCAATTCCCAGATGGGAGGATGGAGTGCATCCCAGGCATTAGAGCTGGTGTTTAATAAATGTTTGTTGGATTGGATTGGGTGGACTAATGTCAAAATATGTTTAATATGATTGTACATTTATCATCTATATCAGATAGCTTGCTATCTTGGGGAAGGAGGAGGAAATGCAGAGAAGGAGAAAAATTTGGAGCTCACAGTCCTACAAAAATGAATGTTGGATTGGATTGGGTACTACTGAAGGTTTTGGGGAAGTGGAGTGATATGGTCAGACCAGATTTTTCAAGTTATGACTCCTAACTCCAGTCTCTCTGAAGTAAAACCTTGCTTGGTAATATTCTCAGCAACCAACAATTTCTACTGGCCTGGCCCTCTATTTAAGTCTACCCCACTGAGAGCCAATCCAATGGCATTCCTAAAAATGTATGAATACCATCATCCTGTCACTCAGGTCCACAATCTCTCTGATGTCTTCATAACTCATAGGTTCAGGCATTTAGAACTGGAAGGGATTTCCAAGGACATCAAGCTCAAACTCCTCATTTTAGGGAAACTTTGGCACAAAGAGGTTAAATGAGCTACCTAAAGTTACACAGACACTTCTCAAGAAGTGGTCTTCTCTCACAAAAGGGAGATGAGATATGGACAGAGATAGACAAAGCAAGTGAAGGGCTTTTTGAGGATAGGAGAGATGTAGGAGTTGGTAGTGGGGAAACAACCAATGCACAGGGAGGAATTTAGGTATAATTAGAGAGTGAGGGTGATAGAAGGGTCAATGGGTTGGAGAACATGGGATAGAACTGAAACATTTTTTCATGTCGATGGATTTGCCTTGGCAAAGAGAAGGATCACCTTTTTATGTGAAAAAGGGGTAAAAGAAAAGATAGTAGCAGAACACATGAGTGATGTGAGATGGAGAAGAAAGGAGAAGGGAGAGATCTTTGGAAATTACTTCAATAAAAACTGAAATATGATTCTCAAGCTTCCTTCACTCGCTCCAGTGTGTGAGTGGGGCAATGGCAGCAGATAGTAGGGGTAATCCAAGGTTGAGTTTGGATGGGCAAGATCTTCAATAAGATAAAGGGGTAAGAGGCTCCAGAGAAGAGGAGAGTGGAGAGTTGAGTTGGTTCATGGGATCAAGGGGTCAAAATGAGAAGGAAAGAGAGTTTAGCCAGTGTTGGGGAGACGACCTAGAAAGAAGTGAAGGGTAGATTGAAAGTCAACATGAAGACAAAGGATTTTGGAATCGGAAAGCAAAGAAAAAGAAGAAATGATAAATCATAATCAGATACAGGAATTTCAGAGTTCATAAATGTGGATCTGGCACACTTATGTGTGAAGGCAAGATGTAGCTGGGGTGGAACGGGAACAGGTAATGGGAAATTAGTAAATTAAGGACACAGAGTTTAGGGTATCTAAGGGAATATATATTGAAGTTCAACAGGTCAGGATTGGGAAGGAGAGAAAAGCTGTAGGCTCGGTGCTGAACTAATTGAAGAAGGAAGGAGAGGTCTTGGAGCTATGTAGATAATAGCTACTAGAACCTTGATTGGGTGATTAATATGAATAGAATTAATATCAGAGGAAGAGAGATTACTGAATGATGATGTTGGAGAGAGAGGGAGATCGTGGAAGTCCTAATGGGAGCAAGGAGTATTGCAATTCCCCAGCTTCAACCAGTGAGTCAGTGGAGTATGAATGAACTTCCAACTAGTTCTAGAAAAAGTAACTAGAGAAGTCTTTTCAAGAGGGAGCTAGGTCTTTGTGAATCCAAAAAGATGGAGGGAGAAAGGAAAAACTTTCAAATAAAATACAATTTATTATCTACAGGAACAATTCCAGAGAGCACAGTGAAAGAGTTGGGTAGCTTTAGAATGGGAAATTGGGAGAGAGATTGGCTTGAGAGAGCTGGAAGTAAGGGATTGTCAGTGGGGAATGGAGAAATGGGTCTGAACAAGGGGAAACCAATGGTTTCAGAGTCACTAGTATGAGGTGTGTATGACAGGGTAGTCATATTAGTCATTGTGAACTTAGGTAGGTCATCATTATCCACAAGGATTCATCCTTGGGTGGTGTTATCTCAAGACAGCTGACTTTAAACAAACACATCATCTTTCTTCAGAGCACTCCCCAAATTCTCCCCTATTGCAAAAGCAGAGGGAATTCTTCCTGGTCTTATTGCCATTCCCAAAATGGACTCAGGGCAGAAACTTCTAAATCACTGCAAGGATGGAAAGAGAGACAGACAGAGACAGAGTGAGTGAGGGGGAAGAGGAAGATGCTAAATGGAAAAACACAGATATTGATAGATGACAGATAAATGGATGGATGGATGGATGGATGGATGGATGGATAGATGGATGGATGGATGGGTGGGTTGATCGATGGATAGAGCATTTATTAAACACTTACCAAGTGCCAGGTGCTGTGCTAAACTTCAAATATAAACAAGAGATGTGGGAGTTGGTAGTGGGGAATTAATTATTCAAAACATAAACAAGACAATCCTTGCTTTCTAAAGACTTAGAGTCTAATGGAGGAAGACAACCCATTAAGAGGAGCTAGTGAGTAGGATAGCATGTTGAAGAGAGGAAGAAGTTCCTCCTCTCCAGTTGACAAAATCCACAGTCCACCATGACAACCAAGGCCCAAAGAAAATGCTAGCCACAGCTCCCCAAAACCCTCAAAATTAGAAAGCTGGTTAAACATACAATCTGGCTAAATCTCCAGTCATCTATAAAAGTTTTCTGAATCCTGGGAGCCAGTGAAAGAGTCTTCCTCATTTTGCTGCTACTCATCTAGGTGGTCCTAAGAAAATCATGATCACTCTCTGAAACTCAGTTTCCATTTTCTTTTTGAAATAAAGTTATGTGTGTGTATGAGAAAACGAGAGGGAGGGAAAGACAGAGAGACAGAGACAGAGAGTACCTGGCCCCTAAAAATCTTACCTTACCTACCAGTTTAACTTGGCCATATAGATGCACATATAAATATAGTGTAAGGAAAATTTTATAATAGAACTTGTTAACAGCCAGAAAGATGATGGAAGATGTTTCATAGGAAGTGGTACCTCTTTTACGTTTCTTTGCGTGCTCATCAATTGGTATAGTGAGTGACACATAGCTTGTTGACTGACTGAATGTGGGAATTCCTAGATGGAAAGATGGAGTGTATCTCAGGCATGAGGACCAATTTACATGAATATATAAAAGCTCTAGATGGAGTGAAGAGTCTGAGAGCAGCTACTAGTCCACTTTGGATGAAGTGTAGAATTTGTAAATGTGAGTGATAAAAACTAAACCTAAAAGGTAGTTAAGAACTAGATTTTGGAGATATTTAAATCCCAGGCTGAGTGATCTGTATTTGATCCTAGAATTGATAAGGCTTAGCAAAATGCCCAACACATAGTAGAGGCTTAATAAATGTTTGTTGGACTGAATTGGGTAGACTAATGTCGAAATGTGTTTAATATGATTGTACATTTATCATCTATATCGGATAGCTTGCTATCTTGGGGAAGGGGGAAGAAATGGAGGGAAGGAGAAAAATTTGGAGCTCACAAGCCTACAAAAAAGTTGTATTGGATTGGGTACCATTGAAGGTTTGGGGGAAGTGGAGTGATATAGTCAGACCAGATTTTTCAAGTTATGACTCCTAACTCCGGTCTCTCTGAAGTAAAACCTTGCTTGGTAATATTCTCATCAACCAACAATTTCAGCTGGCCTGGCCCTCTATTTAAGTCTACCCCACTGAGAGACAATCCAATGACATTCCTAAAAATATATGAATACAATCATCCTGTCACTCAGGTCCACAATCTCTCTAATGTCTTCATAACTCATAGGTTCAGGCATTCAGAACTGGAAGGGATTTCCAAGGACATCAAGCTCAGCCTCCTCATCTTATGGAGACTGGCACAAAGAGGCTAAATGAGCTGCCCAAGGTCACACAGATATTCACACATGGCAGAGGTGGTATTCAAACTGAAGTCTTTTGACTCCAAATTTAGGTGTAGTTGAAGGTTTTATCATCATGATAACCTTCACATAGGAATCCTTGCATAATCCCTTTAATAGGAAGTGATCTTTCTT
This sequence comes from Pseudocheirus occidentalis, assembly GCA_028646575.1. Lineage (NCBI taxonomy): Eukaryota > Metazoa > Chordata > Mammalia > Diprotodontia > Pseudocheiridae > Pseudocheirus > Pseudocheirus occidentalis. The sequence continues at coordinate 53,831,044 of CM053596.1, forward strand.
TCCTCCAACTAGTATTATATATCTGTCTTACTCTGTACTATGCTTCAGTGTAATGGTGCATATTTTCTATACATGTCTTATCCTCTTGTAAGTTCCATGAAGGCAGGAGTTGTTACTTTTGATTTTTGTATTTCCCCCAAGGTCTAGAATTGACCTTGATATTTCAAGGTCTTTATATGGCAGGTGCCTAATAAATGTGGTTGTTGGTGGTGGTGGTGTTTGTCCTTCTTTTTGAAGAGGACCATGACATCAGGAAGATGATGCCATGACTTGCAAGTGAATTGAATTTAAGTGAGGGAGTGCTATGCAAAGTCACCAGCCTCATTCTTTCCTGGTGGAGGAGGGAAGGAAGGAAGGAAGGAAGGAAGGAAGGAAGGAAGGAAGGAAGGAAGGAAGGAAGGGAGGAAGGGAGGGAGGGAGGGAGGAGGGAGAAAAGGAGGGAAAGAGGGAGGGAGGAAGGAAGCAAAAGAATGAAAAGTCACTGAATTTGGAGCCAAAAGAAAGAATGTGATCCCTGATTCTACCACTTACTCCCTGTATGACCTTGGTGTAAGTCCCTTCGCCTCTCTGTCTCTCAGTTTTCTCATTCATAAAATAAAGAGATTGGGTTAGATTACCTCCATGGTTCCTTCCACCTCTCTAAATCTATGATTCTATGATGCCAGATTTCTTCCTCTCAGATTCTTTCCATCTTATTGTTTCACTGAAAGCTAACTTTCTCCCAAAGACATTACACCCCTTGACATTTTCTCCAAAGTTGGCATGATCCTTCCCTCATCCCTACTGACACATGGAGCCAAGAGAGGGCTTGGCATACTCTTCATATTCCCTTCTACTTTTAGACTTTCTCTCTACTACTATCACAAGACAACCATTTTTCCTCCAATAAAGCTTATTCCAATCTATTCAGATCCTAGCTGTAGTCACTTGTGAACTTCCTCCTCCCCAATACACTGAATACTTTTCTTATAATCTTCTCCATTCAATTCTTTCACCTTTTGAACACTCTGGTCTTCCTCTTTCTTCACCCTGATCAAATCCCATGACCTCTGTTCTCCAGTCTCTCTCAGATATGCATAAAAGTTGTAATCTGCCCCAGGTACCAGAATTCCTAGTTATATATTTTTAAGAGCATCTCAGACTCAATATATCCCAAATGGAACTCATTCTATTTTCCTCCCCATTCCATTCCTTTTTCCAGATTCCTCCATTTTGCTGATAGCACCACCATCCTTTCAATCAAATAGGTTTAACTTTAAAGTCAACCTTGACCCTTCCTGCTCCCTCAGTCCCCACATCCAACCAGTTCCTAAATTTGATCAATCCTCTTTCTACAGTATCTCTCACTGGAAGGAAGGGAGGAAGGAAGGAAGGAAGGAAGGAAGGAAGGAAGGAAGGAAGGAAGGAAGGAAGGAAGGAAGGAAGGGAGGGAGGGAGGAAGGAAGGAAGGAAGGAAGGAAGGAAGGAAGGAAGGAAGGAAGGAAGGAAGGAAGGAAGGAAGGAAGGGAGGGAGGGAGGGAGGGAGGAAGGAAGGAAGGAAGGGAGGGAGGGAGGAAGGGATACTACTGATTTCTACTGATACTTCTACTGAAGGGATTTCTACTGATACAGTCTTTATGTTAGTATAGGTTTTGATATCACTTCTTGCTTAGATTATTACAACAGACTCCTAGCCCATCTATCTACCTGAAGTTTCTAATCCTCTAATCCTGCAGTAGTCCATCCTCTATCCAGATACCTAATTTATCATCCTAAAACATAGACATGACTATGCCACCCTACCCTTCAAAAATCTTCAATGATTCCTTAATCTTAGACCTACAACTGAAAAGGAAGTTAGAGTCAATGTAGTCCAACATCCTTATTTAACACATTAAGAAACTGAGACTCGGAGAGGTGAAGTATCTTGTCCAAGGTCACACAAGCAGTAAACATCAGAAGCCTCTACAATAAACAACAAAAGCCTCACCCTGGCAATTCCAAGTCCTCTAAATTCTGTCTCCCATCTACCCTCCCAATCTTATTTCAATTCAATTTAGTTCTATAAACATTTATTAAGACATGTACATTTTTTGTTTTTGTCAAGCTGACCTTCTAGCTATTCCTCATATATGATACATCATCTCCTTGGGTGTTTTCCTCTTTGATTACCATACTAATCAAAATGCCTTTGCATAAGCAATCCTCCTTGTTTGTAACGTCCTCCATTTTCAGCCTTGCCGTGAAGAAATCTTCATTCCTTCAAAGCAAAGCCAAGTGCTACCTCCTGAACGAAACCTCTCCTGATAGCCTCTGTTACTGCTACTCTTTACCTTTTGCATTTATTCTGAATTATTTTTCATTTTCTTATTTAGGTGTATAGTGTTACAGCTTGCCTCCTCCACCCAGTAGACTATAGCCCCCTGGAAGAGGAGATGCTTTGGTTTTTGGTTCTCCAGTGTCTGTTATTACAGTGGATGTTCTTCAGTTGTTTTCCATTGTTTCCAACTCTTCATGACCCCATTTAGGGTTTTCTAAGCAAAGATACTGGCTTGCCATTGCCTTCTCGAGCTCATTTTACAAGGTAGGAAACTGAGGCAAAGAAAGTTAAGTGATTTGTCCAGGGTCACCCAGCTAGTAAGTGTCAGAGGTAAGATTTGAATTCACAAAGATGAGTCTTCCTGACTGTAGACCTGGCACTCTATCCATTGCACCACCTGGTCGCCCCTCCTATTATTGTACTTTACACAGATTAAGAACTTCATAAATTTGTTTAATGGAGTTTCTTGAATACATCCAATGACAGAGATGCCTGGGACCAACTGGATGGTATGAGTATTAAATCCTCAAGGTTTCCTTCAACTAACTTGAGGAGACTTGAAAGGTAGAATTGTCTGTGATTCTTTCCAAGTCTCATGGTTAAATAATTTTCATTAGGATGACAGTTTATGCATCCCCAGGGGTTCTCACCAGTGACTACTACGGTAACCAAAGAGGAAAACACCCAAACACAGTAATCTCCAAACCCTGGGAATGCGAGTTCTGGGTTTACAGTCAGAGTACCTGGTTCCAAGTCTGTCTCTACTACCTACTCCTTATCTGGCTTTGGTCAAGTCACTTCATTTTTATGGGCCTCAGTTTCCCCTCTTTGGGATGAGAAGGTGACATTAGATGGCCTCTAAAGTCCGCTACATTTCTGAATCTGTGATAGTTCACTAAAGAACACTACCTGGCGTAAATCAAGGGAGTTCCCATCTCTTTTTAGATGACTAGTGTTACTATTAATAATCACCTGATCTTTACCTCAAAATTGAACTTCCTGTCAGGGTTTCTGAATCTATGGTTTGTGAACTTAATATTTTGATGCCTGAATTTCGATATAATTGTCTTACTTTGTAATCTTACATATTTTATTTTATGAATTTAAAGCCATTATTCTGAGGAGGGGCCCATCCACAGGCTTCATCAGACTTCCAGAACAGTCCTTGACACTAGAAAAAAGGTTATAGGAGCCTTAGTCCTACATCATGTTAAAAGACTGTGATTTCCCCTTTCATCTAATCAGAACCTCGACATTACTACGAGTCTGGCAGCCTATGATTTGAAGGTGACATTTGGGTGCTGAAGAAGTTATAATTGAGTAAGGTTCTTGCTACTTCCTTGATTAGTCTCCTGAAGTTACAGGTGTCAGGAGTTTGAGATGAGGACCTACCTACTCAGTCTAGTGCAACCTGTGAAGAACTACAGAAAGGAAATATAGGTGTGCCCCAGAGCAGACAATGTTCTACCTGTTTCCCTGTCATGTAAGGGTGATTGTAAGGGGAAGTAAATGTCTAAAATTTCTATGTTAGGTAAGTGATTTCAAGACTGGTATCTGTTAATTGGCAGTTTGAGAATCAGAGTCACTGGCATTCTAAGTAGAGTCAGCAGAATTTCTGGGAGATGAGAGAGTGGGGAGTGTGAAGGCGGCAGTGACAAAAGGAAGAGCCTTGAGACTTAGAACTTGGCATGAGGAAGCTGAGAGGGTGTGGCACAGATCCAGCCATAGCCATGGTCTGATTACTGACACATTTCCATTGCCTACCTCAACTGCTAAAGAGGAGATAGCTGTGGTGAAAAGTCAGAAATCATCCAGAAGAGTGTATCTGATCTATGAGCTCTCTCATGGTTTCTATTTCACACACCAAAAAAGTGTGCTGGGGGATGCTGGATGACCTATCTCACTCCTCTAAATTCTAGAAACACCAGCAACATCATGGAGGTGGCTCCTTCCCCTTCCCCTGTCACCTCAGAGGGGGCATAAAGTTTAGGGGAGCAACATGGAGAGTTCCAAGCACTCAGAGTTAAGCATTTGGTTACTCTGTAGAGGTCATAGGATCATAAATTTAGAGCCAAAGTGTAACCTCAGAAATTGTGGTAGGTTTGGCAGCTCCATTGCCTCTCCAGGGGTGGGGAGCCTGCAGCCTCAAGGTCACATGTGTCCCTCTAGGTCCTTGAGTGTGACCCTTTGATTGAGTCTATGTTTTACAGAAAAAATCTTTTTATTTAGGGGGACTGGTTCTGTGAAGTTTGGATTTAGTCAAAACATCATATTTGAGGACCTAGAGGTCACATGTGGCCTTGAAGTCACAGGTTCCCCACCCCTGGCCCTATACCCATTTCTGAGTCACATTTCTTTTTTTTTTTACATTTTAATTTTCTTTATTATTCAAAAAACATATCCTTTTTATTTACTTTTTTGACTCTGTGCCTGTGCCTCCAACACCTTCACAACAATTTTCTGTTCCTCAATCAAGAAAGCACACTTGATCCTGTCACAGACACATTTAGCACACATGGAGCCACTGTAAGCCCTGCTGACATGCTTTTTTTGTCTTTGATAGCCTCATAAGAACTTTAGGTCTCACTTCACGAACACCTCAAAGTCTTCCTGGGCACACACCACAGGCTGATTTTGGTGCTTTTCCAACTTTCTTGGTATAAAGGTAAACAAGTCTGTTACCTGGGGTTCATGACAGCTGAGTCTTGTTGGAAGCTGTATTGTAGCCTACAGTGGTATGTCAGATGCTGAACCATTTTTAATTTCTGTCAGGTCCATCACCAGAAAAAGAAAAAGCTCTGGGTCACATTTCAAGGTCAGAGAGGGGAATTTTTGGTTAAGAGAGAACAGGGGTCCTGATGAGCAGTATCACTTCTAGTCCAAAGGAGCCAGGAGCCTTGGGAAGCAGTTTCAGTTGCAACCCCAACAGATCAGGGTCTCTTCCTGGCTAAGGATCAGAAAGCAGACAAGGAGAGTAGTGACCACATCTTTTCCCAGATCACACCAACTTGGAAGCACCAAAAATTTCCAGATTCCCAAAACAAGCTCTGAAAACAGCAGAGCAAAAAAAAAAAAAAAAGCCTGTTAAGATTGGGATAGTATGCCTCCCCTGTCCATGCTAGGAACAGAGTCCAACTTTAACATAAATTCACAGTCAAGAAATAGATTGGAAAAATAAGCCACCAACAAAAAAAAGAAGCTTACCAAAAATCTACTACAATGACAGGGAAGATCAGGATAAAAACTTAGAGGGAGACAACGAAGTCAAAATAGCTATAAGCAAAGCCTCAAAAGGGGGAAAAATGTGAATTGGACACAAGTCTAACAAGAATTCCTGGAAGAGCTAAAAATTATTTGAAAAATTGAATAAGAGTAGTAGAGGAAAAATTAGGTAAAGAAATAAGGATGTAGTAAGAAAATCATGAAAAGACAATTAATAACTTGGTAAAAAGTTACAAAAAATACTAAAGAAAATAACAGCTTAAAAAACAGAATTGGCAAAAGAGAAAAAGAGGTACAAAAGTTAGTTGAAGAAAATAATTCCTTAAAAATATGAATAGGACAAGTGGATATTAATGACTTAATGAGATATCAACAAATAATAAAACAAAGTCAAAAGAATAAAAAATAAAATGTGAAATATATCATCAGGAAAAGAACAACTAACCTAGACAATAGATCAGGGAGAGATAATTTTAAAGTCATGATTAAAGAAAGAGCCTAAACAACATATTTAAAGAAATTATAAAGGAAAATGAATGTGATATCCTAGAACCAGAAGGTGAAATAAAAATGGAAAGAATCCACTAATCACCACCTGAAAGAAATCTCAAAACGAAAACTTCCAGGAATACTATATTCAAATTCCAGAGCTCCCAGGTCAAAGAGAAAATACTTCAAGCAGTCAGGAAGCAACCATTCAAATACTGTGAAACCATAGTCAGGATCATACAAGAATTAGGAGCTTCTAATTTGAGGGATCAGAGAATTTGGAATATGATATTCCATAAGGCATAGGAGCCAGGAACACAACTAAGAATAACCTTTCTAGCAAAACTGAGTCTTAACTTTTAGGGGGAAAATGGATATTTAATGAAATTGAGTACTTTCAAGCATGCCTGATAAAATAAACAGAACTGAATAGAAAAAATTAACGTTCAAAAACGAGACTCAAGAAAGATAAGTTGGAAGGGACTCAATAAGGTTAAATTCTATGTGGAAAAATAATAAATGTAACTTTTAAGAAATTTATCATTATTGGGTCAGTAAGAAGACTTCTATATAGGGAAAGGGAACGGGAGTGACTTGATTATGTTGAGATGACATAAAAAAAAGTGAAGGGGATAGAAAGAGGGATGCCCTGGAAGAATGGGGAAG
>CM053596.1:53837819-53851074 GCA_028646575.1 Pseudocheirus occidentalis
TCTCTCTCTCTCTCTCTCTCTCTCTCTCTCTCTCTCTCTCTCTCTCTCTCTCTCTCTCTCTCTCTCTCTCTCTCTCTCTCTCTCTCTCTCTCTCTCTCTCTCTCTCTCTCTCTCTTTCTCGCTCTCACTCTCGCTCTCTCTCTCTCTGTCTCTGAAATCTGTTTTACTCAACAGAAGGCAATAAGATAAAGCAAAACAAATTAGAGGAGGATTAAATTTTCTTTAACTAACTTTTGTACCTCTTTTTTTCTTTTGCCAATTCTGTTTTTTAAGCTGTTATTTTCTTTAGTATTTTTTTGGTTACTTTTTACCAAGTTATTAATTAATGTGGATAGCACTAGAAAGGGTGGTAATCAGGTGACATCAGGAAAGAGCCAGGTCTCTCTTCCATAAAATGGAAGGAGTGAAAAAGGAAGAGATTCAAGATGAAAGGAAGTTTGTTGATTCTGGTGCAGGCATTCTAGAGGACATAGTAGAAGGGGCAGGCAGATCTGAAACAGGACATTGGCTAGTTAGGGTTAATGGGAAAGGGAGTAAAAAGGTAGGTAGTTAGGGATGGGCACCGGGGTTTGTATGTTGATAGCAAGAGATTCATATAGTCCCTGGAATAGGGAGAGGATTAGAGGATGGGAGTATGTTGACAAATCGAGGGATAAAATGAGTCCATGCAGAGCACCACAGGTGAATACATTATGCAAGGTTCTCCCTGGTTGGTAAACTCCCTGGGGCCCAACACAGAAGCCAGTATTCAACGGAAATACAGAAATGGCCTCTCTCTAATCTTCAGTATCTCCTTATCTGCTGTCTCTTTCTCTGCTGCTTGTAAACATGTCCATGACCTGCCATCTTTAAAAAGCCCTTACTTGTTCCACCTATCCTGGCAGCTATCATCCTCTATTTCTAATCTCCTTTTCTGCAATTCTCTTGGAGAAAAGATCGGTGCTTTCCTTTTTTTTTCTTATTCTTTTCTTCACCTTCTGATCTAAGCATTCAGCTGAAAATGTCATCTCTGAAGTCATCCACTGTCTCTTATTCATCAATGACTTTTTTTTCTGATCTTCATCCTTCTTGACCACTCTGAAGCATTCGACTCTACTAGTCACCTTCTCTTGCATACTCTCCTTTTCAGGTCTTCAGGACACAGCTCCTTTTTGGTTCTCTTACCCATCTGACTGCTCCTTCTCAGTTTCCTTTGCTAAATCTTTAACCTGGCCATGCCCACTGACTATGGCCATTCCCCCAAAGCTCTGTCCAGCGTCCTCTTCTACATTCCCTCAGGGAGCCTACAGAGTATAACTCTGAATCTCAGCATTTGCATTCAGTTACAAAAGGTCACTATTACATCCACTTGCATAAGAGTTGACAGAACATTCTATGCAATATAATATAATGCAATAGAATACATATTAAGATAATGCAATACAATAGACATTATAATAATACAATACATATTGTTAAGAGCCTCCTATGTTTTAGGTACTGTGCTTAAGTGCTAGGGATACAATAATAAAAATAAAAACATTTCCTGCCCTCAGACAGCTTACATGTAATGAGGGGAGACAACATACAAAAGGAGGAGAAATACAAAAGAATGATAAGAGACTGACTTGAGTCAAGACCTTTTTCATCTGACCTCTAGTGAAAAAGATGAGACTGAAATGGTAATAATGAAAAAGTTAATAATAACAACAAACTGGCATTTTAAAAATTACTTTCATTATCTCCTTGAGCCTCAGAATAAGGGGGTAGGTACAGCAGACAGTATTAGACCCATTTTAGAGATGAGGAAGTTGATGCTCATAGAGATAATCTCTTATCTGTGGCTACAAAGCTGATGTCAGGATTTCAAATCAGAACTTCCTAGTTCACTACTCTTTCCAAAGTGGGAAGCAACAGTAAAAGAAGGTCAGGAAGATTCTGGCCCAGGAGCTATTGTGAATGTTTTCTAGTGGACCCCTACCAATACATCAGGGGCTGGGCTGGTCCCTCTCTGGGAAACAGGTAAAGAAAGAGGACCCTATTAGAGAAGAAGAAGCAGAGAAGAAAAAAAGAAAAGATAAAATTTGATCAGGGGAGACTGTAAGGTGCTTGGGACTCCATGGGTTTGGAGTCAGGAAGTGGTAAACTGAAATCTTCTCTTAGACCAGTGGTTCTCAACCTGTGGGTCGCGCAACCCCTTTGGGGTCGAAGGACCCTTTCACAGGGGTCACAAGGGTTGCCTAAGACCATCGAAAAACATATTTCTGATGGTCTTAGGAACCGATACCACTTCTCTATCCATCTCCAGGCGAGTCTGCCCACATGCAGATACACCCACATACAAGTATTAAAGGGTCACAGCATTAGGAAGGTTGAGAACCACTGTGACATTTATTAGTTATGAGATCTGGGGCAAGTCTTCCTGACTCACTTTCTTCAACTTTCTACCATCCAAGATTATTGTGAGGATCAAAAGAGATAGTGGCATTGGCTGGAGTTAAAGGAGACCGATATACCACATAGGGCTGGCTGTGAGAGGCACCTAAACACCTGGAATTCTGGGAGGCATGTGTATGCAAGACCACCAAGAAGTACACTCTGGGTTTGGATGTGTTGAATTGAGCTCTGGTTGCTCACTAGTATAGACAAAGAGTAAGCAGTTTCTGCAAGATGCATTTACCTGATGTAAATATGGAGCTGGCAGCCATTCATGTAGGTGAATTTGGAACTTAGTAGGAGAACAGTGGGAGTAGCCTGAAAGTCAGTGTGAAGCAGTGATCACAAATGAGAGTAAAGTCATTGCTAATCAGGGAGAGAGCATGCCAGTACACAATAGAGAATGCAAACTCTCTCCTTCCATGTTTCTGTTTTGGGAGAGAGCCCAGGTCAGGGACTGAGCAATATAGGTCATTGTGTCCTAAGAAATCTGATAACACTTTGACCTGACTTTTAAGGGCTCAGGGCTTAGAAGTCACCATCAATGAGTCAGCATCTCTGCCAGGAAGCTTATGGAACCATGATCATAGATTTGGAACTGGAGGGGAATGTCTAGTCCAATTCCTTCTTTTTACGGGTAAAGAAAATCAGGTTCCTGATTGTTAAAAGAAGGGGTAACTTGCCTGAAGTCAAACAGGTAGTAAGCAGCAAGCAAGATTTGAACTCAGGTCCCCAGACTCCAAGGTCAATCCTATTTCCACTATACCATACTGGGTTTTGTTTTGTTTCCTGCATCTGATGGGGATTCTCCTTTAAATACACACCAGAAGACAATAAACCCAGTACACCTAATGCTGGAGCCCGTTTCTTGGCTTGGTGTCTCCTTCTCCACCTCCTCCTGCATCACCACCAGTATAAGCATACCTCAGAGATATTGCAGGTTAGGTTCCAGACCACTGTAATACAGTAAATATCACAATTGAGTCACATAATATTTTTTACAGTTTTTCACTGCATATAAGTTATGTTTATTAAGTCTATTAAGTGTGCAATAGTATTATATCTTTAAAAATGTGCACACCTTAATTTAAAAATATTTAATTGCTAAAACATACCAACCATCAGTGAGTTATAGTCTCTTTATTGGTCAATGTTGATGACTGACCAGGGTGGGGATTGATGAAGGCTGGAGTGGCTGCGGCAATTTCTTAAAATTAGACAACAATGAAGTTTGCTGTATCAACTCACTCTTCCTTTCACTTTGAACACAGAGACCATTGTAGGATTATTAATTGGTCTAATTTCAATATTGTATTTCAGGGAAAAGGGAGGCCCAAGGGAGAGGGAAAGAGACAAGAACAGCAAGTTGATGGAGCAGTCAGAACACATACATGTATCAATTAAGTTCGTGTCTTATATGGGCCTGGTCCAAAACAATTAACAATAGTAGTGCCAAAGGTCACTGATCACAGATCACCGTAACAGATGTAATAATAATGAAAAAGGGTGAAATATTTTGAGAATCACCAAAACAGAATCACACAGAGATACAATGTGAGTCCCATGTTATTGAAAAAATGGCACCTACAGACTTGGTCCATGCAGGTTGCCACAAATCTTCCATCCGTAAAAAGGACAATAAAACAAGGTATGCCTGTATTCTCAGACTGCTTTTTAATCTGGTTCTTATTCAAGTGCTGATGTTTGCTTGCTGATGTTTGCTTGCTGATGTCTACTTCTGGTCCCTCAGGTCAGTTATTACTACTACCAATAACAGCTAGCATTTATACAGCACCTACTATGAGTCAGGTGGGGCAGCTAAGTGCCACCGTGGGTAGAGTGCTGAGGGCCTGGAGTCTGGAAGACTTATCTTCCCGAGTTCAAATCTGGCCTCAGACACTTAATCAGCTATACGACCCTGGGCAAGTCACTTAATCCTGTTTGTCTCCATATCTTCACCTGTAAAAGGAACTGGAGAAGGAAATGGCCAAGTGCTCCAGTGTTTTCAAGAACAAAACCCAAGACTCATGAAGAGTCAGACAAGACTGAACAACACGTACTAGGCACTGTGTTAAGTGCCTTACAAATATGATCTCATTCAATTTTCACAGTAACCTTGGGATCTAAATGCTATTATTATCCCCATTACAGCTGAGGAGACTGAAGTAGGAAGAGGTTAAGTGACTTGCCTAAGATCTCTCAGCTAGTAAATGTCTGAGAGGGGATTTGAACTTGGGTCTTCCTGTTTCCAAACTGAGAGCCCTATCTGCTGCACCACCTACCTGCATCCAGGTTTTCTTGATGGCAAAGTCAGTACTCTGGTCACTACATTGGAGCCGTGTTCAGTTCTAAGAGCTAGATTTTAGGAAGGATAAACTATGAGGGTGTCCAGAGGAGGAAGGGCACAATGGTAAGGAAGCTGGAAATCATGGTTGAAGCAACTGGCAATGTTTAGCTTAGAAAAGACAAAGAACAGAGGCAGCCATACTCAAAGGACTTTCCTGTGAAAGAGGGATTCAATTTGTGCTCCTAATCCAGAGGGCAAAGCAAAAACAATGGGTACAAGTAGGGGAGAGGCAGATATACCTTCTATGTGTCTGGAGGGTGCTGTTTCATGTAGTTTTCCCTGGGACTGGGGCTGAGGTGAGGGAATGACAAAGTATATATGTGTGGCGGGAGCAGGGTTGGGTAAAGAGCCAAAGAGTGTGGGATTAAGAGCCTTACTCCTTTTGCCCCTTTTGCTTTTTGGAGGGGAGAAGACAGGGTAATTGTGATTTGCCCAAAGTCACATGGCTAATAAGTGCTAAGTGTCTGAGGTTGGATTTGAACTCAAGTCCTCCTGACTCTAGGGCCGGTGCTCTACTCACTACACCACCTAGCCACCCTGACCTCTCTTTTTTAAATGGTCAAACTCCCACAGATGAACCCAATCACATAGGCATGGATCCAGAGCTGGGGAGATCCTTAGTATAAAGTGGGAAGCTGTCACATCCTATGCCTGTTGGTCCTGCAACAATTGTGATTGTTAAATTGTTAAATTGTTAAATTAAATTAAAGCTCCCTAACAATTAGAACTGAGAGCAGTAACAGTCACTGACTTTACATATAGTACTTTAAGGTTTGCAAAGGCTTTTGCCTTGATTGTCTCCTTGGAGCCTCATAATAACCCTTAGAAGTAGGTACTAATTCTGCCTATTGAAGAAATTGAAGCACAGAGAGATCAGGTCTCTCCCTAGTGTTAGTCCATAACTCCACGCCCCCAACTCTACCCTGCTCCCTAAGGAATCAGGTAAATACGATGTAATTTGAGGTAAAAAGTGAGCAAGAAGAATAGGGGATCCTAGAAGTCTTCACAGAGGAAGTGACTGAACCTTGAAAGAAGTTTTGAGAAGAGATGGGGTGGAGGAGGTAAGGAGGATGACAGGGAAGAATGCTTTGTAGTTCTTCTGTGCTCTGCCCTGAAATTGGGTAAGGGACAGGACACACTGAGAAGATTCCAGGGCACAGGCTGATGCCTCCCCAGTTGAGAATGAGGAAAGACCAAGGACAGATTTCCCCTCAGGGTGAAACTGTAAGTGCTGAATGTTGCAGGCAATAGTTAGCATTTGCATAACAAATTATGGCTTAGAAGCTGTGTTTCATCCTTCTTTCTAAGAAGAAGAAGATGATGACGTGACTTGCAGTTGACTTTGATTTGAGTGAGGAAGGGCTGTGCGGTTATCAATTTCACTTTCTCCTCCAGAGTCATCTGGGTCTAGTGGCCAGATATAGATCAGGACAATTAGAGATGGCGCAAGATGCAGTGAGAGACCTTGGCCTTTTTAAGCTAAGATGTTTCAGAGTTCTCACTTAGAATGAGGCAACAACCATTCTGTAAATAGGTCTAAGAAGTGAGTCAAGGGATGGACCCTTTAAAAAAAAAAATTCAAAGGGGGAGGGGAAGAAGGTTGCTGGCCAATAGAGAAGCAATTACTATTTACATTCACTCTGAGCCACCACCTTATGTATGTGTATATGTATAAATGTGTGTTTTTAAATACTAATTAATATTTATCTTGTTAATAAAACCAAAGAAAGTGGACAATTCCACATATAGAAGAATGGGGAAAGATTGTACATAAAAAACTTCAGAGTTCTATTAATCATAGCTTATTTTTCTTTTAAGTATATGTCTAAGTACACAGTCTTCTGAAAGCCTTAAATCATAATGTACAAAGCACTTTGATGATAAGTGATGACATTGTTGTGAATGATTCTTCAGCACCAACCCCAATCTCTCTCCTCCTTGGCTTCTTTTAATTTTTGTTCCTTTTTAATAGTACTTTTATTTTCCCCCCAATTACATCTCAAGGCCATTTTTAGCATTCTTTTTTTTTTAACAAGATTTTGAGTTCCAAATTTTTCTCCCTCCCTTCCTGACTCCCCTCTTCCTAAAATGGCAGGCAATTATACATATGCTATCATCTAAAACATATTTCCATATTATTCAGAGTTGTGAAAGAAGAAACAGATCAAAAGGGGGAAAAAACATGAAAAAGAATAAAGTAAGCAAAAAAAGTTTACTTTGATCTGCATTCAGAGTCCGTCAGTTCTTTATCTGGATGTGGATAGCATTTTCCTTTGTGAGCCCTTTGTACGTGGATCATTGCATTACTGAGGAGAGCTGAGTCATTCATAGTTGATCATCACAGTGTTGCTGATACCACTTACAATGTTTTCCTTTCACTTTTCATGAATTAGTACAAGTCTTTCCAAGTTTTTCTGAAATCTACTTGTTCATGATTTCATATTGCACAATAGTATTCCATTACATTCATATACCACAGCTTGCTCAGCAATCCTCTCATTGATAGGCAACCCCCCAATTTCCAATATTTGGCCACCACAAAAAGGCCTGCTATGAATATTTTTACTCTGTAGTTTCTTTTCCCTTTTTGATGATCTCTTTAGGATATAGACCCAGTAGTGGTATTGCTGAATCAAAGGGTATGCACAGTTTGGTTGCCCTTTGAACATAGTTCCAAATTGCTCTCCAGAATGGTTGGATCAGTTCACAACTCCACCAACAGTGCATTATTATACCATTTTCCCACATCCTCTCCATCATTTACCATTTTTATTTTTTTTTGTCATTTTAGCCAATCTGATTAGGTGTGAGAAGGTACCTCAGAGTTGTTTTAATTCGCATTTCTCTAATCAAAAGTGATTTAGAGCACTTCTAAATGTGCTTATAGATAACTTTGATTTCTTCATCTGAAAACTGTCTGTTCAAATCCTTTGACCATTTATCAATTAGGAAATGGCTTGTATACCTATAATTTTGACTCAGTTCTCTATACATTTGAGAAATGAGGCCTTTATCAGAGATACTTCCTTCAATGATTGTTTCCCAGTTTTCTGCCTTTCTTCTCATCTTAGCTACATTGGTTTTGTTTGTGCAAAAGCTTTTGGATTTAACATAATCAAAATTATCTATTTTACATTTGATAATGCTTTCTATCTTTTATTTCGTTATGAACCTGTAACTCACTTAACTTCTCCTTTAAGAATTTGGATGCTGTACCACTTGGTGCATATATATGTTTAGTTTTGCTATTACTTCATTGTCTATGGTACCTTTTAGTGAGATATAGTTTCCTTCCTTATCTCCTTTAATTAGATTTATTTTTGCGTTTGCTTTTGCTTTGTCTGAGATCATGATTGATACCCCTGCCTTTTTTGCTTCAACTGAAGCATAATAGATTCTGCTCTAGTTCCTTACTTTTACCGTGTACTGTATACTGTGTGTATGTGTGTGTATGTGTGTGTGTGTGTATTTCTTTTAACAACATATTGTACTATTCTGATTATTGATCCACTGTGCTAAGTGCTTCCCTTTTATGGGAGAGTTCATCCCATTCACATTCAAAGTTCATTCATCCTTTCTCCCCTTTCATCCTTTCCCTTCTCACCATTGTTTTGTTTTGGTCTACTGCCTCCTCCTGTCTATCCTCTCTTTTGTCAGTCCCCCCCCCCACTCCCCTCTACCCTTTACTTAATCTTCTCTTCTCTTACTTTCCTGTTGGGTAATAGAGATTTCTATATTAAATTGATTGTGTATATTATTCCCTCTCTGAATCAATACTGATGAGAGTAAGGTTCAAGTTATGCCCATCACCCACCCTTCCATCTTTCCCTCTCCGTAATAGGTTTTTTGGTACCTCTTTATGTGAAATAATTTACCCTATTCTGCCTCTCCCTTCCTTCTGTACCCAGTGTACTCTTCTTTCTTATCCCTTAATTATTTTTTATGTCTTTCCCTCAAATTCACCTTATATCTGTACTCTCTATGTATAGTCTTTCTAGCTATACTATTAGTGGCACAATTTTTAAGAATTACAAGTATCATCTCCCCATATAGGGATATAAACAGTCCAGCTCCATTGAATTCCTAATGTTTTCTTTTCCCTTAATCCCTTTCTAGGATTCTCTTGGCTCTTCTCCTGAGGTGGAAGGGTCACTCTCTCAAACCTCTCGTGCCAGAAGCTATAGGCCCTGGCTATTTACCTGGTGCTACACTGATGTTGCCCTGAGGTCCACAGAAGAAAGACCCTTGTGTCTGGTGCTATGATGAGGGCATGGGGTGGGGGTGGTCATAGGCTGGTGCTGCTGGAAGTCATAGGGGTCTGGTAGCTTAGCTGTCATAAGCTGGTGTCCTTATGCTGGTGTCTGATGTGGGCTGAAATCTTTGGGGTGTTTCTGCATTTCCCTGGGCTATATTGAAGTGAGTGGAGGTCATCACTGGAGGCTGCCTGTTCACCTAGGTCTATGCTGAAGCAACTGGAGATTCTCAGTGTTAGAGTCTGCCCATTCCCCTGGCTATACATGAGGGGTCCTGGTGAATTTGTTTTCCTGTTTCACTACACTGGGGCTCAGAATCTCCTGCTAATTTGCTGAGGTGGGGCTTGCAGCTGGCTTGCTGAAATCCTTCTTGTCCTGGACTGTGTTCTCCTTTTACGCAAGTGAGACACACCTTTCGCAACAATTTTCTAAGATTCTCAGGCTAAAAGATTGTTTTACCCCATCTTTTTTCTGATTCTGCTACTTTAGGATTTGTTTCGGGGTGCTATTTTATGGTTGTTTGGAGGTGAATATGGGAGAGTTATGGTGTTTTACTGCTTGCTCTGCCATCTTGGCTCCTGGAAGTGGATATACTTTATGGACTTTTTTTTAATGACCTGACTGCACCTGCTTTTGGTTCTTATGTCTAAAAGCAGCTGACCATATCCCTTTCTGGTGTTCATGCCAGTCTGATTCTGTACCAGGAGCAATGAGTAAGAGCAAAGACCCTATTGCTTGGTCCTTGAGATACCCCAATTCACACTGGAGAAACAAGACTGACCCACTAAAAAGACTCAGTGATCAGACTCCCAGAAACCTCAGTCATCTGGACACATAAACTCTCCTAGGATCCAATAAACTGGAACAATCACCACCGCTGTCTCTGAGGAGTGATTCAGAGATGAGGTCGTTGGGAGAAAAAGTGTTAGTAATATCATCTTTTAAAAATGGTTCATGTGTGAAAATTATCCAGACTGAGTCAAAGACTCAGCATTTCTGATCTGAAGGGGAATCTCATTTTAGCTACTGCAACCAGAACCAAGGAATATGACTAATGGTTTCCAGTTATTCAGTCAATAAGCATTTATTAAATGCTTGCTATACACTAGGTACTGTACTAAGCACTGACAAGTCATAGAAAGGCAAAAATACAATCCCTGTACTCAAAGACCACATATTCTAACATGAGAGAAAGCATGCAAATAAGTGTACATACAAGATATATACAGTATAAAGAGAAGGTAATATCAGAGGGAAGGAATAGCAGTAAAGGCAATGGGAGAGATGGAGGGAAACAAAAAAGGCTTCTTACAGAAGGTAGATTTTGAGTCAAATTTTAAAATAAACCAAAGAATATGGGAGTTAAAGGTGAGGAGGGAGAGTATTCCAGACATGGAGGACAGTCAGTGCAAATAGTGGCAAGGAGTCAGAAGATGGAGTGTCAAGTGTGAAGAATAGCAAAAAGACTAGTGTGGTTGGATCATAGTGTAGTTGGATGATAGAGAAGAATGCAGTGAAATAAGACTGGAAGGGTAGGAAGTGTTCAAGTGGTGAAGAGTTTTAAAAGCTAAACAGAGGACTTTATACCTGATCCCAGAAGTAATGGAGAGCCCTCAAAGTGGATTGAAAGGGGAGGTGACACGATCAGACACGTACTTTAGGAAAATCATTGGTAGCTGAGAGGAGGATTGGAGTGGGCAGAAACTTGAGGTTAGAAGTGATGAGTGTCTGCAAGAGGGTGATGATTGTCTAAGTACAGAGAAGAAAATATAAATAAGAGATGTTTTAAATGATCAATACGTAGAGTGAGTTCAAGTGAAAATTTGCAGATAACACTGAGCTTATGAGCCTGAGAGACCTGGGAAGATGGTGGTATCCTTGACACTACAGATAAAAGATAATGATTTCTGTTTTGGACATATTTGGTCTTGAGATTCACACAGAAAGTCCAATTTAAGATGGTCAAAAGATAGTTCATCATTCAAGACTGGAAATAAAGGAGCGAAATAAAGGCTGGATATGTAAACGTGGGAATCATCTGCATAGAGACAGTAATTCAACCCATGAGAGTTAATGAAACCACCAAATGAGATAACACAGAAGGGAAAGAGAAGAGAGTCCAGGACAGAACATTGCAGAACACCCATCATTAGTGGCATGATCTAGATGAAGTTCCAGCAAAGGAAGCTGAGAGGAGTCTCAGGGGTGGTATTAAAATTAAAAGGGATGGGAGGGGGTAGAGTCAAGATGGTGGCATAGAAGCCAGAGAACTCTGGGAGCCTCCCCCATAACCACCTCAAATGCCTATAAGATATGACTCTAAACAAATCTTAGAGCTCCAGAACCCACAAAAGGTAAGAGAAATATAGCTCTCACTGGAGGCAGCCCAGCAGGTGGATGGGAAGGGTTCATGGCAGTGCTCTGGGAGCAGAGCAAAGCCCAGGGTGAAATGGCAGTTTTAACCCCAGGGTCAGCCAGGACAAGATGTGGCTGGAGCTTTCAGGAGGGTGTATCACCAGCAGTTGTGGTGGTTTCCAGAATTATCAACCCATAAGAGCCAAGGACAAAGGGAAAAGTCAGTGGAACTCTGCTAAATTTGGGGGAGAGGGTCTGGCCGGCTACCCCAGAGCTACAAGTGGCTGAAGCAGTGGCCCTAAAGCCACCTCTATATGGCTGCTTCAGAACTCCTGGTCTGCAGATTGCAGGGGGGCCAAGTGATCATTCAGAGGGTAAGTGCTCTTGCCTTTACCTTCCTGGAACAGGATTTTGGTCTTGGGTGGTGGTCCTGAGGTGTGTGATCAGTGAGCCAAAGCTGGTGGGGGCTGCAGAGATGGTGGCCTCCTAATAGCTCTGGCAGCTGTGAAAACCCCAGACATTTGGGACAAAGTTCTCCCCTCCGAAAGCATAGTTCTACAGAGCCCAAAAGTCAAGTAATTGATTGGCAACATGAGCAGGCAAAAGAAGTAAAATAAGCACAGCAATCCAACTTTAGATTTCTTTTTGGGGGACAAAAAGGATCAAAGCATGGAATGGGAGGAAGACAACATAGTCAGAACTCACACCAAAAGCTTCCAAGAAAAATGTAAACTGTTTACAAGCCATAGAGAAGCTTAAGAAGGATTTCGAAAACCAAATAAGAGAAGTGGAGGAAAATTGGAAAGAAAAATGAGAATGATGCAAGAAAATCTTGAAAAGAGAGTCAACAACCTGACTGAAGAAAACAGCACCTTAAAAAAATAGATGAACTCAAATGGCAAAAGAGGCCCAAAAAGCCAATGAGAAGAAGAATGCCTTAAAAAGCCAAATTTGCCAGATGGAAAAAGAAGCTCAAAAGCTGACTGAAGAGAATAATTCCTTCCGAATTAGAGTGGAGCAAATGGAAGCAAATGATTTTATGAGAAATCAAGATAGTATTAAATAGATCCAAACAAATGAAAAAATAGAAGGCAATGTGAAATACCTCCTTGAAAAAACCACTGACCTGGAAAATAGATCCAGGAGAGACAGTTTTAAAATTATTGGAATGCCTGAAACCCATGATCAAAAAAAGAACCTAGAAATCATTTTTCAAGAAATTCTCAAGGAAAATTACCCTGATATTTTAGAACCAAAGGACAAAATAGAACTTGAAAGAATTCACTGATCATCTCTTGAAAAAGATACCAAAAAAGAAAACTCCTAGGAATGTTATAGCTAGGTTCTGGACTTCACAGATCAAGGAGAAAATATTACAAGCTGCCAAGAAGAAATAATTTGAATTCTGTGGAAATACAATCAGGATAACCCAGGATCTAGCAGCTTCTACATTAAGGGAAGGAAGGGCTTGGAATATGATATTCTAGAGATCAAGGGAGCTAGGATTAAAACCAAGAATCACCTACCTAGAAAAACTGAGTATAATGTTTCAGGGGAAAATATGGTCATTCAATGAGGTGGAGGACTTTCAAGCATTCTTGATGAAGACACCAGAACTGAATAGAAAATTTGACATTCAAATACAAGAAGCATGAGAAGTTAAACATGGAAAAGTAATCATAAGGAACCTATCAAAGTTAAACTATTTACATGCCAACATGGAAAAATGATAATTGTAACTTATTAAACTTTTCTCAGTATGAGATAGGTGAAGGAAATATAAATGTGTGTATGTGTATATATATATGTGTGTGTGTGTGTACATATATACATATACATATGTCTATATAGGAGGGTATATATGCATATGAATACATATGTGAGT
>CM053596.1:53851574-53879211 GCA_028646575.1 Pseudocheirus occidentalis
ACTTATTAAACTTTTCTCAGTATGAGATAGGTGAAGGAAATATAAATGTGTGTATGTGTATATATATATGTGTGTGTGTGTGTACATATATACATATACATATGTCTATATAGGAGGGTATATATGCATATGAATACATATGTGAGTATATATATATATATATATATATATATATGTGTGTGTGTGTGTGTGTGTGTGTGTGTGTGTGTGTGTGTGTGTACTGGTATACAGAGAGAGAGGGCACAGGATCAATTGAATAGGAAGGGATGCTATTTTAAAAGGTAATATTGAGAGGTGGGAGAGGAATAGAATGAGAGGAGACAGGAAGAGACAGAATGGGGTTTAATCACCTCATATAGAAAAGGCAAGGGATAACTGTTGCAATGGAGGGGAAGAGCAGGAAGGCAAAAGGGAATGGGTCAACCTTACTCTCGTTGAATTTGGTTTATCTTACCCTACAGGAGAGTAGCGAGGAAGGGGATGAGAGGGGGGGATGATTGAAGGTAGGGAAAGTTGGGGGGGGAGAGTTGTTAGAAACCCACACTTCTGTAAAGGGAAAGGGACAAAGTAGAGAGTAGAACAAGTGCAGGGTGGGATAGGAAGGAGGGAAATATAGTCAGTCTTTCACAATATGTTCATTGTGGAGATGTTCTGCTTAACTACACATACACGACCTGTATTGAATTGCTTGTCTTTCCAGCAGGGGTGGACGATGAGGGAGGAAAGGAAAAAATCTAGAATTTAAAGTTCTAAAATCAAATATTAAACATATATATATAATTATCATTATTTACATACAACTGGGAAATAAGATATACAGGCACTGGGGTAGGGAGATCCATCTTGCCCTACTGGAAAGTCAGAGGGGTGATGGGGAAGGGGGTATACCACGGGATCTCTGTTTTGGGGTGGTGTGTAGGGGAAGGACAGGGAGAAAATTTGTAACTCAAAATCTCATAGAAATGAATGATGTTAACTAAAAATAAACAAAAGTTAATTTTTTAAAAACAGGGATGGGAGAAGGCTTCCTGTAAAAGATAGGATTTTAATTGACAGTGGAGGGGGCGGAGGGGGGGATCCAGGAGTTAGATATGGAGATAAGGGGGCAGATAAGAGAACCAAGAGAAAGTAATGTCACGAAAACTGTAGAGGAGACACTCTCAAGAAGAAAAGGGAGATCGACACTGTCAAAGGTTGCAAAAAGTTCAAGAAAAAAGATGTAGAAAAGACATAGATATCTTTTAAACTTTTAAGCCTTTATGAGCTCTTCCAGTCCTTATCCCAAATCTCACTTGCACTGAGGAGTCACTTCCTTAGAGAAAGGCTACTTCGATCTCTGCCTTAGGGTTCCATAGGGTACCCCTTTGATGCATTAGGGCACTTTTCTCTAATGTTATCAGCTTGACCCCCATTCAAATGTATTCTTGATACCAATTTCCAGTTGAAGTTAGTATCTCTATTATATTATGGATAACCCCCAGTGATTAGCACCCAAAAATTATTTAACCAATTAACATCAGTTAGCTCTTATAAATGAATATTTACTGCAAAGATATGAGGAAAGAACAAATGTTTATTAAATGCCTATGATGTTTTGGGTACTGTGCTAAGTGCTTTACAAATCTCATTTAATCTTCACAACAACCCTGTGTGATATATAAAAAGTTTTGAGAGGCATCATTTCTGGGTAATTTAATCATTTTATTAATAAAGTCAGCATGCTTATTAATACAAGGATGGTCATTTAGCTTTCTCTTTTAGACAAAAAAAAAACCCTCATGGTGCTGAGCCCACAGTTTGTATGCCCATGGAAGATCAAGTGCTTCTAAGGGTGACAATCAACACTGATTGGGTAACAATTAATGAGACAATCAATATTACGATGAGAGGGGGGCTATATTACAATGAGGGTCTTGGGTCACCTAAATCTTGGTCAAAGAAACTCATCAATTTTCACATCACCCATTTGACAAAAGGGAGAATCAACATTTCTCACACCCGTCTGAGCAAACACAAGGGGGCAGGAATGTATCCATTAGCCCAAACTTAGAATTTCTTTTACTTGTCTTTGATTAGACCATAGCCATCCTGACTGGGCAAGTGTTTTAGAAAGATTTCACACACTAGTTGATTCTGGATAAGGAAGTTGAAAAGGGAGAAACCTTGGTCCTAATACAATAATTAGTTATTAAATACAAGAGAATAATAATCACTCCTCAAACTTATTGGATAGCTTTTATTATGCTCATTTTACAGTTGAAGACCTTGAGATAGAAGTTGAGTGACTTTCCCAGCTTTGCTTAGCTTTACACAGCTAGTAAATTTCTGAGGAGAGATTTTAATTCAAGTCTTCCTGACTCCAGAACCAGTTTTCTATACACTGTACCATCTAACTTGCCTATAGCAAGAACAGAAAGTACAAATCATTTTCCCAAAGTAAGACACGTTCCCTTCTACCAACGTGATCCCTAATAGAATGGGCTCAAATTTTAAGTAATTCTAAGTCCACTTCCAAGCATTGAATTGATGGATGAAATTACTCCAGAAAAAAAAAAGTGTATTGGCTATTAGGCCAGATTCACCACTAAGATTGGTCCTATAGGTTGTTTTTGAAAGTATGGCTGTGCCTTTCACTGAACTCCTGACCTATTACATCTCACAAGGGGTAGCCTAAGCCACTCAATCTCCAATACTCTACTTAAAAGAAAGAAAGAACATACCATACACATGACCATGTGTCAGCAGTTTGGATGGTAAGATAAAGACCTGAGGTCTTTATCCCCACGATGCTCCTCACTACAATGTAGCCAGGAAGTAGAAAGTTGAAATTATCCAGCTAGTGTTTTTTGTAAAAATACTATTTTTGACTCAGTAGTTATTTAAAAGCTCTTCTTCACATGGTAAACAGAAACAATACCTGTGCTTGCTCTGAAGTCTACTTGGGAGTTTTATTGGAAGACCATGCATTACATGCTCATAAGTATTGGATTCTCACTGGCCAATCCCATCTTCTCTTCTATTGGATTTGACAATTATGAAGTCTTTGGTAATTTCAGAGAGAACAGTTTCAGTTGAATGATCATGGGGGATGATATGCCACCAAGAGTTTAGAAGCAAATAAAAGGAACAGAAGCAGAGGTTCTGAATGTAGGTGGCTTTCTTAATCAAGAAAGGAAAGAGAGTTAGAATTATCACTATCTGAGATAGTCAAATTAAATGAAGTTCTGCAATGGTACTCCCATGGCTTTGTCTTTGCCCCATTCTACTGTTTAATAAGCAATTTGAATAACAGATGACAAAAATATCCAGGATAATAGATAGTATCACTTGGAACAATGGGTCCAAATCAACACAGTAGAATTAAAGAGGAAAATATAAAACCACAAAGAAACTGAATTTAAAAAAAAACATAATCACACAAGTATAAAATGAAAGAGTTGTGGCTAAACAATAGTTCATGTGAAAAAAATTTATATTCTGATTGACTGTAAGCTTGATGTGAGTCTATGGTGTCATGGAGTAGTCAAAAAACCCAATTCAGTCCTTGTCTTCATTATGAGAAGAGGACTGTCTCAAGTAACCCCATGTCTAGAATATGAGTATCAGGTCTGGACATCACCTGTTAGAAAAGGTAACAACATCAAGAAGGGGACCAGAGTGGAAACAGAACTAGAATTCATCAAATATTTATTGATCATATACAATATATAAGATTCTTTGCAGCTAGGTGGCATGGTAGATAAAGCACTGACTTAGAGTCAGGAAGACCTAAATTCAAATCTGGCATCAGACACTTCCAAGCTAAATGACACTGAGCAAATCACAATCTCTGTCTCCTCAGTTCTCTCACCTGTAAAATGGAGATAATAATAGCACCTCCCTCCCCAGAGTATTGTTTAACACAGTGCTTGGCACATAAGAAGCACTAAATATTTGTTTCCTTTCTTCCTTCTTTCCCTGTATGAAAACATAACATATAAACAATGACTGAAGGAATTAGCTATGGTCCTTCAAAGAATCATGGAATGTTAGAACTGATGAGAAACCTGGACATTATATAACCCATCTCCCTTTTTCCAGCCCCATTTTATCAATGAAGGAAGCAAATTTGACTTTGTTTCCTGGCAAAAATTCTAGATTGTGATTGTGTTATTAAAAAGATGACCAGTGGACATCTAGAAAAGGAACTAGTTACTAGGCTTGTAGATCAGAGGATTGGTGTAGATAATTTAGATTTTATCAAAACAGTTGACAAAATCTTTCAAGCTATTCTGGGGGGAAGGGTGGTAAGGAAAAGATGTAGTCTAGTAGAACAGGTAAGGTGGTTTTAAAAACGGTCAAATGGGCAGATCTAAAGACCAGTAGTGATTACTGGTTCCATGTCATCTTGGGAGGAGATCTCAAGAAGTGTGCCTTGATGTTTAACATTTTAGTCAGTGATTTAGATAAAAGCACAGATAACATTTTATTAAACTTATAGATGGCATAAAGCTGGGAATTGTGGGGAGATAGTTGACCCATTGGAGGACAGAGTCATGATGCAAAAAGATCTCAGGCTGAGAAGCTAAAATTTTATGGGTATAAATATATCTCACATTTTGATTCAAATAATCAACTTTCCAAGTTTAAGATAGGAGAAGTTGTTTAGGCAATAACTTTTCTTTTAAAAAATCTTGAAGTTCAGCAAACTACAAGCTCAGTATGAATCCACAATGTGATATGACAACCAAAAATTAATAAATAAAAATGGCTCCAAGCTACATTAGGAGGGCCAAGTACCCAAAGAGGTGATTCCTGACTGATTGATTGTGTTCTGTCCTTGACACTGTTTTTGGAAGGGCATTTATAAACTGAAGGTGGTGAAGGCAGCTCGGTGATAGAGACAAGAAATAAGCATTTATTAAATACTTCTACTATGTGCCAAGCACTGTGCTAGGTGCTGAGAATGCAAGTATAAAGACTGAAATAATCTCTCTGATAAAATGAGTTTACAAAAAGGGGGAGTGATTTGTTCAATACTCACAAAGTTCCAAAATTCTAAAGTCAGGACTAGAACCCAAGTCTTTCAAATTTCAATCCAGGTCTCTCTACTCTACTCTAGGAGAAAACAGTACCCTCTGATTTCCCTATCCCAAGGGCTTTCAAATGGAAGAAGTTTGTGACATTGCTTTGTTCCGCTTAATTCTAGAAAGCCCAATGTGAATTCATGGGTGACTAATTCTAAGGAATGACTTCCTAACAATTAGACCTGTCTGACAGGAGCAGCAACTCCTGGGAAGAGTGAGAACAGCTATTACTGACACTTTTCCAGGAAGCCCCTTCTGGTGACTGACCCTAGTCTTACAGGAAGTTAATTAGGGAGGCAAATAAATTGTTTTAGACCTGAGTGAGGCAACACAAAGGACATCATTTATGTAGTCACTCATTCCACAAACATGTATTGGCTACCTACTACCTATAGGGAATGATGTATAAGTTCTTGGACCTTAATCCCTAATAACTGCTGACTAATGACTCTTCTTACTACCCCAACTCACTCCATGTTCTCTTCCACCTGGCATTTGCTTTTTCCTGGCCCTCCTGCTTATATGGTATGCCCTGTAGCATTTCTATGCCCATTCTCCACTACTGCCTACTTATGTGCCTACTCCTCTCCTCCTCCCTGCTCATTTCTTTTCCCACATCCTTTTTCAGAACTCTGCTAGTTCCCTGCACTTGTGATCCAAATAAAGAAGGGCTGATCTTTGGTTCAGGTTTGTGCTGGCCCTATGTCTAGGTAACCTACCAACAGGAATGCCATAGGGGAATCCTTAGGATTCAGGAGGAAGGGGGAAAAACCCCTCCCTGCCCACCCTCAGCTAGCCCAAAATGGAAGAAGAGCACATGACCATGTCAGTGCTGGGAGAAGGATCCCAAAATCAGCTGAGAGGAGAAGGGAGAGAGTCCATCCCTCTGGAAGATTCTAGGCAAAAACACACAAACAAACAAACCAATAAGCATTCTGGACAGAGCTTGAATGACACGAAAGGCACGTAGAATAGGCAGAATGGGACAATGAAATCTTTAAGGAGAGAGTGAGCCCTTGGCTGATGTATTTATCCTGGTTTTACTCAAGATCATTGGATCTGGGGCTCTTATCTACTTCAGCATCTTCTCAGAATAGGCTCTGGGGTGCAGTATTTCATGTCCCAGAGGCTCTTGGAGTCCTCTATGGAGTAGTTAGTCCAGGGCCTAAAAGGAAGAAGGGGACAGTGAGACATTTCCCAGTGGGTATCAGGCACTTTCCTTGGTACCTGTGAGGCCAGGAAGATGAAACCTGAAATGTAAATGAATCAGCTTGGGCAACCACACCCATCAGAAAAGCCTTGGGGTTTGGAGAGAGGGTGGAGCTGCTTGGCTGGGACTAGTAGAGTTCTGGGGCTCCTTAGTAAGTAAGACCTGAGGGCTGGTTGGCTGAGACACTAATGGGCGGGTAGGGGAAGGGGGGTTGAGGTGGGACTGAAACTCCATAAGAATGGGCCAGCAAAGCTCACATCCTGACATGCTTATGGTGTCATGGAGATGTGGGGTAAGTGATGGTTCAGATGGCATGGCAGAGAATGGGGGATGGGGGATGGGGTATTGTCAAAGAATGGGATTACCAGGGGCTGAGGACAGAGCTGAGGGGAATGAGGAGATAAATCAGGACCTTGGGGACCAAGGGAATGAATGAATCAAGAGAACACAGAAATTTGGGATAAAGGATGGATTTGGGTTTGAGGGTCATAAGTGGATAGTGATAGTGCTATAGAATATAGATTCAAGGAAAAGGGTCCATAGAGAATGAGAAAGAGAACTTAGGGTCCCTGGCTAGGGGAGTTGGACACAAGGTCATAGGAAATGGTGGAGTGGTGTGGTTCTGTGTAGGACAAGGGGAGAACTTAGGGATAAGGTCAGAGTGATGAGGGAGAAGCTATGGAGGATAAAGAAGGTAGTGTGCTACAATGCAATGAACCCTAGACTGAGAACTGGGATCTGTTACTGACCCACTCACAAAACTATTCCACTCTCTGAGCCTCAGTTTCCCTAACTATAAAAGAGTCAGATTATCTAAGCTTTAAAGTCTCTTCTAGCTCTGATATTCTGCCCTCTGAAGGTTGATTAATGAGAATCTGGGGCTGGATATCCCCAAAGATACAAGGCCCCCTTTTCTTAGTTTCATGTTTTGGGGTATCTCTATCTGGACAGGAAGCCTGACACCTCAGTTTCCTACCCCTTCTTCAATGGGTAGCTCATAAGAATTCATTCCCTTTAATGCTACAAGCCTCACTTTCATCTGTGTGGGACAGGTGAAGCATTGGTGGAACACCAATGTAATGTAAATTATTTGTAACAATGCCCAGGGCTAGAAGCTGTATCTCCTTCCTTACTCTCTAGGGAAGACCCTGGAGCAATTATAGAACCTCTTAAGTTCCAGGCTTCCACTGCATTAGACTCAAGGATCTGCAGTTAATTGTCACCTTGTGAGAGTCACTTAGTAGCTGGACAGAGAAAAGGGAGTAGCAATAGAGATCTGCATTCCTTTATCCATTTCAGAACTGGGGAAACTGAGACAAGGGGTACAGAGCAGTGAGCCCAAGTCTGAGCCAAGACTGGAACCCAGCCCTGCCTGAAGAACCATAAAAGCAATATTGCCCAGGCTACAGTCCAGGAGCCTGAGGGAAAATAGTTTCTGGATTTCATTAGAGATTTGTGAGGACCAGAAGGTGCCCTTCCCCAAACTCCAGGGTCTCTGATCCAAGCTTTGTAGGATGTGGTTCGGGGACTGCAGTCATTGTTGAGAGCTGGAGTCCCCTGGATTCCTGGCATCCTCTTTGTGAGTGTCTCATGAGTGTTTGTGCCTATGTCTAATGTCTGTGTGTCTGTCATACTATCTGGGTATCTATGTGTGTTTGAGTGAATGAATATGTGTTCATTATACCTGTATATTCACATGAACATATGAATGAATAGTATACATTTAGGAAGCTCTGATTGTGTGCCAAGCTCTGTGTTAGAAACAGAAAAAGAACCAAGACCAAGCTGATACTTGCCGTCATGGAGGTCACCCTCTGTGACCTTTGGGGAAAGCCCAAAGTTCAGCTACAAGGATCAGAGAAAGACCCTGAAGTCCTTGGTGTGACTGGCAAGGCCCAGGATCCTCAGGGGGCATCAGTGGATCAGGCGACAGTGCCCAGGGACTGGAGGTCATAGAAGCAGGCAGGGCTGATAGGAGGACCTGGACTTTCTCCATCTCAGCAGAAGGAATGCCCATCTCATCCCAGTGATGTGAGTAATCAAAAGCCAGTGAGATGGGCCATAGGAGGAGGATGCTCCTGCAGGCCTAAAAGGAAGTGTCTGCCTTTAAGTAAATTGTATGGGTTTTTTTTTTTCCTATTTGTACTTCTAAGTTGGTGTCTGGGGTGCTATTTGTTTCTGCACATGGGACTGTGTAAATATGTCTGTGAGTATATTTGAATATATCTGTATGGAGGCGGGTCTGTGTATCTGTTTAGATGGAAGGATTCTGTGTGTCTCCACGCTCTGTGTGACTATCTCTATGTAAGTATATCTCTGTACGTCTGTCTCCTTGAGTGTCTGAATGGGTGTCCGCTGAAACTGATCTGTAGGTATCCCCTTACGTATAAGTCTCTGTGACTGTCATTGGGTATGTCATCATCGGGTGTGTCTCTCTGTGGCACAAACACCGTAAGACATCCAGACGCATACTCACATGGAGACAGACTCATAAAAGGGCCCGAGGACACAGCAGAGGTAAGGAACGTTTGCATAAGGACATTCTGAACTTATTATAGGATTTGTTGACTTGAATTAATGACCATAGTTGACTCTGATATCCAATGATCTGGTCCTTATAACAGTCCTGTGTTGTAGAAATTACACCTTGTGGGGCCATGGGTAGAGTGTGGGTCCAAGAGCCAAGAGAGATGTGTTCAAATCCTCCCTTTATAAGCCATGTGAACCCTGGGCAAGTCACTTAACTGTTCTAAGCCTGGTTTCCTCATCTTTAAAATGGAGCTCCTACTTCACGGGGTTACTGTGAGTCTGAAATGAGGAAGCCCTTTATAAACTTTAAAGCACTGTACAAGGAGTCCCCAACATGTTGATATGCTGAGACAGCTGGATAGCACGATGCTGAGGGCAGGACCCAGAATCATGGACACCTGAGTTCAAGTCCTACCTCTGGCACTTATTGACTGTATGATTCTGGACCAAGTACTTAGCTTCTCTTAGGTTCAGTTTGCTCAGCTGTAAGATGGGGATAATAATAATAATAGCCCCCCCCCCTCGCAGGATTGTTGTGAGGGGCAAATTCAGTAGCTTGTGTGAAGGGCTTTGCAAACTGTAAAGGTCTATATCAGTTTCAGTTATTGTAATCCCCATTCTATAGGTGGAGAGGCTGAGGTTTAGAGGCAATGTTCAAATCCAATCTTGGCTCAGTCAAGAATTCTTTCCATCTCACTTTGACCTCAATGAAAAAAATGAGAAATCTAGCTCAGGGCAAGATAAGTTGGGGGAAGGGAATGCCCCGGCTCTGGCCAGTGCCCTCTTTCTCCATTCCCCATCTTCAGGACATGAACCCTTTGTCCACAGGTATCCTGACCTTGGCCTTCCTTTTGGCCGCTCCTGGTTGCCATGGCTACTCTGAGCTCCTTGCCAAATGCTTCGAGGACCCTGAGTATGAAGCTATTCTGAAAATTGCCCAGGAGGGGCTTGGGACCTCTGCCTCTAAGAGGCATGTCCTGGTGGTGGGAGCTGGGATATCTGGATTGATAGCAGCCAAGACGCTTCAGGATGCTGGACACAAGGTGAGGAGGCAATCAATCTATCCACAAACATTTATTAACCACCCACTCTATGCCAGACTGGGAGCTTCCCAAGGATAGGACCCTGGCTCCCATAAATGGTGAGCTCCAACCATGTGGTGTGGCACACAAAAACAAAAGAATGGAATACCAGCTTCGGAGCAGAGACAAAGATTTTTCTTTCTCTGACTCCCTTCTCCAAACTGTAAGCTCCCTGAGGGCAGGACCAGGAGCTTCTCCTTACTCTCCAAAGGTGTGTCCTTTGTATTCTTCCATTTCCTCTACAGATCAGGGCCTGGATTTGCTGCCTCTCTTTTTATCTTTGGGTGTCTGTTCCTTTTCCTCTTTGTTTCTCCTTCTCTCTTTGCCTCTCCCTCTCTGCCTTTCCCCCCATGTCCTGCCCTCTCATCCCCAAGCCCACATACACAGTCTATGATGGAGACAGGGCTTGTAAAAGAAGAGAACCAACAACACAGGCCCACAATGTCAATGAGTTAAAAAACCTGGATTTTTATTCCCAGCTCTGGTTGTGTGACCTTAGGGACGACACTTAACCTCTCTGAGACTCAGTGTCCTCACCTATCTGAGAGGAGACAAAATCAGGAAATAAAGGCCCTGCTCTCAGGAGGCAGTCTGAGGAAAACAGAGCAAGGAGCAAACTCAGACCCTTTCTTCATGGAGCATGATCTGGGGGGCAGGGAGGGGAAGCAAAGGAGCAGAACCTCTCTGTTCTACCTTCAGAGAGTCCATGGTCTCAGGAGACAGACAAGGCTCCAGCTTCCTTTTCTTGTAAACTTTCTACCCTACCTCCCTCAAATACTCTCATTGTAGTAGATTTGAAAATGCTTTATTAACTGTAAATTACTGGCACATATGAATAATTTTTGGACAACAAGGGCCTGGGCAGAGGTTAGACTGGACTGCCTCTAGGGCCCTTCCAACTCTGAGCTTCTGTTCAGAGGAGCACAGCAGCTTAGCTTTAGTGGTCAAGGGAGACTTCTTGGAGAAGGTGGTCCATAGGTATGATTTGTACAGGCAGTCAGGAGCAAGATGTAAGTAGAAAGTTCTGGGATAAATAGAAAGACTGAGGCTGCTCCTTATAAGGAAAGGTTTTGAAGCTGGTTTCTCCCTTAATTCCCAACACAGTTCATTCCCCACTATCCCCTGGGACCTCCCACAATCCTTGCTCCAAACCACTCCCCACCCCCCCCCCATGGTCTTTTGACTGAATCCAAATTTTATGGAACGAGTGTGTTTGGTAAAATTTGGATTCAGTCAAAAGACTACACTTAAGGATTCCAAAGGCCACATCTGTTATGAAAGCCATAGGTTCCCCACCCCTGGGCCAAACCAATCCCCCCCCCCACCATCACCACCACCTCTTTGAGGTCTCTACACTACTGCTAGTCAACCAAAGTTTGTCTAGGGTTTTCCTTAGTCAATTTTCTCAAGGTCAGGATCTTCCTGCCTTCCAAACTGAAGCTTTGCCTAACTCAGAGCAGATTTGAGCCCAAGGTCCTTGATTCCCTGGCCAGTGTTTCTCCTGCACCATATCTCACCGTGTTCTATCTTTCTAGTAGAATGTATATTCCTTAAGGGCAGAGAATGTCTCATTTTTTTGTATTTATTTCCCCAATGACTAACACATACAGTAGGCACTTAATAAATGCTTGTTTGATAATTGATTAGATTACTTTGTGCTGACATGAAGAGAATGAGGACCAAAGAAAATAACCCCTCACTTTGGGCTTTCTCTCTCTACCTTCTGTACTTTCCAAAGACACAGAAGAGTTGCTTCCTCCCTACATCATTGTTGTTCAATCCTAAGTGACTTTACCTTCACCTTAAGCTAGGGTGAATGGAAGAATAAGAAGGTTATGCTGTGAGCAAAGTCAGTTCTTGGCTTAATGAGGCACTCTTCCTGAACCTAGGTGACAGTCTTGGAAGCCAAAGGCAGAACTGGAGGAAGAGTGTCAACATTCCGGAGTCCAGGGAATGACTGGTATATTGAGCTGGGTGCTATGAGGTTGCCAGCCAACCACAGGTGAGACCTGGGCAAGGGACAAGGGAAGGGACTGAATCTAACAGAGATGACAGAGTATAATTTGGACTGTCGGGTCCAGTAATGAACTTTCCAGACTCTTATCAAGTACCCCTTGGGAAAGAGGTGAAACAGAGATTATGATCCCTATTTTATGAAGGAAGAAACAAGTTCAAAGATGTCAAGATACCCAAAGTCCCACAGCTAATTTAATGGCAAAGATATTGCAAAATACCATGGTCTCCTTCATCTCAGACCAAGGCTCTCCCTGCTTGCATAGGGTTACCAGTAGGGTCTGGTCAGAAGGCAAACTATACCAGGTGGTCCAAATTTGATTTTGGAAATAAGTTGAGTGGAGTAAAGCATCTGAAGGACAGAGAAAAACCTGGAAGTCCTGGAGGAAGAAGGAAGAGGAATAAAAGAGAAAGAAGAGAGAAGGAGGAAGGATGAGAAGGAGAAGGGTCAGTGAGAGGAAGTGAGGGCACTCACCAGGATGGTGGTAATATAGAAAGCTGGTGGAGAAATTGGCAGAGGGAGATTTGGGGTTGTAAGCACACACTAGGGAGGGAAAACTCACTCTCTGGAGCAGCTTGGTAGAGTGGGGAAATATTCAGATCCAGGTTTGAGTTCCAACTTTTCCACTTTACTTGCTGTCGGCCTCTCTGAGCTATGTTATTCTGATCATTAGGTGGCACAGAAGATAGTCTTGGACCTAGATACAACAGGAAAACTTTTGTTCGCCTCTCACCTCAGACACTTATTACCTATCTGACCATTGGCAAATCCCTCTGTATCAGTTTATTCATCTATAAAATGGGAATAATAATAGTAGCTTCCTCCCAGGGTAACTGCAAGGATTAAATGAGATAATATTTGTAAAACATTAAGCACAGTGCCTGGTAGAGAGTAAAACCTTAGTAAATGATTGTTTCTTTCCATCATTAAAATATCCCACCTATCTCATAGGAGTGTTGTGGGGGAAATCCTTGATAAACTGTTAAGTGATACATGAATGTGAGTTACACTTGGAATCCTTGAACATCAGAGCTGAACGGGAGGCCCTTAGAGTTAAGGGCCCTAATTTTATGGCTGGGTATACTGAAGTTCCTGAAACGGAAGTGACTTGCTAAAGTTTATCCAGGGAATTAGTTAGTGGAAGACACTGGCACAAATCCAATCTAAAAGTTTTCAGGACCAAGGAGAGTTACTACCTGCAGAGTGTAATGGAAAGGGGTGTTCTCTTTATAATCAGATGAGCTAAATTGGAAACCTGGTTCTTCTTAATTTTCTTCATCTGTGACATGGCCTCTAATTTTCATCCCTTCCAGCTCCAAATCTATGATCTGAAGAGATAAGATTTGCAAAATGCTTAGTGATCCTTAAAGTGGCATACAGCTACCTATTATTATTGTTACTGCTCTATGATCTCTAATATAACCAACCCCAGGTATTCTATGTTCCCTCTTTGTTCCAACTATTAACTAATAAAGATCACAGTTCCCTGTACTACTTCCCTTTGCCTCCTCTTGTCTTCCCTGTTTTACCCACACACTGAATCCATTCAAACGAAAATGGAATATGTCAATGATGCAGCCCAGGGAGAGGGAAACAGTTCTGGACAGACAATCAGGAGAGGTGGATTAAAAGTCCCAATTCTGCCACTAGCTTGTTCTGTGACCTCGAGCCAAGCCTTTCCCTTTTCTGGGCCTCAGTTTCTTCCTCTGTGCAACGAAGGGGTTGAACTAGGTGATATCTAAGGCCCTTTACACCTCAAAAAAAAGCTATGTGTGTATGGTGCATTTCCTTCAAGTAGGCACTTAGAGGAGAAAAGGAATCATTCTGAACCACAATGAGTTTTCACTCCGTTCAAGAGGTCTCATTCCTCTGAATGGTCTCAGAATTTCTATTGATCAATTAAAGAAGGGAATAAGTATTTATAAAGCACCTACTATGTGCCAGGCACTGTGCTAAGTAAGCATTTTGCAAATATTATCTCATTTGATCCTTACGACAACTCTGGAGGTAGGGCTGTTATTATCCCATTTCACAGATGAGAAAGCTGAGGTAGAAATGAAGTGACTTGCCCAGGGTCACACTCGTAAACATCTGAAGGGGGTATTTGAACTTAAGTCTTCCTAACTCCAGGCCCAGCACTCTATCTACTTGCACCACCTAGGTATTTCAATTACTTAAGAAACATCAGCATCTATAGTTATCTTTCCCTAATACCAAAAACAAGGTGAAACTGACAGAGATAACAGCGGGAAGAAGCAGAGGCTAGACTTCAAGAAGAATATATTGACCAGAGCTCTTTGGAGAGGGAGGAGCAGTAGTTTTGGAATTCCTTTCTGGGGAAATCTCTATCATGGTTGAGTCACAGGAGGTGACCAGGCCTGGTGTTCCTGCTTTCTGTGTTCTAGAATAGTCCGGTTCTACGTGAAGAAGCTTGGTCTGAAACTGAATACCTTTATCCAGTCTAGTAAAAACACCTGGTTTTACATCAATGGCCGCCGGCATAGGACCTCAGATGTATTGAACAATCCTGACATCCTGGGCTACCCTGTGAGACCTGAGGAGTCAGGCAAGATGCCCAATACCCTCTTCAAAGAAGCAATAGCTAAGGTGACCAACAGACTACTCACTTAGCCACCTCTTCACCCCCACCCTTTCCCAATAAGACTCTAGCTGCCTGGGGGAGCTTGAGTCTGCTAGTCTCAGAGTCTGACCCACCAGACCTAGCTTGGGTCTCTGGAACCTCTGCTCATTCCTGTTTTCCCATCTCTAGGAAAGGGTGGAGGGACAACTGGGCACTTGAGGGCATCTGTGTCCCGTGCCTCATCAGTATCTTCACTCTAGAGCTCCTAGCCTTTTCCTATGATAGTCTCTTCTCAAAAAATAAGTGACTCAAGCCAAAGGATATGTGTTTCCAAAAGACCCTTAAGGAAGGAGGCCCTTGCTAAAATTTCAGGTCACATAGCAAACAGGTATGATTCAGAATTATGATGTCCTGAACTCTCTGCCCTAAAGTATAGATAGGACTGGTCCAATCCTGTCCCATCCCTTCTCCTCTCCCTTCGCCCTAATTCAGGCCCTCAGACGATTTCCTCCATCTGCCACCTCCTCCTTCCCATCCAATGCCCTCTCTCCTTTAGGAAGAATAGTGCAGAAGGGAGATGTTCATGCCAATGGCAACAATAAACCCCAGGTACCTTGGCTGCTCCTTCACTAACCCATGACACCCTTTCCCTCTAGGTGGTTGAAAAACTGAAGCTTACCAACTGTAGCCACCTGATATCTACATATGACTCCTTCTCCACCAAGGTAAGGGTTGTTGGAAATGGGGGAGGAGATACAGAATCCAACACCTGGTTCAGCCCTGCATCCATATCCTTTCCCTCCTTTCTCCCACTCCCTGGATCCTCTCTACCCACTGCTCCTCACCCAGGCCTACCTGGTAAAGGAGGGGAAGCTAAGCTGGGGAGCTGTGCAGATGATTGGGGATATCATGAATGAAGATGCAGGCTACTACAAATCTTTATTGGAGTCCCTGAGGAGTGACAACATGTTCTTCAGTCAAACTGAGTGAGTAGAGCATGACCATAAAGCCCATGTGGAGAAGTGAGGAGTGGGATTCCATTGCAGTACCAATATTATCTCATTTGGTTCTCACAACAGCCCTGGAGGGGTCTCTCTCCATATCCAGTACAGGTCCTTCAGAGGAGCTGAGGGATCTTGAGGAAGACAATAGTAATGATAGAAAATTGTGCATGAAGATATCAAAGAAGTTTAAACAAAGCAAATAGGAGGTCCTGGGGGAGAGGTCATTCTAGAATGGGGAAAATGTGGAGAGCTTCAAGGATGAGGTGGCATTTTAATTCAAGGGATAGTTAGGAGAAGGTAAGACAGGAAGAAGGTTCCAGGCATGGGGACAGTAGAGCAAGGATGTCATAGAAAAGAGGAGGGTGTATTTGAAAGTAGAGTTGTATTGTCTGTCTGGAGCATGAAATATGTGTGTAAAGGAGGAGGTGGAAAAGATAAACTGTAAGCACTGAGACAAGTCTGCAGAACACCAAGAGTGTACTCAGTAACATAGGTGTCCTGATGGCCTCCTGCATGGTGAGCAATCACTCCCCTTTCTATGAAAAGAGAGGTGATGTGTTGCTAGGTAACCTGACAATTAAAATGGTACCAGGTTGTGGCCAGCCTTGAATCCTGGGGTAAGCACTGATAGTTGGGAGCCATGAAATAAACAAAAGAATGGCATGTCCAGGTCTAGGCACACACAAAAAAATATCTATTCTGTCAGTGGTATGAAAAATGGCCTGGAAGCAGCTAGCTAGGTGGTGAAATGAATAGAGCACCAGCCCTGAAGTCAGGAGGACCTGAATTCAAATCCAGCCTCAGACACTTACTAGCTATGTGACCTTGGACAAGTCACTCATCTCCAATTACCCTGCCCTCCCTTCCACCAAAAAGCAAAAAGGAAAAAGAAAAAAAAAGGAAAAAATGTCCTGGAGAGGGAAAGGGTAAGTAATAATGGTTATTCAATTGTGTCTAACTCTTCATGACCCCCATTTGGGATTTTCTTGACAAAGGTACTGGAGTAGTTTTCCATTTCCTTCTCCAGCCTATTTTACAGATGAGGAAACTGAGGCAAACAGAGTAAAGTGACTTTCCTGGGGTCACATAGCTAGTGTGTGTCTGGATTTAAACTCATGAAGAGGAGTCTTCCCAACTTTAAGCTCAATACTCTATTCACTCAGCTGGAAAGAGTAGAGGCTGTAACAAATTTCAGAAGCTATTGAAGTAGTTCAGGCAGATGCTGATGTGGGCCAATTTTAAGTATGAGAAGAGAAAAAAGGAAGGATAAATACATATCTATAAATATGTACATATATGTGTGTGTTTATAGATAGATGAGAGAGAGAGAGAGAGAGAGAGAGAGAGAGAGAGAGAGAGAGAGAGAGAGAAAGAGATACAGATTGTCATAGAGCTTTTCCACACTGACTTAAGACTTCTGGTCTTAGACTTCTTAGGTCAGAGATAGTAAGTTCATAACATCTAGACCTGGAAGGGCCCTCAGAGGCCAAGAGTCAAACTTTCCAATCTTGTAAATAAAGAAATTGGGAGCCAGGAAGGAATTAAGGACCCTTCCCAAGGTCACATGGATTATAGTTAGCAGAGCTGGGATTTGAACACCAGCCTTTGACTCAAGTCAGTACTCTCTCCATTGCTTCAATATTCCAGAATTAGGGCAGGGAAATGGACAAGATTCTCCTTTCACCTACCCCCACTCCTACCCATCTTGCCACAGGTCAGAGCTAACTACCTCCTCTTCTGTCACAGGAAAACCTTTGATACAAGGGTCCTTAACCTTTTCTATATTGTGGCACAGTCTAGTGATGCCTATGGACCCATTCTCAGAATAGTATTTTAAGTGCACAAAAGACATAGGATTGTGAGGGAAACCGATTATATTGAAATATGGCTATCAAAATATTTTTATATAAAGCCCATGGACCCCAGGTTAAGAATACCTACTTTAAGTGGTTACAGGATTTCCCTTCCTGGGGGTATTTGCATTTTAAAAGTCAAGCCTGCTTAGAGAAATGCTTCACATGAAGAAACATACTAACGATAGTAGCATTTTAGACAAATTAGATGATACTTAGAAACATCAAGGACTCCTAGGACCACCCCATAGATGGCCACATTCATTGTCTCTCTAGAGAGCTAAGATCTCACTACCCTCCTTCCTTCTCCTTTTCTTCTTGGAATAGCTTTGATGAAATCACTGGTGGCTTTGATCAACTTCCTGATGCCCTATACCATTCCTTGAAGCCTAACACCGTCTTATTGGGGGCCACAGTGAAGAAGGTAGAGAAGGTTGGGTCTCGGATCAAGATTACCTACCAGAATGGAAGACCCTACTCAGGCCAGTCCGTTATTACAGGTGACTTTGCCATAATCTCATCATCAGCCAAGGCCACACGCCTCATCCAGTTTGAGCCACCGCTCTCCCAAGCCAAGCAAGATGCCCTCCGTTCCATCCACTACACCAGTGCCACCAAAGTGGCCCTGGCCTGCAAGGAACCCTTCTGGGAATGGGATGGCATCAAAGGTGGGGCATCCATCACAGACCTGCCCACAAGATTTATCTACTACCCCAGCCATAATTTCTCCAGCAACCTAGGTGTCCTTTTGGCCTCCTATACTGTGGGTGATGACTCCACCTTTTTCCTGGGCATGAAAAATGAGAAGGTGGTAGACATGGTGCTGAGTGACTTGGCAACTATCCACCAGAGGCCCAAGGAGGAACTACAGAGACTATGTCAGACATCTGTGGTGAAACGCTGGTCCCTAGATCCATTGACCCTGGGTGCATTTGCAGAGTTCACCCCTTACCAGTTTACTGACTATTCAGCAAAACTCTTCCAGCCTGAGGGCAACATTTACTTTGCTGGTGAGCACACTTGCCAGCCCCATGGCTGGATAGACTCAGCGATCAAATCTGGGCTCCGGGCAGCCCGAAACATACAGGCGGCCATTGATGATGCTGCTACTGACTATGATTCTGACTATGATGATCATGCTGGCTATGATCTTAACTATGATGCTGATGTGGCTTTGGATGAGGGATCACCTTTCTTTCAGGGAATCAAAGGAAAGTTCCAAAAGGCCTGTTCTTCATAGAAAGGCCTTTGAGACGGGGAGGATAGAAGGAGGCAGAAATGAGAGGTGGGAAATAGATTAGCTAGGTCTCCATTAGCATAGCCTAGGGACTGGCATACAAAGAAAATAAATCCAGTTAAGCCAATATTTATGAGCAATTTGCCTATAAATTTATAGACAATTGATCATTGCTATGGACAATGCTGGGTACTAAGAAATCAAGCATTAGAGTTTAATCACAGAATCAAAATAACCAAAAACAACCTCAAAGGCTGTCTAGTCTGATCCATACCTCACCAAAAGAAAAAATCCTAGTTTCTCCCAGGAGAATCAAGGGCTTGGCTTCTTGTTTGGAGCTTCTGTGTACTGGGTTTTAGGACAGAACAGAGCAAAATCTTGACTCTGGCATAATTCAGGGATAAATTGGGTGGGAGGAGTCAGTAGATCAATAAGACCTCTCCCAGTGGCCCTGAAAACAAATGTTTGAAATGTGGTTGCCACAGCTTGGGAGTAAACATCTTTCTTAGGACCTATTCTGTCTAACAGCCATGGGCTGAGAGCTACCTGGCCAAAGCCCCTGAATGGCCTCCAGCTATTTGGGTGGCCTCAGGGCAGAGGGACAAGGGTAAGAGACTGTCACAGTTCTTTGTTATGGGGAACAAGGACAGGCATGGAATCTAAGTCTATTTGGCCATTCAATTCATCACTCTAGTAGAAATCCCACTACTACTATCTCATTAAATGACATGACATAATAAATCAGCAAATGTATCTTTTGAGTGCTGAATAAATCATATTTCTTGCATATATGTGCACTGGTTTTTTTCCCCAAATGTATAGAGCTGCTAGTATGATCAATAAAATACAAACTGGTTTAAAAGTACTACTGATTTCATCTAACAAGCATTTATTAAGCACCTACTATATACCAGGCATGTGGTGGGGAGTGATGTAAGCACAAAAATGAAGCCATCTCTGCTGTCAAATAAATAATATTCTAACAAAATTGTTGAGAGCTCTTCTTCATTCCCTAAGATGAATTGACATTACTATGCTAGAGTCAAGTTACAGTGTGTCTGACAGTGGCTGATCAGACCAATACAAGTTTGGAAGGTGCTACCACA
This sequence comes from Pseudocheirus occidentalis, assembly GCA_028646575.1. Lineage (NCBI taxonomy): Eukaryota > Metazoa > Chordata > Mammalia > Diprotodontia > Pseudocheiridae > Pseudocheirus > Pseudocheirus occidentalis. Next base: position 53,871,257 of record CM053596.1, read on the forward strand.
GGTTGGCACAAATAGTCCATATGAATATTTGGGGTGGACTTGTCCCTAAATTTGTGCATCTTGAGTTTCTTTTGTGCTCTTTCAATTCTGCTTTACTCATAGAGCACAGCACCTTCTCTGATGTGGGCACACTATTCTGGGTTGTCCTGTGCCAGTGTCTCCCATATCACACAATCAATTCCATAGTTCTTCAGAGAGACCTTGAGAGTGTCCTTGTATGTCTTCTGACCATCATGGTGCCATGGGTGAGTTCTCTGTAAAATAGTCTTTTAGGCAAGGGTAGTCAAACAACATGGCCAGCCCATCAGAGTTGTGCTCTCTGTAACAAAGTTTGAATACTTGGCAGTTCAGATTGAGAAAGAACCTCAGTGTCTGGTACTTCATCCTTCCAAGTGATCTTCAGAATCTTCCTGAGACAATTCAAACAGAAGCAATTGAGTTTCTTGGCATGGCCCTGGTAGACTGTCCACGTTTCACTGACATACAACAATGAAGTCAGCACTATGGCTCTGTATTTCTTCAGTTTGGTAGTCAGTCTAATACCTCTTCTCTCCCACACTTTCCTTCAGAGACTCCCAAACACTGAGCTAACTCTGGCAATGCACGTGTCAACCTCATTATCAATGTGTACATCCCTGGAAAGTATACTTCTTCCAAGATAAATTAATTTATCCACAGTATTCAAAACTTTTCCATTTTCTGTAACCAATGGTTCTACATCTGAATGGTATGGTGCTGGCTGGTGGAGACCCTGTGTTTTCTTGGTGCTAGTTGTTGTGTCAAAATTAGCACAAGCAGTAGAGAATTGATCCATACTCATCTCATACACATCTCAACTTCAGAGACTGCATTAAGTGCACAATCATCTGCAAACAGAAAATCATGCACCAACACTCCTTCTACTTTAGTCTTGGCTTGTAGCTTTTTCAAGTTAAATAATTTATTAACAGTTCAGTAGCTGACCTTGATGACATATCCGTCCTTGTTGAAGGCATCTAACAACATTGCTGAAAACAATGCTAAAAAGCATGGGAGCAAACATGCAGTCCCCCTTCACTTCATTGGTGACTGGGAAAACTCAAAAGCATCATCCATTATGCGGAACCCAGGCAAGCAAGGCATCACGAAATTGACATATAACACTGATGAACTCCAGGCAACCAAATTTTGACATAATTTTTCATAAGCCCTCACAACTGACATGGCCAGAGACCTTGGGCAAATCAATGAATATTGTGTACAGACCTCTGTTCTGTTATTGGCATTTCTCCTGGAGTTGCTGGGGAACAAATATCCTGTCAACTGTTCCTTGGCCCTTTCTAAAGCCACACTGGCTCCCAGGTAGATAACCATCTTCTAAGTGAAGGATCAGCCTATTAAGGAGGACTCTAGCAAGAATCTTGCCAGCAGTGACTAAAAGAGATACCCCTATGTTTGTCACAGGATAATCTATTTCCTTTACTTCTTAGAAATGGACAATGGAGGCAGCCTTAAACTCCTGGGAAAAAATGTAACCATATAAATGTTTCCATATAATCCAGAAAATTTCAGTTAGCTTTTGTATGAGCAATGGAGCCCCCAACTGGAATAGAATCAGCACAAGGTGCTTTGCCATAGTGGGGGAGCCTTATGGTATTCAAAATCTCTTCTTCACTTGGAAATTTGGCTAGAGGAGGATTGACTTCAACCTGAGGTAAGTTGTCAATAAATTCAGCACTGACTGATGATGGTCTCTTGAGAACACTTTGGAAGCATTCAACCCATCTCTCCAGAATGGTATCCTTGTCATGAATCTATGTGGCTTCCTCAGCACTGAGTAGTTGAGATGCCTTATAGGTCTTTGGCCCATAAATAGCCCTCAGGGCATCATAAAAGTGCTTTGGATTATTACTATCTGCATGAAACTGAATTTCATGTGCTTTCTTACTGAGTCAAGAATCCTGCATTTTTCTAAGCTTTGCTTGTACTTTACTTTTGATCGAGTTAAATGCTGCTTTCTTAGAGATGGGTAGGCTATCCTGCTGGTAAATCCTGTGGAGTTCTTGTTTTTTGTTTGGCGGCCTGTGAATTTCCCCATTATTTTTGTCAAACCCATCAATGTTTTTAAGTGTTCTGACTCAGATAAGTAAATGCAGTGCTATATGCCTAATCTCTGAAAGATGCCTACTCCTTTTTTTCTCCCCTGTTACCAACCATGTGTTGCCTCAAGTTTCCCTCCAAGTTAGCAATGAACTACTCCCACCTAGAGAAGCACTCTAATCGATTGACATTAAGTCTTCTAGTAGTCATCTTGCCTTGGGCCTACTGCTTTTGTTGAATGAAAATATTTAGCTTGGAGAGGAAAAATCCATGATTAGTCCATCACTCTGTGCCACACATCACCTTCATCACTCTCACATCCTGTCTGTCTCTTCTTACAATGACATAGTCTATTAAATCTGAGGATACACCCACAAAATCTTATTGCATTTAGATAAATGGAAGATAATGTTGGTGATGTTCTCATCATGAGATGCACAAGTCTTCAATAATAAGTGACCATTGCTGTTTCTGACTTCATTCTTCCCAATGACTCCCTGCCAAGTAACGTGTGTCTACTCTTGTATTAAAGTCACCTAGAATGATAAGTTTATCCTTTTCAGCACATAGAAAATGAGGGTCTCCAGGTCTTCATGAAATTTTTCTTTAATCTCATCAGGGTTTGTCATGGTGGTAGCATAGGCATTGATGATGGTGGCATGATGCTTTCCTGTAAGTGGCAAACACTTTGTCATGAGCCTGTCATTCCTTTTGATAGTCATACAAGCTTGTTGACTAGGTTAGTCTCAATTGCAAAACCTACTCCAGCTTCAAGGCACTCCCTTTTGCTGTGGATACTCCAAAGAAAGGTTTATCCAGCTCCAACCTAGGTAAGCTGGCCTTCATTTCCCAGCCTTGTTTCACTCAGGGCTGCTATTTGGATGCATTACCTGCTTGGTTCTCTCACAACAAGAACTGTTCTTCTTTCAGGTCTACTGGATTTCATGTGGTTCATAAGTGTGCTTATATTCCATGTATAGATGGCGAGTGTAAACATCTTTGTAGAAGTTTTTGCAAATTTTTTTGTGTTTCAACCACAGGGTGGGATCCTTACTTGCCAGGGTTGGGTAAAGCAGACACTTTTTAGGGTACTTTCCAGCCCCTTCCTCACACTAGAAGATGAGGAGTACAGTCCTTAAAAAGCTGTTCTGACACCCAGGGGGCTGGGTCACCTGTCTGCAGGGTTTTGACTATAGTTCCCAGTGTATCTGCACCTGCAGCTTTGTCGCTTGCCTGTTACTACCAGACTTTGAGATAGGTAAAAATAGTAAAATGGTATGGGTGATGTCTTTTGACTCCTGTATAAATTGGATTTAAGTGAAGCAGTTGCATGAAGCTATTGGTCTTACTCTCTTCCAGAATCATCACAGTCCAGTGACAGAACAGAGTCAAGATGACTGGTGATGGCTCAAGATGCAGTGGATGACCTTGACATCTTTGATGTCTAAACAAGATGTAGGTGCTACAGCTCCTGCTTCAGCTGCCTTCATGACTGTTGGAACAAACTGTTCTCATCTACCCATTCCACCAGGGGAAGTTTTCACATTCTGGGGGTAGATACCCCTCTAACTCATCAATGGGTTTGTGATCTCTTGGTTTGGTCTATCTCCCAAAAAGGTTTACTAGGGTGTAGCTGCTATGCACACTTCAGCTTCTTGGAGCCACAGGCAAGAGTTAAATGGATTAGGTGGACACCAAAGGTGGAAGGCAAAGGCAGTCCTCAAACCAGAGGTTCCCTGAACACAACCTATGCCCTAATTACAAAAAATGTACACAGTGGAAACAAAGTCATTTCTGAAGCAAAAAGAGTGGGGTGTTCAGAAATGGCATCATATAGGAGATGGAATTTGAACTGAGCCTCAAGGAGGAGTTCTGGGGTGGGGGAAAAGCTAAAGAGAGAGTACAGTCTAGGCATGGGGTCAGCCTACAGAGAGGAGGTATTTAGAGTAGCTCTGTCCATCTATGTATTTTCGATCAATTGTAAACTAATAATGTAACTATTATTCTTGTCTTTGAGTTTTATTGGGCCTTTAAAAATACTTTAAAAGGTTGGGAGATCTTGGCATTTCACTCCCATATTCAAGAATCTTCAGTGACTCTATACTACCACTGTGGTAAGAGAGATCCTCCTGGGTCTGACATTTAAAATCTTCCATGAGAGAACTCCCATCTTTCTTTTGAGCTATACTTTCTAGGATTATAGGATCAGAGATTGAGAGCTAGAAGGGACCTTAAGGGTCATTGAATCTTACCCCTCAGGAAACTGAAGCCTAGAGAAGTAAAGGGGCTTGCCCATGGTCACAGAGTAGAATACTTGGTTCTGAATCCAAATATTTGGAGTCAAATTCACACAATTTTTCCTTTTCCACATTTTCTGTTCTAGTCAAAACTGCCAGCTAGCTGTTCTCCATCTCCCATCTCTATACCTTTGTACAGGTGGTCCCCATGTCTGGAATGCACTTTCTCCTCACTGCAACCTCACAGAATACTTTGTTTCCTTCAAACGGGTCACCTTCTCTTTTATCAGACCCTTCTCCATTTTAACCTGATATTACATGACTACAAATGTTTTTCATTTACTTATGTATGTATCTATGGAGGAGCAGCATGGCACAATGGAAAAAAATCAGAAAAATGATGAATTTGCATTTAGGGCACCTGGATTCAAATCCTCAGTCATTTAATAGCAATTTGTCTTTAGACAAAGTACCCTAAAAGTGTCTGCTTTACCCAACCCTGGCAAGTAAGGATCCCACCCTGTGGTTGAAACACAAAAAAATTTGCAAAAACTTCTACAAAGATGTTTACACTCACCATCTATACGTGGAATATAAGCACACTTATGAACCACATGAAATCCAGTTTCCTCATCTGTTAAATAAGAGGGTTGAACTAAAGGGTGCACAGGTCTCAATGGTACAGTGGGTAGAGCACTGGACTTGGAATAAGAAAGGTCTGAGTTCAAATCTGACCTCAGATACTTCCTTGGCAAGTCACTTAATCTCTATTTTCTTTATTTTCCCCAACTATAGAATAAGGATAATAATAGGACTCATCTCCTGGGCTTGTTGTGATGACTGAATGAAGTCATATTTACAAAGTGCTCAGTGCAGTGCTTGACATGTAGTAGACACTATAGAAATCCTAACTATCATTATTATTACAAATCTAATTTCCCATCTTACATCCTCCAATATAACTTAAGCTCCTGTGAGCAGAGAATGTCTCCTTTTTGCTTTGTACTCACAGAATCAGTAGTAGGCATAGTTCCTGGCACAATTAAGGTTCAATATAATGACTATTGAATGGAAACGAGCCACTTCCATAAAGAAAATCCTAAGATCTTAAAGGAGCACCTTCACAACCAACTGGCCAATCAGAAAAGTTCGCTTTTTCCCAGATTCACAGCAGCGGATGACGCTTTCTAAAGTGGAGAGAGTGTTGATCATTAAAATGGTATTTTAGGAATTGGATTCATGCTCTTTGAATCAGGTAATCCTAACATGAAAGAGAATTCAACAGAACTTGGCTCACCCCATGGATAAGTTAGGAAACTTTCAGAAATTAAAATGCGTTTGATAAAATATATCTCTATTGTTTTCAGACATTTTCTGTCCTAACTGTAATACTCTTCAACCAGACAGAAAATTCCTTGATCCTCTGTACTCCCATATTACTCAGCACTATGCCAGGCTGTCATAGTGTGTGAGATGAAAGAGTTCTGAGTCTGAATCTAAGGTCAGAAAAGGTCTTGATTCTTTCTCATGAGAAAGGACTCTGCTCCTGTCACCCACATGGCGTCTGCAGGGAGAGAGCAACAGGTAGAAGCCAGTCCATGGTTATATAATCTTCTAATGCAGAAACCCAACCCCCCCCCAATTGGCCTTTAATCTCATTGGTAGAGGGGCTGACCCACAACCTAAGCATGGGAATCTCTCTCTGAGACAAAGGACCCGGAAAGATGTGGGTGTCCAATGAAAGCAGTCTTAACCTTATTTGCCATATCTTGTGCTGAGGTGGCACTGGGGAGGGTCTCCATTGCTCTAAGCTCCAGCTTGCTGGAAGATCAGCTGACCACTAAACCTAGGTCTAGTGAATACTGAAGCCATTCTAGATTTGAATTTTAAGAATGGGGAAACTTCACTATAAATTATCCCTCACAATAGGGTCTTCTGGTTGCCACCAAGTCAATGAGAGAAACTGAGAAAATCTTGGGCAGAAGCAGAGTTTTCACCTCTGGTTCAACAGCTTTCTCATCCTGCAGATGCCTCTGCCCTTATGTCTCCTTTCTGCAATTGGGGAGTTCTTGTCCAGGATGATCATTTAAGAAGACACCCAAGCTATGCATGCCCTCTAGACCTTTCGACTTTGACCTTAAGCAGGTCAACAACAGAGGGAATTCACTCATATTTCTACCTCTCCCATGAGAACCCGGGTACTGTTTGCAGGGTTGAAGAGAGTTACAGTTCTTAAACAATTAAAGAGCCTTGAATGACATCATCATTTTTTGGGACTTACTTTTCCAAGATATCTTCCCCTTGCCATCCAACTTTCTTTTATGTGTTGTCTCTTCCCATTCAAACGTTAGCTTCTTCAGGGAAGAGACAGTCTGTGGTTTGAAGTTTTTAAAATGGGGTTTTTTCCGCTTGTATTTGCATTCCTAACACTTAATATAGTGCCTTGGCATATAGCAAACTCTTAATAAGTGTTCTTTCTTTCTTTCTATCTATCTATCTATCCATCTGTCTATTCATCTATCATCTATCTATTCATTCATTCATCTATCCATCTATCCACTTACTGATCTGTCTGTCTAAATGCTCAAATACTAACCCTTAAATAAAGCATTCCCTGACTGTCTAGTTGCTAATACCATCTCCTTCAAATTACTTTGTATTTACATTGTATTTACTTATGCTATATTCTCTCCACACCACTGGAGGCAAGTTCCTTGCTGTTCTGATTTTATCTTGGTCACCAAGTCTAATACAATGCCTGGTATATCATAGATGCTTAATAAATGTTTGTGAAATTGAATTTTCAAATTGAATTAAACCAAAAATTGAATACTACCCTAGAAAACCTAGGAAGTTCTGCTTCTAAATTTCATCTCCTCTAATAATATATCAGTGTACCTGTCATCTCACAACCTGCCCAACATTGTATGTGTGTGGAACTCCACGCCTTCCTGAAGATCTTGATAGCAAACTCTACTATCATACTATAATTTGTTCCTATCAGATATCTTCTGAGATAAGACCAGGACCAGGTAGAAGGCATAGGCATTCATAGAGTGTGGTCAGGTTGGATCAATCCACTCAGCCTACCCCAAACTAAAATCTTAGGATAAGCCTACTCCAGCTGATCTCAGTCAAGAGATGTACTGAGCACCTTCACTTACTCCATCCTCCAAGTCTCCAAAGCCTAAATATGTAACTGAGACTTTCATTGTCACACCAGCAGATATGTAATAAAATCTGTAGCATCATCTTCAGTTGCATTATATACTTAGTTATATCACATATTGACTCCTTTGAGTCTTCCACTTAGGCCACAGGGTCTCCAGTATGTTCAATGCTGTGATTAAAACACTCAATCTATATACTTCCTTGAAGATAGTAAAGTACATAGTTCTAGACTTAGTGATTCCTGCTAAGCCAATAACCCTATAAGGAGTTTTCTTTCAAAGTCTCTACTTAGGTCAGAGAGGATTCTTTTTTTTTTAAATTTTTTCTTATTTTTTTATTTTAATTTATTTTCTTGGTTACATCATTCATTTCCACAAGGTTTTGAGTTACAAATTTTCTCCCCTTTTTGCCCCTACCCCCCAGCCCAGAACATTGGTCCCACTGTAAGGCCCCTCCCACAATCTGTTC
>CM053596.1:53879711-53896141 GCA_028646575.1 Pseudocheirus occidentalis
CTGGGGACTCCAGAACCTGGCTATAACATTTCTAGGAGTTTTCTTTTGGGAATCTTTTTCAAGAGGTGATAGGTGAATTCTTTCAAGTTCTATTTTGTCCTCTGGTTCTAAAATATCAGGGCAATTTTCCTTGAGAATTTCTTGAAAGATGATTTCTAGGTTCTTTTTTTGATCATGGTTTTCAGGCATTCCAATAATTTTAAAACTCTCTCCTGGATCTATTTTCTAGGTCAGTGGTTTTTTCAAGGAGGTATTTCACATTGCCTTCTATTTTTTTCATTTGTTTGGATCTGTTTAATACTATCTTGATTTCTCATAAAGTCATTTGCTTCCAATTGCTCCACTCTAATTCTGAAGCAATTATTCTCTTCAGTCAGCTTTTGAGCTTCTTTTTCCATCTGGCAAATTCGGCTTTTGAAGGCATTCTTCTCTTCATTGGCTTTTTGGGCCTCTTTTGCCACTTGAGGTAATCTGTTTTTAAGGTGTTATTCTCTTCAGTCAGGTTGTTGACTCTCTTTTCATGATTTTCTTGCATCGTTCTCATTTCTCTTCCCAATTTTTCCTCCACTTCTCTTATTGGGTTTTCAAAGTCCTTTTTAAACTGATCTATGGCTTGTAGACAATCTTCATGTTTCTTGGAAGCATTTGGTGTGGGAGTTATGACTGTGTTGTCTTCCTCTCATTCCATGCTTTGATTCTTTTTTTCCCTGAAAAAGGATTCTAGAGTTCAGTTACTGTTCTTACTTTGCTACTTTGCTTCCTTTCCCTACTCACGATGCCAGTAAATTATTTCTACTTTTAGCTCTGTGGTACTCTGCTTCCAGAGGGGTAAGCTCTGTCCCAAATCGCTGGGATTTTCACAGCTGCCAGAGCTATTGGGGGGCTGTTGCAGCCCCTACCATCTTTGGCTTACTAAAAAAGCACCCCAGGACCACCACCCAAAACCACAATCCACATCTAGGCCACTCAGTGCAAGAGCACTTGGCCTCTGAACAATTGCTTGGCCCCCATGCAGTCTGCAGGCTGGGAGCTCTGAAGCAACTGGGTGGAGGCGGCTGCTGCTTGCAACTGCTTCTACTGCTGTTTCCATTGCTTCCTTGTCCTGGGGGAAGTTCAGCTGGAGCAGTTTTCTCCCCCCAATTTAGCTGAATTCCACTGACCTTTCACTTAGTCCTTATTTCTTCTGACTTGATAAATCTGGAAACTGCCACAGCTGCTGCTAATCCACTCTTCTGAAGACTCCAGCTGCAGCTCCTCCTGACCACCCTAGGGCCAGGCTGTGATTTCAGGCTGGGCTGGTTTCAGCTCCCAGTGTGTTGTCATGAGCCCTTTGTGCCGAGCTGCCTTCAGTGAGATATGTGTTTTTTGTATTTTTGTGAGTTTTGGAGCCCTAAAATTTGTTTAGAATCATATTTTATGGGTATTTGAGGTGGCTTTGTGGGAGCTGTGAAACCTTGCTGCTTTTATGCTGCCATCTTGGCTCCACCTACCAGCAGGTCTTAATAAGAAATTGTTGTCAGGAGAGCATGTCACACATTGTTGAGAAGTCCAGCATGCATCTGCAGGAATATGTACATGTAATGACTTGTTTACAATATGATATTATATAGTTATGTGATACAATATTGTGTCATCAAAATTTCAATGCAGGAAAAAGCCCATAAATTTATATTCAACTATCAAATTTAAAATTTGTCCTTTTGAAAAAATTTTATGTATATACACGACACAATTTAAAAAAATTAAAGTGTTAAAAAAAGTAGATTTCCTGGTGTTTGTGCATGGGGCACTGAGTATCTTATTTTTTAAAGGGTGCTGTAGGCCAAATAAGTTTGGGAACCTCTGGTCTATAGTAATCTACTTTGTTCAGTGTGTGATACATTATATGTGAAATATATTTAGTCTACAGCGCTCTACAGTGGCAGAGCCAAGATGGCAGAGTAAAAGCAGGAACTTGTCTGAGCTCCTGCTTCAACCACCTCTAATACATACAAAATATGACTCTAAACAAATTTTAGAGCTACAGAACCCACAAAGTGATGGAAAGAAACAAATCTCCCAACAAAGGCAGCCTGGCAGGCTGACAGGAGTGGTTTGTCACACCAAGCTGGAGCCAAGCAGAGTCCTGCATGAGCTGTGTGGTCCCAGATCCACGGTGGCCTGACCACCAGCCCAGACCAGCCAGAGCAGTTTTCAGGAGAGTGAATCACCAGCAGCTGTGGCAGTTTCCAGATTTCTCAACCCATAAACACCAAAGTGAAAGTAAAAGGTCAGAGGGAAACTCTGTTGGAACTGGGTGATGGAAGAGTGCAGTCTTGCCCCTGCCTCTGGGGTGAGAGGGGGCAGAGGCATGGTGGAGGCAGCTGCTGCCATGTGGCTGCCTCCAGAGTACCTGGCCTGCAGATCATAGGGGGACTAAGCAACCATTCATAGGGTAATTACTCTTGGATTTGGATCTTGATCTTGGGTGGTGGTCCTGAGGTGTGTGGCCAGTGTGCTATGGCTTGGGGTGTCTGTAGAGAGGGTGTCCTCCTCATAGCTCTGACAACATTTGTGAAAAACCCAATGATTTGGGACACAGCTCTCTCCACTCTGGAAGCAGAGTTCTACTGCAGCAAAGAGATCATAAGTCAAGTAATTGACTGGCAAGATGAGCAAGCAGAGGAAGCATAATCAGACCATAGAATCCTTTTTAGGGGACAAAAAGGATCAAAACATGGAACCAGAAGAAGTCAACAAAATCAAAACTCTTGCATCAAAAACTTCTAAGAAAAATATGAATTGGTTACAGACCATGGAGGAGCTCAAGAAGGATTTTGAAAATCAAGTAAGAAAAGTGGAGGAAAAAAATGGGAAGAGAAATGAGAATAATGCAAGAAAATAATGAAAAGAGAGTCAATAACCTGACTGAAGAAAATAACACCTTAAAAAATAGACCAACTCAAATGGCAAAAGAGGTCCAAAATAAGGAGAAGAATGCCTTAAAAAGTGGAATTGGCTAGATGGAAAAGAAATTTCAAAAACTCACCAAAGAGAATAATTCCTATAGTGTTCTACTTTGCTATGTATTATACTATGAGTTCATATTGCATATGACTTTGTACTTGGTCTATGATATACACTTTCTCTGTGCATTATATTCCACACATGATTAATATGTTGGGTGTGGTGCATGCAGCTCTACCTTAGATGGTATTTATTATGCACTTATCAGTTTATTATTTATTTTGGATAATCATTTGTGACCATTCTATGCCAATTGTTGAATATTGATGATATACTCCTACAATGGGAATGTGAGCACAGGGTGTGATTTGCAGATTGAAGGGTTTTGTTTATTTTCTAGGCAAGAACATAAAAGAGAAGAGGAGTAATTCAGTTATAACTGTAGAAATTAATAACAAAAGTTATCACCTCCACCCAACCGTACAAGGTAGTTAAGTGAAGGTCCAGTGTAATTTACATGTTATATAACATCTGCAAAAATGATTGGAACTAAAAAGAATTCATTCATCCCAATCAAGCAGACCTGGGAGGGTTTCTGTTAAAAGGAAAACAAAATAGTAGAAGACGGATTTGAACTGAGCAACCTCTTTTGCTGGTTGGATATAGCTGTTTATCTGATTTACAAAAGAACCACTATAGTTCTGCCTGAGTTGTCTCACAACAGCTATAACCATTTCTCTGTATGGAAGAGACTACCTAATTGGTACAATATGGCAAAGAACTGGCATATAGAAGAAACAGCAGATATCATTGCAATAGAGAAAGTAGACCAGGAGATAAAAGTAGTAGTTCATATCATATTGGGTAAAGTAGCCCAGAAGTCTATACTGGGAGTTTGCAGCTCAAAATAAAAAGAAGTCCAGTGGCTAATACTAACAACTCAACAGATCCTCAGATGAAATCAGAAACTCTTTGGGAATGCAACAAGTGGCTGCTTCATGGACAGAGAGAGGTTCTACCTGGGAACTAATGCTGAATCATGAGTTATCCTGGCAATATGCATTCCATTTGTGATTGGGAGCATAAAAATCTATAGGAAAGCATCTTCTCGTGTGTATGTAGTATGTTTCACTTTCTACCTCATTATTCTTTTTAATCAAATGCCTTTGCTTTGAATTAATGCGCCTTTGAGTTTGGTCTGATTGAAAAAAAAACGAGAAGCATTAGATGAAGGCTCTGAATAACTACTATCCCAAAGTGTCCCTTCAATCTTCATAGAGCTTTCAGGGACCTGCATTTAGGAGAACCAAGCTAGGAGAAGGGAGAGACTTGAAGCAAGAATGTCAATTATGAAGCTATTATCATAGTCCTGGTGAGAGATGATGAGGGCCCACACTAGAATGACTATAAGTGGAGAGCAAGGAATGGATGGGTTCTATATTGGTGGGTTGGGTTAGAATTGTCAAGACTTGGAAAATAGTTGGATATGGGGTTAGAGAGAGGGGAGGGTCAAGGATAAATGACTCAGAGGTTACGAAGTTGAGTGACTGGAAGATGGGTGGTACTCTAAACAGAAATCAGGAAATTTAGAGGAAAAGTGGAATTTAGTGAGAAGGTATTTGGATTCCAACTGGATAACAAACACTAATACTCATATTATACTTTACATACATTATATTCTGTTATTCAGAACAGAATCTTCAGAAATTATGCCCTTCAGCTCAGTAACTCCCGCCCTAATGTCTCATTGTTCTCTGTAGCTCTGACACCACAAGTATCACCATCCAGTCTTTCAGTACTGGAACTTTAATCAAATTAATACTGCTTTTGTTACTGGAAAGTGTATGTCAATAATCTCCCCTAGAGCATTACTCACAAAGCCTATAACTTTCCAAACCAAAATACCCTTCACTGGCCACCACTCTTCCTGTATTTGTTATTTCCCTCAGTTAGAATATAACCAACTTAAGGGCAAGGGCTATCTCTGCTTTTTAAATTTGTATCCCCAGAGTTTAGTGCAGTGCTTGGCACACAGTAAATGATTAATTAATTCTTTTTCATTCATTCATCTGTACCTCAGGAAACCTCTATGAGTTAGGTACTACAGGGATTCTTATCTCCACTTAATAAAGGGGGAAATGGAGGCTTAGGGAGGTTAACTGACTTGCTCAGGGTCATATAGCTTAAGTAAGTCAAACCAACGAACATTTATTAAACACTTACTATGTGTGAGGTCTTGTGTTAAGTACTGGGAGAAGGAGGGAGAGAGAAAAAGAGAGAGAGAGAGACAGAGAGAGAGACAGAGACAGACAGTCAGAGACAGAGACAGAGAGAGAGGAGGGAGGGAGGGGGGGAGAGGGAGAAGAGAAGAAAAGAAAAAAGACAGAAAGAAAGAGAGAAAGAAAGAAAGAGAGAGAGAAAGAAAGAAAGGAAGGAAGGAAGGAAGGAAGGAAGAAAGAAAGAGAGGAAGGAAGAAAGGAAGGAAGGAAGGAAGGAAGGAAGGGAGGAAGGAAGGAAGGGAGGAAGGAAGGGAGGAAGAACGGAGGGAGGAAGAAGGGAGGGAGGGAGGGAAGGAAGAAGGAATTCCCTGTCCTTAATAAGCTTACATTCTAATGAGGGAAGGTGAAAGGAAGCTGAAAATGGAAGGGGAAGGTAACCAGAGGAGATATGGTATAGAAAGTTCAGAGACAAGAGTGGAACCTAGGCAGGAATGAAGATGTGGCTAACCTAGGAGCTTTCTTTAAAATGTAAGTGCTAGCTAATCAGAGGAAAGGGCTGCAGAGGCAGAAAATACCTCCAGGGCAATAAATTTAGGTTTGGAGGGAATGAAATTCCAAACTGAAGAGGTTTCTGTGACATGGTAGAGAAAGTTCAGAGAGTTAGGAATTGAGCCTGGAGAAGGATGACGGTAGCTGGTAAGCACCAGGTGTGGGCTCAAAACCCAGATCTCTCCTAATTCCAAACCCAACTAGCATCACTACTATGTGTTGTTACCTTGACAGGTAGCAACTGTCAAGTTGCTTGAGGATCTTGACAGGTCCTCTTCCTCCTCTTCCTTTTCCTAATCTTTAAAAAATTTGTTTAATTCTGAACTTAAAAAATAAAGCAAGCATTTCCACAACATAGTAAAATTGAAAAAAAGATTGCATATGAAAATGCAAATCTCTTATGTACAACCTGCTATTCCTTTTAAATATAAACTCTAGTTATCATGTAACTATCTTTTTTTTTCTTTTTCCCTTCACCTCCCTCCATTCAAACCATAAATGTTCCAATTACTCAGTCTTTGTCAAGTCCACTAGATTTAATCAGCTAGCATCAAGCATGGAGTGCCCATACCCAGGCTCAGTTGTCTGTCTTCTGAGACGGAATTATTCTCATGCCCAAAGGAGGGTGTATCTTTGCTTGATCTTCTTCCAGTAATTATAGAGAGAAGGGAAATTTACAGTCAAACTTAAGACACTACTCTCCCTTGTTCTCCAATGTCTTTGACTTCCTTCTCAGCCTCTGAATCTAGGCCATGTCCTGAGTTTCTTTCCAAGGCTCTGTCCTGGGCCCTTCTTGACATCAGAAGCTAGTTTTAATTTTTTTTATCCCCACCCCCTATCACAGAGCCTTGCACATAGTTTTTGCTGAATAAATGCTTGTTGAATTGAACTCAATTGCTCTGACCTGCATAGAACATGTGATGTTTGACTTTCTTATATGTCCAAATGATTCCTATCTATGTTCAAAGTACAAATAAATTTCTCTCCTAGAAAACAAAGTGAAAAGGTTTGAAATGCATCTCTGTATTCTTCTCCAGTTTATCAGGAAGGTTGAAAGGCTTCTTTAAAAGACAGAAGATAAATGAAGAATGATTTAAGATATTAAAGAGGAAGAGGGGGAGGGGAAAAGAAAGAAATTGAACTAGAGAGAGGTGGAATGGGAACTAGGGGAAAGAAGGAGGGATGGAAAGAGGGAGAGGTAAGGAGGGAGAGAAAGAGAGGATGAAAGGGAGAGGTAGGAGAGAGGTGGGGAGTGTGGGATAACAACAAAGAGAAGAAAAAATTCAAAGAAAATAAAAAGTCATTAAAATTTAAAACAAACATGAACAATGTCTACTGTTGATAATAGCGGCAATTCCAAGGGGTCTTTGGGCCCAACTCTAGCTCTACCCACTCCTCACCACTATCTCTTACCTTTTAACAATGTTGCCAAACTTCCAGTTCTTCCTCACTATGACACCACCTTCCATGAGGTCAAGTCTTAAGTGATAAATCCGGAACCAAATAATTATCTGCTTTCCTCAACAGACTTTTCCCCATCGATAAATGCTCTGCCTGAACTCACTATTCCATGGTGAGGTTACTTCTACCCCTTATACTCTCCCTGTCTCAGAGGTGCTAAATCCTGAATTGTCAAAGAACAAATCTCTTTCCACTACTCTGTCCATCTACTCCCTCCTTCCCATCCACTTCAACCCAACTCCTCTAATGTACCACTCTAGAGTTGCCTACACATTTCACTCTGCCCTTTGGAAAGTCTGTTCCATAATTAAAAAGTTTACTGCTCATTTTAATCTTCTTCTTCCTCACTCCTTCCATCTTTGATCACTCACTGAGACTCCACTCCTTTCTACTACTCCTCTCAGCACTCTTTCCAACACTTCCTCTTATATACCCAAGGAACATTCTTTGCTCTCCATTGTTACTATTACATTCTAATACATATTACAGTATCATATTCTATTACAATGTATTACATACATTACATCTATTACATTGCAACCTCTTTTGTGGTTCACACAGATTTATACCCAAGTGAGGTCTTTGTGCCCAATATCTAAATCAGGGGTTCTTTTTTAATTTATGGAATAAAAAAAAGCATTCCCATAATGTAGTACAATAAGAAAGATGATTGCACATGAAACTGCAAATCTACTCTGCACAACTAAAATATACAACAAAATTAGCATGTAAATTTCATTTTTCTTCCCTTCCCCCAACCCTCCATTCTAGAGATGGCTAAATGGGGGGGTTCTTTAACTTACTTGTGTCATGGATTTCTTTGACAGCCTAGTGATGTCTATGAAAACCTTCTCAGAATGATGTTTTTAAATATATAAAACAGATGGGATTACATAAGAAAGATTACATAAGATAAAGATTACATAAGAAACTTAACATATTAAAATGTAAATGGACTTTTTCACATGAAAGTTTGCAGACATTACTGAAATGTATGCCCCCATTAGGGGTCCATGAAACCTAGGGTAAGAGGCCCTAATATAGAGAGCTACATAAGATACAAGAGCTAGATCTCAGATTTCACACCCTTCTCCAGCATTGAGCAATCCAATATTCATCAGCCTAGGCCTCTACCCCAACTGACTTTTGAGAGGTCAGAAGTGGCCTTGTTGGCTGCTGTGCTCTTTCCCTCAACCTTGATTGTAATTTTAGCTTTTTTTACCTTCCAGAATATCATAGCCTTCTACTTCTTTAATGTGGAAGTTGATAAATCTTGCCCGATCCTGACCACAATATTTAAATTGTTTCTTTCTGGTTGCTCACAGTATTTTCTTCTTGATTTGGGAGATCTAGAAATTGTCTATAATATTTCTGGGAGTTTTCATTTTGGGGGCTCTTTCAGGAGAAGATTGGTAGATTCTTTCAATTTCTATTTTATCCTCTGATTCTAGGATATTGGGGCAGTTTTCCTTGATAATTTCTTGAAATATGATATCTATGCTCTTTTTTTTGGTCATGTCTTTCAGGTAATCCAATGAGTCTGAAATTCTTTTTCCTCAATCTTTCTTCTGGGTCAGTTGTTTTTCCAATGAAATATTTCAGGTTTTCTCCTATTTTCATTCTTTTTTCACTTTGTTTTATTACTTCTTGATATTTCATGGAGTCATTAGCCTCTAGTTATACAATTTTAATTTTTAAAGGATTCTTTTCTTCACTAAGTTTTTGTACCTCATTTTCCATTTGGCCAATTTTGCTTTTTAAGTTCTTTTGTTCTGTTAATATTTTGTACTTCCTTCTCCGTTTAGCCTATTATGCTTTCCAAATAGTTTCTTCCTTCAGTGAGCTTTTGTGCCTCTTTTTCCAATAGAACAATTCTGTTTTTAAAGTTGTTGTTTTCTTTAATTATTTTTATGCCTCTTTTGCCAAATTGTTAATTTTCTTTTCACAATTTTCTTGTATCATTATCATTTTTTCTCAATGTTTCCTCTGCCGCTCTTATCTTTTTGTTTAACTTTCCCAGGGATTCTTTTGGGGCTTGAGTCAATTGGAATTTTTATTTCAGGCTTTGGTGGAAGTGGTTTTCATATTACTGTCTTCTGAGTTTGTATCTTGGTCTTCCCTGACACCATAGTAACCTTTTATAGTAAAATTATTTTTTCTTGTTTGTTCATTTTCCCACACTACTTCTTGACTTTGAACTTTATGTTAATAGTTGGTCTCTACTCATCTGAGGCTTAGGAAGCACTGTCCCAAGTTTCATGCTTTTTGTGCTACTATTTTTGCTCTGCATATGGGCAATAGAGTTGCCAGATCATGCACTCAGTGCCAGCAAAGAGTCCTTTGTAATCTCTTTTGTACCAGTAATCCAACCACATTACCGTCTCTGGGCTGACAGTTCCTGAAGCTGCTGCTGTAGTAGGTTGCTCTAATGCCTGCTGCCAATGTTGGCATTGTGTGTGTGTTGTATTCTGTGCTGACCCCTATCCCTGTGTCACAGATCTCTCTTGCCAACCATTTGAAGTTATCTTGGGCTAAAAAAAATATCTCAACCTAACCTTTTGTTGGCTCTACTACCCCAGAATTCAACTTGAAGCATTAATTTAAAGTTGTTTGGAGGGGAACATTGGGAGAGATCAGCTGGGTTGCTTCCTATACTTTGCCATCTTTGACTAATATGGAAAGTGAGGCTAAAAAAGGTTAAGTGACTTGCCCAGGGTCCACAGCTAATTAAATATCTAAGGCAGGATTTAAATTTAGGTCTTTTCATATTTGCAACCAGTGTCTCTGATAAAGGCCTCATTTATAAAATATACAAGGAATTAAGTAAAATTTATAAGAATGCAAATCATTCTCTAATTGATAAACGGTCAAAGGATATGAACAGGCAATTTTCAGACATAGAAATGAAAGATATCTTTAAGTATATTGAAAAATGCTCTAAATCTCTATTAATTTGAGAAATGCAAATCAAAAGAATTTTGAGGTACCACATCTTACCAGTCAGATTGGCTAAGATGACAAAACAGGAAAATGACAAGTGCTGGAGAAGATGTGGAAAAATTGGAACACTAATGCACTGTTGGTGGAGCTGTGAACTGATACAACCATTCTAGAGAGCAATCTGGAACTATGCCCAAAGGGCTACAAATAATTGCATACTCTTTGACCCAGTAATACCACTTCTGGGGTTGTATCCCAAAGAGATCATAGAAGCAGGAAAAGGTCCCATATGTACAGAAATATTTATTGCAGCTCTCTTTGTGGTGGCAAAAAACTGGAAATGTAGGGGATACCCATCAATTGAGGAATGACTAAACAAGTTGTGGTATATTAATGTAATGGAATACTATTGTGCTGTAAGAAATGGGAAGGAGATGGACTTCATATCTACCTGGAGAGGTTTATACAAATTGATGCTAAGTAAGAAGAGCAGAACCAGGGAAAATTTGTGCACAATCACAGACATATTGTATGTGAGACAATCAACCTTCATGAACTGGGCTCTTCTCAGCAATGTACAAGGCAACTCTACAAGTCTCAGGATGGAAGGAGATATCTACATTCAGATAAAGATCTAGAAAGACCAGAGTTTAAATGGAGACTGAAGCAA
The DNA here is from genome assembly GCA_028646575.1 of Pseudocheirus occidentalis. Lineage (NCBI taxonomy): Eukaryota > Metazoa > Chordata > Mammalia > Diprotodontia > Pseudocheiridae > Pseudocheirus > Pseudocheirus occidentalis. The sequence goes on from CM053596.1 coordinate 53,890,497, forward strand.
TCTCCATGCTATCAATCTTTTTCATGTTTGGTTTTCTTTGTTTTTCCCCATTGTTCACTCCATTTGTTACAACCCTTCTATAAAACCAGATTATTATACAATGTGAAAGTATTTGTAGATCCTGTACATGACTGTACACCACCATGGTGGGGGTGGAGTGGAGAGGGAGGGGAGAAATTTTGAAACTCATTGTGGAACTGAATCTTGTAAACCAAAAGTAAATAAACAAGTCAATGAAAATGAAAAATAAATACATTTGGGTCTTTTTAACTCCAAGTTCAGTACTCTATCCACTGTACCACCCACCTACCTAAGCATCAACCTCCAATGGATGAATGACACACTCAAAGAAATTAAGAAGTTAGTCATAATAATGGAACATACCCATAATCCCTAATACCAGTGATTCTAAGACTTATGGATCCCTTGAACTTGGGAGCTCTAAGATATAGTGTGGATAAAGCTGAATTAGTATCCACACTAAGTCCGGCACCAATATATATGGTTAGTTCTTGAGAACAGGGAGATCACAAAGACTTCTAAATTGAGGCAAACCAGCTCAATTTAGAAACAAATCAGGTTAGCAGGTCAAAACTGCCATGCTTATTGGCAGTGGATCAGATTTGTGAGCGGTCACTGTACTTATAGCCTAGGAGGGATAGGGAGACCAGTATCAAAAAAGAAATTTTAAGAGGAGTGAAATTAAGAAAATCACAAGTTCAAATAAAAAAAGAGCTTGAAAAAAGCTTTCTGAAAATTGTATGAGTACAAACTAAGACAGTTAAAAAGGATTAGAGAAAATGATGGGAAAAATTACCAACAAGATCAACCCAATATAAAACCTTTTTAAAAAAATTCATAGACACACAAGGAGCAAATATGTTACAAGTGTTACAAGGAACCATGGAATTCCACACAGTATAGAGTAACTACAATGTGAACTCAGAAAATTACTGAATTATCCAAACTACTGGACCCAATGGACCCAATTTATGTTTACTGTGTATGCATTGAATTTACTTATTTGTGGGCATGTTGTACCACCTAGTAGAATGTCAGATCCTTGGAAACTGAAGCAGTTTTTTTTCATATCACCAACACTGAGCACATTTCATTTTGTGTGGTTATTTAGTATTTCCCATGAAGAACATTTCCTCATCTTTTTCTTTTTTTAAAAGTTTATTTATTTATTTTTAGTGTTCATCTTTCACTTCCACAAGATTTTGAGTTCCAAATTTTCTTCCCATTTCTCCCCTTCCTCCACCCCAGGATGGCATGAATTCTAGTTACCCCTTCACCCAATCTGACCTCCCTTCTATCTCTGCTACCCCCTTCTCTTATCCCCTTCTATTTCTATTTTCCTTTAGGGTAAGACAGATTTCTGTACCTCATTGCTTATATATCTTATTTCCCAGTTGCATGCAAAAACAATTTTTAACATTTGTTTTAAAACTTTGACTTCCAAATTCTCTCCCTTCTTCACTCTCCACCCACTCTTATCAAGAAGGTAAGCAATTCGATATAAGTTATATGTAGTTATGCAAAATACTTCCACAATAGCCATGTTGTGAAAGACTATGTCTCCCTTCAACCTATCCCATCCTCCCCCCACCATTTATTCTATTCTCTCCTCTGACCCTGTCCCATCTCAAAGGTGTTTGCTTCTGATTACTCCCTCCGCCAATCTGCTCTCCCTACTATCAATCCCTGCCCCCCAACTCTTATCCCATTCTTCTCTTACCATCCTATAGGGTAATATAGATTTCTATACCCGAATGAGTGTGTATGAAATTCCATCTTTGAGCTGATTCTGATGAGAGTAAGGTTCATTTACTCCCCTCACTTCCCCCTCTTCCCCTCTACTGTAAAAGTTTTTTCTTGCCTCTTTTTTGTGAGATAATTTATCCCCTTTCTATCCCTCCCTTTCTCCCAGTACATTCCTCTCTCACCTTTTAATTTTATTTTTTAGATATCATCCCTTCATATTCAATCCACGCCTGTGCCTTCTGTCTAGATATACTTCTTCTAACTGCCCTAATAATGAGAAAGTTCTTATAAGTATCATTTTCCCATGTAGAAATGTAAACAGCTTAATCTTATTAGGTTCCTTATGATTTCTCTTTCCTGTTTATCTTTTTATGCTTCTTTTGAATTTTATATTTGAAAGTCAAATTATTTATTCAGCTCTGGTCTTTTCAAGAATACTTGCAAGTCTTCTATTTTATTGAATACTCATTTTTCCCCTGAAGGATTATGCTCAGTTTTGCTGGGTAGATGATTCTTGGTTGTAGTCCCAGCAACTTTGCCCTCTGGAATACCATACTCCAAGCCCTCTGATCCCTTAATATAGAAGCTGATAAATCTTGTGTTATCCTGATTGTGTTTCCACAATACTTGAATTGTTTTTTTCTGACTGCTTACAATATTTTCTCCTTGACCTGGGAACTCTGGAATTTGGCCACAATATTCCTGGCAGTTTTCCTTTTGGGATCTCTTTCAGGAGGTGATCAGTGGATTCTTTCAATTTTTATTTTACCTTCTGGTTCTAGAATATCAGGGCAGTTTTCCTGGATAATTTCTTGAAAGATCATGTCTATCCTTTTTTTTTATCATTGCTATCAGGTAGTCCAGTAATTTTTAAATGATCTCTCATGGGTTTATTTTCCATGTCAGTTGCTTTTCCAATGAGATATTTCACATTGTCTTCTTTTTATCATTCTTTTGGTTTTGTTTTATAATTTCTTCTTTTTTAAGGCCTTCTTCTCCTCATTGGCTTTTTGGACCTCTTTTGCCATTTGGTCGAGTCTACTTTTAAAAATTTTGTTTTGCGACTCAGGGACCAGAACACAAATACATAATAGAGAAAAAAACCAAAAACATATCATAAACTTAAATATTGGAACTTAAATCCAAAGAAAGTTACCAAAAAAAAACATGTTATGTGAATAGCAGAACATAAGAGAGGATTCAAAATATGTAATGATAAATTTTCATTTCAAGAAAGCCTGTATGATAAATAATACATGTTGTGTTGAGAATTGTCCATCTTTTTTTTTGCTTCCTTGTAAGTTTCCTTCTGTTCTCTGTGGTGCTCTTTTTTACTTGATTCTTTTTTTTCCCTTCCCCTACTCAAAGGCTACAATAAAGTTTAGATGTGTTTCTCTATAGCTCTCTGTCTCTCTCTGTCTCTGTCTCTGTGTGTGTGTATGTATGTATGTATATATGTACATATATACATACATATATGTGTGTGTATTCATATATATATGTATATATATATACACATATATATGCTTTCCCAAAGACATTCTACTCTTGATCTTTGTTTTTATGTTTGTGCATATTAAATTCATATCATATTCAGGTTTACTCCAATCTTTCTTATAAGCTACCCAATTATAATAAGAATCTCAGACATACATTTTACATATATAGAAAGTAAACAGTCTGTCTTTATGGATCCCTTATAATCAGTCTTTGTTATGTATCATATTTTCCTGTTCTTATGTGTCAAATCTTCTATTAAGGTCAGGATTTTTTGAAAGTCTGAGAGCTTATCAAATGTTCATTTATTTCCCATTGAAGATAATACTTAACTTTGCAGGGTATGATATTTTTTGATGGAGCCCCAGTTCTTTTGTTCTTCAATATGTTGTGTTCCAAGACCTGTGGTCCTTTAAAGTCTCTGCTTGTGTGATTCTAATTGTGACAGCGTCAAATTTAAATTGTTTTAATCTTGATGCTTTTAATATTTTTCCTTGATCTGGGGTTTTTGAAATTTGACTATGAAATTTCTATGAGTTTTCCTCATAGAATCTCTTTTAAGTAGTGATCGATGGATTTTTTTCTATTTGTACTATCCGCCCTTATTCTAAGGCATCAGGACAATTTTCCTTAGTTATTTCTTGTATTATGTTATCTTGATTCTTTTTTTGATCACAGCTTTCAGTTAGTCTGGTTATTTTCATATTTTCTCTCCTTGATCTGCTCTCCAAATCTGATGTTTTTCTCATAAAATGTTTCACTTTCTAGTCTATTTTTTTCATTATTCATATTTTGTTTAATTATTTCTTGATCTCTTATAATTTCATTGACTTCATTTGGCCCAATTCTAATTTTTAAGGTATCATTTTCTTCTTTAAGATTCTGGCTCTCCTCTTCTAATTGGTTGACCTTCCTTTCATATACTTCTTGTTTTTTTTTATTATTCCTGTTTTTTTTTAAGTTTTTTCCTACGTCTCTGTCATTTGATTTGTAAAGTCTTTTAAAAGATCTTCTATGAATTATTTTTAAGACAGGTGTCCATTTTACATTACTCTTTGGGTTTTTTTTTCCTGTTTGTGTTTACTGCACTTTGCCTTAGTTCATGTAAGTGTTTCCACGTTTCTCTGTATTCATCATGTTCATCATTTCATACAATGCAGCACTATTTCATTTGCTTAATAGTAGAGTTTGAATGTTTGTCAGTTCAGCTCTAAAGAGGACATCAGTATCTGGTACCTCATCTTGCCAGGTGACCTTCAGAGTCTTCTTGAGACAACTCAAGTGGAAATGGTTGAGTTAGAATAATAAATAATTTGAAGAATATTAATTGTTCATAGGTACAAGTCAATAAAATAAAAAAACAACATAATTTAATTTGCTTTTTCAATACGATAATTTGATATGCATGTCATATATCTATTTTGAATTTAGTATATAATATAGTGTAAGATGCTGGCTTAGTCATAATTTCTGCCAAACTAATTTACAGTTTTTCCATCAATTCTTATTAAATATGCAATTCTTATTTAGGTAAGCCATATTTTCAGGTTTGTTGAACATTAGGATATTAGGTTCAATTTTTTCTTTTGCTTTTTGGTACCACTGATCTACTTTTTAACATTTTCCACCAGTACCAAATTGTTTTGATGATTGCTGCCTTATAATATACTTTAAGAACTAGAAGTACAATACCCCCTTTATGCCTACATTTTAAATTATTTTTTTGTATTCTAGATGCTTGTTTCTCCAAAACAATTTTGTTCTTATTTTGTCTAGTTCTATGAAATATCACTCCAATACTTTGATTGGTATAGCACTAAATCTATAAATTAATTTTGGTGATATTATTGTTTTTATTATATTGGGCACATTCCTGGCTCTTTTCCCTCTTTTAAAAATCTTTTTGGGATACAGACTTAGTAATGGTATTGCTGGATCAAAGAATTATGCAGTTTTGTAGCCCCTTGGGCATATTTCCAAATTGCTCTCCAGAATGGTATGATCAGTTCACAACTCCAGTTGCATTATGACAGTGCATTAATGTCCCAATTTTTGCTCTTGCATTGAGCTGCCAAGATCTGGATCATGGTCGTGGGTGGTGGTACTGGGGTGCATTTTCAGTGAGCCAAAGATGGTGCAGGCATCAATAGGCCCCCAATAGCTCTGGCAGCTGTGAAAACCCCAGTGATTTGGGACATAGCTTTCCCCTTTGGAAGCAGAGTTCCACAGAGCTAAAGCCAGAAATAATTTACTGGCATCATGAGTAGGAAAAGGAAGCAAAGTAAGAACAGTAACCAAACTCTAGAATCCTTTTTCAGGGACAAAAAAGATCAAAGCATGGAATGGGAGGAAGACAACACAATCAGAACTCCCACACCAAA
>CM053596.1:53896641-53907165 GCA_028646575.1 Pseudocheirus occidentalis
TGTCCAGGGGACAGAGGGAGCACCAAGGAAGAAGAAATGTTTCCAAGCAGTCAGAGGTTCCAATTAGAATGCTGGTGTTATGGAGACTTCCCACTTCCCTACCCCCAGGTAATTTTGACCAATTGAATTCAGGAAAAGAGAGGGAAGGGGAGGGGAGAGGAAGGGGAAGGGAAGGGAAGGGGAAGGGAGGGGAAGGGAGGGGAAGGGAGGGGAAGGGAGGGGAAAGGAGAGGAAGGGAGGGGAAGGGAGGGGAAAGGAGGGGAAGGGAGGGGAAGGGAGGGGAAAGGAGGGGAAGGGAGGGTAAGAGAGGGGAGGGGAGGAAACTCATTTGACTTCTGTTTACCTTGGTTCTCTCAACTGTCAAATGTGGATACTGGTAACACCTACCTCCCAGGGGTGTTATGAAAATGAAATGAGATATTATTTGTAGAGTACTTAGCACAGTGCCTGGCACATAGTAGGTACTATATAAATGCTAGCTATTATTATTGTTATTCTATTCCCACTACTCACAGTCATAGCAAATTATGGAGCCTCCTACTTCAATGAGTGAGGCAATGTGATTTAATGAGAAGAAAAAAAAACTGGGTTTTGGATCAGAAGACCTGAGTTCAAATCATGCCTCTGCTACTTACTACCTGTGTAACCATGGGCAAGCACATCATCACCCTGGGCCTCAGTTTCCCAATTTGTAAAATGAGGTCGAGGGCTGAACTACTTGGCTACTGAGGTTCTTTCCAGCTAAGATCTCATTATTTAGGGGATTTCCACGATCCATTACTAGACTGAGGTTAAAGAATGTGGTTTATGTACACTTTGTACCTCCGATACCCCCACCCCTTCCAAGTACTTGGCACAGCAGATTGCACTTAGTAGGTGCTTAATAAAAGTCTGTCAAAGGTTGAAGGGCCATCTAACACTATCCCCTCCTTGAAACCTTCTGTACTGCCCAGGGCTTACAATGCTCAAATACCCCATACATATGACATCCATCAGAAAGACTTGGCTTGCCGGCTCCCTCTGGTGGCTTCTTGCTGTCATCCATCCTTCTCCAGATCTGGGCTAATAGAATCCAGATTTTTCCCAAAGATCAGAGCTTGAAGGGACCTCCAAGACCAACCAAATCCTTCATTTTATAAAGGAGGAAACTCTCAATGCTCCATCTCCCATCTCCACACCTTTGCAGTGGCCTTCCCCCCCTCTTAGGGTGCTGCTCTCCATCTCCAGAGAAAGCTGATGGAACTCAAATGCAGAGTGAAGCACACTCTTTTTCACTTTCTGTATCCCCCCCCCTTTCCCCCTTGGGTTTGTGTCTTCTTTCACAACATGCCTCATATGGTCATGGTGAAAATAAAGTTAAAAAAGAAGAAGGATGTGCTCTAAGATAACAAGTTTGAAAATGCTCAAGTGTCATCTTTCCTGACCCCCCACAACTGCTAGTACCTTCGATCACAAGCTACCTTGCTATTGCTAGCAGCTTCACTGGGGTGTGTATCATAGCTTTATATTTTTGCTTATTTTTTTTATACGCACTTCTAGCCACTACCATTAGAATGTCAGTTCATCGCAAGTAGAGAATGTTTCATTCTATGTACTTGCGTGTCTAAAACCTAGCGCAGGGCTTGGTACGCAGCAGGTGCTGGATAACTACATGTTGATTGATTGACTTACTGAGCCCCAAGGGCCACATGGTATTGGCCCTTGTTTGTTACAATTCATCTCCCTTCAGAGCTACTGACTTTCCTTAGCCTCCCTCCTGGTGGCTCAGCAGGGCCAAATTCATACATAACTAGCAGGATTAGGGCTCATCAACACCACAATGGCTTATGTATACAAAGACGTTTGCCCTCAGATCCCTGCTACTGCTCTGAGACAGGTGAAGACACCTCTTTTCACAGGTGAAGAAACTGAAGCAAAAAGAAGTGAAATGATCCTATTACATGTAGTATCTGCAGTAGAAGTCGAACCTGGGCAAGTCATGGAACTTCTGGTCTCAGTTTCCTCACCTGGGATATGGAGAGAAGAAGAGCACCTGCCCTCCCAGTGCTGTGGGGATTAAAGGATATAATCATTGTATAGCACTTAGCAGAGGTGCACATGAAAAGCACCATATAAAAGTCACTTATTATTATTGTTTATTGAGACACATGGGCATATATTCGCTATCTCTCTCTGTCTGCCTCCCTGTCTTTCTCTGTCTCTCTTTGTTTCTCTCTGTCTCTGTCTCTTTCTCTCTCTTTCTCTCTATTTGTCTCTCTCTCTCTCTCTTTTTATCTGTGTATCTCTCTCTGTCTTTCTTTCTCTGCCTCTCTCTGTCTTCATCTTTCTCTTTCTGTCTCTCTGTTTCTCTAGAAAGAACCTCAGTAGCCACATAGTTCAGCCTTCAACCTCATTTTACAGATTGGGAAACTGAGGCCCAGGGTGATGATGTGCTTGCCCATGGTTACACAGGTAGTAAGTAGCAGTGACATGATTTGAACTCAGGTCTTCTGATCCAAAACCCAGTTTTTTTCTTCCCATTAAATCACATTGCCTCACTCATTGAAGTAGGAGGCTCCATAATTTGCTATGACTGTGAGTAGTGGGAATAGAATAACAATAGTAGTAGCTAGCATGTATATAATATTGTTTATTGAGACACATTGGCAGATCAGAAGAGAAGAATTAGGAAGGTGTGCATGTAAGCAGGAATTAGCTTGAGCTCTGGGTTCTTGTGTGTGAGAAATGGAGAGGGGGGAAGCTAGAGACAGAGAGACAAAGATAAAGACAGGGGGAGAGACAGAGAGAGACAGAAGACAGAGAAAGAGAGAGACAGAGAGAGAAACAGAAAGAGAAAGATGGAGACAGAGATACAGAGACAGAGAGATACAGAGACAGAAAAACAGGATGGAGAGAGACAGAGAAAGACAGAGACAAAGAGAGAGATACACAGAGAAAAAGAGATAGACACAGAGACAAAGAGAGAAAGAGACAGAGACAGAGAGAGGCAAAGAGAGAGACAGAGAGAGAAAGAGATATAGAGAGAGACAGAGAGAGAGGAAGAGAGAGAGACAGAAAGAAAAAGACAGAGACAGAGAGAAACAGACAGAAAGAGAAAGATGGAGACAGAGAGAGACAAAGACTGAGAGAGACACACAGAAAAAGAGATAGAGAGAGACAAATAGAAAGAGAGAGAAACAAAGAGAAACAGAGAGAGAAAGACAGAAAGGCAGACAGAGACAGAGAAACAAAGGCAGAGAGACAAAGATAGATACAGGGAGAGAGACAGAGAAACAGAAGACAGAGAAAGAGAGAGACAGAGACAGAAAGAAAAAGACAGAGGGAAACAGAGATAAAGAGAGACAGAAAGAAAGATGGAGATAGAAAGAGATACAGGAACAGAGAAAAACAGGACAGAGGGAGGCAGAAAGAAAGATAAAGAGAGAGACACAGACAAAGAGTAGAGAGAAGCAAAGAGACAGAGACAGAGAGAAGGAGACAGAGAGACAGAGGCAGAGAGAAAGATAGAGGCAAAGAGAGAGTGACAGAGAGAAAGACAGAGACAGAGAGATAAAGAGAGAACAAGACGTAAAAGACAGCGCCACACCCTTGAAGGTAGAACAGAGGTGAACGAGACAGTTCCTGGCTCCAGCCACCAGGTGCCACTGCCTACCTGGGACAGTGAGATTAGTAGCCAGCCCAGAGATGAGGAGATGAGGAGGACTTGAGAAATGGGCCTTTCAGTGCAGCTGGATGGGTCACACGGTCCTGCCTCCGAAGTCCCCGTACCAGTCTTGTATTTCCTAAGTGATCTCTGTGTGGCTCTATGCCTAATAAATGCTTGTCTCTTCCTCTCCCCCATCCCAACCCCTTCAGTCAGTAAGCATTTATTAAGCCCTTACTGTGTTTGAGACTCTGTGGTAAGTCCTAGGGGTACAAAGAAGGCAAAAAGATGAGCCTGCCCTCAAGGAGCTCACATTCTAATGAGAGACAGCATAAAAATAGCTATATATATACACAAGACATGTATAGCGTCAGCAGGATGACCCCTGACTTGTGCACAACACCCCTTAACTGCTACCACCCCCCTTCAGGTCCTTCTCATCTGTCTGTCAGAGCACCCACTTACTGCATGTACCTATACCTAGTACATATACCTAGGTATATGTTTTCTAGCTCAACAAGGTTAAATGACTTGCCCAGGGTCACACAGCTAGTAAGAGTCTAAAGCTGAATTTGAACCTACTTACTGCTTGTACCTATACCTAGTACATATACCTAGTGTTGTTTTCTGGCTTTCTGGCTTCCAGTCTCCTTCCCTCTGCCCGATGCCCAAACATCCTTTCTAAGGATATAAAGTATTAAGTAGTCTTTCTCCAAATATGTGGCAGCTGCTGTTCAGTCATTTCTTGATGTAGATACTGCAGTGGTTTGCCATTTCCTTCTCCAGCTCATTTTGCAGATGAGGAAACTGAGACAAACAGGGTGAAGTGACTTGCCCAGGGTCAGACAGCTAGTAAGAGTCTGAAGCTGGATTTGAACTCAGGAAGACGAGTCTCCCTGACTCCACTGTGCCAGCTAGTTGCCTAAAACAGCCTGACTCAAATTTCTTAATTGGCTTCTCATTGCCTACCGAAGAAAGCATAAACTCCCAATCTTAATATTCAGTGGCTGCCACACTCTACCTCCAATCTAACATTTCAGTCCTTTCTAATACAACTCCACTCATGGCGGCCAAACTGGACTCTTCTCCTTCCTCCCTTCTCATACTAACCTCACCCACTGCCGTTGCTCCGTTCATACCGTGTCCCATCGCTGGAGTGAATTCTCCCTGTGTCTGCTTCCATGAAACTTCCCCTGATCCACCCAGCTAAGAGTGACCTCTTTCCCCTCAAATCTCTCCTGAGCTTCCCCCTTTTTACAACTCTCACTCTTTTTTATATCGCGGTCATTGGGGCTATGTCTTATCACCCATGATAGACTGAGCTACTGAGATTTGGGGCTATTTTGTTTCTGTCTTTGAACCCCCTCCCCCAGTTCCTGGCACAGTGCCTTTGTGTACAGTAGGCACCTAATAGTCTGTTGAGTTAGATTGGATTGGATTCCTATCTCTAAGACTGTTTGCTACATTAGTCTCCTTCCTTTTTTAGTCCTACTAGAGACAGCCAGCAGTGAGAGAAGAAGGGAGGGAGGAAAAGTGGGGGTGAAGAAGGGAAGAGAGAGACGGACACAGAGACAGAGGGAGAGAGAGAGAGACAGAGAGAAGGGGGAGAGGGGAGAGAGAGAGACAAGAAGGATATAGATTCGGGAGGGGAAGAAAGGAGATAAGTTTAGGGGCACAAGTAGAACAAGGAGGATCTCTGAAGAGAGAGAGAAGGAGAAGGGGGCAGTGTAGGAAGAAAAGGAGTGATTCTGGAGTCACAAGACCTGAGTTTGAATTCTACCTCTGATACTTATTACATCTATGACCCTGAGCAAGTCCCTTCATCTCCTTGAGTTTTGATTGCCCCATCTGTAAAAATGACCTCAGTGGCCCATGAGGTCCCTTTCAGCTTTTGATCTTATCATTTTACAGCTGGGTTGAGAAATGTTGAGATAGAGGACAAAGAATCGATGGCCCTTCTGACCTTACTAAACCAGGAGGTGAAGGTAGTTACTGGCGAGTTGGGGGATGGTGAGGCTAGGGCTGAGGAGGGAAGTTTGTGATCCCCAGATGAAGAGGGTGAGAGGGAGTCAGTAAGAGAGACAAAGGACTAGTGGAGGTTAGGCAACAATCAGGCTCCTTGGAGCTCTGGGAACCTTGACTTTTGAGCCCTTTAGGACTTTCCCAGTTTTAGTGTGACTTATGGGCAAGAAATTATGTCCATCATGGTCTAAGCCTCTGTCTAGTGAAACATTCTCCCTTACCAGACCATGAAAGAACCAGGTCAAGAGCATTTAATTAAGACATAAAGCAACATATATAGCAAGTAGGAATGAAGACATGGAATCATTCTCTGCCCCCACAAACTTCTTAAACTTCTCAAAGTGCTAAGTGGAGTAGAAATCTCCACAGGAAAAACTTACAAGGGGGTGTAGGAACAGCCCTCCAGGAATGGACTGATAAGGGTAGGGAACCGGGAATCCTTGTGTTTTCTTCTCACAAGACCCTTGGTGACCAGCATGGTGCTCTGCTATCCTCTTACGGCATAATGGAATCTGCTAAAAACCTCTGTTTGGTTCCACTGTCATTAAAATTCCAACAGGACGCCAAAGGTCAGGAACATCATGACCATAACACTCCATACATCCTCCCTCCCATCTTCCTTTTCAGACTCCAATCCCAGATATGTCTTTCTGCTTCCTCCCCATGCTCTCATATTTCAATTTTTCTTATGTCGTCACATTTGTTTTTTTCTTACTTCCAGCTCTTCAAGGACACCCAAACCATCTTTCTATATGTCCAGCTCACACCTCTTTCTCCATTTTTCCAAATCAACACCTCCTTACAAAATCCCGTCATCCTAGCATGAGGTTCCCCCACCCAGCTGTCCCCCAGACTTTTCTTGGTAAACTACAGCTTCCCCTCACTAATGTTGTAGCTACATAGTGCGGTGGACAGAGCACTAGACTGAAGTCATGAATCCAGCCTTAGAATTTATTAAGTTTGTGACCCTGGGCAAGTTCGTTAACTTCTCTCTGACTCAGTTTCCTCATCTATAAAATGGTGGCCATAACAGTACCTACCTCCCAGGATCGTTGTAAGACATTTTGTAAACCTACTACTACTGCTGCTGCTACTATTACTGCTACTGCTACTACAACTGCTGCTGCTGCTGCTATTGCTACTACTACTGCTGCTGCTACTATTACTACTGCTGCTGCTGCTGCTACTGTAGTAGTAGTAGTAGCAATAGTAGCTGAAGATATGTTGGAGAGCTCCTGCTAAGGACAGCCTACTTCTATTGCAGTTAGCTAGCATGAACTTATCAGATCATAGATTTAAAAAGGAACTTAGAAGCCATCTTGTCTGACCCTCTCATTTTATATTTGAGGGAATTGAAGCCAGGAGGGGCGGATACAGTCATACAAAATCAGGATTTGAATGCAGGACTTCCCACCTATAGTGCGGTGACTCTATCCACATCAACAGTTTCCAAAGTGAGGCCTGAAAACCCCTGGAGGTGCCTGCGACCCTTTACGGGGGCCCAGAAGGTCAAGACTACTTTTATAATAATATCAAGATGTTTTCATTTCTAACACAGCAAATATCCATAGATAAAATTTGCATAAACAAAAACTCTTTCTTTGGAGGGGTGCTCGGCCATTTTTAGAAGTGGAAAGGGGTTCTGAGAACAGAAGTTTAAGAACCGCTGCACAACACTATATCGTTTCTCTGGAGATAGCAGTGGGGAGCTAAGGCATCTGCTAACTCCTCCTGGTTCTGTGAATCCTGGAGCTTGAGAGGAGTGGTCAGCATTGGAAAGGGATCCATGGTTGTGGTGTCTTCAGAGGGAAGTCAGATTATAGTTATTATCTCAAGGCAGAAGAGACTTAAGGAAAAGGGATCCCTTCTTACAGGCCAGCAGTCTAGGCAGTAAAGTTCACAGATTTAGGGAAGGAGGATTTAGAAGCTACCTAGCCCAACACCTTCAGTGTTTAAAGGTAGAGAAAGATAAAAAAAGGTCCCCAGTGGAGCAGGCATTCCAGAGGAGAGTATTAAAAGGTGGACGTGGGGAGGCAAGGGACAAAAGATAAGGACTGGGATGGAATGAGCTGAATGTGAATAGCTGAGTGGAGACAAGATTATGAGGAGTAAGAACATGGGAAAGAAACATTAACCTAGGCAGTTATCAGCTCACCATAACAGAAATTAGAGGCCAGGAGGTCAGGACACAGACTGGAAGGCCTGCTAGCCCCAGAGCACGAAGAAGCTTGCAGAATGCCTTTGCCTCCAGGTTCTAATTGGCATGCCAGTGGACTGGAGTTTTCCCAGATCACCTGCCCCACGTGCTCCTCCCTTGGCCCTTTCCCAGATCACCTGCCTTGAATGCCATTCCACAGACTTGAGTGCAGCTGGGAAGGAAGGACCAATGACTAACGACTTTGGTATGGGAAGAGGAGATGGCCCCCACAAAGAAGTGTATGAGCGAGAAGTGTGACTATGAGGCGTGGATGTATTGGGAGCTAGACTCTGACCTCCCCGTCTCAGCAAAGGCTCCCCAGCCCATCAGTCCAGGGGCTCTCTCCTGGACATAACCTTCGTACAGAAGCCACACCACGAGGGGGCACTAGCTCTCCATAGGCCCCTGTAGCCGTCTCCCATCCAGGCACCAAGGCAGGGCTGGGAATCTCAGTACCTATTTAGAATAATTAAAACCATGACTCCTCTCCCCATTTTATGCCCTGTCCCCCAACACACACACACACACACACACACACACACACACACACACACACACACACACACACACACGCACGCACGCGCGCGCGCGTGAGCACGCCCCTATCTCTTCATCCTACCCTTAAGTAGAAGTTCAAGACTGAGAGGAAGACCCTCCCCTCTTAAGATCCAGTCTTTGTGCTAAGCCAGCTGAAAAGCTTCCCTCCACAAACACACTGGCACCCAGACACAAACACACAACTACATAGACACCTCCCCCCGTGCCTGCCCCATACACCAATGGATAAAGTGCTGGGTTTGGAATGCAGGTTTGAGTCTCAGCTCAGCCATCTCCATGACTTTGAGCAAGTCTGTCATTTGACCTGTCTGGGCCTCAGTTTCCTCTTCTGTAAAGTGAAGAGATTGGGTCAAGTGGCTTCTAAATCTTCCTTCTCTAAGTCTGTGATCCTATGAACCTCAGCGCCTAAACTTCTGATTAAGAAGCCATCCCTCTTCCCTAAGCCCCCATCTGTGCCTTTCCTCAAGGATTAGACCTTATCCTCTTCTGTCTTTAATTAGGGAAGGGTCTTGTTTCATCACTCCACCTACGCCCACTTGACTAACTCTGCTCCCTCCACTAGACTGTGAGGTCCTAGAAAACAGGGATAGAGTCTTCTTAACTCCTTCCTCTCCCACAAGATTTAGCACAGAATATTCAAACACTCTCAAAGATCCATGATTCTGTCAACGGATCCTAGGATCATAAATTTAGGGGTAGGAGGGATGTCTAGTCCAACCCTCTCATTTTATAGTTTAGGAAACTGAGACCAAAGATGTCATCACTTACCCAAGACCACAGAAGTAGCAAGCGACAGAATCAGGATCAGAATTCAAGTCCTCTGATTGCAAGGCCATCATTCTTCCCATGGATCCCAAGGCTCAATGCATATCCTTTTTTGGCCAATCCAGGAGACCCCCTACTCCACTCTTAGTAGATGTATTCATCAGTTGCTGTGACTAGAAAACATCACCAGGTGGCTAAACTTCTAGAGAAGAGCATTTGGGCAGTTAGCCAGACTGGGATGGGGCCAGCTAGACTGGGATGGGATGGGGGAGGGGGAACCTGGCCTGTATTTTAAGCCTTTACAGGACCTGCAAGAACTTGTCCTTTGCTGGCATATCCTTTGAGAACCAAGGTCACCTTTATACCATGATGAAGCATTCAGTACAATAGAACATTAATGGTATTAGAAAAGAGATTGAGTTTAGTTCTCCTGTGTTTGCTAATTCATTAAACACTCCAGATATTCAAAATGTTTCTGGGGATCCTTTTCAAGAATTCTCTTTAAAGATTTAGACAACTGTTTACACACATACATGTAGATATATATGTGTGTGCATGTATGTGCAAAGGCATGTTCAGACGCAGATGGTAATGTTTTTTTAGAGACTACATTTCTCAGAAGACTGCGCAGGAGCTTTGTTACATAACATCATCTAGTGTCCCCATCCCTCGGGCATGGAGATGGGCATGCTTTAATCTAACACGTCTAAAGACCCAAGCTCTCAGTTCCTCTCCAGTCTTATAGGATCGTACTTCAGAACTGGAAGGAGCATTGGAGGACATCAAAGCTATCCCCTTCATTTTGCAAATGAGGAAACTGAGGCTGAGAGAGGTTAAGAGATTTGCTCAGGGTCATATGGCTAGGAAGTGAATGAGGAAGATTTTTAATTCAGTGTTTTCTGACTCTATGCCTTAGATCTTAAGCCAAAGTCTATCCACTATTCCACCTAGCTCCTTAGCCCCTCCTTCCAGGATTAGGTGTGACGACCCATTGAATTGAAGTACATAAACTGGCCAAAGAAAAAGAAACTAATTGGAATTCTCTCAGTAAAGGTCAATGAAGAGGGAAGAAGAGTCTCTCATTAAATCCCTAGCTTTAGTGGGGTAGGAGAATTGTCAGCCTCCCTTTGCATATGGGTTAGACAAGTTGGTCCCTGAAGTCCCTTCTAACTCTCAAATTCTGGGGTTCTGTGTGAGAAGACAGTCTGGAAAAACTAGTACAGGTAAGAGGCAGAAAGTATGTCATATTCAAAGAACATGGGGAAGAATATGGTCATATCTTGTCTCCAGCATCCACAGATAGCCTGAAAGAAGGCAACTGGAGAAAAATAGAATTAAA
>CM053596.1:53907265-54018366 GCA_028646575.1 Pseudocheirus occidentalis
GGCTAGGTGGTGCAGTGAATAGAGCACTGGCTCTGGAGTCAGGAAGACCTGAGTTCAAATCCAGCCTCAGACACTTAACACACAAAAAAAACTAACCGTATAACCTTGGGCAAGTCACTTAACCCCAACTGCCCTCCAAAAAAAGCAAAAATAAAAAATAAAGAAAAAGAAAAAGAAAAATTCTCTAATATCTTACCATGAGTTAAATTGCTATGTATCTATCCTGTTGATCTGGGTAGTCCACAGGATTGAATGGAGAACAGATTCCCGACTACCAGCCCCTGAAAGTATTCAACCAGATAGCCTCGTGAAATCAATGATGGGATGTGCCGCTTCTCCGTTTCATTCCTTGCAATTTACCTTGCATTCTGCTTTAATCAGATATCTTTTGCTTTACTAAGATTTTATGTGTCTTATTTTGGCTTGGTTAGGCAGATCAAATGGAAATGGGGGCTCATGAGCAATAGATTGAGATAGTCCATCACTCCCTTGAGTAGCACAGATCTGGAAGAAGTCAATAATGGGAGACTGTAATGGGGTGCTACATAAGTATTTATTCTGTAAGTGCTCAAATTCTGCCCCAATTCCTCCTCATGGCACAGAGGTATTTGTATTCTCAAAGGCTATGCCAATAGAGCACAAGCTCAAGCAAGTTACTAAGTTGGAAAAGCTTTGAGTACAAGCCCAGAGAGACAGACTGTGGTTATTTGAGGACCAACCCAATGAGGTTCAGAAAAGAGGATCAAAGGACAATTGGCTACCAAGTGAGGAGAGTTGGCTTTTTTCTCCCAGAAACAGCAATTCATGAAGATGACCTACTAAGGCATGAAGGAGAAGCAGGCTGTCATCTACATGGGTGAAGGGAGGAAAGGAAAGTGGGTGGGGCCCACGCTAATGAAATAATGTATCAAAGGAGTATTTATGATGAAGCTTCAGGCTATATGACTCTAGTAGAAGCACATAATGGGCACTTGGCAAGTATTCATTAATCAAAAAAACTACGGGTTCACAAGATAACTGTGTTCCCTTCCAAACTCTCTCATGCCCTTACTGAATGACCTGGGCAAGTCACTTCCCCTCACTGGACCTTGGTTTCCCCATCTGTAAAATGAGGTGGTTGGACTAGAAGAGTCTGATGGTTCCTTCCAGCTCTGACCCTATAAAATCACTACCCCTCTCTGGGCCTCAGTTTCCCCATCTGTAAGTTGAAGGGTTTGGACTAGATGACCACCTGCCCTAGATCTAGGATGCTGGTCCTGGGAACCATCTAACTTGATGATACAGTCCTGCCTTTCCACACCTCTCCAGACCAGAGCCTCTGAAGTCTATACTACTTGGACTTTGGTTCCAAAGAGCACCTGCCCTTGGATTTACATGGATGCAGACTTGGAATTGGCCAGCCCCAGTTAGTGACCAGCAGGAAACCAGGGAACTTGTGTTCCTAGCAGAGCAGCAAGGGAGGGAAGTTCCCTAGGCCTTAGTTTGTCCTGTCCAAACTCAGGGAAGGCCAACTGGGCCTTGCACTCTTGAGCTGTGCCAGGGCCTCTGGGCACTTCATCACCCAGGGTACTGGGTGGAGGAAGAGTTGGGCAGAAGAAGGGAGGAGGGAGGAGAGAGCAACCTAAGGATGGTGGGACTGAGGACTGAGGACTTGCCAGGACTCATTCACTGTCTTGGCCTCACTCCCCTGGGCTTACAGGGAGGG
The DNA here is from genome assembly GCA_028646575.1 of Pseudocheirus occidentalis. Classification (NCBI taxonomy): domain Eukaryota; kingdom Metazoa; phylum Chordata; class Mammalia; order Diprotodontia; family Pseudocheiridae; genus Pseudocheirus; species Pseudocheirus occidentalis. The sequence continues at coordinate 53,908,971 of CM053596.1, forward strand.
AGCTTGGTACTTTTCCACTGCCTGGCAGTGGCTGTTGGAGACACATTCCCTCTGCCTTCCCCAACCCCCACATTCTATGGACTCAGGCATCAGCAGATCCCTGCAGGAAGAGGTGGGTGGGGGCAGGAGGTGTCCACACAGGCACAGGCCTCTCACCAGTGCTCACACAGGCACCCATGCACACACAAACACACAAGACCCTCAGAAAGAGATGCATAGGCACACAGATATTTTTATTTCAATTCAATAAATATTTATTAGGCACTGTGCTAAGGGCTAAGACAGGTTCAGCAATTCCACACAATGAACACAGGTTAAGTACCTACAGTGAGAGCATTGTTCCAAGCCTTGTGGGAGAAACAAGCTCAAAAAGGATGCTGACCGTGCCCACTTAGAGCTTAGAGCTAAATAGAGAAACGCATCACATTTGGACATAAGCCTGATTCGAAAGAGAACAAGATGAGTGAGAGGCAGTGTAGGACAGTGGACAGAGCAGCTGACCTGGAGTCAGGATGACCTGGCTTCAAGCCCTAAGTGTGTGACCCTGGGCAGGTCACTTAACCTCTGTGCCTTTATCCCTTATCTATAGAATGAGGGGATTGGAATCAGTAGCCTCAAAGTCTCTAAATTCATGACATTATGATCCTAAGTGCATGAAAGATACAAGTTTAGTTGCTATGGAAAGGCCAAAGCAGGAAAAGGCATCCTTACTGCCGGGGAAAATCTAAGAAGGCTTCCTGGAGGAGGTGTCATTAAAGTTTGACTTTAAAGGAATTTAATGGGCAGAAGTAGGTGGGGCATTCCAAGGTACAGGGGACAGTGTGAACAAAAGCCCACAGGTAGGAAAATGTAGTGCACAGGTTAGGGCTGCCCAGAACCAGAGGCTGGAGTGTATAGAAGGTGAAAGAATACAGTAAATCTAGAAAGGTGAGCTCATACCAGATTAGGGACTAGAATGTGCCATTAGAATATAAGCTCCTTGAGGGCAAGCTCTATTTCATTTCCACTTTTGTATCCCTAGCACCTCACTTAATATCTTTTTAATTTTTTTTCTTAAACTAGACCTGTGATTTCATTAATATAGGGAAATTAATTATTATATTGCTATGTATTATATTAATTGTATTAATATAGGGAATCCTATGAGGAAACTCCCATTAAGAAAACAGATGAAGCCTTGTTCTACGAGGTTACGGAGAGCTGTCTGGGGTACTGAGAAGTTAGGTGAGCTGCCCAGGGCCATACAATAAGCATGTGTCCAAAGTCGGCCTTAGACCCAGGCCTTCCTAATTCTTTGGCCACATCACTATTACACCAGACCTCCTCACACATTACATATTGTAAACCCTTAACAAATGTTTAATGAATTGATTAGGAGGATCTTGAATTCTAGGCAGACGAGATTGCATTTTATTCAACAGGCAATTTTTCATGCAAAGTTTAAAGCAGAGGGACATGACCACATCTGTGCGTGAGGACACTGAGTGTGGCAGTAGGTATAAAGGGTGGATTGGGGCAAGGAAGATGGATATCCTTCTAGGTCATAGGGGTGGGGAACCAGGGGCCTTGAGGTCACGTGTGGCCCTTTAGGTCCTCAAGTGTGGCCCTCTGACTGAATCCAGACTTCACCCAACAAATCCTCTTAATAAAAGAATTTGTTCTGTAAAACTTGGACTCAGTCAAAAGGCTGCTCCCAGATGAGGAAACTCCCTCTACCAATGCAAGTGATCACCTCTGCAATTTATAGACTAAGGATTGCCTAGAGTACCAAGAAGGTAATCAGCATGTGACAGAGGCAGGATTTGAACTCATTTCTTCCTGACTCCAAGGTCTCTATCTACTACAAAACACTCCCTCTAACAAAATAAATACAAGATAATTTTGGGAGGGAGGGCAGGCACTAGTAACAGGGGAGATCAGAAGACATTTCATGTAGAAAGTGGGGTTTGAGTCATGTCTTAAAGTGAAGAAAGGAGGTGGAGGTGAGGAGGGAGTAAATTCCAGGCATCCACCACAGCTGATGCAAAAGCCTGGCAACAGGAGATAAAATGTCGTGTGTAAGGAGCAGCATAAAGATCAGGTTGACCAGAGCATAGAGTGTGCAAAAGGGAGCAATGTATGTTCAAGCCAGAAAGGTATGTTGGGACTAGGTCAGAAAGGGCTTAGGTGCCAAACAGAGGAGTGAATGGTTTATCCCAGAAGTAAAAGCAGTTTTTGTTTTATATAAATTCACATTTTGGAGGTTTGTCTAGGGGTCCACCCAAGGGCCCTGCTGGCAGTTCTGCAAACGGAGCCAAGGTGGGGCTGTGACCACAGAGAGCCCCAAAAGGGGAGGGGGAGGTCTGCAGAATGGCAGGAAGTGGCTGTTTTAGCTGGTCACTAGAATTTATTTTAAAAGGGGGTGACCTGGGCAAAGCTACACTTTTGGAAAATCCCTCTGGCAGCGAGCTGTATGAAGAGGTGGAAAGAACAATGCATTATGCGGGACGGGGAAAAGGGAGGCTCACAGAGGACACCCAGGCTGCCCATCTGGGAGGGACATAAAACATGCCATCACTTGAGGACACTAAGGGGGAGACTGAGACCCTGCTTAGGAAGCTGTGATTCAGAGGGCTGGGAAAAGCAAGAGCTGGGCAGAGGAGGAGGTCACCCCAACCCACCTTGTGGGAGCAATTATTCTCAAGAGTTGAGCAATAAGTGCTATTGTTTCTATGTTAACTGAAGGCCTTCCCAAAATGCTGTCAGTACCCAGAAGCAAAGACCCTGTCACCCTGCCCTAAACCATACAACTTATCCCTTGGGACTGTCTTCCCTTTTATCTCTGCAGACCCCAGCCTCACTTACTGGTTATAAGGAAAAGATAAATTTTACACAAGGTACAACACATTTAGAGGCAAATCTGGTTCATTAACCAGTTTAGAATGGTAGAAATGACCTGAGATGTCTAACCCTTTCGTTTTATAGATGAGGAAACTGAGTCCCACAGAGGGGAAGTGACTTGCCCGAGGTCATTCAGCTACTTAGTGGCAGAGTTGCATCTCAAAGCCGGATCTCCTATGTTGCATCTACCACCAATAAATCCTAAAGTTTATACCTAGGGAAAAAGGCTCAGGATTCCTGAGTTGGGGGACCCAGAAAGGTTCCATCTCTCACTCCCTGCATACTAGTCTGGCCCCATCAGCAGAGCTGTTGGAGCATTTGGCCAGCATCCCCTCTCAGCTGACATGATTGTTAATCAGCAGGCCTTGGACAGAGGCTGCATTGTCCCTGGCCTAGCAAAGCTCCGGTCCCCAGTCCCCCCACCAATTGTGGTCACGTTGCAAGCCCAGTGCAAGCCCCTACCCTGACCTGGGAGCTGGTGCCAGCTGCCCCTTCTCCCTCTGTGCCCTCCATCCCCAGCCCACCCAGGCTCAGCTTCAAGGGGAAGAAGGCGGATTTCCTGGCCCTGCTGGGCCAAGCCCAGGCTGAGCCGGAATTGAAGATTCTTTGAGGGAATTGGTTTCCACTTCCAGGCCCAGCCCAGCCTCCCCTGGAAGAGGAGGAAGAAGGAGCTGTCTCCAGGAAGGCCCCACACAGGTGGGGGATGGGCTCTGGACTGCATGGCCCCATGGTTCCTTTGCCTTTAGCCGCCTATGCTGTTTTCCTTACTGAGATCAGCTCCAGGTATCGTTGGTCCCATGTCTCTGCTCTGTGGGTCTCTGGGGCTCCTGCTCTGCTGGCCTAGTCTAAGTGTCCAGTCACTAAGCTCCTGCCTTCAGATATCATGAGAGGAGCTTCTTCTTGGGGTATTCCCTCCCTTCCCCCGCCCCCAGGCCTTATCCATGATCTCTGATCCTTGGGCTTCACTCCCCTTCAACAGAGTCTGCAGGCGCAAGTCTCTAAGAGACAGAGCTCAGGGAGCAGAGTCCCCAGAGACAGCCAGATGTCAATGAAAGAGGACGGAGCTGGGATTCAGGACACCTGGGCCCTGGTCCAGAAGTCTCATTGTGGCCTCTGGTGAGACATTTCTCCCATTTGAGGCGTTGGACTTCATGATGCCATATATTCCAAGACACCCCAAAGAGAGGGCTGATGAAGGAAGACAGATTCCCTACAAACCCCCTTTCCCCAATAGCTTGTTGGATGGAAACAGCAGAGCCTAGTCAGATTAGCAAGGAGTAACTGGCCGGAATGGGGACTGGAAGTGGGGACAGACACTGAGACATGGATGTCTAACAAGACAGAGAGTGATGGGAAGTGCCAGTCCAACCTGGGACCCTGACATCCTAGGGCCTAGTTACAAGGTCAGGCCACGACTGCTGACGCCCTATTCCCATCAACACAGAGAAAAGGACTGGACTTGTGAGGTCTCCCAGGTGAGGGAAGTCCCCCCACCAATTCAGAACAACATCTTCTCTGCAACTGAATTACTTAGTACTTTGAGAACTCCAAGGACCTACCTGGGGTCACAGGGTCAATATGGGCCTGAGGATTCCATCTCCGCTCTTTCTGGCTCCAAGACTGGTTCCCCAACACAGTGGCCTTGGAAAGTTCTACTCTACCACCCTGCCTCATATCCTAAACCTTGGAAGTCTGGCCTTCACAGCACCTTATAAATGATGTTCTGAAGGCCCCCAAATAGGGCAAGGGCTATCCAGTTATCAATCTGTGGCAAAGGGGACAGACTCAGCTTCCAATCCTCCCCCTTTCCCAGACACACATACACACACCCCCTTAGTTGAGCAGACTCCCAGTGCGGGGGAGCAGGAAGAGGCTCAGTCTATGGCTCAGGTCATCCTCAGACCTCAAGGCTGTTCTCAGACAGAGCTAATAGGGCTCACTGGCCCTTTAAGAAGAAGTGATTAAGAGGCTTAATACCCTTGGGGGAGAATGATAAGCGGCTTTGGGCCCCCTCCTCCTCCCCAATCCTCCTTTTCAGGTCACTGAGCATCTTTGATACACAGCCCCCCAGCATGTGACCCAACGCTGATGATCCCAGCAAGCCAAAGGATGGGGGAGGGGAAGGCCAGGGGGTACTGGCCTCCCTCTGTCTGCACCAAGAGATAGCCCCACCCCTTTCCCAGGAACAGAAGGAGGACATCTGAGGACCAAAATCATGAGTTCAGTTTGCACCTCAAGAATGTTGGGGTGCCACCTGAAATGATGAAGAATAGACCTGCGGGTCCTATTGTCCTGAAAGAATTCAGTTTCCAGGTTAAAGGCATTTATTTGGGCGATGCACCCAAGCAAGTCTGCACCCATGTGGGAAAGACAAGATTAGGCAGCAGGCCCTACTCCCCTAAGGAAGCTGAGCCGCCCTGCTTCCCGTAGGAGACAAAGGCTATTAAAGATCTGCTTAAAGGGAGGTAGTGGACGGAGGGCCACCCTGTGAGCCAGGAAAACCTGGATTCAGGTCCAGACTCAGAAGCAACTGTTTAGCCTTGGACAAGTCTCCTAAGGGGCTCAGTGATCTCTCAACCAGCATTCCCCAGACTGGTGAAATCTCAGGTCTGACCCTCCAAAAAATAGACCCACATACATACAACCACCTTTTGTGTAGGTATCTGCCAAGCACACAGTTACTCCCAGACATTCATTCATCTGTTCTTTCATTCCACAAACATTTATTCAGGCCCTGCTCCATGCATGGGCCCAGTTGTAAGAGCTGGGAGAGTTTAGAATTCAGTTGGTCTGTGCCCTCAGGGAGCTCCCAGGGAAATAAAATACAAGTAGGGATTACTGTGCTAGATAAGACATTGGCATTAGAGGAGTTGTCATCAGAACACAGGGCTGAACTTGGGTTCCAATCCCACATCTGAACCTGGGTGACTCTCAGGTCGCTAAGGTTTCCTGAGCCTCAACGTCCTCATCTGTAAAATGAACATATTGGACTCAATGATCTCTCCTGTTCCTTTCAGATCCTCTGATCAGTTCCTCAGAGAGGGTAAGGGGATGGTTGAGAGAAAGCTTCCTGGGAGAACTCACACATAAGCTCACTGGCATATACATGCACACTTCTATTAGTGCAACATTCGGCCCCAACTCAAACACACATTATACACATACTCAGATTCTGAAATGGATGGGCTGGAACTGGGGTAGGGAACCTGTGGCCTTGAGACCACATGTGGTCCTCTAGATCCTCAGGTGCAGCCCTTTGACTGAATCCAGACTTCACAGAACAAATCCATTGATTAAGGGGATTTGTTTTCTGAAGTTTGGATCCAGTCAAAGGGTCACACTTGAGGACCTAGAAGGCCACACGTGTCTGGGAGAACATGGTAGAGTTAAACCTGTCTCTGGGCTGTAATAGCCCTGAGCACTGGAGAAGTGGGAGGAGACTAGATCCATGGGGTGGGGCCAGGTAGGTGAGCTCCCCACATGTCCTAACTCAGCCCAGCCCAGCCCAACCCAGCCTAGAAGGCTCTCCAACACAGGTGGCCTTGGAAAGTGCAGAGTCACAGAGCCCAGGGCAACCCAACCAAGCTGGGGCTGGTTCTAGCTTGTTCTTGGGAACTTTGGGGGAGTTTGTAGAGAGGGATTTGGTTTCTTCCAGAATTCCTCCTCATCCCCCATCATCAACAGACCCTAAATGACTACTGGACACTACTGCTGACCCCAATCCTCCTTCCTCCCTTCTCTAATTAGAATCCAGCCCATATGCCATGCTACGACCTTGGGGGCTAGGAAGCCACAGGAGACAGATCTACAATATTGGCCTAGGGAGCCCAGTTCCTGACTTCCTGTGGAAAGAACCCGGAAAGGACATTGATGCACAAGTGGTTCATTGACCAGGTCCCTGGACAAGATTGAAATGAGAAAGAATCAAAAATAATACGGGAAATTTTGGGTCATAATTAAAAAGAGAAAACTCCTAGGAAACGAGATCTGAGTATTTGCAGGGCTGTAAAATGGAAAATGCATTATTAAACTTATTCAGCTTGGCCTCATTGGGCAAAATTAGAGCAATAAGGGATAGAGGTTGGGGAGGAGGGAGACAGAGGGAGCAGCAGAAACAGATTTTGGTTCCATATAAGGAAACCCTAACAAGCAGAGCTGCCTCCAAGTAAAATGAGCCACCTCAGGAGGTTGGTCATGAGATCACTGTCATTGAAGGTCTTGGGGGAAGCCTGGATGATCATTTGTCAAGGATATTATCAAGTCCTATTCTCCTTTAGATACCAGTAGGATTTAATGACTGAGATCCTTTTCATGCTGAGAGTCTAAATTCATTCTCCCCCAGGACTGAGGCTAAGCCCTATGACTTAGAAGCTGTAGCCAAAGGTGTCAAGCTATCAAATCTAAATTTCAATAATATCGAATCAAATCAAAATGTCTGACCTCCAGCTCCTGCTTCTACAAGCCAGTTCTAGACAGAAGATGGCATCTGAAAAGAAAGGACAGGTTCTCCTCAGAAAGAAAGAGAGGGAGCTGGAAAGAGAGAGAACCTAGGACAGAGCCTAGGAGACAATATCCTGCTAATGTTCTAGCAAAGGAGCCTGAGAAGGGTTAGTCAGACAGAGAAGAACCAGGAGAAAGAAGTGTCACTAAAACCCATGGAGGAGAGAGCAAGCAAAAGGAGGAGATGATGGTCAACAAAAGAAAGGACAGGATCTGTATAGGGAAGGAGAAGAGAGAAAGAGACCATGACACTTCTGTAAAACTCCCTAAGTCGAATTGCTCTGTATGAGCAGAGGTGCCTATTAATACTCCCTACACCAGCCTCTTCACCTTCCCTTTCAGCAAAGAAGACAGCCTATTATTTTACTGAAAGACAGAGACCATCAGCCAGCTCCCTCTTCTCCCCAATTCTATACATCATATCTCCTTTATATAACCCAATGAACCCCCATTTGTTCCTTTGTTCCAATCCTGGAGAAAGAGGTGGCCCTTCCCATCAAAACTTGCATCCTTTATCCTAGTCCCTGATCTATTCTCCACCTATTGATCATCCCCACCCCTAATCTTTGACCTCTATCTACCAGCCCTTTCCCTACAATCATCAACTGTACCCAGATCTCCCCGTCCCTAAAATTATTTACATTGCCCTGTTATCCCTTCAAGGTATCTTCCTGTATCTCTCCTCCCTTTCTTAGCCATATTCCTACATCTGCATTCTTTGCTCCCAACCTGATCACTTCCCACTTATATCTCATCCCCTCACAATTTAGCTTCCCCTCAGAGGTTCCTAATAATCTCTTCATTCCAGATTCAGAGGTTTGTTGTTTGGGTTTGTTTTTTTTTCTCAGTCTCCATCCCTCTTGACTTCTCTGCAACATTTGGCAGTGTTGACCATCATCTCCTCCTTTTGCTTGCTCTCTCCTCCATGAGTTTTAGTGACACTTCTTTCTCCTGGTTCTTCTCTGTCTGACTAACCCTTCTCAAGCTCCTTTGCTAGAACATTAGCAGGATATTGTCTCCTAGGCTCTGTCCTAGGTTCTCTCTCTCTTTCCAGCTCCCTCTCTTTCTTTCTCCATCTCTCCCCTCCTTCTCTCTCTCTGTCTCTCTGTCTCTATCTGTCTCTATCTCTCTGTCTTGGTCTCTCCTCTTTGTCACCTTATCCACTCCTATGGGTTCAATTAACAGACAGCTCCTCAATCTACAAACCCAGCCTTTATTTCTGTCCTAAACATCAGTAATGAATTCCCAATTCTCCACCTAAATGGAGTTCTTTCCTTCTAAATTTACTTCTTTCCCTAATTTCTATATTTCTATCACTATACTTCCACTGATCCAGATTCCCAACCTTGGAAACATTTTTGACTCTTTCACTCTTTCTCACTCCCCATATCCAATCCACGTCCAAGTCTTACTGATTCTACCCTCACAACACTTCTCATAAGATATCCCCTTCTCTCTACTCAGTCACCACCCTAGTTCAAACCTCTAACGTCTCTCTACTAGACCAATCCAATATTCTCCTAAATAGTCCTTTCTTTCCAACCTCTCCCCCCTCCAATTTATCTTCCACATGATGAGGTGTAGGTTCTGGGACACCCCCCCCCCCCTTTTTGAGCTTTCCTTGAATCTTTGAGGTCCATACTCTGGGAAACCTCTTCAAGTCTGATTGTCATTAACTCCACCTGAAGTCCCTCCCCAAACTCATTACTGGAGTCAGACCTCATTGACTCCTCCTAAAGACCCTTCCCCGGCTCCTCCTCTGAACCACCCCTAGATTCTTCTGTATATAAGACCCCATCTTCCCTATATCTTTGGGAGATCGCTGTGGAATGGTTTGGCAGAGACTTCCTGTGTGAAAGAACCACAGAATGCCCCAGGCAGAAACTTGGTCTAGGTGAGAGCGCCTTAGGATAGCTTTAGCAGAGACTTGCTCTGTGAAAGTCTGTCCCATATCTTTCAATAAACTTTTCTTTTTCTTTGGCTAAGAAGACTTGAGTGGAATTCTTTCAGCAGGACCCGGCGTGTTGGTATTTTGGGGTCTCAGGCAAACCCTAACCCTCTTTGGACACCTCTTTACACACAGATGCCAAATTCTTATCCCTAATGCACAGGACTAATTTTGTCACTTCCCTACTCAGTAGTGTTCCACGGCTCCCTGTTTCCCCTAGGAGGAACTATAAACTCCTGCTTGAACTTTTAAGTTCTTCATTATCAGCTTCTAGCCCATCTTTCCAAGCCTATTACTTTCCCTCTCCCACTCTCAATTCCAAACAAAATGTTCTACCTTCTATTTCCTATATACTATGTTCCATCTCCCACCTGTGAGCTTTTGCATATGCCATATCCCATACCTAAAATAAAAACCTAAAAACCCTTCTTACTTCTGCCTCTTGAAACTCTTAGTTCTCTTCTGGATTCATCTCAAAGGACCCTTCCTACATGAGGTCTTTCTTGATCACCCCTAGGTTTTTGTGCTTCCTCCACCTCCCCCATACTTGTATTTATTGGTTTTCCCCCAGTAGAATATAAGCTCATTGAAAGCAGGGATTATTTTGTTTTAATCTTTGTAAGGCCTAGTCTTAGAGCTTTCTTTGCCATCAGTAGGAGATAAATAAATACTTGTAGAATTGAATTGAACTGAATTGAACTGGAGAGGCTTCCTATCCAATAAATCCTGTTGAGATTTCAAACTTCTCCAGAGATACTCCTAAGACTCAAAGATCTACAAACAAAGCCCCATTGGTCTGGTCCCTAGCCCAACCACCCAGTATTCCTATTTTTTCCCCTCCCTCCCACCACAAGGCTTTCCTTTTACCTTTACCTACTCTCTATTCATCCTGAGATCCCATCACTCAATCAATGAACTAATCCTAGCCCCTACCCTTTGTCTACCCTAGCTCCCCAGACCACTCCCATTTCTCATTCCTCGTGGTGTGGGATGGGATGGGGGGAGGGTTGGACAGCTCCCTCACCATAGAATGTTCCTGTTCCCCTGACTTTCTCTCCTGCTAGGGGAGTACCCAAGCAACAGACAAGCTGTGGCTTCTGCTTAGGGCCCTAAAATCTGGGGGCCCCAGTTCAACCTCCTTATTAAATTGTTCCACACCACTGGCCCTGGGACTCAGCCCCTTTGATGTGCCTGCCTGGCTGCTTCCCTAGCTCAGGGTTCAGGCCCCAACCCTCCCTCTCTGGACAGACTTGGCAGCGACTGAGAGGCCTGAGCACCAGCACACTGACTCACAGAGACATGCTTCACTAATGAGCTTTAGAGGGACAGAGCAAGGGAGGGCTCCTGGGGTGGCCCCAGGTAACCTCAGGGAACCAGAGCTCTGTCCCTGTGTAGCTCTCCAGTCCTGGCCATTGAACCTCCCTTAGCCTCCTTTCTTGCCTTGTTAAGCCAGAATCCCTTCCTGTCCTTCCACCCCAGCTTCTTTCCTTCTCTGACCTGATGGCCCCTCCCTCAGCTCTAGCTCCCCAGCCCCATTGATTGCTTCTCCACTCCTTCATCAGCTCCCAGGGGCCTCATGAACCCCCTGGACTAGTCACCACAAACTCAGCCTATCACAGTCCCCAGCTTGACCCAATTCTGGAGACCCAAAGCTGGAAGAGGATGCTGAACAAGCCAGGCTCCCCCAAAGGAATCAGAATATTTAAGAGATAAAAGGGAACTCAGAAGAGAACTGAGAAGAATCTTCTCTAGAGACACCTTGACAAAACCATCCAGTCTCATCTTGAAGACTCCCCTGACTGGAAACTCCTCACCTCCTCAGGCAACACTTCCCCTTTCTGACAGCTTTCATTGTTATCAAGTATTTCAATATAATCAGCTGAAATCTGCCTCTCAGCAAATTGGTCCTCTTCACACTGTCTGGGGCCAAACAAAACAAGTCTAATCCCTCTTCCAAGAGAGAGCCCTTCATGTATATGATGGCAGCTAGCACTGCCCCCGCCCCCATACCCCTGAAATGTTCTCTTCTCCAAGAAGAACCAACCAAGAGAACCAACCCTCTTGTGCCATGGTCTTCAGATCCCATCCCGGTCTTGGACATTCTTCTGAGAATACACTCCAGCTTGTCAATGTCCCTTCCTTCATGGCCCCAAGAATTGCTCATGGCACTCCAGATATGCCCTGAATAGAAAAGAAAGCTCCAGGACCGTCACCACAAGTAGAATGAAAGGAGCCTGGTTCAAATTTTAGCTGTGAATGACCTGGGACAATTTGCTTCCTCAATTTCTTCATCTGTAAAATGAAGGTGATTAGAGCACCTCCAAGTTCCCTTCATGTTCTGGTTCCTATAATCTTAGGACCTCTTTGATGTTGGGCTCTGGGCAAAGGCAGCAGAGCAAAATGTTGGACTCTGGAAGACCAGGTTCAAAACCTACCTCTGATATTAGATTCTAGGTAAATCAATTCTCCTCTGTGACCACCTATAAAATAGAGAGGGGGAGAGGGGCTGGGCCATTGAGAGCTCTTGGATGAGGAAACTCCCTGTACCAGTGCAGACTGGCACCTTCTTTGCAATTTATATTCTTAGAGAATTACCTAAGGCATAGAAGTTAAATGACTTGCTCAGGATCACATAGCCAGTATATACCAAAGGTAGGATTTGAACTCAGGTCTCCCTGGCTTCAAGATCAGCCCTGTATCCACCACATCAGATAGCAGACACCAGGGGCTAGGCCATATCCAATAACAACACTACCAAGTGTGGCCCAAACCAGATTAAATTGTACTTGGGAAATATGTAACAAAATTAATTTGTAAAAATACAATAGAGTATAGGAAATGTTAATATGCAGGCTCCTATAAAACTGGGGAGCAAGAGATCAGCGTCTAAGTGTCGCCTGCAGGTATTGGTCCCCATCTTGAGTGATTCACTGTCTACCTGTTTGCCCTACCTCATTCAATTTAGGGTGCATTGAGACTTGAATCCCAGAGGACAATACTTGCATTCCCCAAGACAAAGCGATAAGCTTCCATCAGAGATGTGGAAACTGTATTGTGTCTGAGGGCACTCTTTATTTGGCTATCCCTGGACTTATTTACCTCCAGGAAGAAAAACAAAGGTCGGAGGCTATAGCCAGCTTACCTCTTCTAAAATGTAACCTGCCCATCCTTACATCACCAGCTGCATCCCACCCCACCCACAACCCAACCCCTGCCAATTTCTCATGGTTGGAATGGTCTTTGTTCTTGTTGCTGTATTTTTGTCCGTGCTCCTGACCTTGTGTCATTGTTTCTCTCTCTGTTCCTGCCTAACTCTGTGAAAAACATCCCCATATCTGTCATTCACAAGGCCCCTTGTTCCCAGTTCTCTTGACCATCTGACTTGCAATATGGATATTTCTACTTTGTTTCCTTTTTCCATCAGAAGAACAGCTGTTTGCACGGACAGTTTTGATAGACAAATCATGTATCTATTCAAGAACTAGAACAGGATGGAGAAGGGAGAGGGACACCCTGTGGGCCATGTCTTGCAAAATCTCATAAAGTGCTGAGTTCATCTATTGTTGCTACATCTTGCCTTTGGGGTTCTTCTGTCAATCCTGGGTAAAACTCAGCCAGTTCATAGTAGATTTTGAGCTCATACTCCAATGATGATAGGATGATAGATCAGAGACGGAAGGGCCCCCAGATGCCCTCATTTTGCCGAAGGAGAAATTTAGGCCTGAGGAGATTAAGTTTTTGAACCAATGTCACACAGTGAACATGAGACACGGGATTTGAACCCCAGCCTTTGACTCTAGAACAAGGGTTCCTTCCACTGTACCGTGATGGTGATGAGATTGGTGATGTGGGTGATGATGGTAGAGGTACTAGGGATGATGCTGATGGTGTTAGAAATGGTGAGATGAGTAAATATGGTGGAGGTGATAGTGAGATCAATGATGGTGGTTGCCATGTGGTTAAGAGTACTGAGGAAGGTTGGAAAGGTGGCTTGGAACCAGCAGAACTCAAATTGAGAAGGGCCTTGAATACCAGTCTATGCAATTTGTATTGTATCCTAGAGATAATAGGGAACTCCTGAGGCTTCTGAGTGGAAGAATGAGTTAGAGTTAGACTGTAGACTTAAGCAAGAGCCCTGTTCCTTTCACCTGATGAACTCCATCTTCTAGCACTGTGCCTTTTCACAGGCAATCTCTCATGACTAGAATTCACTTCTTCCCCACCTCCACCTCTCAAAATGCCAAATTTCCTTTAAGGACAATTCAAGCACCTCCTTGTCCATGAGATCTTCCTTGATCTTCTCATCCATTAGTATTTTCCCTCAAAATCACCTTTTCCCTATTGAATCTATGTACACAAATATATACATATATGAACATACTCATGCATGTACACATACATAGACATACATGTATGTATGCAGGGTATTCCAAAAGTCTTAGTAGCTCGAAATACACTAGGACTTATAGGACACTCTATATATGTATGTTTGTATATAATATACCTACATATGTATGTATTTTCTCCCCTGGCTAGACTATAAGTTCATCAAGAGCATTTCAATTTCATCTTTATTCTACCAGTACCGGACTCATAATAAGTACTTGCCAAATGTTTGTTGATTGATTATTAGGCAGGTGATAAAATAGCCTGGGTAAGAATATATTGTCTGGCGGTCAGCTAAGTGGAGGGAATTGACAGGTCTAAAAGATGTTGTAGATATAGAATTGATAGGACTGGTTCATTTATTGGATAGCGGGCTATAAGGGAGAAGGAAATGTCAGAGATGGCTGTAGGATTGCAACCCTGGGTACCTGGGAAGATGGCCGTGCTTTCAACAAAAAATAGGGGATTTGGGAGTAAAGGGCAGGTTTAGGAAGAGAGATTGGTTTGGTTTTGAACATGTTGAATTTGAATTGCAGTGGGAGGTCCAGATGATGCCCAGAAAGCCACTGAAGATGTTTGACTAAGGGAAAGGGAAGGAAAGGAAAGAGAATAAGCATTTCTATACTGCCTACTCCGTGTAAGGCACTGTGCTAAGTGCTTTATAATCATTTAAATTTGAGACTAGAATTTAGACAAGAGATAAGAGCTAGATGTACATGTGCATATAAATATATACATACATATATATATATATAGGAATCATCTGACTAGAGATTCTATAATTGAATTAATGAGAATTAATGAGAGAGAGAGAAAGAGAGGGAGAGAGGGAGAGAGAGAGAGAGAGAGAGAGAGAGAGAGAGAGAGAGAGAGAGAGAGAGAGAGAGAGAGAGAAGGGAGGGGGGAGGAGAACAGAGAACTGGGGGAAACAGCCACAGCTAGGAAGTTGGGTCAGGACTATGAGTCAGTAATGGGAAGAATAAAAAGTCCCAGAGAGAACAAAAAGAGAACAGTGCCATAGAGGCTAAGGAAGGGGATGGAGGCAGGGGTGCTCAACAGTGTCTAATGCTGTAGAAAGATCAGGAGAAGATGAGAGTGAAAAGGGGGATTAGATTTACCAATTAAGAAATCAATGACCTTTGAGAGAAAAGTTTCAGTTGAATAAGAGTCAGAAGCGATACTTTATAACTTAAGAAATGATGTGTTGAGGAAATGGAGACAGCAAGCATAGATTATTCCTTCTAGGAGTTTAGCAGAAGAGGAGAGATGTCAGTCACCTGGAGAGCTCAGCAGAATCCAAAGGAGACTTTTTAAAGATATGGGAGCCCTGAGCTTGTCTGTAGATGGTAGGTAATGAAGGAGTCAGTAGCTGGGGCAAGAATGAAGACAAGAGATGGAAGAGAGATAGAGACAGAGACACAAAGACAGGAAAAGACAGAGACAAGAGAACTCCAAGAGGTAGTAGATGGGATAAGATTGAGATAAAATAAATCAAGGGTCTAGCCTTGGCAAAGAGAAGGGACACATCCTCCTCTTTAAGATGGGAACAAAGGAGGAGAGGATGAATGAAGACATTGGGAGGCTCTGAGGTATGATAGAAAGGAGGACAAGACTTCATGATTTACTTTCACCAATAAATTAGGCAGTGATAGCAGTGATGAAGAGGAAGAGGAGGATGGTAGAGAACGTAATTATGAAGACAGTCGTTATAATGATGATGGTAGTGATTGTAATGATGGTGATGAGGGCATCACAGATGGTACTAGTGATGGCTTGATGGCAATGGTGATGGTAAATGAAAAAGTTGATATTGGTGATGGGAATATGGTGGTATTGGAAATGGTAAATAATCATTTTGGTGTTGGTGATGGGATTGATGGTGATGATCTGGGGCATCATCTGCTCTGGGTCAGAGAGAATGAGCTGAATTGTGGGAACCCTTTTCAGCTTCTGCTACCACTACAAATAGAGGAAAAGGAAATAAAGTAGAGGAATGAGAAGGAGGAGTCAAAGATATCCTGAAAGATGAGGGAGATTTGAGGTCTCAAGGGATCACATATAGGGCACACAGGAGCACAGACCATGCATGATGCAGGGCACACAAGAGACAGACACACATAGGACTGTGGAAAGACACTCCCCAGGCATACAGGGGGACATAAGGCAATGGCTGGCAAAAACAGGCACATAGAGGACATATGGGGGTATGCCTGGGTACATGCACAGAAGGCAGAAAGTTATACCGAGAAGAAACCAAAGGTTGTGGGAGGGCACACAAAAAGCCCACATAATCTGTTGAGTGGGTAAATGGGAAGTGGGAAGGAAAGGGTGTCATGCCCCAACTCACGTAGCTGACAGGATTGCTGCCTAGGCTTCCTGCTGACTCAGTGGGACAGGCTGGAGCAAATTCCAGAGGACTAATGAATTGCCCTGGGCTGCTTCACCAGACATGGATTATCTCATTCCGGCTGCCAATGCAGGGAAGGGGCCTCTGAGAAGAGCTCTGGCCTGAGAGAGTGGAGGTGGGGTCCCTGGGACAGTATCCAGCCTCCAGGCTGCAGTCAGGTCTTGGTGCCCCCAGGGAGATGCCAGACAGGTCACATGCATTCACTGAAGTCTGCTGGGGCGGGCACGGACAGCGCTGGTTTGGGGGATAATGGGCCTAAGGCACCTGACCCCTCATCAGACACCCAATAGGGATGCGTTTTCTACTTCCAAGGGATTGGGCATGAAGTGATTGTCCCTTGGCTCACCTCCCACCCCACAAGGCCCTGCATCTCCTAGGTACAATGTATGCCCCACCACCTCTGAGGATGCTCAGCTTCATCTGAGAAGCTCCAACATCCCTACCCTCCCCTGAGAAAAAAGTCCAAGCCCTACATACACACCTCTGACTCCAAGATCTCCATACTGGTTGCTGAGTTTAAATCTCAGCAGAGTTTCTGGCAGGTGGCTGTACAGGGTCATTCTTCTGAGTCAGGAGTTTTTATTCTGTTTTATGTTCTGGCAGACTAATAAAGCCTATGGACACCTCTTCAGAATATTATTTTAAAATGCATTAAATACATACAATTACAAAGGAAGGCAATTATACCGAAATAACCTGATCCTTTTTTTTTTTTTTCAGAAACAAGTTCCCAGATGTCAGGTTAAAAACCTCATCTCCTGACCACGGATGTAAATCGTAAACAATGCTTGTCCTACAGTGCTTGCAGTTCAGGCTGTGCACAGTTTGTACTAATTGGAGGGCCATAATTATGATGAACACCAATTGGTGGTCAAAGGATATGAACAGGCAGTTTTCAGAAGAAGAAAAAAAGCTTTCAATGGTCTTATGAAAACGTGCTCTAAATCATTAAAAATCAGAAATGCAATTAAAACAAGTCTGAGGTGCCATTTCTCACCCATCAGATTGTCAAGCATCACAGTAAAGGAAAATGACAAATGCTACAGAGGATATGAAAAGAAGCAGAGACATTAATTCACCGTTAATGGAGTTGTGAACGAGTCTAATCATTTTGGAGAACAATTTGGAATTGTGTCTAAACTGTGCATACTCTTTGACCCAGCAATACCACTACTAGGTCTGCATATCAAAGAGACCAAAAGAAAAGAAAAGGACCCATATGTACAAAAATATTTATAGTGACAAAGAATTGGAAATTGAAGTGATATCCATCAACTGGGGAATGACTGAACTAGCTGTGGTATACAATTGTGATGGGATATGATTGTGCTGTAAGAAATGAAGAACAGGATGGTTTCAGAGAAACCTGTGAAGACATATAAACTGATGCTAAGTGAAGCGAGCAAAACCATGAGAACACTGGACACTCTAACAGCAATATTTCAATGATGAACAACTGTGAAAGATTCAGCTTCTATGATGAATACAGTGATACACAATCCCAAAGGACTCATGATGAAAAATTTTATCTCCTTCAGAGAAAGAATTGATGGACTTTGAATGCAGATTTAAGTATATTTATTTTCCTTTTTCTTTATTTTTCCTGCTTTTTTCCCTTTTGTTTCATAGTTAAAGTGGAAACATATTTTATATGACTTTACATGTGTAAAAGGTATGTTATTACTTGCCTTTTCAATGAGTTGGGGAGGGGCTAGAGGAAGGAAGAGAATTTAGAACTCAACATAAAAGAATGAAAGTTTTAAAACATTATAAAAAAACCAGCATTTGGGGTGGGGCATGACACTAATTGGGAGCCCTTCAGAGCCTTCAGCTGGGGTTGGGTTTGATGTTAAATCTAATGAAAATATTCACAGACCTTGATCTTAAGGAGCTCTACCTAGTTAGATGAATGAGATTCACAGGAGAAAAACTTAGAGAGGGGTAAGAAAGAGATAAGGAGGGGTCCAGCACTAGGTTATATACTCTGAAGGCTAAGATTTTTCCAAGAAGGAGGAAATGCTCTGGGGCTGAACTAGATAGGGCAGGCTTCCTAGAGAAAGAGGGAATGAAAGGATGGGTGAGAATTCATGAACAGCAATAAGAAACAAGCATCTATTAAGTGTCCACTGTTTACTAAGCACAGTGATAGGTGCATTAAGAGTTATGGTGTTGAAATAAGACATGTCCTCTTGGAGGGAAATGAGATACCAACACAAATGTCTGTAATATTCAATATTATACATGTTTTCAAGGGATACTGAAAAATAAGGGTAATGTGAGGTCATGAAGAGAAAATCTTTAAGTACAAGAGGAATCTGGGCACACTTTCTGAAGAAGTTGTTCATTTGAATTGGAATTTAAAGGATGGGTAGGAATTCAACAGGTGACGATAGGGAGGGAAGGAGGACCTTCTAGGGACATGGGGGGTTAAGAGAAGGCTTGGACACAAGAGAACATGGGATGAATGAGTGCTTGAATAGATGGTGCTTTATCAGATTTGCAGATGACACAAAGTCAAGATGGATAGCAAGCCCGTTGGCTAATAAAGTCAGGATCCCAGAAGATCTTGAGAGGCTAGGACATTGGAATGAATCTAATGTGATAAATATGAATAAAGAAAAAATAAGGGTGGAAAATCCAATTCAGACTCTTTTAATTAAAAAACTTAACTTCCCAAGGACAGGATGGGGCAAGCATGGTTAGAGAGCAGTTTGTCTGAAAAACATCTGGGGGATTAATATAAGTTAACAATGTGACATGGCAGTTGGAAAATCTAATGTCATCTTAGGCTGTACCAGGAACTGCTTAGGGGATAAAGGTTTATCTGTTTTCTGAACTAGTGGAAACATATCTGGAGTACTGGTTCCAGTGAAGAAGACAAGAGATAGTGAGAGTATGTGAATTCTAGGCATGTGGCAGTGGAAATAGACAGAAAGGGACAGATATGAGAGCTGTTTCAAAAGTAGGATTGATGGGATTTGTCAACTGACACTATAAGAGAGGTAAGGGGAAAATAAAAGACAAAGATGGCCCCAAAGTTAGGTATATGGGGACCTGCATGAATGCTGGTAATGCAGACAGAAATTGCAAAGTTCAGAAGAAAAAGCACATTTAGAAGAAAAAATAGTAAGCTTCATTTTAGATATATTGTATTTGAGGTGCTGGTGGGACATGTCTTGTAGGAAGCTAGAGATGGAAGTCTGAACCTCAGATGAAAGATCAGATATATATCTAGGATGTGTTTGCAAAGAGTTGGTAGGTAAAGTCATAGGGAGGAAAAAGGACAGGGAAAAATGAGGACCAAGGACAGGTCTGGATGAAGCTCTTCACTGAGAAATTGAGAAGAGGAAAGGAATTTCACAGGCAGAGAAAAACATAAAACATTTCATAATCAAAGATGTGGAGATTGAAGAGCTTACGGACACACAGCAAGGAGTCTCATAGTCTGTCAGAGAACTTGACTTCTCTTTTAAGTGTATTGTTATTATTAATGCATTATTAAAGATACGATTAATGAACATTTAGAAAAGGGAGTAAATGATCACAAAAAGCCCCATCAAGTTCAGGTCATGCCAGACTAACCTCATTTCCTTTTTGGATAGAATTACTAGACCAGTATACCAACTAGGAAAATGTAGCCATGGTTTACATAGATTTTAACAAACTATTTGACAGTCTCTCATGCTGTCCTTATGGACAAGACAGAGATGTGGACTAGATGTTGTTAATTCAGTCAGTTGGATTTGAACATGGTGAAAGATTGGCCTCAAAGGACTCAAGCCACTTAATAACTATTAATGATTTGATAAGTCAGAGGGACATCTCTAAAAGAGTGCCCCAGGGATCTGTACTTGGCTCTGTGTCATTTAACATTTTATCAATGATTTAAATGAAGGCATAGCACACATGCGTATGAAAATTTGCAGATGGCACAAAGGCAAGAGAGATTAAGTAACTCAGAAGATGATAGGCAAGATCCAATATATGTGTGTATATGTATACATATATACATATATGTATATAAATATATGTGTACATACATATGTATGTATATAGGCTAGAATTATCATCTAATGACATGGAATCTAGGAGAGGTCAGAATAAAATCTTGTGTTCAAAATTATGTCGCTAAGACAGAATTGGACTATCACAGCTAGACAGTGACTTCTGTGCAAAGGATCTGGGGTTTTAGTGAACAATAAACTCAAAAAGACACAAGAGTATGACAATGGCAGCCACCCAGATGTTTTTCAGATAAACTACTCTCTAACCATGCCTGTCTCATCCTCTCCTTGAGAAGTTAAGTTTTTGAATAAAAGAGTATGAGTTGGGTTTTCCACCCTTATTTTTTCTTTATTCATATTTATCATGTTAGATTTATTCCAGTGTCCTAGTCTCTCAAGATCTTCTGGCCCCAACAGTTTAATGACCAGAAATGGGAAAGTGGATGGTTCTGCTGCCCTTCTGCCCTGGTAAGACCATATCTGGAATATTGGGGTCACTTCAGGATGCCTGGCAAGATGCTTTGAGATCCTGACTCTGTTATACTGTGTCTTTGCTATCCCTCCTAATTTCCCATTATCTGAAAAGTCAATAAATATTCAGTCCATGCCTCTATCCAATGCCTCTACCCAAATCCTCTGAACATATTCTATGTTTTTTCCAAAGATCTTGACAGGCTAGAGCACTGGGTTGGATCCAGCAAGATGAAATTCAATGGGAATAAATGTAAAGTCTTCAATTAGGGTGTAAAAAGTCAATTTCCTAAATGCAAGGTGAGGAAAAGATGGTTAGATAGCAATTTGTGTGAAACAGAGTTGGGATTTTAATGGATTGTCAACTCAATGTAAGTCAGCAGTGTAATATATTTGACCCCAAAAAAATTGCTTATTTGACCTGGGAATGTAATAAAAGTATAGCTTCTAGGAATAAGGAGGGAAGATGGTTAGTGTCACTATATTCTCCTCTCCTACAAAGATTATCTAATGTGTACTGCTTAATTCCAGGCACAAAAGTTTAGGAAGAACATCAATCTAATATCCTAATCTTACATCATTCTAGAGTCCTAATCCTACAAAGATCAATGCAAGGAACTAGAAAAGTTTCTAATCTGGAATGTTCCAATTATAAAAGAAGGGATGGTCCAAAGAAGGGGCAGGGCAGAAGAGAGTGGGTAGCAGGCAGGAGAAGTGGGCATGGTTAAGAAATAAAAAGTTTGTCGGAAAGAGAAAGGTTAGGCCAGAAAAAAAGAGACACTTTTTTCTGGACTCCACTAGCACTGTATTGGAAGTCAAGATGTTTGGGTGGGGCAGATGACTTCTCTTTTCCAGGGCTTAGTTTTCTCCAGTATAAAATGAAAGCTTTAAATTCATCTTTAAGGACTCTCCACCTCTCTGAAGTTCTGTGTTCTGATAATCCACCTGTGTACAAACACTACTATCAGCAGGATCACGCCCAGGATCATGAGCTCCTACTGAAGGCCTTAGAGGCACAACTGGTATTTTTATCACTGATAATGATTGAAGGTGGGGTTTCAAAAGAGAAAGCAGACCGCATTCTTATGTGGTCTGGAAGGAGTAGAGAATAAATAATCCCACTGAGCTTATTATTTGTTGATCGTTTAAAAAATAAAAGAATTTGCTATGAGATGACCCTCTCCCCTCCCTGCTTCTTTGTAGAGGTCAGGAGGGACCACAGGTGTGGTACATTTCATATAATGTCATTTTTTGATGTATTGGTTAGTTTTTTTGGAACTTCTTTTCTTCCTCCTTTTTTTATTCCTTATTTTAATGGATAGTTTTCTGGGAGGAGGTAGGAGAGAGAAAATATAGATGATATAAAAACAAATGATATCAATAACAATTTATTTTTGTAAACAAAAGCATTTTATTTGGTAGAGCAAAATGTCTTCTTAAAGACTATCCTCCAGACCTGAGTTCAAATGTGACCTCAGATGCTTGACACTGTGTGACCTTGGGCAAGTCACTTAGCCCCAATTGTCTGCCTTCTCCCCGCTCCAGAAAGACAAAAATAAAAAAGGCTATCCTCCAACAAGGTGCATCCCTCCCTCGCATGTGTCAAAATCATGGGAGTCTCCTCGTAAGGTGTAACGGCAAAGACAATTTTGTTCAATGACCCTCTGATTTTTTATATTAATTGAAGTATAAAATAAGGAGGTATATGCTCACCAAAGGTGAAAGTCCAAATGGCAGAGGGATATAGAGATAGCTATATGCTCCAGATGCCCCTGTTTGCAGAAGGCATTGTCTTCTTATTCCATCAAGCCCCAAACCATTTCAAAGCCTCCTAAATCAGCTCTGTAATCATGTGAGAGCATTAGGCTTTCCATGCACATAGGAAGAACCAAGTGGTTGAAGAATGCCTATTGTCCATTCTGTGATATACAAATGATCAGACAAACCATAGAGATGGACATCGGTACATTTATCTTGGACAAACATTACCTGTTGAACAATGAACTGGACCCAGAACGGACTACATGCTTTGGGGAATTTGGGAAGTGCTTTTTATGGCCCTCTGAAACAAAGGCCCAGCTTTTTTTTATCACTGATACTCTTTAAAGGACTGATGTCATATGGGTGTAAGTGACAACGTACTACTGGTCTCTAAAGGTCACCCAAAGGACAATGGTGGGAGCCTGATGAGCAGGCTACATTACTAGTAAGAAAACACGTAGAGACATGGCATAAACAATGCCATCAGAAAGATGAATGACCAGAAAAGAAGATGGACCGATGGTGTAGCAATAGGGGTGAGTAAACAATGGGCAGCCATATGCTTCACTGGCATCCGGGTCATATCAAGAAATCCAGAGCAGAGGTGTCAAATGCAGAGCCTTAAGGTCCCAGGCTATAGGTGTATAGCCAAACTAGGTGAAAATGCAATCAGGAAACATGTGAAAAACAAAGATACAAAATATGCAGCCTACAAGGATTTTTATTATGCTTTAGTGGACTCTATTTCTATTTGAATTTGACATTTCTGATCTAGAAGAAATTCTCATCTTCTTGGGTAGGCCCCTATGAAGGATTTATCAGAGGACAGGGACTAGAGTCCACTGGATAGGAAGACGTGGAGGAGATTTAATATGCATCATTGGAGGGAGTACCTATGAGATCACAGATACATCAACATATTGAAAAGTAAAGTCCCACATTCGGATTCAAAAAGTCAATTTCACAAATCCTGAATGGTGGGGAAATGGCTAGAGAGGAGTTCCTATTCTGTTCCTTAAACATTAAAATTCCTTAAAATTCTGTTCCTAGAAAAAAAAGGTCTGGGGATGTTAGTGAACTGCTAAACTCAGGATGACAATTTGAAAAGCTGATCTTAAGCTGAATAAGATGATATTTGTAAAGCACTTGGCACATAGTAAGTATTTAATAAATGTTTGCTCCCTTCCCCCTTCCCTGAATGAATAGAAATATAGTGCCCAGGATACAAGGCAAGTGATGACCTTGCTGTACTGACGAATCCTTGGCCAGACCACATTATATTCGGCTTAAGGCATCACATTTTTGGAAGGATATGGATAAGCTGACTTATGTCCAGAGGTGGGCAAACAGAATGGTTGGGGATCAGAGACCAAGCCACACAAGAAATGAGGATATTTAATCTAGAAAGGATAATAGAGCCAGAGTTGGCCAAGGTAGGGCTAGAGTTGGAGGAGGGGATGGTGGGAAATGGAAAGAGTGGAGAGAATGATCATCTTTGAAGAGCTTTCATGTCAACAAGGGTTTCAACTTGCTCTTTGTCCAAGAGGGAAGAACAAGCAGCATTGGAAGGAGGTTGCAGAAAAATAGATTTAGGATCATTGGGAGAAAAAAATTTCCTAATAATTAGAGCTGCCTAAAAGTGGAATGGGCCACCTTGGGAAGTAGCAAGCTCCCCGTCACTGGAGAAGTTCAAGGGAAGAACAGTGATCACTTATCAGAGATTCTTGCTCAGGCATAAGTCAAATGAGGTGCATGGTTGGTTGCTTCCTATCTTCAAATTCAAAGAGGTCACATTTAGATTTAGAGCTAGAAGGACCTTCTCATCTAGGTCAACCTTCTCATTTTATAGAAGAGAAAGATGAGGTATAGAGAGTTTGGTTAATATTTCCCAAACCAAGGTCAGTAAATGGCATACCCAGAGGTGTCTTAAACCCATTAAATTCAATTTAATAAGCATTTATCAGGTGCCTATTATGGTCAAACACTGTACTGAATCATGTAGATGCCAAAACACAAAATTAAGAGTCCTTGCCTTCAAAGAGCTTATCGTCTGTTGGGACTCCAAATACAGCATTTTCTCCACTGTACCATACTGGTTCCCATTCTATAGGATCACACGTGGGGAGCTGAAAGGGATCTTAGGGGTCATCTGCTCCAACCAACCCATTTTACAGAAGAGGAAACTGAGACCCAGAAAGACAAAGTAATTTGCCCAAAGTCAGAGAAACAGAAAGTGCTGCAAGTAGGATTTTCAAACCCAGGTCTGACTCTAATGCCAGTAGTATTTCCACTGAACCCTATTGTATTGCCTCTACAATTCTGTGATTCCACGACCATTCTCCCCTTTCCCTGACAGCAAGACCAAAGTATAAAGGCTCTTGATTAGAATCAAAATTAAAGCCTTGAAAGGAACCTCAGGACACCTAATCCAAATCCAATCCTGAACAAGACAACCACCTACAATATACTCAACACATGGTTGTCCATCATATGCTTTAAAACTTCTCCCATGGCAATGCATATGGATGCCCCATCTTATATCCCACTGGTGGACAAATACCCAGACCTCCTCCTTGATTCACCACCCAACTCTGGGAGAAGCCTCATCTCTGTCACTTAGCTCCACCCATTCAGTGGCCCCCTTCTTCCCTTTCTCCTCTGGATGACATTCTCTGAACTTCAACCTCTAGATCCAGGCCAGTTCTCCCTTCTGCCTTTTCTTTTTTGTTTTCTTGTTTCTCCTTTTTGTTTTTACGGAATACTTCCATTCTTCCTTGTCTCCTGGGAGAGCCTTCCTCCAACTCCTTTAGAAGGAATCCTCCTTTAGAAAAGAGATCCACCCTGCACTTTGAGCAGAAATCACAGCCACATCAAAGTCATTTGACTCTGGCAGAAATACCAAAATCACACTGTCTGTGCAAGGCACAGAAAACTTCTCCATGCTCTCCATACTTACTGGAAGCAACATCTTCAGTCCTTTCTTGTTCTTGTTAGTTAAGATCCCTAGAGAGCTTCAATAACAAACTGCTTGGTGAGGTCTTAAACTTCTGAGTTATCAAATGTGCCTTTTTCATCATTAGCAACTTGGTGGCCACATTCAACATTTCTTTTGTCTTCTTAACCTCTTATCTTGTCTTTCCAGCTTGATTTACTCTCTTCCCCTGGTTCTTCTATTTGGTGTCCTCTTTTGATCCTTCTTAAATCTTCCTTTTCCTTCTACCCCTCCTTCTTGGGTCCATCTCATTGAGTGAGTCCTCCTTATTTGCTCACACTCTTCTCCTTAGAAAAAGATCTTGGGGTTTCAGTGGTCTTCAAGTTCAA
Source organism: Pseudocheirus occidentalis (assembly GCA_028646575.1). Classification (NCBI taxonomy): domain Eukaryota; kingdom Metazoa; phylum Chordata; class Mammalia; order Diprotodontia; family Pseudocheiridae; genus Pseudocheirus; species Pseudocheirus occidentalis. Next base: position 53,934,649 of record CM053596.1, read on the forward strand.
TACGAGACATCATTGTGAAATAGAAACTTAAAGAGCTCATGTAATCTTAGGCTGCCCTTTTTTCTTGTCAACTTGAATCCTACTTCAGCTCAAATCATTCTTCAGTGTCTCACATTCTCTCCAGTTTTCCCTTTCTGAAGGTAATGTCCAGGCTTCTGCTTGACTCCAAAGCCTTCCAAATCACTTTCAAGATACTTTCTCCTTCAACTTCTCCTTCCTTAGCAGCTTAGATCTTTCATTTCCTTCACCCACACTACCTTCTCCTAGGAAAACTAGAAGTAGGATATGCCTGGCTAGACGCCTTGCTGTCTCTGACTCCAGACTGGGACAAAGTAATCAGTAGAAAAATATAAAATTCATTCATTCAGTTGTTCTCACCACAGAATCTTCCCACTCCTGCCTATTCCCTTTACTCTGCATTCACAAGAGGGACTTTATCCATCCCAGCACTTGCTCTAGTACTCAATACTCCTCTTCCACCTGGAATTTGAGACCCCTTAGGATCTGATCCTCTCTTGTCCCTTCAGTCTCCTCTGCCAGAAATCCCCCAGAGAATTCACTTTACCACCTCTCTCCAGAACAGGCCTCTTCATGGCCCACTATGTGCAGGCCCCCTGTTCTCTCCCCCTTTGCACAAACAGTATCAAAGGCCCTCCACACCCTAACCACCCTCTTCAATGACTCAGCCTTTCAGGGTCTAGTTCCAGGCCTGTCTCACCTCTTAAGACTTTCCCAGGTCATCCTTGTCTTAATTACTTTTGTGAAATGCTTTCTGAGAGATGATCTGGTGAAGGGCAAAAAAGGGAAAGAAGGGTTTACCTCCAACTTGGGATATTGACTAGCTATGTAACCATAGGCAAGTCAGCCAATGCTTGAAGCCTCAGTCTCCAGTATCTTGCACATCTTTCTGTCTACTCACATGGCCACTGCCTTCAATCAGGACCTCATTACCTCTCTCCTAGACCATGGCTTTTCTTGTTCAATTATTTTTCAGTTGTATCCAACTCTTCATGACCCTATTTGGGGTTTTCTTGGCAAAGATACTGGGAGCCCAATCGTCCCCTAATGGATATCCCTTCTTCAAATCTCTCCCTTAGTCACTACTTCCTCTATACCACTATTAAAGTGATTTTCTTAAAGCTTAGGTTCAACCTTGTCACTTTATTTAGTGACTTTCAATGATTCCCTGTTACCATTAGGATCAAACCTGTATTCCTGTTTGGTACATAAAGCCCTTTACACCTGGTTCCAGGCTACTTATACTTTCCTCCCTTCCTGAGTCTCTGTGATGAAGCTTTCTCGCTGCTCCTTTAACACAGCACATCATCTTTGAACCCCATACCTTAACTGCCTATCCCCAAGCCATCCCTTTTCACCACCATCACTTAGCATCTTTCCAAATTCAGCTCAAACACCATCTTCTACATGATTTCTTTCACAAGTCCTCCAGCTGCTAATGTCTCTTATTCTGCCCTCCCCCAAAGTACCTTGTGCTACTTTTGTATAAGTTTGCATGTGTACAAAGGATCTTCTTCCACCTTGAACCTCCTTTCCCTACCCCTCACCACAGGATGTAAGTTCCTCAAGGGCAAGAACTGTTTTGTTTCTGTCTTTGTTGTTCCAGTGTATTGCCCAAGGCCTGACACCTAATGAGGACTCAATAAATGCTTGCTGATTGTTAATTAATCTACAAAATTGAGATAATGATGTCTCTACTACCTACCTCACAGAGTTGTGAGCATCAATGAGCCCCCAAAAAGAACACATATAGCAACATGGGATGTGAGTATATAATGCCAGATGTGAGCAATGCTTTTCCTCCCAATTTTCTTTTTTGTTATGAACTTACTAAACAGCAGAATGAGCAATGCTTCCCAGGGGTAATCAGGGACAACATATTTGAAGGCAGTCTACTAGGTTTGCTCTGATATATTCTCAGAAAATTAACAAAACTGTATAAACGCTCTCTAATCAGCTCTAATGGGAATAAAACCAGAGAAACCTCTTCTCCCATGGACTGGATTCCCCTCTCTCCATCTTAAATCATAACTTTATAGACTTAGACAAAATCACTGGTAATGGCCATGTAATATATTAACCATGTCTAGTAACACAGAAAAGAAGATAAACTTTTTTTTTTTTAATGCATACAGCACTGAGATGAGGATTCCAGATAAGGCTTAGCCCTCCTCCACCCCACTCCTAGGCAGTGGAGGAGGGGGAATTCTAAAGAATAGGATCAAGTTTTAAACCCTGGATAGAAATTTTCCCAGGACTTTGCTCCGAGGAAAACAAGGTCTATTGATTGGCCTTCACTCTCACTGCCCCAATGGCCTTTCCAGCCTGGTCCCAGTTCCAGCACACTGCTACTACCAACAACTTTTTTCTTCTCACTCTTGAGTCTACATGCTCATCTATTCACATATCAGTCTTGTGCCTCTACCTTTCCCATTTGATACCCCCAAAACTGGAAAGGTTGTTCCTTCCTCCAGATCATGGAGACCCCTAAACTGAGGTCTCCTGAATGCCATGAACACTCTAACCCAAGGAGCTTACTTTGTCATCCAAAGAAGGTCTTCTGAAGTCACTGTGATCCCAAGGAGGTCTCCCCAGAACCTTCTTGGGTCTCTACAAAGTCCATTATATATTTCAAAGTGCTATATAAATATCAAATATTACTATTACTTCTAGTGTTATTAAAGTAACTCAGTAAATGCCTGTTATGTGTAAGACATTGTTGGTGATACCAAGACAAAAAAGAAACAGTCTCTGCTCTCAAGACACTATCATCCTATTGAGTAATGAAGAGGAAGGAAAGGACAGGACACAAGAGATATCTAAATCACTATAAGAGAAGGACCCTTGAAGAGGGAGAAGATTGTTGTAACTGTGAGAATAGAGGATTGGTGCTAGAATTGAGCCTTGAAGGTCAAAAAGATTCTGAGAGGAAGAGAAGAGGAGCAAATGAATTCCAGGCACTAAGAATGGCAAAGGAAGTTTTTAACAACCCCAATCTTAATTCTAGACTCTTCTCTCATTATTTCCCTTTTATCTTGACACATGGATGTAAGTACTGAATGCCAAGATTTGGGCCCAGCCAATCTAGTTTGGTTGTAACATGGAATTTGTGATAAGGAGTATTGTGGAACCAGAATAGAAAAGTCAAATGAAGACAAATTTAAGACCTGACTAAGGGCCTTAAATGTCAGTCTGAGGCATTTATCTAAGAGGCAAAGAGATAGCCCTAAATGTTTTTGAGGCAAAGAATAATATAAAGTCAGGCCTGTCTGTTAAGATCACTTTGGAAGTAACACAAAGAATGGACTGAAAGGAGAGACTAAAGTCAGAGAAGAGAGTTAGGAGGCTATTGAAATAGTCCACCGAGAGCTGATAAAGGTTTGGACAAGGGTCTTGGTGGTAGGAATAGAAAGAAGGGGACAACTCTTATGGAAAGACAGCTGTTGAAACTTGGCAACTATTTGGATGTGGAGGAGGGGGTGAGATAAATGACTTCAAGTTTTCAAGCCAGGATTGCTAGGTGGGTGGTGGTGTCTTCAAATAGAAATAAGGAAGTCAGAAGGAGCAGCAGGCTTCTAGAGGAAGATGGCATATTCGTGTTTGAACCTGTGAATTTTAAGGTGTTAAACATCATTGCCCACTGAAAATGTCCAAAGGGCACTTGAAAATGCTGGACTGGAGCCCTGCAGAGAGGTTGGGGGTGGTTATACAGTAGTCATCTACTCTGAGGTGTTGATTCAAGTCCTGGGAGAGGATGAGGTCACCAAGGGAGAGATTAAAGAAAGGGAAGGGGATCCATAGAAAGACACTCCCAGTTGGTGGTGAGAGCACAAGGAGAGCGTTGAAATGAAGCAGCATCCAAAGAAATTGAGAAGGGATAAATAGTAGACCAGAAGAAAGAGTATAAGGAGAGAACAGTGTTCCAGAATCCAAGGGAGGGAAGAAGACATTATACAAAAGAAGACAGTGTTCAATGGTGTAAAAAGCTGCAGAAAGGTCAAGGAGAACAACTGAGTAAAGGCCATTGGACTTATTAATGGAGAGGTCATTGGTGACCTTTGACAGCAGTTTCATCAGAATAGTAAAAATAGAAGCCAGTTATAAAGAATTGTGGAAAGAGTGGGTGATAGGGAAGTAGAAACAGTAAATGTAAAGGATGAATGACTACATAATTACCAAATCCAATGGTCTTTTCTCAGTTCTCAATTCTTCTTGACTTCTTTGCAGCCTTTGGCAGTATTGCTCACTCTCTTCTCTCTAAGGTTTTTGGATACCTTTCTTTCTAGGCTCTCATCCTCTCAGACCACTACTCAGGCTCCTTTTGCTGGATTCTTGTCTAGGTCATACCCTCTAACCATAAGTGTTCTACAGAGCTTTGTTCTGGGTCCTCTTCTCTCTCTTCTTCTGCTTCTTGGCTACCTTCAAGTCCTTCATCTTCTACAAGAAACCTTTCTCAACACCGTGTTAATTTTAGTGCCTTCCTTCTTTTAATTACTTCCTATCAATTTAATAATTATCTCTGTGCCAATGATCTACCTGACCTGCCCTATCCTCTTTGCTGGCCTCCAGTCTCACATCTCCAACTGCCTTTCAGACATCTCAGACTGGAGATCCAGTAGACATCTTATAATCAATATGTACAAAATCAAACCCTTTATCTTTCACCTTAACCCTCTTCATCTCTTACCCCTTGGTTTCCTTGGCTTCCTTCAAGTTCTAAATTAACTCTATAGGACACCTTTCTCAACACCATCTTAATGCTAGGGCATTCCCTCTTTTAATTCTATTCGTTTATCTTGTACATAGCTTGTTTGTTCATATCTGCTTCTTTGTTGTCTCCCCCACCCCTCACATTAGATTGTGAGCTCTTTGAAGTCGGGGACTGTCTTTTACCTTTGTATTCCCAACACTTAGCAGAATGCCTGGCACATAGGTAGTGCTTAATAAATATTTATTGACTGAATTCATGAATGAATTTATGCTACTCTACACATTTAACAGTAAATGAAAAAGGGAGATTTAGGGTAATTGCTTGAGGAGATATAATGGTCAAGGAAATGGTATTTTGATTTGGTTTTTTAATGATAAAGAAATCACAAATATGTTTTTAGGCATTCATTCAACATTCAACAAGTGTTTATTAGGTGCTGGACAAAATGTACAGGGGAATTAAAGCTAGGTAAAGAACTTTTGGTCTGGGGAGTCATGGGGATGGTGAACAGACCTAGAGGGCAGATAATTGGCATACCCTTTCCAAAAGCAATGGTGCCATGGATTTGATTATTGTGGTTAAAGTAGCAAGAGTGCAAAGGTAGTGGGGGTTGAGGTAAAGTATGCCAGTTGAGATAGATGGTGGAATGGCTTGGGTGGATGGATGGCTGGTACGAATTCCAGGCACGGAAGACAGTTATTGTGAAGAGAAATAGAATGGCATATGTGGAAACCATCAAATAGGCCATTTTGGCTTGAACATATAGCATGTGAAGGAGAGTGATATGGCAAAAGCTTGAAAATGGGTGTTTGAGCCAGAGTGAGGAAAGCTTTAAAAGTCAAATGGAGGAATTGAGTTTTATTAGGTGCTCAGAGATGAGCACCTAATCTCAGAGATGAGAAGAAATCATTGGAACTTCTTGAGAAGGAGAGTGACAGGAACAAGACTGCTTTGGGAATTTCAATTTGGTCAAAAGGGAGGACTAGAGAGGGGAAGAGGATGGAGGTAAAGCAGCAAGGTTCTGAGAAAGGATGAGAACTATGAGTGGGAGAGGGGACTGATGTGAGATAAAGTATGGAGCTAGAATACACAATACTTGGCAACTATTGGAATATGTGGGGTAAGGAAGAATTGAGGATGACTCACAGGTTGCAGACTTTAGTGATTGGAAGTATGGTGGTATCCTCAACAGAAATAGGAAAGTTTAGAAAAGGAATAGGTTAGCTCTTTCTATACAGAGGGGAAAGTGCCAAGAGGGAATGGAAGGAAAGGAGAGGAGAGAGAAAGGAAAAAGAGAAGAGGAGAGGAGAAGAAGAAGGGGAGAAAAAGAGAAAGGGAGGGGAAAGGAACTAGAGGGGAAGTGTTGGATGAAATACAGTCTGCAGGGAATAATAGGGGGTTAGCATCAAGAGCATGGATGAAGTTTTTAGCTTTGGCAAGGAAAGAGACTATTTCATCCTGGAAGCACAGTGTCTTAAAATCATAGATTTAGAGCTGAAGATAACCTAAAATGTCATCTAGTCTGACCCACTCATTTTGCAGAAGAAGAAACCGAGGCCCAAGCAGGTTCATTGATTTGCCCTAGGCAACAGACAGTGGCAAAGCCAGGATATAAACCCAGGTCTTCTGACTCCAAATCCAACTATTTTTCCACTGTACCAACCCTACTCTCCTTTGGATCTAGGTGAATGGAAAAGATGCATCACAGTATAGTTTAAAAAGTGATGAATTTGGGGTCAGAATCCCTGAGTTTGAATCCAAAGAAGGCCACTTACTCCCTATGTCATTATAGAGAAGTCACCCTCTTTGGATCTCAGTTTTGTCATCTTTAAAATGAGTCTGAGTAAAATAACCTCTAAGGTTCCTTCTAATTCTAGAGCTATGATTCTGAAGATAAGAGGAGACTAGAAACTCAGGACGGATGGCCTGAATCTGCCCAGTAGAATAGGAGGTAATATTTCCAGTCCTCAAACTGGATTATGAGGCAGCAGTCATCAAAACCATCCTTGTATTGGTTAAAGAACAGGAAAAAAAAAAAGATCAATAGAAGACAGAAGACAAGGGAGATTCAGAAACAGCAGAACTCAATAACCCAATGTTTGATAAAGTGAAAAAGGCAAATTACCTTGAGAAAAGTCCCCTAGTTGATTTTTTTAAAAACTGGAAAGCAGTATGGCAGAAATTAGACTTAGACTAACACCCCCACACTCCACAATACATTCTAGATGGCACAACATTAATATTTTAAAAATTAGAAGAGAAAAAGATCATGTACCTTATACAGGTATGGGTTGGAGATGTATTCTTAAAAAAGCAAGAGAGAGCTAATTACAAAAGATAAAATAGATAACTTCAATTACTTGAAACTGAAAAGTTTCTGCACAGACAACATTAATGCATCTAAAATGAGAAGGGAAAGGGTCAAATGGGGAAAATATTTGCATCAAATTTCTCCGACTTTTCAAGGTCAAAACCTTGAACATATCCAACATATATAAACAATTAATAAACGTACATAAGACTTATAAATATTTCCCAAAAGATAGTCAAAGGACATTAAAAATACAGATCTCAAAAGAACTTCAAAGTATTCACAACCACATGAAAAAATGCTCCAAATCACCAATAACAGGAGAAATACAAATCAAAATCATGTTGAAATGTTATGTTACACCCTGAAAAATTGTCAGAAATGACCCCAAAATGACAACAGTCAATGTTGGAAAGGTTGTGGAAAGATGGGCATACTAATACATTGTTTGTGGAGCTATGAAATGGTACGACCATTTTGGAAAGTAATTTGGAATTATACAAATAAGATCACTAAAATGTCCATACCCTTTGAACTGGAGACTCTCTTACTGGGCTTATATCCCAAGGAAGCCATTGAAAAAAACAAAGTTCCCATGAATTCCAAAATATTTATAGCAACACTTTTTGTGAGAATTAAGAATTGGAAACATAGTAGATGCCAATCAATTATGGAATGGCTAAATAAATTATAGTACATAGATATACTGGAATATTACTATTCTGTAAGAAATTCTGTATGTGGTAAATACAGAAAGGCACAGAAAGATCTATGTGAACTGATGAGAAGTGAAGTAAGCAGAACCAAAAGAATAATATACACAGTAACTAAAACAATGTAAATAGAAAGAATGGCATGCTTTTTTTAAAAAAGGTAGATGAAATAAAATTACAAAGAGCAATGAACAGATGCAAGAAGACTCCTCCAACCTACCCCTTCGAGGAAGTAGGAAGTCCATAGGTGTGATACATTTTTCAATGTATTGATCAGTTATGCTGACTTTTTTTCCCCTCATTTTTCCTCATTAAAAAACAAACAAACCACTATTTGTTATATAGGATGAAGCTCTGGAAGAAGAAAGGATACATGAAATAATTGTTGAGAAGTAAGAAATAGAAAATATAAATTAAAGTCTTTTTTAAAAAGAGAGAGAGAGAGAAATCATGTTTATACCAGGATTGGAGTTCAGGGTCTGAGGAGAAAGATTTGGAACAACAGCTGGTGGTGGTGATGGAGTGGGTGATATGTGACAGGAAGTCCTGTTCTTCCTTCCAGAAAGTGAATCTGCTTGGGGACGGATGCCACACCTGCCACATGTGTCTCTGAGCTTGGCACATTCTCCCTTTCTCTTTGGTGACAATCATAGGGTCTAAGCATAAACATCACCACCCTCCTGGGGTGAGCGGAGGGCACTTAGACGTGGTATTAGTGGAACAAGAGCAGACTGAGAAGATCAGCTGTTTGTTTCCCAGTAATATAGGAGCCAGGACAGTCTAGTGCTAGACTTCCTGGGTTCAAATCCCACCTCAGATATTTACTTCTTTCATGATCCTGGACAAGTTCTCTGAGTCCCAGTTTCCTCATCTGTAAAATGAGAGGTCTAGACTCAGTTTCTAAGGGCCCTTAGTTCTCCATCTATCATTCTATGGGTCCATGTGACTCAAGGGAGATTGACCTGAGACCTAGGGAAAGGCTGATGCCCTAGGTCTGGGGAAAGGGCAGTACAAGGTCTAAAGGGTTAAACCAGAAAAGGGTGGATGGGTTGGGGGTGGGGGAGTGACTTTCTCACCTCAGCCTCAGATGAAAGGAGGGACACACACATCAATACTATGGGATTTGTTTTGTTTGGGACTGGGTGGAGGCAGATTGGTGGCTCACACACATTCTGGGGCTGTGTTTGCCACCTGGGGTGGGAGAGAGGAGGCCAGGCACTCATTGGAAGGAAGCCCCCTCCCCCTCCAGATCCCACCAGAACAAAGTCAAGTTTTGAGAAAATTCCATTGTCTGAGGCCACGTCTTTCCGTCCTCACATAAGCCAGGAAGCCGCTTCCTTTCCTCAATCAAGAGGTGCCCCCTGCCCAGAGGGATGGGGGAGAAGGGTGGGACAGGCCTGCCTGAGAAGCTCTGGTACAGAATTTTGTATGTGCCTTGAAACAATCTCCTCTTCCAGGCATCCCCGAGATTTTGCCCTTCCCCACACCCTAAGGTCCTCCCACTCCATGAGAAGGAGAAACAGAAAAACCTAAGAAGCATTCAGTCCAGTCTCCTGTCTCTAGCCATATGTCCCTCACCTCTGGCTAGGCTAAGCCCCCACAGAAGGATCATAGGGAGGAAGGGAAGGAGGAAAGGAGAAGGAAGCATGAGATAGTGAGAAAGAATACCAGATTTGGACACAAAGGTCCTGTGTTCAAATCCTAGTTCTGGCGCTACCCGCATGATCTTGGACAAGATATTTCATCTTTCTGGGTCTCCGTTTTCTCATCTCACAGGGTCACACCACCTATCTCTCAGGATCATTGTGATGAAAACGATGAAAACAAACGCTTGGCAAAACTTGAAGGGCCACGGAGATAGGAATTGTTATCATTGTTATTATGAATAATAATGACTTTGAATGGCCACATCCCTATCCCAGAATTTCAGAGCTGAAATGGACAACAAGGGCAAACTGTCACCTGGACAGGAATCTCCTTGACAGCACCCCTACCCCATCCCCACCCCCACTCCCAAAGTGCACATCAAGCCTGGCTCTCTGGAAGGAAGCGCCCACCCCCCACCCAGGCCTTCCTACCTGCCACAGAAGAGCTCTAGCTTTTAGGGAATTTCTCCCAACACGAATTCTAAATCATCTTCTCTTAGTTCCGCTCTCTGGAGCCACACTGAACAAAACTAATCCTTGTTCTGCATGTCAACCCCCAAATACAGTTCTCTCTGTATTCCCCACACCCATGTCCAATCTCATTCAGATTCCCCACGTGTGTGCACAGAACTCAGACTCCAGGGGCAGAGACTCCTCTGTGCTCAGGAAGAGAGGAGTCTGAGAGTAGGACCTGCTGCCTTTGAGACCCAGGGAAGGGCACTAGAAGCCAAGAAAGCACACACAGACACACACACATACATACATGCACACACTCATATTAATAAACAGGCATGTACACATATATGTACATGTGTGTGCATGTGTACATGTATGTGTGTGATGTGTTCACAGTTGTGCCTGTGTGTGCATGTGTGCACACATCTCACAGACAGGAACATATACAACATACTTATCAAACATAACACACCATGCAGATGTACACAAACATCTGTGTTATACAGATTCACCTAACATGATATCACACAGATAGGCACACATACAGCCTACCACATACAGCCCACACACATAACCACATCCCCCAGGTGTGATCATGCGCATACATGACAGAAGTTGCCCTGCTGAGGGGACAGGCCCAGGGCAGACATGCTGACAGCAGTGGAATTTGGTGACTGTAGACTTGGGTGTGGGCAAGCTCTGAGGGGGCACTGGGAACCAGTGAAGATTCCCAGAGGTGGGGAGAATGGGGCAGGGGGGAGAGGGGGAGAGAGGGGAAATCCCCTCTGAGATTCTGGTAGTCCAGGAAGTGTTCCTGGGGCAAGGGGACTTTGGAGAACCCCGCCAAGATGGGAAAGAGGAAGGAATGAGGGCAGGGAGGGAAAGGAAAGGGAGCAGCAAGGCTTGGGCCCTCTCTGAGCTTTCCTGGGCACCAGCTCCTCCTCTTGGAGCCCATCCAGGGGACCTTTGCCTTTGGCCTCAGGGTTTTACCTTTCACTTCTTTCTAAACTCTCCTTACCCCAAAAACATTGGCCCCAAGCCTCCTAGGCCAGCCTAATTTCTGAGCTCCCTGAGGTTAGAGACCTGTTCCAAATAAATTCAGTTTATTTTCCCCCTTTCTCCCCCTACTTCCATCCCCCATCCCCCACAACATCTGTGCTTCATTGGGTTGATGGTACCCACCATCCCTTCTGTCCCCCAGGCTGGAAACCTCAGTCATCTCTGACTCTTCCTTCCCCCGCAACTCCCAGATCTCCTTAGGTGACAAATCCTATAGATCCTGACTGCACTAAATCTCCCTCACCACACCCTCCTTTCTACAGGCAGAGCCACAATCCTGGTTTAAGCCTTCATTTCTTCTCATCTACTCTATCAACTCATCTCGCCTCCAGCCTCTCCCTGTCTCTCCAATCCACCCACACACTGTGAACAAATCTTTTTTTAAAATGTTTAATTGGTATATTTTGTTTTAATATGACCTTCGTTTACAGATATATCCCTTCTACCTCTTCTTCCCCAGAGAGCCATCCCTCATAAATAAGGATAAAAAGGAAGGGGAAAAAATCAATTCAGCAAAACACATCATTCAGTCCTGACAGTATAGGCAATGTTCCACACCCATAGTAACTCACTTCTGCAAAGACCAAACAAATTTTGTAAGGAATCACTCCAACTACATCACTCCTCCATTAAAAATCCTTTCATGGCTCCCCAGTGTCTACCTCATAAGGCACAAATTCCTAACCCTGGCATTCAAGGTCAGCCACATTATAACTCCAGGTTAATATCCATCCTTTTCTTAGAACTAGTCCTCTTCGCATGCTCTGCAATCCAGCCAAAGACAGATGCCCTTAGTTTCCTATTCCCACATCTCTGAGTTCTGTCCTTTCTTATCTCTGGAACTTTGCTCACATCATCTCTCATGGTTGGAATCGATTTCCTTGTCATCTCTGACTTAAATTTCTTCCCTTCCTTGAGGCCCAATTCAAAGGCCACCTCTCCCCATGAAGTCTTCCCCAGACAAAAGAGTTCTTTTCTCCTGCTACACAGCACTTTTTGCCTGACTTTCCCAGAATTATAGAATCTCATGACTTCAAGAAACCTTGGACACCATCTGGTCCAATCCATTAGAGGAACAAGAATCTCTCTCAACAACTTCACCAGCTAGTTGGATGTCATCCAACATCTGTACGGAGGCCTCAAGAGGCAAGGATGTCAGAACTTTCCAAGTCAGCCCAGTCACATTCATGTAGAGCTTAGAGTTAGGAATTTTTTTCTTGATATCAAGCCTAAATTTGTCTCTTTTTAATTCCTACACACTGCTCCTGGTCCTACCCATTGGGACCAAACCAAACAAGTCACATCCTTTCAAGTCCTTTAATATATTTAATATATTTATGTTCTTCTGAGTCTTCTCTTCTCTAAGCCAAACAGGTCCAGTTCCTTCATTGCATCTTCATAAGCCCTATTCTTGAGTTGCTTTGCCATTTTAATCATGATTGTCCGCAGGTTCAGGATTCACTCTCTGAAACATGGCACCCACAGCTGAATGCAGTATCCCCAGTGTAGTGTGACCCAGGTAGAGGACATTAGAACTATTCTCCACCTTTTCTTTCTTTCTCTTTTCTCTCTTTTTAAAATATTTATTTGTTTTTTGTTTTCAACATTCACTTTTATAAGATTTTTAAGTTCCAAACTTTCCCTCCTCCTTCTCCATTCCCCTTCCCAAGACAGCGTACAATCTGATATAGGCTGTACATGTACAATCATATTAAACACAGTGCCACATTAGTCATATTGTGACAGAAGAATGAGAACAAAAGAGGAAAACCATGAGGAAGAAGAAAAAGAGAGAAAATGCTGTGCTTTGATATGTATTTAGGCTCCATAATTCTTTTTCTGGATATTCCCCCATGTTTTCTTGATGCTACCTTTCTCTTTCTTTTTGAATTTATTTAATATTTTATTTTTCCCAAGTAACATGTAAAAACAATTCTCCCTTTCTCCCTCCCCACCCCCCTTCATTGAGAAGGCAAGCAATTCAATATAGGCTATATGTGTGTAGTCATGCAAAACATTTCCAAATTAGTCACGCTGTGAAAGAAAACATAGGCCAAAAAAATAAATAAATAAAACATGGAGAAAAATAAAGTTTAAAAAGTATGCGTCTGTCTGTATTCAGAGATCTCTGGGGATGGATAGCATTCCTCATCACAAGTCCTTCAAAGCTGTCTTGGATTATTGTGTCACTGAGAATAGCCAAATCATTCACAGCTGATCATTTTACAATATGGCTGTTACTTTGTACATAGTACATTTCACTTTGCATCAGTTCATGTAAGTCTTTCCAGTTTTTTTGAGAGCATCCTACTCATCATTTCTTATAGCACAATAGTATTCCATCATAACTATATACCACCATTTGTTCAGCCATTTCCCAATTGATGGGTATCTCTTCAATTTTCAATTCTTTGCCACAGAAAAGAGCTGCTATCAATAACTACATCTGTCTCTCTTTTTTTATTTTTTTACTTTTTGGAGGGCAATTGAAATTAACTGACTTGTCCAAGATCCCACAGCTAGTTTTTGTGTTGAGTGTCTGAGGTTAGACTTGAACTCAGGTCCTCAGGACTCCAGGGCCAGTGCTCTGTTCACTGCGTCACCTAGCCACCCCTAACTACCTCTTTTTTAATGGGATTTAGGATAGCTTTGGTTTTTTTGGCTGCCACGTCACGCTGTTGGCTCATCTTGACCTTGTACCCCATGAAAATCTCCAAATTGCTATAAAAGGAATTGTTTTAGCTGTGTTTCCTCATCCTGTGTGGATGAGGTTGATTTTTTGGAACTGAAGGACAGAACTTTACCTTTGACTCTAGTAAATGTCATCTTATTAGAATTGTCTTAGTCTTTTAGCCTGTCCATATCTTTTTTCCATCCTGGCACTGTTGTCTAATGTGTTAGCTGTATATAAAGAACAAGAATTTTTTGCTGTTATGAAAAGATTTCAGGGAAAAGGCCCCCATCATCCCTCCCCATTCTCCTTGTTTACTAAGTGTTTCCTTGATGCTTATCAAGACTTCTAGGCAATTTGCATGACTCCTGAGCAAGCTTCCTCCAGGGCCACCGCAAGAGCTGAAAAGACAAATGAAAACAAGTGCAGATGTTTATTCCTGGCCCTAAGAAAAATCAGCAAGAAGTGTAGACTTCACAGAAGGGCACATAGGCTCTGTTCTGAGTCATGGAAGATGTGAAAGGAATTTACAAAATCAGCCAGCTAGCTTAGTGGATAGAGCATGGCCCTTGAGTCAGGAAGACTTGAGTTCAAATCCTTGACCCTGATCAAGTCACTTAACTGCTGTCTGCCTCAGTTTCTCATCTGTAAAATTAACATGATAATAGCACCCATCTCCTAGGATTGTTGTAAGGATAATATTTATAAAGTATTTTATGAACCTGAATGCATTATATATTATATAAATGTTAGTTATTTTTCTTATTATTGCTCACCCTAACCCAGGTATCAAGAGCCTTTTTTTGAAATGGTATCTTTCCCCAATTATAGGTAAAGACAATTTTGGGGGCATTCATTTTTACGAAATTTTGAGTTCTAAAGTTTTTTCCCTCTCTCCCTTCTCTCCCCTCCTCCTAAAACTGTAAGCAATTTGACTGATTTAGGTTATATATGTGCAATCACATAAAACATATTTCTATTTTGGTCACAATTGTGAAAGAAACATACTAAAAGAAAAAAACATGAAAAAAAGTGAAAATATCATGCTTTGATCCTTATGTGGATAGCATTTTCCATCACGGATCATTGTATTGCTAAGAAGAGCTGAGTTGTTCAGAGTTGATCATCACACAAGGTTGCTGGTACTGCGTACAATGTTCTGGTTCTGAAGCACCTTTCTAATAGTGGGAGGCAAGTGAGCAAGGTCTTGGCCAGCCCCTGGAAGGTCTTTCAGCTGTGTAATGTTGAACTAATTAATAAGAGAACTGGAAATATGTTGATAAGCCCCTAACACATTGGCCGGTGATAACAGTCCCAAGGAAGGAGAATTATGGGCAACTTCTACAAGCAATAACACCTACCATGTGCAAGGGATTGTGCCAGGCACTGTGCTAAGAGCTAAGGATACAAATGGAGGTAAAAGGCAGTCCTTCAAGGAGCTCACCGTCTAATGGGGAAGATAATATGCAAACAAATATATACAAACAAGGTATAGGAAATGATTAACAGAGAGAAGAGCCTAGAATAAAGAGGGGTTGGGGAAAACTTGTAAAAAGAAAAGATTTTCCTTTGGACTTACCAGAAGCTTGGGAAGTCAGGAGACAGACTAGTCAAAAAAAAAAAAAAATACAAGTTTAGTCTAGTCTGGCATGACCTGTCCTTGTTGAAGCCATAGCAGCTTTAAGTTATCGTTTTTGCCTCTAGGATAAAGCACAAAAACCTCAGGTTAGCACTTGAAGCCTTTTACAATCTGGCTCCAACCTAACTTCTTGACTTACCTAACATTCTGGTCATATTCTTATCCTTATCTTGCCCAAGTACTCTACATTTGAATCAAAATACCCTCATAGTTAATTCCCTAACTTGGTATTCCATCATCACCCAGGCATTTCCCAAGAATGAAATACATGTCTTCATTATCAATCATTCCAGCCTTCTCTTTCCTTAAGGCTTTGTTACGTGTGACCTCTTCCATGAAGCCTTCCTTGATTCTTCCCTCCAATACCTCCAATAGTTTCTTCCCCTTTCAATGGCCTTTTTTTTTTTAACTATGTTGTTGTTGTTCAGTCATTTCAGTTGTGTCCAACTCTTTGTGACCCCATTTGGGGTTTTCTCGACAAAGATAGTGGAATGGTTCACCATTTCCTTCTTCAGTTCATTTTACAGATGAGGAAACTGAGATAAACAGGGTTAAGTGATCTGCTCAGGGTCACAAGCTAGTAAATGTCTGAGGCTGGATTTGAACCCAGGACAATGAGTCTTCCTGACTCTAAGACCAATTATTTATTTTTCTCTGAATATTTTGTACCCTGTCCTCCATCCAATATAATAAAAGGACAAGGACAGTTCCATTTTGTCTTTGCATCTCCAGCAGTGCTTAATGAGTGGTTATTGAATTGAATTAAATGGCCACTTCTCTTTCTAAATGCTCACAAGGACCCATTTAATAACGTACTCTGGAGTTTTACCAAGATTTAAAGTCAAGCTGATTCCATGCCCCTTTCCTCTATCATGGTCCATATTGACTCACCCTTATTCAGGTCGATGTTATATCTCCTTGAACAACTCGAGGCAGAGACATTTATTTTTCATGTTTGTAGCCCCCAAACCTAGGAGGGTGCTTTGCACATTTTTGTTGTTGTTGTTCAGTTATTTCATTTGCAACTGACTCATTGTGACCCCTACGTGGAATTTTCTTGCAAAGATACTGGAGTAGTTTGCCATTTCCTTCTCCAGCTTCTTTTACAGATAAGAAAACTGAGGCAGCCAGGCTTAAGTGACTTGCCCAGGGTCACACAGCTAGTAAGTGTCAGAGGCCAGATTCAAACTGATGAAGATGAGTCTTCTTGACTCCAGGTCTGGCACTCTGTCCACTATGGTACCACCTATCCATGCCTTGCACATAGTAGGCATTTAATGAATGTTTACCAAATTTAATGGAGTTTCATGCCATGGAAAACAGAACTAGGACAAACAGTCGATTTAATAAATGACCTGGATGAAAGTGTACAGATCTGATCTGTCATACTTGCAAATGACTCAGAGGCTGGGAAGGATGATGAACTCATTGGAAAGCAGAGCTGGGAGAGGAAAAGATCTGACAGGCTAGAGAGGACAATGGGCTGAATATAATAGAAGGAAATTCAATAATGTTAAATGTAAAGTCTGTTATGGCTTCAAATAATCAACTGTCCCCAAAAGTGGGAAGTAGGAAGATGACCCAAGCAGTAGTTTGTGAGATAAAGATCTGAGTTGATAAGATGGCCTGGCAGCCATAATACTAATAATCCTAATCATAATAATGCCATATCAGGCGGCATTTAAAGAGACATACTGAAATCAGAAGACCCCATAGTTAGAATCCAGCCTCCAGCATTTCCCAGCTAAGTGACAGGGGCAAGTCTCTTGACTTATTTAAGCATCTGCTTATCTGTGAAATGGGAAAACAGTACCACTCCCACGGGGCTATATGAGATAATGCCTATAAAGTGCTTTGCAAACCTGAAGGGCTATAGGGACAGCAACTATCTCCTATCCACCGCCTTCTGTCCTCTGAGACTGCCTCCACCCTGGTGCATTTCCTCATCACCTCCTGCCTAGATTATCCTCATAGTCTATAAGTTTGCCCCACATCAGGACTCCAGTGCATCCCCCATTCAGCTATCAAAGTATCTGACGGCGTCATCCTCCCTCACTCAATAAACTCTAGTGGCTCCCTATCACTTTCAAGATAAAATATAAGATCTCATTTGGTTTGCATAGTAGTAATAATAGCTCACTTTTATTTAGCACCATAACATGTATAGTATATAGTATTCGCCAGTCACTGCACTAAGTGCTTTACAATTAATTATCTCATTAGATTCTCACAACAGCCCTAGGTAGAAAATGCTATTATTATCTCCATTTTATAGATGAGGAAACTAAGGCTTTATTTAAACAGAGGTTAAGTGACTTGCCCAGGGTCACACAGATAGAAAGTTTCTGAGGCAGGTTCATAGAACTGTCCCCTCCCTACCCTACTCCCCTACTTTTCTAGTCTTCTATCTATCACTCTCCCCCATATACGCTGTAACCCAGTGACTCGGGCTTCCTTGCTATTTCTCAAACAAGGGACTCCATCTCCCGACTCTGTTTTTTCTCTAGCTGTCCCTCGTGCCTACACTGTCCTTCCTTCTCATCTCTGCTGTTCGATTTTCTCGGTTTCCTTCGAGCTGAAGCTAAAGTTTTACCTTCTACAGCAGAGGTGTCCCACGAAGCCTGGCCCAAATTGGATTAAAATGTAATTGGGGAATAGTTAACAAACTAAAAATGCAATAGAAGATAAATAATGTAGATATGTGTGGCTTTCTAAGTTCTGTATAAGCCAGCAGGGATCCTCATCTATAGTACAGTGGCTCACATTTCTCTTTGAGTTGGACACCACTGTATTTGTAGGACGCCACTGTGGATCGAGCAGGAAGCAAAATCCTTCTCAGCCAATCAGAAATCTTTCTGATGACCTAGAACAAATGTCCCCAAAGTAAGAGCTGTATGCCCTCAGAGGCAGCACAGAAGCTACTGAATATTCCTTTTGAAACATTGCAAAATGTTTTATTTTATTATTTATTGTTTACTAAATTACTAATTATTTAGTAATAAATATAAATATTAAGGATAGTTTTAAAAATATAATACAAATAAAATAAATTAAATTAAATTAAATAGAAATTAAATAAAAATAATTATTAATTTATTAGTATTATTTATTAATAAAACGTGTAGAGTGAAGGTGAAAGAGAGGTAAATGTGGGGAAGAAGATAGAGAACAACATCATAGTTCATCTGAAACATTCAAAGTGAAGCAGGTGAAGGATGAATTCCATATGATTGAAATAAAAGAAATGAAGTTTGAATGCAAAACCTTTTTTAGAGTGAGACAGAAAAAAAATCATTAAGAACATCCCAGGGAAGGATGAACTAACTGATCTCTAAATTAACCCCAAACTCCAAATTGATTTTCAGTCACTAGCATAGCCCATTGTTACTAAATGAAGCATTAATTCCATTTATAATACTGCTGTGAATCTCTATAAATCAGGATTCTCAGTCCTGTTCCCGATCAAATCCAAAACAAATGGGAGGTTAAACAGGTTATGTAAACTTCTTTTTCAAAAACTTTTTCAAAAACAAGCGCTGGCTTGAAGAGAAACAAAATCAAGGGTCTCATGGGTGACTATATTCTGGTGGTTAATAAACATTTCTGTAACCAGTATGTGCCTGGCACCATGCCAAGAACTGGGGCTACAAACAAAGGCAAAAGACAGTCCCTGTTCTCAAGAAGCTCACAGTCTAATGGGGGAGGGGGAATATAGCATGCAAACGATTATGTATAAACAAGATATAGACAGGATAAATTCAAGATAATCAACAGAGAAAAGGCATTAGAATTCAGGGGGATCAGGAAGAGCTTCCTGTAGAATATACAGTTTAGCTGGGACTTGAAGGAATCCAGGGCAGAGATGAGGAAGGAGAGAATTCCAGGAATGGGGGACAGCTAGTGAAAATACCCAGGGTCTGGAGATAAAGTGTCTTGTTTTGAAGAATACCAAAGATACCGGTGTCACTGGATCCAAAAGTACATGGGAATAAGTATAAGAAGACTAGAAAGGTGGGGGCAAGGGCAGGTTATGCTAAACATCTAGCAGCTTTATGACACTAAAAAATGTTTTGCACTGCACAAAATTTTCTCTATGAAAACTAGTCTCTGTGTTTTATTTCTTATATGGATACATAGGATAAACTCTAGAATTTACTTTTTTCCATACTACATTGGGAATACAGGGAGGTTTACTCAAAGACAATGAATGTGGGGATCAAAAAAAAGCCCCGATCTTAGACTGTTTGTAGCGCTTACTTCACTCATGCTCCCATAAATAGATCTCTCCCTCTGCATCTAAGTTTAATGGTTACAAATTACATAATTAAAGCTTATCCTATCCATCTTCTTAAAAATCCGAGAAAGTCCCCTCAAGATGAGATTTCTGGTTACCAAGATTCCATCATTTCAAACCTAGGAGTCTATTCTTGTCCCCTTCCAAATTACCCAGAACCCAACTAGTGAAATATTTCACTAGGTAGAAAGAGCACCAGGGTGGGAATTGTCTGTTGACCCAGAGAGAAGTGGGCCTTGGTAGGCATTCTTAAAATGTAGCAGCCACACTCAGCCCTGATATTTTCAGATTCTCTGATTCATTCATCAGTTCTCTTCCTCCAGTCGTTCATTCAAAATGAGCAGAACAATTTCTACAATTATAGCAAGACCACAAAGACAAACGACTTTGAAAAATGTAGGAACAATGATCAATCCAGTACTGTGAATCTGAAGGATGAATGATGAAAAATGTTATCTGCATCTTCTGACAGAGAAATGGCAGAATTGGAGTACAGAATACAACATGCAGGGTATCCCAAAGGGATTAACTGTAATAACTTAAGATGGCACTAAGACTTTTGGGACACTCTCTAATGTATCTAAAGACACCTTCTTTGTGTCTACCCAGTGAGAGAATTTGTTTTGCTGAACTGTGCATATTTGCTTCTTACAAGGAATTTGTTTTTCTTTTGTTTCTTTCCTGTTAGGAAAGAGGGGGTAGGGAAGGAGAGAAAATAGAATTCTGTTTATTTTTTCAATCAAAAGAATTTAATATATAGGTAGGGGGTGCTACAGATGTAGAATGGTGCAGACACTTTCAGATGACATTGCTAGTTTCCTAGTTTTCTTCTTGCGATCTTTTTCAAGAGGTGGTCAGTGAACTCTTTCAATTTCTATCTTGGCCTCTGGTTCTAGAATATCAGGGCAATTTTCTTTGAGAATTTCTTGAAGGATGAGTTCTAGGCTCTTTTTTTTTTATCATGGCTTTCAGGTAGTCCAATAATTTTTAAATTATCTCTTCTGGATCTATTTTTCAGGTCAGTGGTTTTTGCAATGAGATTTTTCACATTGCCTTCTATTTTTTTCATTTGTTTGGATCTGTTTTATAGTATCTTGATTTCTTATAAAGTCATTAGCTTGCATTTGCTCCAATCTAATTTCGAAGGAATTGTTCTTTTCAGTAAGTTTTTGAAATTCCTTTTTCATCTGGCCAGTTCTGTCTTTTAAGGCATTCTTCTCCTCATTGGCTTTTTGGGCTTCTTTTGCCATTTGAGTTAGTCTATTTTTTAAGGTGTTATTTTTTTTTCCAGTATTTTCTTGGGTCTCCTTTAGCAGGCTGTTGACTTGCTTTTCCTGATTTTCTTGCATCATTCTCATTTCTCTTCCCAGTTTTTCCTCCACTTCTCTAACTTGATCTTCAAAACCCTTCTTGAGCTCTGCCATGGCCTGTGACCAATTCATATTTTTCTTGGCAGCTTTTGATGCAGGAGTTTTGACTTTGTTGTCTTCTTCTGCATCCATGTTTTGATCCTTTTTGTCCTCAAAAAAGGATTCTTTGGTCTGATTGTGTTTCCTCTGCTTGCTTATCTTGCCAGCCAATTGCCTGACTTTTGAGCTCTTTGCCATGGTAGAACTCTGCCTCCAGAGTGGAAAGAGCTGTGTCCCAAATTGCTGGAGATTTTGCAGCTGCCAGAGCTATGAGGAGGGCACCTTCTCTACAGCCACCCCAAGCTCTGGCACACTGATCACACACCCCAGAACCACCTTCCAAGACTGTGACCCAGATCTAAGCAGGTCAAAGCAAGAGTGATTACCCTCTGAATGGTCGCTTGGTCCCCCAAGATCTGTAAGCCAGAAGCTCTGGAGGCAGCCACATGGCAGCAGCTGCCGCCACCATACCTCCACCACCTGTCGTCCCAGGGGCAGGGGACATACCAAGCTCTTCCATCACCCCATTCCAATAGAGTTCCTTACTGATTTTTTACTTTCTCTTTGGCATTTATGGGTTGAGAAGTCTGGAAACCTCCACAGCTGTCAGTGATTCACTCTCTTGAGGTCTGCTTCAGTAGATCTAGGCTGCCCCAGGTTTGGGCCCCGAGTGCTCACACAGGACTGTGCTTGGCTCCAACATTGTTAATTTCATTTAATTGTTTTAGTTTCAAAAGACCTCTCTCTCATGGAGTGGGCATGATCTGTAAATATTCATAATGTAAAAACAAAACATATCGATAAACATTTTAAAGCTAAGAATTGGAAGCAAAACAGATGGCCATCAATTGGGGAATGCTAAACAAAATTTGGTACATAGAATATTATTGTGCTATAAGAAATAATGTGTGTAGTGAATAGAGAGAAGCGACAGCTCTCTGAATCAATGCAGAGGGTAGTCACCAGGTCCAGGAAAACAATATGTACAGTAACTACATTATTATAAATGGAAAGAACTATGATACACCAAAAAGTCAAAGCTGAATGTAACAAAATTATAAAGATCAAATATGATTTGAATGAAGGACTTTGAGAGAACCCTCCTAACTCTCTCCTTCAGGGAGGTGGGAAGTCCATGAGAGTTACGCATTGCAGAGGTATGTGGACTTTGTCAGTGTATCAAAAGGTTATGCTTATTTTTTTTCCACTCTAAAAGTTCCATTTTGTCACATGGAATGACTCTCTGGGCAGGGGAGACATTTGTGACAATACAAGAAACATAAAATATTGATAAAAACTTAATTTTTTTTAATGACAAGGAAGATATAACATTTATATATGACAGTCACTCGTGGAGCTCAGTCTAGTAGAAGAATATAAACACAGATAAGTAGGATATATATTATATGAAAAGAGCATTTTTTTTTCTTGGTCTGAACTTATGATTTTTTGGGTCTACAGAACTCTGGAAATGTATGGTCTCTTTACTGAAGCAGATAGCCACTCCTCTGTAACCTAGAAGATTTTAGTGACCTGAATTTCAGTTAAGTATAATCAAAGGCTATATGGATTCTGTGAGAAATGGTGGCTATCCATGTGGGGAAAAAATGAGAGGAGCTTCTTGAAGGAGAATACATTTGACTTTATATAGCAGAAAACTTGGGAATTTATGACTCTAAGATTTACAAACTAGACACGTACACACAGTCAAGAGTTTAGATGCATGAGATACATTTTTAAGAAGTTATTAAATGTTTGTTATTGTTATTCAGCGGTTCCAGTCATGTCTGACTCTTCATGACCCCATTTGGGGTTTTTTTTGGCAGAGATACTGGAGCAGTTTGCCAGTTCCTCCTCCAGCTCATTTTTACAGATGAGGAAACTGAGACAAACAGGGTTAAGTGACTTTCCCAGGGTCACATAGCTAGGGTCTGAGGTGAGATTTGAACTCAGGAAGATGAGTTTTCCTGACTCTAGGTCCAACACTCTATACAGGGCCCCAAAGTCGTGGTGGGACAGAAGGGTGGAAAGATTAGCATGTCTAATGTAAACCCCAATTACTCATGTGGGAGTATGCAGAATACAGCCTTTATAGACCGGAGAGTCAAGCTGATTGTTAAATTTTCAGTGTGAATATTTACACCTTGGAAATTGGTAATTGCCACAAATAAGGCCTTGATTTATTGTTTTGTTGATTGTCTAGATAGTTTTAAAGGATGAAGAAAAAGGTAATAATGCAGATCAAACGTAAAATTGTCTCACTGTACATTTTTTCACCAGGAGAACTGATTGTTAAGCATTTTACCAGCATGCCCGTGCCCTAGGGGCATCATTTGACATTCCAGGGACAGAAGAAGGATGCCCAGGGAGGACATACATAACTAATGTCACAGAACTTATAGGACCTAGCTACCACCACCTTTCGGCCACCCCCTAGAGGAGGTGAGACATATGTGGAGAAGCAAAGCTAGAAGTGGGCTGGAATTCAGTCCCTAGCTTCCCAGCAGGCAGGGAAGATTCACCAGCAGAGCTGAGACAACAGAAGTGCTTTGCAGAGAGGGAGCTTGGGCAGGAACATGAAGAGGAGGATAGTCCCAGTACAAGCTGTGACAGGGGAAAAGAGGAGGAAGAGGAAGAAGAAGAGGAGGAGGAAGAGACCAGAGGGCACAACTGATTGTGGCCATTGTATGACTCCCAGGGAGGAGACAGACAGGACAACGGCCTGAAAGACTGTCAGAGTTTACAGACCATCTAATGCAATCCCTTCGTTTTGCATTTGAGACAAACAAGATCCATAAAGGGTAAGGGATTGTGTAAAGTCATATAGAAAATTAGTAGCAGAATCAGAACTAGAACCCACATCTCTTTCAAAACGCCAAGGTTCCCCCCCACCATAGAGAAGACTGGCCTAGGTGTAAGGGGCCACAGGATCCCAAGATCAGATCTCCCTGGACCAATGACATCACGATGGTGGTGTCTTCACTTTCAAGTGAATTGGATTTAAGTGACAGAGTTGAGCAAAGTCATCAACTTTCTTCTCTCCTCCAGAGTCATTGGAGTCCAGGGGGAAGACAAAAGTCAAGACGAAGGGTGATGGCCCAGGATGCAATAGATACAAATTAAGATCTTTCCCAGGTTTCAGTCTGTCTGAGGCAATAGCCATTCAATGCCTGAGGGCTAGGTAAGAACTTGAGACCAAAGATAGGAAAGCACACCTTGATCAAGGGTTAGGTTAGAGAGGCATGGGGAGCTGGAGGAAGCTCAGATATAAGGAATCCCAGATAACCCCAGACCCAGTCATAAAGCATCAGACACATTGTGGCTCCAATTGTCAAGATTCAATGGGAAAACAATTTCATTGGAGCCCTAGATGAAATAAGGAGACATTCCAACATTCATAGGAGTGAGAAATCAGAGAGGCCAAGATATGAGGACCTGAATAGAGAAAAATGAGACAAAGAAGTGGAAAGATAGGAGGTATCTGAAACCTTATAAATGGAAAAACAGGATAAGAAGTAGGAAAACATGTTAAGTGGCTGCTAGATGGATTTCTGCTTGAGACCCTCTGACAGACAAAAGTGGTGGGCAGCTTTGATCTGCACTAGGGTTCTGCCATGAATCTGATTGCCACCAATCAGAGGAAAGCTGGCCACATATAAATATCACTAATGATTCTCATAAATATCACTAATGATTCTCATAGTACCTTGAGTTCTGCAAGGCTCTCTTCTCACGATAGCCCAGTTAGGTAGGTGGGATCTGTTTATTTGTGGATGAGCAAAGCTTCTTTCTGGAGTCCCCAGCAACTGTCTCCAACAAAGTCAACAGGTGTGTGAGACAAGCAGTTTACCTTCAGAACTGGCTGACAGAGCTATTCACAAGAACTACAGGAAACTGAAGACTTTGTTTACAGTCAGTCAGAAGTGGGAGGGGAATTTGGGAAGGACCATGTTTGCTGTTGCCAATGACAATTAATAGGTAAGTCTGAGGTACAAGTTGTTCTGCCTGCTAGAGGAGATGGTGAATGAGCTGGAGGAATCTCTCTCTAGTAGCCTTTTGTTATCAAGGAAAATAAAATATTTCCTGTAATATTGAAAAAAATATGCTTCAAAGAGAAAACAGTGAAGGGAAAGAATCCAAAGAGACCAAGTGGGATGATTAATCTCTTTGAGCAGAGCAGAAGGGCTTGACCCAGAGAAGGGAGAGATCATAGATTTGGGCACTGAAGGAACCCCAAAGGTTTACAGATGAGGAAACTGAGGCCCAGAGAGGTCCAGTACCCAAGGCAGTAAGTGATGAGGGTGGGATTGGAACACAGGGGATCTGACTTCAGATGCAGCACTCTTCCCACCATACTATGCAGCCTGTTATGAAAGATTATTAAACATTTGGACCTATGTTGAAAGATATGAGAATTTTCTCATAAAGGAAAATAATAATAATAATAATGATGATAGTAACAACAGCTACCATTTATATAGCACCTACTATGTGCTAGGCACTTAACAATTATTATCACTTTTGATCTTCACAACCCTGGGAGTTATGTGCCATTATTATTATTATCCCCGTTCTATAGATGGAGATAATGAGGCAAACAGGGGTTAAGTAACCTGCCCAGGGTTATACAGGAGTAAGTTCTTGTGTTCTAGGTGATGATGATGATGGTGATGATGATGATAATGGTGATGATGGTGATGATGGTGATGGTGATGATGATGATGATGGTGATGATGATGGTGATGATGATGATGATGATGGTGATGATGATGATGATGCTGGTGATGATGATGGTGATGATGATGATGATGATGATGATGATGATGGTGATGATGATGATGATGGTGATGATGATGGTGATGATGATGATGATGATGGTGATGATGATGATGATGCTGGTGATGATGATGGTGATGATGATGATGATGATGATGATGATGATGGTGATGATGATGGTGATGATGATGATGATGATGATGATGATGGCAGGTAGCATTTATATAACTTAAAAGCTTTCAAATCACTTTATATCTATTTTCTCATTTGAACCTCATAATAACCCTGAAAGATAGGTACTATTATTATCCATAATTTACAGGTGGGGAAACTAAGACTGTGACAATTTAAGCGGTTTGTCCTGAGGTCACAGAGCTAATAAGTGGCCAAGACAGAATTTGAACTCTGGTCTTCCTGACTCAAGTCCAGTGCTTTTTTTTTTTTTAGTTCATAAGTTCCTTATGGAATGACAAAATACAAAAAGTAAATACAATTTTAAAACACTAAATGCAGCATAGATTTTTGTGAAGTTTGCTTTATGTTTTAAAAAGTCATATAGACATAGGGAAAGTCTTACAAGAATGGAGCCCAGTGAATAGAGCACAGCCCTGGAGTCAGGAGGACCTGAGTTCAAATCTGGCCTCAGACACTTAACACAAGAACTAGCCGTGTGACCTTAGGCAAGTCACTTAACCCCAACTGCCCTCCAAAAAAAGAAAAAAAAAAGAATGGAGCCCAAACCTTTTAAGTGCTTAGCATGACAAGTTTTAACTAAAGTTCAAAATGTTTAATACTGAATACAAATGCACTAGAAGGTCATCACAATATAATTGAGGAATGTGAAATTCAGAAGTTAGTGCTATATAAACAAACAAAATAATGGCTAAAAGTGAAATCACTGTTTATACACTATGGACCTAGCTGCCCTGATCCTGTGATGTGATCATTCTGACCCTTCACATCCAGGCAACAAACACTATCGGAGAACAGCTCATCTAGTAACAGACAAGAGAAAGAACAGAGAAGTAGTGGTGGCTTTTTAATTCCCTGCTAAAGAGACACCAGGGCAACCCTTGACAGGGACAACAAAAAGGTTTGCTCTCTTCACGAAGCAGGTGTGTATCTAAGATGTAATAGAGAACTCATCACAATGGAAGACCAACTGCCCTTCCTGGTAATTAATTCAGGGACAAATCATATTGTCAAAAGGAAGTCTGGAGCCTTGCTGGGGATTAGAAATCCCAGGTAGAAAACTACAGCTCTGAGGGCAGGATCTCTAAATCTAGGGTCCAGGAAATTGGTGGTAGTGGTGGGGTTTTCTATTTTGATAACTATTTCAATAGAATTGATTTACTATGTATTTTATTTTACAGATTTAAAAGTATGATTAAAGAATCTATAAGCTTCCCCAGATTGCCAAAAGGATTCAAGATATATGTATGTATGTATGTATGTATGTATGTGTATATAGATTATATATGTGTGTACATGTGTGTATACATGCATACACACACACACGGATTTCGAACCCCTGGTTTGGAGACACAGATGGTATTTTTACTGGTGCTGCCCATTAGAGGTAGGAGCTTCAGATAATAAAAGCAGATTTGAAAATGTGAGCAGCTGGTTTAAAAAAGACAGCAAGAAAAAATATAAGATTGATGGGCTGTTGGTCAATCAATCAACAAACATTTATTAAGCACCTATGGTATACCAGGCACTGTGCCATGTGTGAGGGCTGTAAGTGCAAAGAATGAAATAATCCTGACTCACCTGGGGTTTATGTTCTAATGGGGAAGACAACAAGTACAGATAAAGATGCATTCAGCTAAGTCTATATCTCCAAAGATATCAAAAAGGGGAGAAGAGAGCAGGCAAGGAAGGATCTATATGGACAAAAATATTTATAGCAGGTCTTTTGGGGGTGGCTGAGAATCAGAGATTGAAGGGATGCCTTCAATTGGGGAACGGCTGCACAAGTTGTGGCATATGGTTAGAATGGAATACTACTGTGCTGTAAGAAACAAGTAGCAAGATGAGTTCAGAAAAACCTGGAAAGACTTACATGAACAGATGCATAGTGAAGTGAACAGAAGCAGGAGAACATTGTACACAGTAACAGCAACACTGTACGATGAAGAATTGTGACAACTTAGCTATTCTCAGCAGTATAATGATCTAAGTCAATTCCAAAGGACTCATGATGAAGTGTACTATCAGCCTCCAGGGAAAAAACTGACATAGTTTGAATACAGACTGAAGCATGCTATTTTTCACATTCTTTCTGTCTTTCATTCTTTTCCTTTTATTTGAGACTACTTGCTCAAAATGACTAATATAGAAATATTTTACATGATTGTACATGTATAACCTAAATCTGATTGCTTGCTGCCTCAGGGAAAGGGGAGGGGAGAGATGAAAGGATAGAATTTAGAACTCAAAACTTTTTTTAAGTATTTAAAAATTGTTTTAACATATAACTGGGGAAAAATATAAAATGTCATGTATTTTTTAAAAGAATGACTATAAAGAGAATAAATACAAAGCCGTTGAAAACATGGCAGTTTGTAAGGGAAGGAACCCCATAGTTGGGGGCATTATGTAAAAGGTGAGGCTTAAAAGAAAGATCAAGACTCTATGAGATGGGGGCGGCTAGGTGGCGCAGTGAATAGAGCACCGGCCCTGGAGTCAGGAGGACCTGAGTTCAAATCTGGCCTCAGACACTTAACACGAAAAACTAGCCGTGTGACCTTGGGCAAGTCCCTTAACCCCAACCTGCCCTCCAAAAAGCAAAAAAAAAAAAAAAAAAAAAAAAAGACTCTATGAGATGGAGGTGAGGAGGAAGGGCATGCCAGGGATGGAGAAGGGGAATGGACTATCCTGTTCGAGGAACAAAGAGACCAGACTGAAACACAAAGTATAGAAAGGAAGTCCCAGCCTATTTATGTATTGTTCAGGCCTGTCCAGCTCTTGGTGAACCCATTTGGGGTTTTCTTGGCAAGGATACTGGATAACTTTCCATTTCTTTTTTGCTATTTTACAGATGAGAAAACTGAGGCAAAATGGGTTAAGTGATTTGTCTAAGGACATGTGACACCAGTGTCGTCCAATAGGACTGGAAGATAGGTTGGTAGAAGGTTATGAAGGGCTTTAAAAACTGAATTTATATTTGATCCTAGGGCACTAGGAAGCCACTAGAGTCAATTGAGTAGGAGACTGATGCACTCAGGTCCATACTTAAGGAAAATTACTTTAGTAACTCTGCATAGGATGTAAAACCAATGAGGCTATAAGTGAGAGGTGACGATCCTGAACTAAGATGTCATGAATGGATGTCATGAAGGCATCGATGGCAAGATTTGGAAATTGATTCAGTGTGTGGAACGAGGAAGAGTGAGGAATCGAGGATAGTGCCAAAATTACAAACCTGGAAGACTAGAAGGATGGCGGTACCCTCCGCAGAAATAGGGAAGTTTGAAAGAAAGAAAGAAAGGCATGGGGGGAGAAACCATGAACTCGGTTTTGGCTATGCTGAGTTTGATATATCTCCAGGACATCTAGTTTGAAACATCCAAAAGGCAACTGGTGCTACTGGACTGAAGCTGGGGGAGGTGTAAAGGATCACAGGGGCCCCAGGCAGGGGTACAAGAGATCAAAGGGGCTCAATTCCAGGTGTCGGCTTCAAAGAGTATCAGACCCAGAGGCAAGAGTTAAGGAAGATCCCAGGCTAAATTGTGAGAGATCATAAGAGTCCCAAAGCCTAGGAATGTAGGGTGCAATGTGCCCCAAATCCTGGCATGAAAAGTCATAGGGCCCTAAGGCCAGATGTCAGGGCTCAAGGGACCCTACAATTTGAGGGGCCAAGCCCAGGGTGTGAGTAACAAGGACTCCATGCCCACGTTTCAAACATTCTCCTTTCCTCTCCTTAGTCTACCAACTCTATAGCTTTCCCTCTGCCTTTCAGAAGATAATTTTGGCTCTGTCTTTCCTGAAAGAGATTAAGACCATCCTTGGACACTCTCAACTGCTCCCACCCTGGTTCTTAAAATCTATCTGTGTCCTTTCTAATGCTTTCCTCTTTTGCTCCAGAATCAGTGGGTGAGGGATGCCCATTCTTTACGGAAGCTAAGTTCTCCACCTACATTCTATCTCTATGTAATCCCTTCCTGTCTCCTGTGTGACATTGCTCCATTGATCATCCCTCATTGCCTCCTTTCTCTTTCACACTTGAATGATGACTGCATAGGTCCCAGCCTATTTAAGTATCGTTCAGGCCTGTCCAGCTCTTGGTGAACCATTTGGGGTTTTCTTGGCAAGGATACTGGATGATTTTCCATTTCTTTTTTTGCTATTTTACAGATGAGAAAACTGAGGCAAAATGGGTTAAGTGACTTGTCTAGGGACATGTGACACCAGGAAAGCCAATTAACTGCAGAGTCTGAGCTTCCTCATTTATAAAAGGAAGACAACAATGCTTGTTATATCCATCTCCCTCAAAGGGTTTTTATGAGGCTTTAATGAAATAATGAATGTAAAGGACTTTATAACGTTTGTGTCAATATCAGTGTCTATTAGTAATTACCCGTAGACTGAAAAAATTAATGATGACAAAAAGCTGCCATCAATGCAGAATATTTGTAATGGATTTGTAGATTATTCATCAAGACAGCTTCTATATACATTTTTTTTAAAAAAGGGTCTCCTGCCTTCAGCTCTATTTTATTTAAGAAGCATTCATTATACACCTATCATGTGGGAGGCACCATCCTAGATGTTGGGAGTCCAAGGACAAAAGACTGAATAGTTAGTGGCCTCAGGAACTGGCTTAGTGGCAATTGGGACAGACACACACATAGTTAAGTCAATGCCTGATAACTGAAGAAGAGAAAAGCCCTGGCAATCGTAGGGATTTAGAGAGGGAAGATTTCTTGGAAAAGATGGCATCTGGCCTGAGCTCTGTAGAAGGATAAGGACTAAGAAAGGCAGAGATAAGGAAGAAGTACACATTCCTAACATTCTGTGCCAGTGTGTGACAGCAAGAGATAGCAGGTCCAGATCAAAACATGGACTAGTCTCCCACAGTGCTGGAACATCAAAAATGTGAAGGAAATGAACCTGGAAATGTCACCAGGTTATGGAGAACCTTAAATGCCAGGCTGAATCTTTTACTTTTTTTTTTCTGAATACAATAGGGAATCATGGGAGGATTTTGAGCAGGAAAGTGACCTGGGAAGACTCATCTCTGGGAAGATTATTATGATGGCTGTGTAGAGAGTAGACCAGAGAAGAGAGAAAATGGAAATACAGAGGTTAATTAGGAAGCTACATCAATATAGTACAAAGAGGCAGCATGGCATAGTGGATAGAGACTTGACTTTAGAGCCAGGAAGATCTGGGTTCAAGTTTAACCTCTGACATATATATATACTGGATGTGTGACCAAGTCACTTAACCTCAAAGTGTTCTAGGCATCTTTATAAGAACATGTTGAAGGGAGGAAGACATGGCAATGGACTGAATGTAGGGATGTCCTCCCACCCCATTCAATAAACTTCCATGGCTCCCTATTACCATCAGGAACAAATATAAAATCCTGTTTGGCTTCTAAAGTTCTTCATATAGGGTCTCCTCCTACCTTTCCAGCCTTCTAACACTGTAATCCCCTTCACATACCCTACAAACTAGCAACACTGTTCTCCTTCCTGTTTTTCCAACAAGATACTCCATCTGCCAGATCCTTCCCCCAAATTTTCACTGGCTATCCCCCATTTCTGGAGCTCTCCCTCCTCATCTCTGTCTCCTGGCTTCCTCCAAGTCTCCTGGAGACCCATCAGGAGGCTATTGAAATAAACAAGGTTAGAAGCGATGAGGGACCAAATTAAGACAGTGGAGCTATGGGAATGGAAAGAAGGGATTGGATTCGAGGAATGTTGTGGAGGTAGAAATAGCAAGACTTAGCAGCTGATTGGATATAGGGGATGAGGGAGAGGAAGGAGTCAAGGTTAATGTCAGCTATGAACCTGGGAGACTAGAAGAATGGTGGTGCCTTTGGCATAAAGAACAAAGTCGGTTAAAGCACCATTATTAGCAAGAAATCATTCTGGCTCCTCCTTTTTATTTTTTTATTAATTTATTTTAAACTTAAATACACAATAAGAAAAGAAAAAGAAATATTTAAATACAAAATTTAAATTTAAATACAAAATAAGAAAAAGAAAAAAGCATTGTCATGTGCACAGCAAAACATAAGAAAGGATTCAAAATACATAGCAATAAATTCCTGTCTAATAAATACAACACATTGTGTTCAGAGCTGTCCATCTTTTCTTTGCTTCTTTGTAAGCTTTCTTTTGTTCTCTGCTGTGTGTTTTTTTCTTTGCTCTTTTTTCCCCTTTCCCTAGCAAGAAGGCTACAATTAAGCACAGATATAGCTATAAAGAGGTATAAATATACACATACATGCGCAAATATATACATATATACATGTACACACATATACACAAACATGATTGCACATATACACATGCATGAATACATACAAAAATATACTTACACAAACATACATATACTTAGATAACCATAATCATACTCTTATATATAGACATAGACATTTATAGCATCTACGTAAGATTGTACTATTGTCCTGTTTCTCTGAGGATGGGTAACATCTTCCTTCATAAGTCCAGTTCTTTCCATATTTTTTACCAGCTCATCATTTCCTACACCACAGGAATATTCTAACTTTATACTGTCTAGTTACTTTAAATATTCTAAAACAATATTGATAAATATGGCTGACATGTAGTTTAGTCTGAGCTCTTTTTAATCTTAGTATCTTCTTTCTGAGACTACCCCAAATTTCGCAGATAGATCTAGAGATCATAGATACAAGTACACACATGTATATATGTATACATACATACACATACGTATACACCCATACATATACAAATGATGGGGTCCAGGCTCTGGGAAGCACCTTGAACTAGATGAGGCATTTGCTAGAGGCCATAAGCCTTTCATTATAGATAGGCCCAAATCTCTTATTCTTACTAGCCTAGCCCTGCACCATACAGCTGCGTCCCACCCTTGATCCTATCAAAATATCTATACCCAAATCTGTTACCCTTAAACTAGCCTAGCCTTCCATTGTCTGTCATCTCCAGGTAGCCTTCAGCTATTTCCCACTCTTAATCTCTTTACTGGAATGTGACCTCTTTTGACTCCTCCTCAAGACCCTCCCCAAACTCCGCCTCTAGACTACTCCTAGGACCATCCCCCAATCTTTCTGTATATAAGATGCATTTTGCCTCCATGAGGTTGCAGAGAATTCAATCTAGCACAGACTTACTCTGTGTCAGACTATTCTGGCCCACTTGTCAACACAAGCATCACAGATATTTAGGCTCCTTAAGCATCTACCTACCCATTATGGCAAGACTTGAGTAGAATTCATTCAGAAGGACCTGAAGGGTTGGTATTTTGGGGTCTTGTGTACCCCTAAACCTTAGAGGTCAGCACATACATGTGTGTGCCATGTATATGCATGTGTGTGCACATGTATAAGTGTATTATGTGTGTATGTATACACACATAGATGTTTATATGTGTATGTATATATATCAGTCTCTTGTCAGTATACATATATGCACACAAACTCACATACTCTGTATACATATACAATTGTTTTAATTTTGTCTCTTCTATTAGACTGTGAGCTCCTTGAGAGCACTACTTTTGCCTTTCTTCTATCTTTAGCACTTAGCACAGTGCCTTGCACATAGTAAACACAAGAAATGGTGTTGACTCACCTTGACTTGCTCAAGGGAAAGGAGTGAAGGAAGATTGAGCTTAAAAACCTAAAGGACTGGAAGGATAGTATTGATCTTACCAGAAGTAATATAAATTAAAGATTGGGGAAAAGATGAGTTCCATTTGCCAATGGCAAATGACCCCAATGATACCCAAGTAGATATGGCTTCTGGGAAACTGATGATTGTGGTCTACCTTATCAGAAAAGAAAGCAAAGCTGAAAAATAGATTGGAAAGTCACTAGCACCAGGGTTAAGGTGAAGAGGGTGCCCAAAGAGGGTTAGGGCTGCCTGAGACCCCAAAATACCAACATGCCAGGTCCTGCGGAAAGAATTCCACTCAAGTCTTCTCAGCCAAAGAAAAAGTAAAGTTTATTGAAAGATATGGGGTAGACTCTTACAGAGTAAGTCTTCTGCTAAGCTATTCTATGGCGCTCTCACACAGAGTAAGTCTGTACCAAGCTATTTCATGGTGTTCTCACACCAAGTGGAGGGAAGATGGGATTCTATATATAGAGGAATCTAGGGGTGGTTCAGAGGAGGAGCCTGGGGAGGGTCTTCAGGAGAAGCCAATGAGTTCAGACTCCAGTAATGAGTTTAGGGAGGGTCTTCAGGTGGAGTTAATGAGGTCAATGCAAGAGTGGACTGCTATTTTGATAGACTCAAGGGTGGGAAGCAGATGGACAATGGAGGGCCAGGCTAGTTAACAGGTTTGGGCCCAGCCACAATGAAATACTTATGGCCTCTGCAAATGCCTCCTAGATTCAAGTAGAGCTCAAAAGGGGAGGGGGATCCCAGAGCCTACACCTCATCCAAGGGATTTGATAAGATCACCCAAAAGGGGAAACCTGGAGAATACTTTAGCAGATACCCATAACAAAGAAGTGATTAGGATGAGTCTGAAAAAGAGTGGGAAGGAGCAATCAGATAAGTTAGAGAAGAAGGAGGAGGAGAGAGCTGAGTCACGGAAGCCATGTTGGGAAAAACATTAGAGGGCAGGGTGGGGGGAGGGGGTGGGGGGGTGGTGTCAGAATCAAAAGCTGCTGAGACTGAATGAGAACTGAGAAAAGGCTCTGGATTTGTCAGCTAATTTCGGTAACAGTCGTTCTGATAATACTGAGGGCTTAGAAGCCAGATCACAAGGTGTTAAAAAGTGAGAGGGTAATGAGGAAATGGAAGCAATTTGGGTAGATAATTATCTCTAGGACAGGAGTTCTTAATCTAGGGTCCATGAACTTTCTTTTACAAATAAAAAAATTAATGCTTTTTTTAAAAATTGAATTTCAATATAATTGGTTTCCTTTGTCATCCTACGTATTTTATTTTATGCATTCAAAAACATTATTCTGAGAAGGGGTCCCTCGGGTTCACCAGACCACTGAAGTGGAGTTAGTTGAAAAAGTTAGAATCCCCCGGACTCCTTACTAGTTTGATAGTGAAAGGAAGATAGAGGACAATTGTTTGAAGGGATGACTGGGTTTAGGGAAGGGTTTTTGTTTTTGTTGGTCTTTTAGTTTTATTTTTAAGGATAGGGAGGAGTTGGGTATGTGTGTATGAAGGAGCCAGTAGGTAGAAAGAAATTGAAGCTGAAAGACTAAAGGTTTGAAGGAGTAAGGTCCCTGAGGAGGGTAGTGGACGAGATGAAAAGGGTCATTTAGAGGGTTTAGTTTTGGTCAGGTGGAGGGCCTCCACTTTCTCAGAGACCAGAGTAAATAAGGAGACAATGGGTGAAAATGTAGGTGGGTTTTGGAATTGTAGAGTAGGAGAAAAGAGGAAACTTCCAACAGATGGGCTGTTTTCTCCAAAAAGCAAAGAGGAAAGGTCTTGTGTTGGTATGTAGAGAACAGCATGATAATGTAGGTGGTTTAAAGGGAAGGTGTGGAAAAACTAGCAAAACAACATCACAGGCAATGAATGAAGAGTCAAAGGCCTGCTCTGGGCCCCCAGCAGCAAGGTCCCGGCTAAGACAAGAAAACATGAGTTTGAAGTGGACCCAGGCTGCAAAGTTGCGTGACTTCCTCAAGCACCATTCTATTTATTCAGTCCGCAGAAGGCATGTTTGCTTATTTATTATTCTGAGTCATTTAATGAGATGAGGATAACTCACTGCAATGATTCCAAGAGAACATGGGTTCCTCAGCCCACAGGCTTAGAGAAAGCACCTAGGTTAGAGAAAGAGCCCTACATGTGGTCTCAGAGGGTTCCAGGTCTGTCACTGAAGCAAGTTACTGTAAGCCTCAGTTTCTTTACCTGTAAAATGAAGATGAGAGAAATTACACTCCCTCTCTCCGAGCTGCAATGTGGAATATGCTCTGCAAATCCATTTTATAATCTGTATTAATATTTATTTTTGATGTCATGTTCATTTCCTTATGTATTTCTCTTCCCAATGCCAAAAAACCAACGCCTATGATAGAGAATTAAAAAGGGGGGAGAGGGGGAAGCAGGTGGGTAAAATGGTCCCGAACAAGTCTGAGAGTAAATGTGATGACCTGTACCCATTGTCCTCTACCACTAACAAAGAGAGGAAGTGCAGTTCTGCTCAGTAAATCTTAAAGTAACATATAAATATGAATTGTTTTCTTCTCTCTTTTTTTCTTTTTTCATTATTACTGGCTCCCTTTCTGAGCCTGAAAACAAACATGCTGCAGAACTCACTGATCCTAAAATAAACACCCTTTAGCCCTTCTACCTCTACAAGAAGTCACCCCCATGTCTCTCTTCCACTTCTAGAGTCACCTCGATTCACTACTGCACCCCAGTCATTGTTTGTTCTCTTGTAATCTGGCTTCTGTCCCCCCCATTCTACAGTCAATCAACATACATTTCTATGCCCAGAACTGAGTGATTATTAAATCTGAGAATTGCTGAGAACACAGTGATCAAAAGTCCCAACCCTCAAGAAGGTTATTTTCTATAAGGGAAGACAACTGTACATATACAAAATAAGACAAAATATATGCGAAACGCCTGTTTCAAAGTTCTGTCCTGCAGAGGCTATACTTACTGTTACTGTAGCTTTAAAAGCCAAATGGAATGTTGTAGAAACAGAAGCTTTAAACTGTCATTTTAGAGAAGCTGTTCAGAGTAATAGCTTATGAGTAACTGGAGAGACTTTTCCAGTCATGACAAGTTGAAGCTGGAAATGACAGAGAGAAAGAAGACAATGGAATCTTCTTTCCTGATGATACTATTATAAGGGATATCTTTTGAAGAAAATGAAGAGGATTCATGTAAAGAGACTTTCTTTATTAACCTGAACCAACTAAATGTTGTGGGATTGTGCTCTCAGAAAATGAGAAGTCACTTGTAGTTACAATAAGAGTTTGAGGTAACTACGGCTGTAATCTTTCTCATAGCTAAAATATTGCAGATAATTAGCTGTGCATGTTTTATTATTCATTCCAGAGTATATGGAAAGATCAGTATCTCTGGTGTGAGGGCTTCCTGAGCCTTTTTCAGGGCAGCTCATGTCTCTGTGTTCACCTTTCACCCAACTCTGACCTGTGGCTCCAAGAAACGACAAGGTGCACAGCAGCCCCACCCCTGTAAAAACCATCTAGGCAGATGAGCTAAATCAGGTTGAGGGTAACTAACAGGCTTCAAACCCATCATTGAGTTAGGGGAATGTCTACTCCAAGCGTGTGAAGAATTACCACCACAGAATGGGTGGACAAGAACAATTTGTTCCAACAGCCACGAAGGTGGTTAAAGTAGAAGCTGTAGAGCTATTAGAGCTTGGTCAGACATTGAAGCAGCCAAGGTCATCCATAGCATCCTGGCACCATTGCTGGTCATCTTGACTTTTGTCTTGCCACTGAATTTTGATGACTCTAGGAAAAGAGTGAGGCTGACAACTTTGTGCGACTCTGCCTCACTTGAATACAACTCACAAACAAGTAAAAACATCACTCATGATGTCATTGGTCCCCTTGGAAACAAAGAACAAACAACATTGTTGATTCCACTTTTAATAAATTACTTATTTAATAACTTTAATATTTGTTTAATTATAGGAGACAGTATTTTAATGTATAGCAATGAAAAACTACTATTGGGGAAGGAGATTTCTCTATATCATTAAATAATATTTCATGAACTGGGGTGGAGACTCAGAACCTAGAAAATATGTTAAAATTTTATTAATAGGAGATATACAAATGTATCCCTAAATTATCTTACTGCTTAGGAGATTAAATATGGAAATTATTTAAGTAACAAGCTGAGAGATGACTAATAAATGATGTTAGCAATAAATACAAGGCAATTGGTTGGGTAAAATACAAATAACCAGTTGGGATGGGGAAAGACCTCTTATAGAAGCTAGCATTTGAGTTGAGCTTCACAGAAAAGTAAGCATTCTAAGAGGCTAAGGTGAAGAGGGAATGCATTCTAAGCATGGAGGACAGCTTGGACAAAGTCATGAAAAAAAAATTGGCTAGACCAAAGAGATCGTGGAGAAGGAACAGTAATAAGCCAGAACAGGTAGGTTGGAAGAAGCCTCTAAATGGCTCTTTTTTGTTGTTGTTGTTTTTGGGTTTTGGGGGGGGGTTTTGGAGGGCAGTTGGGGTTAAGTGACTTGCCCAAGGTCACACGGCTAGTTTTTGTGTGTTTTTTTTTTAAGTGTCTGAGGCCGGATTTGAACTCAGGTCCTCCTGACTTCAGGGCTGGTGCTCTATTCACTGCACCACCTAGCCACCCCTCTAAATGGTTCTTAATGCATATACAGAGGAGTTTGTAACTGCTTCTAGAGGTAATAGGGAACCACTGGAGTTCATTGAGCTATTTACAGAAATTGCTGCCTCCAAGGTCATTATCAATAAATCTAATGACTTTTTAGATCACCTTCCCTGACCTATCTGCAGCATTTGATACTGTGAACCATCACTTCCTTCATAATCCCTTCTCCTTCTTTGGCCTCAAGGACCCATGTTACATCTAGGGTCATAGGTTTAAAGCTGGAAGGTACCCTACAGGTCAGCTAGTCTACCTCTACCTTATTGTACAGATGAAGATACTGAAGGTCAGAGAGGTTAAGTAATTTGTCCAAGGTTACACAAATGGAAAGCAATAGGGCTGGAACTAAAACTTAAACCCTCTGATTCCAAATCCACCTCCCTTTCCACAAGTGCCACTTATACTATATTTTCATGGCTCTCCTCTGTTCCCTTTGACAACTCCTCATCCCTTTCCCATATCCCTTAAAAACGGGTTCTCTCCTGGGTCCTTTCCCTTTCTCTTCTTTCCCTTCCTTTCTCTTTTCTTCTCTTTTCTCTCTCTTGGTGAACTCACCTTCTTGTGGTTTCAATGATCACCTCTAAGCAGATGATTCCCGAATCTCTATCCTTGATTCCCCTTCTCAGCTCATCCCTTATTTCCAACTGCCCATCAACCACTCAAATTTGACATATCCTAAACAGAACTCATCTCTTTTTTTCCGTAAACTTATTGGTCCCCCACTTTATCTCTGTGACAGAGCCACCATCTTCCCAGTCATCCAACCTCAGAATCTTCAAGTGATATTTAACTCTACCCTCTATTTTCTCACCAAAACATCTATAGACTCATAGAAATTCAGACCTAGAAGGGGCCTCAGAGGGCATCTAGTCTACCTGAACAGAAATTCCCTCAATAACACACATTTATATACCAGGGGAACTCCATTCCTCATCACCAAATTGAGTAGACCCCTTGAGGTTGATTTATGGGGGACGTGGACAAAAGCCCCCAAAACTGGGCAGGTAATACTCTCTACCCTGGAGGAAACATCCATGTTGATGATATGACAGATGCATTATCTATTGGAGTAAGGTGCTCTGAAGTGTTGCAAATCACTTTACATGTATATCAGGTATGAAATCCTTAGCTTAGTATTGATAGGCCTCCAAAACCTGACTCCCATCTACCTTTCCAGTCTTGCATTACATTATTCCCTTTCACAAAAAAACATTCTCCTGTCAAACCCATCCGTCTTCTAAACTTCCCTATATCTGTCAAGGAAACCTCCAGCCTTCCAGCCTTCCAGGTTTGAAACCTTGGTGCTGCCTTCAGCTCTTCATTCTCTCTCACCCCACGTAGCCAATTGGCTGCCAAATGGATTGCTGTGTTATTTCTACCTCTATAACATCTTTCCCAACTGTCTCCTTCTCTCTACTTCACAGGATCACCACCCCAGTTCAGGCCTCATCACTTCCTTCCTGCACTATTATAATAGCCTAAGATTTGTTCTCTCCATCTCAAGTCTCTTTCTACTTCAGTCTACACAGCTGTCAAATTGATTTTCCCAAAACACAGGATCTGACCGTGCAGATAAATAGATAGATTAGAGAGAGAGAGATGGATGATGGATAGATAGATAAATGAGAGAGAGAAATGAATAGAATGAAAGACATGAATAGGTGGAGACAGACAGGCAGGTAGATAGACAGACAGACAGACAGATAGATAGATAGATAGATAGATACAGAGATACAGAGATACAGAGATAGATGATAAATAGATAGATAGATGATAGATAGACAGATAGATGATAGATAGACAGATAGATAGATGATAGATAGATAAATAGATGATAAATAGATAGATAGATGATAGAAAGATAGATGATAGATAGATAGATAGACAGAGAGACAGGCAGACAGACAGACAGACAGATAGATAAATAGATAGATAGACAGACAGGCAGGCAGGCAGACAGACAGACAGACAGACAGTCAGACAGTCAGACAGTCAGATAGTTGTCCTTAATTCTTGAAGAAAACCAAAGTGACATCACTACATTGAAGTCAAGGTACAATGTGTCTGACTGTGGCTGATCAGACCAACGTGAGCTCTAAAGGCTCTACCACAAGTTAGGCACAAAAAGTCCACATGAATATTTGGAGTGGAGATGACTCTAAATTTGCACATCTCACATTTATTTTGAGTTACTGCAATTCTGCTTTGCTCATAGAGCACAGAGCCTTCTTTGATGCAGGCATGCTATGCTGGCCAGAGTCTCCCATGTCATGCAATTGATTCCAAAATTCTTCAGAGAAACCTTGAGAGCATCCCTGTTTCGTTTCTTCTGACCTCCCTGTGAGTGCTTACCTTGTGTGAGTTCTCTCTAAAAATAGTCTGGATATATAAGTAGATAAATAAAGCATTTTTTACACTCTCCACCAGCTAGCTTCCTCACCTAGTATTCCATCTCCCAGTTCCACACCTCTGTGGAATGCTTTCTCTTTTCTCTTCCTCCTCATAGAATCCCTAGCTTCCTGCAGAACACAACTCAGGTGCCATGTTCTATATGTGACTTTTCCAGATCTTCCCCAGGTCCAGATTTCCTCCCTCCCTACACACTACCTTATATTTATTTTTACTGTATAATCTTATATATTTGTATATGTGTCTATGTCGTCTCCTCCAAAAGAATGCAAGCTCTTAAAGTCAGGAGCTGGTTCATTTTTGTCATTGCATTTCCAGTATGTTGGGTGTAGTACCTACCAAGTGCGCTGAATTGAATTGAGGTTGATATTAGATGTATCTTTATTTGACTGAAGCTCAGAGACAGTCACACAGCTAAGTGTGTGGAGTTGAACCCGGGTCTAGCAGGTGCCAGGTCCAGTGCCTTATTCATTCTAGAGTAATGGCTCTCTGGGAGTGCTTTCTATAGAATTTAGGAGATGGTGTGAAAAGAATACTATATTGGGAGGCAGGAGACCTGGGCCCCTGCTGCTGATTGCCACAGGCAAGCTCATTCCTATTATGGACCTCAATAAAATGGGAGTGATAATTCACCGGCCCTTTCCTCTTCCCAGGATACTTGGGAGGATGGAATGAAAAGAGGAATGTGAAAGGGCTTTGAAAAGTAGAAGGTCAGGAAGGGATCATTAACTCAGCTCTGGGGAGAAATGCAATTGTAGAAACAAAACAATGGGCTGTTTTTCCACCAACCCCAGGTGCACAGCCAGCATCCCCAGATTCCTTTTACTTTATCCCCACAGAGTCCCCAGGACTCCTTCCTCCCTAGACTTTTACAAAGGAATCACAAAGGCAAAGAATCTAACAGGGGAGAGATGGGGTGGGAGTGGAGGGTCAAAGGTTATCACCCTCAACCACTGAGCCTAGGGCTTCCCACCTCCTTCACAGACCTGTTTTAGTTCCTTTAAATCCTGAGTGCTTAACTTAACTAAGTCTGTGAACTTTAAAATATATATTCTGATGATTGTATTTCAATATAATTGATTTCTTTTGTTACCTGACATTTTATTTTGTACATTTAAAATTATTTTTCAAAGGAACCATAAATTTCACAGGGCTGCCAATAATATGGGGGTGGAGGTTAGGGTAGAACCGATGACACATAAAAAAGTTAAGAATTTCTGCTCTAAATCAAAGAAATCAACAAATGGAATCTTAGAGTTGGAAGGGAAACAGACCAACAATGCCCAGTGTATGCCAAAAAAGGGATCTGTTCTGTCACAACTCCAAAAAAAAGACCTCCAGGAAATGGGGAATTCATTCACTCATTTCTGGACAGCTCCAAAAGGGGTGGGGTTGGGGGACTGGGTTGGGAGAGGGGAGTTCACAGAGCTGTGGAAAGAGGGCTGAATTTAGAATCACAGAACCTGGGTTTAAATCCCAATCTGTGTGACTGGGAAAGTTATATGACCTCTCTGAGTCTCTGTTAAAAGAGCTAGATGGCCTCCAAGCTCTCTTCCAGCCCTAAATCTATGGCTCTATGAGATCAATCAATCAACAAGCATTTATTAATGATTTACTAGCATCAAGGTTGGAAGGAAGAAAGGGAAGAGAGAAAACGCCAAGATAACTCCTGTCCTTAAAGAGTTTACCTTCTAAAGGGGAAAGTAACATACATAAATACAGAGCAGATGGTAAATAACCTTACAGGGGATGACATTAACCATCCACAATCAGGAAAGGTTCTTGAAGGAGGTGGGGCCTGGAGTGAGCCTTAAGCCTCAAAGGTCTCTTGCAGCTCCACATTTAGGGTCCTATGATTCCAAAAAACTGTCCAACCAGCCTCGGCTTGAAGCTGCCCATCCTTCTTTCTTCCTTATCCTGCATACACCTTGTCTGCACATATCTGTTTGCATGTTGTTTCCCCCATTAGTCTGAGAGCTCCTGGAGAGCTGGGACTGTTTCTCCCCAGTGCTTAGCACAGTGTGAGACAGACACCTAATAGGAGTTTATTAACTGACTCCTGCTCCTCCAGGAGCCTAAACCAGTACGTTCCTAATTCACAAATTATCTCCACCCCCTGATGCTTCTCCTTCACCTCTCCTCTGTTTTGCTTCTGCTGCTAGACAGGCTCCCCGACAGAGTGGCCATGGCTGGCTAGGAAGGGAAAGGTAGGCCAGGTGTGGCACTATTTTAAACCTCAACTTTTTATGTGGGCTAATTTGTCTATTACAGGAAGAGAGGGAAGACTGGAACATTTTGCCTCCCATCTTGGCCTAGGCAAATTAACATTTTCAATCAAGTTCTGGGAGGAAATTGACAATTGTGTTTGTACAGTTAAATGGTGTTATACAGTAAGGGCCTTTGGCTCCAAACCAAACCCGGAGCCCTGTGACGCACACATGGCAAAGCCGGGGACAAACATGGTCCAGTAGCCTAAAGGAGGTTTCCAAGTGGACAGGTGGAAATAGGAAGCCATTTATTGGAGCATCTCATTCACTTTACAGGAGAACCGAGCCTGTAGACCATCACATCACACATGCTCTGGTCCGGGGAACAGGTCCTTTGAAAG
The DNA here is from genome assembly GCA_028646575.1 of Pseudocheirus occidentalis. Lineage (NCBI taxonomy): Eukaryota > Metazoa > Chordata > Mammalia > Diprotodontia > Pseudocheiridae > Pseudocheirus > Pseudocheirus occidentalis. Next base: position 53,977,917 of record CM053596.1, read on the forward strand.
CAGGCACCGCTGATCATCTGTGGCTCCAGGAAAAGATATGCACTAGCTGTTTGGGAAAAGTAGGAAGAAAGGGAGTGATTCTGCAAAGGATGGTGCTTTGCAACTGACTGTGAGGTGAAACTACCCATTCCCAACATGCGGCAGGGAGGAGGTCAGCCCAGGAATAGCAGAAAACTATTGTCAATATCCAAATCTCCAAATCCAAAGGGGTCCCCCGAGGGAGAGGAGGGTACAGGCAAGAGGAAAGCAATGTGGCAGGTTGTAAAGGGCCAGGAGAGACTAGGGCTCACATCCCACCTCCAACATTTAACTAACTATCTGTGTGACCATCGATAAGCCACTTAAAATCTCCGACTCCCCGTTTCTTCTTCTACAAAATATGACTAATAATACCTAGCTCCTACCCCATAAGATTGGTGTTAAAATCCACCAACAAGCATTTATTAAGCAAATTTACTATGTTCTAGACACATGGCTAAGCTGTGGATACTGTGATCTCTTAAATGTCCAATGATTTCTTAGTCACCGAGTCTCTGGGCTTCTCAGATGTCCTTTGGGTCCCTCTAAAATCCTTCTACAGAAAGCCTCTTAATGCATGGTACTTCCTTTTGAGATCATTTCCAATTTTCCTCCATTTAGCTTGTTTGTACAGAATTGTCTGCATGTTGTCTCCCCACGAGCATCTTGAGGGCGTATTCCCAGAATTTGGCACAAGGCTTCACACTAAATGCTTGTTGACTGACTGATACAAAGAAGAAGCAAAACAGCTCCTGCTTTAGAGGAAGTGATCTATATAAAGTGTTTTGAAAGCCTTCAAGTACTATCCCTCCATCTATCTATCTATCTATCTATCTATCTATCTATCTATCTATCTATGTGTATGTATATATGTATATGTATATATATATAGATATCTATCTCAGAATATTATTATTGTTGTTGTTGTTGTTGTTATTATTAAGATAACCCTGGGGGTCAGCCTGCCCTAACTCAATATTGCCTTCAGTCACTAAGGATATATAACAAATGTATTCAACAAACAGAAACAAGATGCCAGATCCACCCATTCTATGATTCAGCCAAATCAGTTTTCTTATCGTTCCTCACATGCCCCATTCCAAACACTCCCTCTCCCATCTCTGTGACTTCTCCCGAATGCCTACAGCTGCATTCCCTGCTCCCGTCTCTTAGAACATGGTTTCTCCAACACTTGCCTCAAGTGTGACCTCCTACACAAGACTTCTCCTGATCCAATGTAAAGCTTTCCCTTGAAATTTCCTTTCATTTATTTTCTACATGCTTACACAGGCACGTCTCTCCCAGTCGAATGTAAGCTTCTTGAGGGCAACTGCTTTCATTTTTGTCCCCAGTCCCCAGCACAGTACCTGGCACATAGTAGGCCCTCAGTAAAAGCTTTCTAATGGATTGGCTTGGGGCTGGTGTAGGTAGAGACCATCTCTTTCCAGTCCCCTATCCTCTTCTGTTGTTTTTCCTCATTCTCACCCCCCCTTCAGACTCTCATTATCCACCTACATCCTCCCTCTCCTCTCTATCAAACCCAGCTCTCTCAAAGGACCTAACAAGTCATTTCTCCTGCCTACACATTTAAGAGACTACATCCCTTTACCCAGGCATTTGTGTGTTAAGTACAAGCCGTGAGGGTGAAGGAGGAAACAGGATGAGATACAGGGTAGTGGGCACTGAAACCCCTCCCGGAGAGTTGGGAGACAAGACTTTGAGTTCCATTCCTATGGGAAATCTCATCAAAATCAAAACTGTGTGATCTTGGACGCACAAAGAGTCAGACACGGCTGAAACCAGCAAAGGCCAATAACGACCTAATATTGTGTGATCTGAGGTCAAATCTGTCTCTGCCTCAGACCCGCCTCATGACGTCATCCGAATCCTTCCCCTCTATAAAATCTAAGTGTCAATCAGCCTCTAAATTCTGTGATCCTACTCAGCTGATCTTCCTCTCCTCTGAATTTCCTTTGTCACCATCGATCTCACCATCTCATTTTATTTTTCTAGGCCTCACTTTCTTCATCCATAAAATAGGGATAATTACCAATGGCGGCCAACCTCATAGGATTTTTGAAAAGATGAAACTTCAAAAGAGGCATGAAATCACTTTGGTTTTTCTTTTGTTTGCTTTTGCTTTTTGGAGGGGGGAAGATAGGGCAGTTGAGGTTAAGTGACTTGCCCAAGGTCACACAGCTAGTTTTTGTGTTAAGTGTCAGAGGCAGGATTTGAACTCAAGTCTTCCCAACTCCAGGGCCGGTGCTCTATTCGTTGTACCACCCAGCCACGCTGTAAAATCACTTTGTAAACCATGAAGATATTAGGACCTAGTTATGAGTGTTATAAAAGAATATTCCTTGTTTATAAAAATCTCGGGCTTCATTCAGACAGCAAGTCAATGTAGGGGCTCATTGCTGGGAACTAAGAGACAACAACCCTTGAGTAGCTGGCTCTTTTCACCAGGCCAAACAGTAGATGGTCTGGTTTGGCCCCAAGGCTCAAACAAGCCAGTTTTCCAGGCCCTGGAGTACTAAAGGAAAACCAAGGAATGTGAAAACGAGGCTGAGACTGACTGTGAGGGCTGACCTCTTGCACAAACAAACAGCTGGACCTCTCAGGAGCTCACAGCCTTTACTCAATAAGGAATACATTCAGCACTTATTTATTTGGCACTCAATTGGCAATGGATAAGTTACCAGCCTCCATCTGTTGAGAGAATTTCCACATCATAAACTTTGCATATGCCAGTGAAATTTCAAATCCCAGGCAAAACAAATAATAGTGATAACAAGAATTATAGCTCATATTTATCCAGTATATTCAGGTTTAACAAGGGCCCTGTTCAAAACAATGACATGCTTTTGGCATAGAAGAGATGTGATCCCCCACTTTTCAGCTTCCTTTTGTGTGTTGTCTTCCCCCATTAGATTGCAAGCTCCCTGAAGACAGACACTCTTTCTTTTTCTCATTTGTATGTCCAAGCACTTAGTACATCACCCAGCACATAATAGGCATTTTGTTTTTGAATTTATTGAATTCATTGATCTTGAATTTATTTATTGAATTGCATTGATCTTGTCATTCTTCCAACTCTGAGATTCTTTGATTCTATGATTTCCTAGAATCATTCCACCCACACAGATGATGACACCCTCCTTGAATTAGTAGGCAGTGTGAAGAATTCCTAGGGTCAAAAAGTTTACCCTCCCTGGTAATGAGCAGGTCTGTTCTCACAAGGACATCATAAAGTCTCATAGAATCCTAGTATTTCCACACTGGGAGGAACCTCAACAACCATAACTTCAGGCCCCAGTTTCTTCATCTGTAAAATGAGGGATTGGGCAGCTAGGTGGTGTAGTGGTTAGAGCCCTGGGTCTGAAGTCAGGAAAACCTGAGTTCAGATCTGGCCTTCAGATACTATGTGACCCTGGGGAAGTCACTTACCCCTGTTTGCCTCAGTTTCCTCATCTATAAAATGAACTGGAAAAGGAAATGGCAAACCAGTCCAGTGTCTTTGCTAAGAAAACTCCAGATGGGGTGACTGAAACCACCAAAGACCAATAACAAAATGAAAGATTGGACTAGATAACATCTAAGGTCCTTCTAGCTCTAGACTTAATATTATATTATCTGAGACTGAATCCATCTCAGCCTCAGACTTGCCTCATAACTGTGAGAATCCCTTCCCCTCTATGGACTTCTGTTTCTTCCCCTATAAAATCTAAGTGTCCATCTCTGAGGACCAATCAACCTCTTAACTTCTATGATCCTACTCTGCTGATCTTCTTCTCTGAAATTCCTTTCTTACCAGGTATCTTCACCATGCAATTTAATCCTTTATTATTCCCTGCCTCTTCTGTCATTCTTTAATTCTATCATTGTCAACCTACAAGCCACAAAGTTATTGAAAAAGGATCCTTGAATCCGTATAAGCCCTCAGTTCTGTTTAGAATTCCATTCTGAAAACTTCCAAACATAACCAGCTGCCATCTGACTAATGACTCAGGATAATAAATATGCGATCATACCTTCTGAAGAATGACCAAGTCAGATGTCCTACACATACAAGTACTGAGCTGAAACGCCTTGGAAAAGTCCTCCAGTACAACCCACTCACTTTACAGATGAAGCGACTGAGACCTGGAGAAGTTACGTGACTTGCTCAAAGTCACATAGAAAGTGACAGGGACAAGCTTTGGACCCAGAACCCAGAACTGCTGCCCTTTAAGCGGATGTAGATTCTGTTGCCATAGAAAGTAAAATACTCGTACTCCTTGGAAAACATCACTGACTTCAGGGAAGCTTTTTTTTCCTATCACCTGGATTCTTTACCAGTGCCTTGTTGTTGTTCAGTCACTTAGTTGCGTCTTACTCTTTGTAACCCCATAGATTATATAGCCCACCGGGCTCTTCTGTCCTCTGCTGTCCCCTAAAGTCTGTCCAAATTCATGTTTGCTGTCTCCATTACACTAGCGATCCACCTTATCCTCTGCCATCCCCTTCTCCTCTTGCCTTCAATCTTTCCCAAAATCAGGGTGTTTTCCAACAAGTCTTGTCTGCCCATTATGTGGCCAAAGTGTTCAAGCTTCAACTTTAGTATTTGATCTTCCAGAACAGCCTGAATTAATTTCTTTAAGTATTGACCAATTTGATCTCTTTGCTATCTAAGGAACTCACAAAAGTCCCCTCCAAGACTTATATAAACTGATGCTGAATGAGAGGAGCAGAACCAGCAGAACACTGTATGCAATTACAGACACATCATATTTGCAATGACTAATGCTAACAGACTGGGCTCCTCTCAACAATGCAAGGCTATAAGACAATCAAAAAAGCTCATGTTGGAAAGAACTATCCACATCCAGAGAAAGAATTACGGAGTCTGAATGCAGATTGAAGCAAACTACTTGCTCTCTTTTTTTGTTTTCTTTTGCTCCTTCTTTCTCATTGTTCACTCCATTGGTTATAATCCTTCTTTACAACTTGACTAATGTTTAATGTGAAAGTATTTTTAGAACCTATATCAGACCTATAGGGGGAGGGGGGAATAGAGAGAGAAGGAGAAAATTTGTAACTCAAAAACTTGTGGAACTGTATTGTAAACTAAATTGTAAAGTTGTAAACTGAAAGTAAATAATTATTTTTTTTACGTCTCCTCCAACATCACAATTTAAAAGTGTCGATTCTGCAGTGCTCAGTTTTCCTAATAGTCCAGCTTTCACAGCCATACATGGCTACTGGAAAAATCACAGCTCTGAGTATATTAACCTTTGTCAGCAAGGCAATGACTCTTTTTTAGTATGCTGTCCAGATTTGCCATAGATTCCCTTCCAGAAATCAAGTGTCCTTTAATTTCGTGGCTGCAGTCACCATCTACCCTAGTGACCTTTGAGTCCAAGAATACCAAATCTGACAATGCTTCTATTTCTTGTCCCTCTACTTGCCAGGAAGTGATGGGACAAGTAGCCAAGATCTTAGTTTTTTTCATCATAAGCTTCAAGCCAACTTTTACACTCTCTTCTTTTACCCTTATCAAGAGACTTCTTAATTCTTCTTTACTTTCTGCCATCAGGGTATTATCATCTGCATATCTCATATTTCTCCTGGCAACCTTAATCCAGTTTTTGAGTCATCCAGCCTGGCAATATAAGCTAAATAAATAAGCTGACGTATACAGTCTTCTTGTACTCCTTTTCCAATCTTTTTTTTTCTTTTTTTGCTTTTTGGAGGGCAGTTGGGGTTAAGTGACTTGCCCAAGGTCACACGGCTAGTTTTTGTGTTAAGTGTCTGAGGCCTGATTTGAACTCAGGTCTTCCTGACTCCAGGGCCGGTGCTCTATTCACTGCGCCACCTAGCCACCCCTCCTAAATTCTTTGTTGTTGTTGTTGTTGTTTTTTGGAGGGCAGTTGAGGTTAAGTGACTTGCCCAAGGTCACATAGCTAGTTTTTTGTGTTAAGTGTCTGAGGCCGGATTTGAACTCAGGTACTCCTGACTCCTGCGCCACCTAGCCGCCCTGCTGCACCACCTAGCCGCCCGTCCTTTTCCAATCTTAAACCAATTGCTTGTTTCATGTTCTCTTCTAATTGTTGCTTTTTGGCCCCCATAGAGGTTCCTCAGGAGACAAGAAAGATGATCTGGTACTCCCATCTTTTTTAGAACTTGCTATGTTTTGTTGTTGATCCACACAAAGATACTAGTGAAGCAGAAGTAAATGCTTTTTTTTTTTCTGAAACTCCCTTGTTTTCTCCATAATCCAAAAAAAAAGTTGGCAATTTGATCTCTAGCTCCTTTGCCTTTTTGAAAACCAGTCTACTCTTCTGGTGATTCTTAGTTCCCATATTGCTGAAGCCTAGCTTTGAGAATCTTAAGCATAACCTTGCTGGCATGTGAAATGAGCACAATTGGCCATTTCAACACTCTTTAGCATTGCCCTTCTTTAGAATTAGGACATAAACTGAACTTTTCCAATCCAATGGCCACTGTTGAGTCTTCCAAATTTGCTGGCATATTGAGTGCAACACTTTAATAGCATCATCTTTTAGGATTTTAAATAACTTAGAATTCCATCACCTCCACTAGCCTTACTGTTGACTACTAATGGTATAATGACTACCAGGTATTTAGTCTAGGAAAATTTTTGTCATCAAAAAGGGGTTCTCATACTTGAAAAGAGGTTTACATATACTGTTACCCTCCCTCCGAATTAAGCTGTAATTTCCTTGAACTTAGAGACTGTGTTCAAATTCTACTCTTTCCCACATCTCTAGTGTTCAAGCAACATAGTAGGTCCTTAATCTTTATTCATTTCAGCAGAAAATGAGGTGTTTGATTGAATGTTAGAGTATGAGTCCATGACACCTGGATTCAAATCCCATCCTTGAACATTTACTAACAAGTCAACAAGGGAGGTCAACAAGTACTTATTAATCATTCCCTGTGTGCCAGAAACAGTGCTAAGCACTGGAGATAAAAATGCAAACAAAAAGAATGACAGTCTCAGCCCTCAAGGACCTTACATTCTGAGAAGACAACATATTAAAGGGAATGAAAAGCAGGAAGTAGGAGGAAAAAGTATTTGTCAGGGGACATGGTAGTAAAGTCAGTAAAATCAGAAACCTAACTGAGAAGAAAATGAAAGAGACCAAGAGCTCAACAATGGCAGAAGGGGGCCACCATGACTGAGAAATGTTCCAGGATGAAAAGGCTTCAGGCACTGAAGGATGTCTCAAGGTGAGAAAGCAGCTGAGCCATGACATCAAGGTGAGTAGAGCTAGAAGCACAGCAGGAGGAGAAATTGTGCAAAATTGTTCACAAGTAAGATTGGGAGAAAAAGGTGATAAATAAAAGCTGTCTCGAAGAGTGAGTGCAACCAAGACCATGCTGTTTTCCATTCTAGTCATTTACCACGTGTGATCAGAGAAGATCACAAGCATCAATTGCAATCATAGGATTAGAGATAGGAAGGTGGTTCAGTGGATATAGTCCTGGACTTGGAGTCAGGAAGAATTGAGTTCAGATCTTGCCTTAGACATATATTAGCTATGTAACCATGAGCAAATCATTTAAAACTCTCTCAGCTTCAATTTCCTTGGCTGTAAAAGATGAATAATGGTAACACCTACTCCACAAAATCATTATAAGAACCCTATGATATAACTATGTAAAATATTTTGCAAACCCTAAAAATTTAGCTGTTAATTGTCATGTAATAGTCTAGGCTGCTGTAATAAGATGTAATAAGAACTGACTCAAATTCTGAGATTTGTGCTTCAGAGGGGCAAGCATTTCTTCTCAGCCCTGAGAGTAATGTATACTATAACCATCGCTGAGCCAAAAGGTAGACTTGAGTCGTATCTGGGAGTTTTGAAAAACACATATTCAATCTTCAAGATGACAGACTGAGAGGAAGGGGCTGGAACTGCATGAAGTCAGCAGCAGCAACAATGGGAGAGATAGTATCATCAGCTCTTTGTCCATTTGGAGAGAAATGGCAGCATGGGGGCAATGAAGAGAAAAAGGAAAGGGGTAGAGGAAGAGAAATAAGGGAGAGAAAGAGAAGGAGAAAGAGAGAAAGAGAAAGAGAGAGAGAGAGAGGGAAAGAGAGAGAAAGAAAGAGAGAGAGAGAGAGAAAGATAAAAAGTACTAGAGACTAGAGATGGGAAAGATTAGGGTAAGACATTGAGAATATTTTCTATACCCTAATTTGCTTCATATGTTAAAAAAAATCAGGGTCAATCATGAAGCTTGATTATATACTTAAACAATGATGAGAAAAGGAGCAATTCAGGAAGCCATGAGTTAGCTGTAAACACACAAGATCCAAATTGGGTCAGAGAGCAAAACCTTTATCCCAGTAGAATATTCCTAACTGGGGGCTCTGAGCTACTGTGATTTTATTGATAATTTTTCATCCAATATAGATTCCAAATAAGGAGACTAAGTAGCTATTTATATTGTCCTCAGGCTGAAAGTGAGATTATTTACTGTTAACATAGTGTAGCTGATTAAATCTTCAGTTTTTTGCTTAAATAAGAGGAGTAAATTAAGGCCTGGGAAGACTTAGCTCTATCCCTCTTCAGAAGGTAGAAGGAAATAGAAACTGTGTCAATGCTATCCTTCCCGGTGACACACATACACAGTGTTAGATTGCAAAGAAGTAATATCTTAATATAACAATTAGATTTTTAAATTAATAATTAGAACTATCTTAAAACAGAAAAGCTATTTTGAGAAGTAGTGGATATACCACATAGTCACAAATATATAGTAGGTGCTTTTTTTGCTGTTGTTATAGCAAAGAACTGGAAACTAAGTGGGACATGCCCATCAACTGAGGAAATAACCAAACAAATCATAGTGTTTGAAGGCAATGGAATATTATTTTGTTGTAAGATATAATAAAAGAGATAGTTTCAGAGAAACCTGGTAAGACTTTTATGAACTGATCCAGAGTAAAATAAGAACAAGGAGAACAATTTATACAATAACATTGTAAAGAAAAGCAACTGTTGAAGAGTTAAGAACTCTGATCAATGTAATGACCAACCATGGTTTCAGAGAACTGATGATGAAACATGCTATTCACTCACTTCCTAAGAGAGAGTTGATGGACTCAGGGGGCAGAATGAGACATATATGCTCCAAAACAGCCAATGTTGGAGGGGTTTTTTGCTTGATTGTGCATATTTTATGCAAGGATTTTATTTCCTCTTTTTTTTCCAACAGGGGAGGAAAAAAAGCAACAAGTTAGCAATAGGAATGTCACCCGAAAAAAGAAAAAAAATAATTAAATAATGGGTTCCCCCTCACTGGACATCTTCAAGCAAAAGAAGATGACCATTTAGGGGAAATATTGGAGAGGAGATTCTGTTCCAGGTATGGATCTGACTAGATAGCCCCCGAGATTCCTTTTGATTCTGAGATTATATCCTTCTGTAGCCGTTGTATGAATTGCTCTTTTGTCTGTTTTCCTCATTCTTCATATGAGTCTTCCCAGGTTTCTCTGAAATCTTCATTTTTATCATTCTTTATGGCCCAGTAATTAATATTCCACTGCATTTGTCTTACTTCCCCAATCTCATGCTCAAAGGCTTTTCTAGTCTTTTGCTATTACAAATGACACTGCTATGGGTATTTTTACATATAGACCAAAGTGACATTTTGATGCTAGTGTTTCTATGAGAAAGTCATCACCCACTCAGTAGAAGTCACCTATGAATTTTAGGATAAATCCAAGTTTGGAACAAGACTATCCACAAAAAATGTTCTATCTCTCTCTCTCCTGCCCCTGCATTGCTCCCCACCTCAATCAAAGATGACAAGAGAAAAAAATTACCTAATTATCTTAAGATATCTACCCCTTTATCACAACAATCCTCAGTTCCATCCTCTACACTGCTGAGATTCAACTCAGCTCAAAAAGCATTGATTCAGTTCCTACTATGTCTGAGCCACTATGCCAGGTGATGGAGGTAAAAAGACAAAAAATGAAACAATCACTTCTCTCCAGTCCCTAACATTCTGTTGGGAAGATACAGTGTCCTAAAGTCCAGCTCTGACTATGTCACTCTCCTGCTCAGAAACCATCCATAGTCCTCTACATAGATAATATATAGGTAACACAAAGAAAATCAAGTCCAATCTACTCAGCTCAGCCATCATTTTAGACCCTTTTCTATCTGGAGCACCCCCACCCCCACCCTCAACCTTTTCAGCCTTACCTTCCATTCCTCCTCCATAGTTCTCTATTTCTCACCAAACTGCACATCATTCCCCAAATGCACACCTTTGTTTCACTTTTCCATCTCCAGATTTTTGTTCCTTTTACCTGAAATGACCTCCTGTCCCTATCTCTGCTTGTCAAAATGTTAACCATCCTTAAAAACCAGGAAGCCTTCCCTGCTCCTGCTCCTCCTCCACCACCACCCTATCTCCCTTCTTTCCACTTTTATATTTTATCTTCCTTTAGTGCTTTATCCCCTTCTTAAGGCATTCTCCACATATGGTCAAACTTAAAGTTATATGTGTAATTGTCATCTCTCCCAGAGAGTAAGTCCTTAAAAAAGTAACTTAAGTATTCACCTGGGTTCTTATCCTACCTCTGGCACTTATTATCCATGTAGGAAGTGACTTTGACCTGGGAAAGTCACTTACCTCTCTAAGCCTCATATTCCTCATTTATGAAATGAGGGGAGTGCACTAAATGACCTCTAAGATGCCTTTCAGTTCTAAATGAATGAATCTCTGATCTTAGTATCCCACACAATGCCTTGTTCTGAATAGTTACTCAATTACAGTAATACATGTTTTATTGGTGCCTTACAAAACATTTTCCTTACAACAACCTGGTGAAGGAGGAAGTCCAAAGATTATTAATCCCCATTTTATAGATGAGGAAAGGAAGTGAGTTGCACAAGTTCACGTAGTTAACAACAATATTTATATAGTATTTTCAGGTTTGCAAAGTGCTTTACACATGTGATCTCACTTGATCCCCACACTCACCCTGAGAGGTGAGTAAAGGGCTACAGATATTTACAAATAAGAAAATTGAAAAAGCTAAAAAAGGTTATGTGATTTGACCAGGATGATCATAAATAATAGGATGATAGCTAATAAACATCTGAGATAGCCTCTGAACCCAAGTCCTCTGGGACCCCACACTCTGGGACCCCACACTGCCATAAAGTTCATATGGTGGTGCAAACAATGGATTTAGAGATAGATGGCTTGGGTTCAAATCCAGACTCTGACACATATTACTTCTGTAATCTTGAGTAACTCTCTCTGGGTTTCAGTTTCCTCATTTGTAAAAGGATCAGGTTGGACTAAATACCAAGTAGGGATCCTTCCAACCCTTAGGATCCAATGGCAGTCAGAATTGGAACCCAGACTTCACTCCTACAAGCCCATTCTGTAATAAAGCTCACAGGTTTTGAGCCCCCCAGAGAGGTTATCTGCTGGGATGGGGTGGGAGGGGTGCCTGTGAGAGTCAGAGCTGGACTTTTAGGACATGCAGCTAGACAAGAATCCCATTGCATTAGTATATATAAGCATGGATATTTTGGGCAGGTGCTGCCAATAGTCAGGGAGCAAGAGCCGAACTGAATAACAGGAAGAGAGTGGGCTGAAATGCATTTGGAAAATTGTGCAATGCTTCCTCAGAATCCCAGAACTGGAGAGTTGAGAGGGAACTCTGTAGTCATCTAGTTCAAACCATACTCGGAAAGAATCCCCCCCTACCCATCCATAACATATCCAAGAAGTGCTTTTCCTGCCTCTACTTGAAGACCTTCACAGGGAGGGAACTCACCCTGTCTGGAAATGGCTCATTCCATCTCAGACAGTTCTGTTAGTCATTCAACAAGAATTTCGTTCTTACTACTTTCAAAATGCTAAGGACATAAGAAAAGGCAAAAACTTGATCCTTACCCTCAAGAAACCTACTTACATTCAGTGGGGAGTGATAACATTTAAATAACTAGATACATAGAAGATATGTATAGAGTAGATAGAAGGAAATCTGAGAAGAGGGAAGTACTAGAAACTGATGGGGAATAAGGCAGGGTTAGGTTTCAGAAAGGAAAGGTCTTTGGAAAAAGGCAGGATATGAGCTAAAACTTAAAGTTTTTCATTGTGTTGAGTGAAATATTCCTTCCATCATTTCTCCAAATTCTGCCCTTCAGGGCCAACAGGGAGCAAATCTAATACCTCTTCCCTATGATGGTCCTTCACCCACTAAGTCTTGGTAGTATGGTAAATCCTGGTTATCATCCTCTAAGCATGCTCTGCTTCATTGATTCCTAAAACATGGAGGCCAAAATTAAAAACCATGTCCCGGGTGTGGTCTGACCAAGTATACAGAAGGATTATCTATCAGCTCCCTAGTCCTAGATCCAATGCTTCTCTTAAGAAAGCCTATATATTACAGCAGATATTCTCAATATCCTCTCATATTGAGCTACCAGTCCCCTGAAACGCTCAAATTTTTATGAGAAGAATGGTTGATTAATACAGTCTTCCAATCTTGTACTTATGAAATTAACTTTGCTTAATTCAATCATTTCTCCCTACTGAATCTCAACTATAAGAGGAAGTCTACCATGCTCACCCATTTGGATCATTTAGATACTGACTCTATCATATGTTAGCAATCCCTCCTAGTTTCAAGTCATTTGCAAAATTAGTAAGCATGTCATGTATGCCTTTATCCAAGTAATTAATAAAAATTTTAAATCACATAGAGCAGAGTATAGCAGCTACCAGAGACATTCTATTGGACAACTTCTATGAAGCTGGTATGGAACCATTAATGCCTATTCTTTGCATAAAACCATTAAACAAGTTCTGAATATACCCTAAATATGCTATCATCTAGCCCATATTCCTTCACCTTTTCTCAATCTATTCCAAGAATAATATGAGAGGTACATAATATGTTAAGGGCGTATGGGCATATGTAAGGTTTATCTGTGATGCAAAGGAAGGAGTACTAGAATCAAGGGGGCCTAGATTCAAATCCAAGCATTTCCATTTACTCCCTATGTTTGGGATGAAAAACCCCATCCTAAAACTTAATTAAGAATTCGGAGACGTCTTAGGATAAAAACAGGAGTTTATTCTCTTTCCCAGGAGAAGAAGGTGGTCTTCCCCATGACTCATCATGAAGAAGAGGTATGTTGCAAAAGTCAGAGCAAGAATTTATACCCTAATGCAGTCAAGCCCCCTTCCCTGACTGTCTCCTCTCTTGTTGGTTAAGAGGCAGACTTAAGTCTTGGTACCAAAATCTTCCCCAATGGCAAATCACAGGGAAGCCCCGTGGCTGGGAAACAGGTTTACAAAGAACAAGGATGCTGATTGACGGCAAGAGAAATGGGGGAAAGGCCTCAAAGCAAGGGAAGAAGAGTAAGTCTGAGCTGTCCCTGACTCCCTCTAGCCAGGAGGAGGGGGCCACAAAGGCAGGAAATCGGAAAGGGCTCCCTGCTGATTGACAGCAGTAATTTGAGGAGGGGGAGGAAAGTTAATCCAAAACTCCCTGAGAAGTTTTCACTCTCCTCAGATACCTATGTAGGCCTGGGTGAGTTACTACTTACTTATTCTCTTCAGACTTCATTTTCCTGATCCATAACTTGAGGTCATTAGATGAGATGACCTCTAATGTCTTTTCGAGTTCCAATTATCCTTGCATCATGTGAGAAAATCCAGGAACCAATAAGAGAAACATAGTGAAAAACATTTGGGTGAAGATAAATGGATATACAATCCCATAGTATATGTGATGATGAGCCATGCTCCCCATCTCCTGACCAAGAGGTGAGGGACTCAAGACAAAGACATGGGGCTTGACCAGTACAGAAATTTATTTTTGCTTTACTATCCATATTTGTTATAAAGGGGTTGTTTTTCTCTTTTTTTCAATGGGGGTGTAAGGAGAAAAAGAAAGAAAACAAATGCTAATTTTTAAAAAAGTATTTGTTGCATTTAAAATCAATGGATGAAGAAATAGAATTGTTATTGTCTTTGGAATTTACTACAGACCACTTGGACAGAAAAAGGAAATAGAAGAAGAGTTTGGAAGAGAAAGAGTTGTGCAATCCACAACCCAAGCTAAAGTTCTTGGATTATGTGCCTAGGTCTTTACAGAAAAGGTAAAAGAGCCTTATCCACCCCCATCCTCCCAATGCAAGCATTCAACAGAGCATACACTATAAGGTAAGCTTTATTTCAACCAATGGGAAATGTAGAATATGAAGGTTTATGACCTAAACACACAAAAAGACAAATCAATTCTTCTTCCTTTGCTCATGGTTCTTTACATCCCCAGGGACTTTGCTAGAATTGAACCACTCCCTCCTGTTGGGGAAAGCATTTGGGATCATTAGGTAATCCCTTTCTCTCCAATAAGCCCCAGCTTCCAAGACATTTCTATCATCTAATTCAGACTTACACATTCTAAATGTAAAGTAGGGAGAACCCAACCACAAGGGTAAAGCCTTCCAGCTTTCTGTAGGGTCAGCCCTCTTTCCTCACACTTGCACAGTTCATATGACTCAAAATTTCAGTGAAGGTCAAGTTCTGGCTTTGCTTCTCCACATCTAAATCTATTCCATTCTGTTCCTCACTTCCACCTCCATCTTGTTCTCATCACTCCTCTGTTTACAACTCAAAGGTCTCCATGAACCCCTCCTGCCTTGGTCCTAAACCTCCCCCTGCTCATTCAGAAACCTCGCTTTGGCCTCCATGGCCTCATGAGCCCCCTGCTTCCAGCTCTTTCTCTACTCATCACTACAGCTCCCCTGCCTCTGGCTGCTACCTCAGGCCATTGCTATCTCAGGGGCTGTGTGGTACCTTCCTCTCCTAGGACCATCTGGTTCCCTGGAGGAGTCTCACAGATGTACAAGGGCTTCCTTCAGGAATACAAGTCTGAACTTCTGTGTCTCTCCTTTCTGCATTTCTCAGCTCTGTTGTCCCTTTTGAAGCCCAAACCCCTACTATGATTCAGGTGTATAATTATTCATAATTCGATCAATCCTCCTCCAGGAGAGTGCTAATGGAGAAGTTTTCACTTCAAACAAGGAAGTGTCATCAATGCCAGAACAAAGTCTGAATTAGGGTGTGCCAATGACAATGTCCTGGGTGTGTGCCTACCACATACATGATGAGGGGATGGTGGCAAAGTAGGTAGAATGGGTCATGGCTCAATTGCCCAGGTATTTGTTAGAGATCCAATAAAACAATTTCTTAATAAAATCTTAACTTGCCTTCATAATAAATTTACTCTCCAAAGGGTGCAGGAATCAATACAAGGGACTTCTATTCTGAACCTGACTCTCACCAAAGAAAAAGAAGACCTTGTGCAGAAGTGGAAATGATGGAAACCTCACAGGAGAATTTGCAATAGAGAAGGAGAAGAAAGTCAGGCACATCTAACATGCACCCTAGATTGGAGGAGGGCAGATTTCAAACAGTTCAAACAGCTTAGGTAGAGTCTCCTTTTCAAGGCAACTCAGCCCAAGGAGAATAGGAAACTTTAAAGAACGAAATTATGAAAGTCCCAGAGAAACAATGCTAGTGAGGAGGAAATGGGGGACATGAAGTACCTAAAGATGCTAATGGAGAGACCAAGAAACTCATCACCAAATCTGAATTTAAAAAAAAAAAAAGATGGAAGTAAGAACAGGAAACAGACGAATACCAAAGCTGAGTACTATTCTGGAAAAATAACGTCTGGAATGTTAAGCTCAGAATAAGCCTGCTAAGGAAGGCTAAAGACAACAAAAAAGGGTTTGGTTGGTTGTGTTTATTCATGTTTTAGAGTATGTGAGGGGAGGGGAGAGGATCAAAGAAGAGATAGGACCCCCATTCAGGTTGGATAGGATGATAAGAATAGATGATAAAAAGGAGAAGGCAAAGGGGCCAAGCTCCCATTTTTCTTCTGTTTCTTCTCAAGAAGAGAATGATCTTTTGACTGGAAGGGACAGAACCAAAATGACTGATAAGCAAGTGGGCATCCAAGATCAATAGGGAGATAGCAGAGAAGCATCTGGCTACCCTTTAATGAGTTCGAGTGACCAGATTATCCACATATTTGAGAAGAGAAAGAACTGGACAATGTGATTGATGAGCCACTGTCAATGATCTGAGAAAGAATGTGGAGGAGGAGAGGAGATGCTGCCCCAGGACTGGGGAAGGGCAGCTGTTGTCGCACTTCTTTTAAAAAAAAAAAAAGATGAATAAGAGAAAGGCCTGAAAATTACAAACCAGTGAGAATGGCAAAATTTTCCAATGTATTATTCAAAGTAGAGTTAAGTTCATCTAAAAAAAGGAGTCATACCAGACTAAGCTCAATTCTTTTCTAATTGGGATTGCTAGACTGTTAGATCAGACATGTATTTTATTTTGATGATTCTGTGAAAGGGAGTTTAACCTGTCTTCAGTGAAGCATTGAACAAAATTTCTCGTGTCACTCTTAGGGAAAAGATGGTATGGGCTAGAGCATAGTTCAATTAGGAGAGTTCCCATGAATGGTTTGGTATCAACTTAGATTTCTCCAGGGTAGACATGTTTTAGCAGTGATTTGGATAAAAGTCTCTACATGGCTTGCTTACTAGATTTTCAGTTGGCATGAAACTATGAGGGCACACTAACCTACAGGACAACATGGGCAGGATCTGAAAATGTCTCTACAGGTAAGAGTGATGAATCTGATCTAATAGGCTAGAATTAAATAAATGTAAATTCTTATACTTGGGTTCAAAAAATCAACTTCACAAGTTGTTAAAAAAAATCAACTTCATAAGTACAAGGTGAGAGAGAAATAGTTCTTCTGAAAAATACATAGCTTTTAACAGATGACAAGCTCAATATGAGTCAGCAATGTGACATGGCAACGACACAAAATAACTCAATTGTGGCAACACTAGGAGATGCCCAGTATCCAGAATGAGAATGGTGATAGTAATGCTCTACTCAACTATGGTCAGGTCATCCCTGAAATGTGCCGTTTTAGTCTAGGCTCCACATTTTAGCAAGGGAATGTATAAGTTGAAGAGCAAACAAAAGATGGAAAAAGACTTTGAGTCCAGGTCATTTTAAGGATTCCTTGAAGGAACTAGAAATGTTAGCCTGATGAAGAGAAGAAGAGAATATATATGCAGTGTCTTCGAGTCTGTGAAGGGCTATCAAGATTACATTTGTTCAAACTTGTCCCAGCAGTCAGAAGTAGGGGCAGTGGGTGAAAGTTTCAGAAGCAGATTCAAGCTTTTTGCAAGAAAAAGCTTCCTAACAATTAGAATAGCAAAATTGCCTGGGAACTAGTAGGTTACCCCTCAACAAAAGTCTTCAAACAAAGGCTGGATGACCAGCTTTGAGATTTATAGAAGGGGATTCTTATTCAAATGTTGGTCAGTCTAGATTGTTACTAAGGTCCCTTCCAGGTCAGTGATCCTGTGAAAGGACCCAGGAGTCCCAATTTCCAGTGCTTTTCACTAGCCACTCAATCACTTGTATTCTGTGAGAAATAGCAAGCCTTCTGACTTGATAGCACCTGCCAAAGTTTATTCCCTAAAGGCATGACCTTCAGAAGTCCAGAGTTTCTTTTATAGCACTAAGGCATGGCGAGGCATCAGAAGACTTTGGGAGACAGATGCAGAGAGTTGATTTTCTCCAAGGCCCAAAGAATGTTGAAGAGGTTATGCCCTCCTGAGGCCCCAGAGGCTAGAGATAGAGAGGCTTGCTGAAGTTTCCCAGAAAAGGTGGCTCTCCTAGTCCTAGAAATGGTGAACTATGAGCTGCTGAAGACTTGTCTGAACAGCAAATCACAGAGGCCTAGGAGAAGCTAAACATGAGTTCTAGGAGTATTCCAAACTCAGGGACCTTGGTAGCATCAAGCTTGACTGGCATGAAGGGCACAGTTACCTAGTGAGAAGGCAAGGGTCTAGCATTAAGGGATACCAGGGCCTGTACCCTAACCCTCAATCAGGCAAGTTAGGAACCAGCCATTGAACAGAGTTGAGGTGAACAGGTCAGGAGATTCTCAGACTTCTCCAGAGGCCCCATTGGAGCCTGACTGATGATGGGGGAGGAGGGGAAGGAAAGGGGGGTAAACAGGACCTGCCTGAGCTCCTGGCCATTCATTCACGGATTCTGGGCCCACCTTTCCCAGTTCCAGGCTCTGCCTTTCCCCTACACTCCCCCACCACCACTACCTCCAGCCAGGGCCAAACCCATCACATTGTTCCCAAGTCTTAAGAGCCCCCCTTCCGGGCAAACAAAGCCCCCAGCTCCCGCCTACCGCCCCACTGGCACCTGGGGGACTCCTGGGCCTGGGAATCAAAGATTGTTTTGCAAAGGAGGCCCCGTGTTTGGAGAAACACCCATCCCCTGCTGCCCCAGAGCTTCAAAGGGCCCACATTGTTCTTTCCTGAGAAGGCGCCTCTTGACGCTGGCCAATCTCTGACTGACGTGGACAGATCTCTGATCTTCAGCCAGGGTCCCCCTCCACCACTGGGAAAGAGGAGACAAGGGGGACCAGTTTGCAGAAACCCTTTTGGTGTGGGCACCGCGCCCATGAGCACCCCACCCCCAGCCCAATACCCTGACCTATGCCCGTCCTGTAATGTTGTGAAACCTAGTCCCCTCAGGACCCCATTCCCAGAGCATTCTTTCCCCTTCTCCAGGCTTCCTGTGCCTTCAGAAGCCCCTGTGTGGCCCTCTCTCAGGTTCCTCAGTGCCCCCCCATCTCTTCCCCTATTTCCCTCTTCTCCTCTCTTCTGGCCTCTTTCAGGAGTCTGCAGTGCCCCTGTACATCTCCTTCCAGCCCACCCAATGCTCTGTGTGCCTCACCCCCAAGGTCTTCAGTGCCCTTCCTCATCTGTCCCTTCATAGCACCTTCAGAGACCCATCTATAACTCCCTCGGTATCCCTTATGTTTCCCCTCACAGCACACTCAGAGTCCCAGGCACATCCTTTCTCCATTCCCTAGGATTCACTATGTGTCCCCCTATCCATGTTCCCTTAGTGCTCCCTAGGCTCTGCCTTCTCTCAGCTCCCTCAGTACCCTTCATGCCCCCTTCCAATTTTCTAAGTATTCCCTATGTATCATCTCCCAGGTCCTGTGTATTTCTTCCCATCTTCCTCAGTATCTCCTGTGCCCCAGGGTTCTCTCAGTGTCTCCTGTGCATCATCTCCCCAGCTCCTTCAGTGCCCTCTATACTCCCTCAGTCTCCCCTATATTGTCTCTCCTCACTTCCTCAGTGCCCCCAGCATATCCCCTCTCGGTTCCCTCAGTAACCCTATGTACCTTCTCCTAAGTCTCTAAGGACCCACTATGTATCTGCTTCTAGCACACTCGGTAGGTAGAGGCAGCTAGGTGGTACAACGGACAGAGCACTGGACCTGGAGTCCAGAGGACCTGAGTTCAAATCTGGTCTTAGAAATTTGCTATTTGTGTAACTCTGGGCAAATTACTTAGTGTCTGTCTGCCTCCGTTTCCTCAACTGTAAAAGAGGGATAATAAAGCACTTGCCTCACTGGATTGTCATGAGGATCAGACAAGATTAGTATGTGTGAAGTACTTGCACATAGGTGCTGTCTAAAGGCTTATTCCTTACCCCAGAAAATTAATTAGGCATCTAAGATGTCCAAAGCATGGCACTCGGTACTGGACATACATAGAGTACAGAGAAATCGGACACAGACCATGCTTCCACGAGTTTATAATCTAATGGGAAACAAGACAAACAAGCAAATACCTAAAATATGTATATTATATGTGTGTGGTATATATATATATATATATACTTGTGTGTTGTACACATGTGCTTGTATATGTGCACATATATGCATATGTATGTGTGTACATATGCATATACATGTATACAGGAGAGGGAGATTAATGTAAGGGAGGGGTACAGAGCGAACACTAAGAGGGGAAGACGGTTTCCAGTTGGGGAAGCAGGAAGGATCTCATAGACGGCAATGTCACCTGAACCTGACCTTGAAGGCAGGGAAGGTCTTTCATAGACAGAGCTGTGAGCCAGGAATATTCTATTCATGGAAGAGGCTGAGAAAAGGCACAAAGACAGAAGGGGGAGGGAGCACTGTCGCCCCTCCACTTTAGTTGGAATGCCATTGATGTAAAGGAGAGCAGCATGAGATAAAGGTCAGAAGAGCCTTTGCCGCCCAATAGTGGAGCATCTTGAGCACCCTACTTCATTTCCTTACTTGGTAGGGAATGGAGAATTGTGGATGGCTACACAGGGGAGTGACAGGGTCAGCCTGTACTCTGAGAAGATAATCTTGGCAGCAATGTGAAGAACAGGTTGATGAAGGGAGAGATGGAAGATCAGGAGAATAATTAAGGGACTGGAGCAGGAGTTCACATGAAAGATGATGAAGGCCTGTTGAGTGGAGAGGGAGGGAGACTGGTGAGATTTTGGAAGTGGAAAATAAGGCAGGAGAGAATTGGAAAATGGTGGTTCCATCAACAGAAATAAGGAATTAAAAAGAATGGGAAGGTGACCTGAAGGTTACAGGGGGAGAGATGATGATCCGGGATGTATGGAATCTGAGGTGCTTGTGGGACATCCAGATACGTGTCTGAGAGACAACTGGAGAAGGAGGTGGAGAAAAAGACAAATACCAATGACAAGGTCTGGAAATGGAAGGGACCTCAAAGGCCATCTAGTCCAACCCCCTTATCATACAGGAGAGAAAAGTACAGAGAAGCTTAGAGACATGCCCAACTCATAGCTAGTAAGTAGCAGGGACATGATTTGAACCCAGGTCCTTCGATTATAAATTCAGGGCTCTTTCCACTGGGATTTTTTCCTAATTACACTGGTTTTCAAAACATAGAAATAAGTAATAATAATGGCTATCATTTCTATGCTTTAATGTTTGCAAGGCGCATTACAAATATTGTCTCATTTGACCGTCACAACAACCCTGGGAAGTGGGTGCTATGATTATCCTCATGTTACAGAGGAGGAAACGAGGCAGGCAGAGGAACAGTGGCTCACCCAGAGTCATACAACTAGTAAGTGTCAGAGTTTGGCTTTGAACTCAGATTTTGATTCCGGGTCTAGTGCTCTATTCTCTGTGCCACATAATTGCCTCTAGTCTAGACTGATATATAAATGTAGACATCACTAGAGATAGAGGTAGAGATGAAAGGCAGTTTGGTATAAAGTTTGATAAAGAACTGGCCTTGCAGTCAGAAGACCTAGGGTTAGGTTGTGACTGTGATATATGCTGGCTGTGTGATACTTACCCTCTCGGGGCTGTAGGGAACTAAGACTAAGTTTCAGAGAAAGGCTTCCTGGTTCAGCCATTCCTTTACCACCGAAATCACAAGACTAATCCCTATCCCTAAAGACACAGCTCCATAGATCCCTAGGCACTTTCCTGCCATAATCCCCTTTCCAGCAACCCTCTTGAATATAGCGGGACCAGCCACAAGTCAGGGAAGGAAAACAATCCATTCCCTTATTCCTCAAAAGGCCCTAAGACCACTGTAGGATGGCCTTGAGAGGCAAGATCTCTCATATGATGGGTTTGAGGGGAAGGATCATTTCCAAAGTGGGAGTGGGCTCAGATCTCTGGCCCAGGGATCTGCTCTCTCCCTCCCCACCCCCTTTCTCTTCTTCTTTCTTCTTCTTCTTCTTCTTCTTCTTCTTCTTCTTCTTCTTCTTCTTCCTCTTCTTCTTCTTCCTTCTCCTGCTTCTCCTCCTTCTCCTGCTTCTCCTCCTTCTTCTCCTGCTTCTCCTCCTTCTCTTTCTTCCTCCTCCTCCTCCTCCTCTTTCTTCTTCTTTTCTTCTTCTCCTCCTCCTCCTCTCTCACATACACATACATACATGCACACACGCACACACATATGCGCACACACACACACACACACACACACAAATACACACTATTCCAGTAACCAGAGTGATGATAATGATGATGGTAACTACAGTTACCTTCACATATATATTCTAGAGAACCAGAGAACTCCTACAGTCACAAAGTGAGATTGTATGTCTCTCTCCTTTAAAACCTTCTCTCCAAAATCTAGCTCCACCATTCCCCTCCAACTGATTCTTCTTTCCCAGAAGGCTTTGCTCTCCCTCTCTCTCCAAACACACCTCCACCTGCCACATGACTCCCACTGTATAGTTCTCCAATTCCCACCATAGTTCTCCAAATTCTATCCAGTCCTCAAGGACCTGCTCAGGTGCCACCCTCTCCAGAAAGCCTCTCCTGATCTTACCACCCCATATGCCATCAGTCTCCTGTGCCATATGTCAAGGTGTTCTCAGGCAGCCTGAAAAAACCAGGCAGATGTGGTAATACATTCCCTTCAGCATCTCCTTCCCCTCCTCCCCCATGCCCACCCCCTCTCTATACTCAGCATAGGGTCAAGTACCTAGGAGGGGCCTGGTAAATAACTGAGTGATTTCTCCTAAGGGGTAGAACACTAGGGCTTTCTTAAGAGCACAGAGCATTGAACCAACCCAGAAGTTCTATCAGGACACAGGACAGAAGTCAACTGAGCCGTATGACTTCTCCAAGAAACCAGGCCATACTTGTCCTCCCCTGTTAGGCAGGAAGCCTTAGCACGAACCCATTAAATCAGGATCCCATTAAAATTTATATTATGATGACCTGGATACGTGTTTTATCTTCCTTTACTATAAGCTCCATGAGGATAAAAACTATGACCTGGGTGTTTCAGCAAGCTCAATAAAAGCCTACAATATACTTCAGAATTTAAGGCTGGAACAGAGATTAGAGATCATCTAGGTCAGGGATGGGGAAACTGGGGCTTTGAGGCTACTTGTGGCCCTCTAGGTCCTCAAGTGCAGTCCTTTGATAGAATCCAAAGTTCACAGAACAAATTCCTTTAATAAAAAGACTTGTTCTGTAAAACTTGAACCCAGTCAAAAGACTGCAACCAAGCACCTAGAAGGCCATATGTGGCCTCAAGGCCACAGGTTACCCACCCTCAAGTCTAACTCTTTCATTTTACATATGAGGAAACTGAAGTATTAGAGAGACAAGGTCACCCATATTGTAAGAAACAGAGCTAGAATAAACATGGCAAGCAAAAATGCCAACATAATCTTAGGTGGCATCAAGAGAGGTGTAGTGTCCAGAATGATAAAAAAAAAATTCTTATCCCAGAGTCCTTTGCACTGGTCAGAAAACCTCTGGAGAATTGGGCAAAGGTTAGAGCACCATATTTTAGGAAAGACATCAACAAACTAGACTAGGCTAAAGAAAATCAACCAGGAAAAGGATGAAGAAGGGACTGGAAAACATGCCATTTCCAACTGAACTGGGAATGTTTAGTCTACAGAAAAGATGACTGGGGGAGGGGGATGGCACATTATTCTTGCCTTTAAGTATTCAAAGGGCCATCCATTGGGAAAGGGAGAAGTCTTATTTTTGCTTGGCCCTAGAGAGTTGGGCTGGTAAAAATGGGTAGAAGGTACAGGGGGGCAGTTGGCTGGGGGCAGAGAAGTGAAAATTTCCTAACAATTCCAACTGTTCTAAAGTACACTGGGCTGCCTAGAGAGCTCCCTATCATTAGTGGTCTTCTTGCCAATGTCAGATGACCACTTGTTGAGGGGGCTCTTGTTCAGAGATATTGGTCATACTCTGACGATCTCTGAGGGCCCCTCCACGTCTGAGATCTCTTTTAGCAGTCCCTCATTTGTCATAGGACCTTTCCCATAACCTATGATTCCTGTACGTGTATTAATTCAAATGATGCTCAATTAAAGGGCTCTGGAATCAGGCGAAAGTTCCGTGCCAGAGGCTCACAGGAATTAGAACTAGGACTAACCTTAGAGTTCAGTTATCCGTTCTCCATGTTTTTCAGAAGGAGAAACTGAGGCCCAGAGAGGAGAAGGGGCTAGCCCAAGGTCACACAGTAAAATTAATGAAGAGCTAAGATTCAAACCGGGACCTTCTGATAAAATCCAGGGCTTTTCCCACTCCCATCTTATCAATTCCCTACACATTCACAATGCCTGGCTTGGCCTTATTCCCTCCATTTTTCATGGAGTTCTCAGTAGGTCAAGAAGAAACTCTGACCTCCCCTAGCACAGTAGATAGAGCACTGGACCTGGAGTAAGAAAGCCTGGGTTCAGGGTGGCTAGGTGGTGCAGTGAATAGAGCACCAGCCCTGGAGTCAGGAGGAACCGAGTTCAAATCCAGGCTCAGACACTTAACACAAAAGCTAGCTGTGTGACCTTGGGCAAGTCACTTAACCCCAATTGCCCTCCAAAAAAAAAGAAAGAAAGCCTGAGTTCAAATTTTGCCTCAGTTACTTAACTAGCTATGTGACCCTGGGCAACTCACTGTTGGCCTTAGTTTCCTCAACTGTAAAATGGGGATAATAACTGTACCTACCTCCCAGGGTTGTTGTGAGACTCAAATGAGATCATTTGTAGAGCACTTAGAGCCTGAAAAGGTGACTGTTTAATACATACCTGTTCTCATCCTCATCCCCTCAAATCTCCATTGCGCCCTGCTTTGGAGCAGTGGAGGCATGGGGGTCATCCTGAGGAGGGCAGCAGGGGATACAGACATCCTGTAGAGTGGCTAAGGGAGGGCCCTGTGCTGCATCTATGCAATGGTCACACCTGGAGGCCAGAGCCAAAGTGTTGGGTCCCAGGTCTAACAACACAATGAACAGATTCCATTTCTTGCAGTGGGTAAACAATGGAAGTATAGTGTATTATAGTTAGAAATAGTTAGAAATAGCCCTGACTCCAGACAGAGGGCCTGGGTTTGCATCTGGGTTCTGTCACTTAGAACCTATGTGAATTTAGCCAGGTTTCTTAATTTCCCTATGCCTTCAGCAATTCCCTCTGTAAAATGTGTATGGGGGCAGGGGGAGGGGAACACTAAATGATCTCTAAGTCACATCAAGGGATCAACTAGATAGCACAGTGGATAGAGCTCTGGGCCTGGAGTCAGGAAGACTTGAGTTCAAATCCAGCCTCAGATACTAGCTGTGTGAGCCTGCCTGGTCAAGTCACTTAATCCTGTTTGCTTCAGTTTCATTGTAAAATGGGCTGGAGAAGGAAATGGCAAACCACTCCAGTATTTTTGCGAAGAAAATCCCAAATGGAGTCACAAAGAGTCAGACATGACTGAAATGACTCAATAACAGCAAGTATTATAAAAATAGTTTACTACACTACAGGTCTCCAGGGCCCCCTGAAAGGGTCTCAAGATCCCCAGCAGTCCCCAGTTCCCACTTTGAGAATAATTTCTCTAGACTTGGTGATCTCATCAGCTCCCACAGATTCAATTACCATCTCTATGATTCCCCAACCCAGCTATCCAGTTCTAACCTCTTTCCTGACTCCAGTGTCATTTCTCAACTGCCAATTGGGTATCTCAAACTGGATGGCCCATAGATATCTTTAAAATCAACAAGTCCCAAACTGACTTCCTTATCTATTCCTCTCAAAGCCCTCCCCCTTCCAAACTTTCCTGTTACTGTTAAGGGCACTTTCATCTTCTCAGTCACCTGGGCTGCAACCTCAGGGTCATTCTCTTCTCTCTCTCTCTCTCTCTCTCTCTCTCTCTCTCTCTCTCTCTCTCTCTCTCTCTCTCTCTCTCTCTTTCTCTTCCCCCCCTCCCCCTTCTATATCTGAAAGTTTTTTAAGTCCTGCTGAGTCTGCCTTGGAAACATGTCTCAAACACATCCCCTTGATGTCCATCAATTGGGGAACGGCTAAACAAGTTGTGGTAGATGAATGTAACAATGCTATTGTGCTATAAGAAATGAGGAGCAGACTTCCTAATAACATAGAGGGACTTACATGAACTGATGCTGAGTGAGGGGAGCAGAACCAGGAGAACATTGTACACAAGGACAGATACATTGTATCAATATGACTGCCTTTAGTAGACTGGTCTCCTCTCAGCAATGCAAGGTTATAACACAACTCCAAAATTTTTAGCTCATGATGGAAAATGCTTTCCACATCCAGAGAAAGAATTAGAGTCTGAATGCAAATTGAAGCAAACTATTTGAACTCTTTCTTTTTTGTTTGGTTTGGTTTTATTTCTTCTTTCTCATGGTTCATTCTGTTGGTTATAATTCTTCTTTACAACTTGACTATTGTGAAAATAGGTTTAATGTGAAGGTATATGTAGAACCTCTAACAAATTACATGTTGCCATGGGGGCGAGGTGGGAGGAGAGGGAGGGAGAGAAAATTTGGAACTCAAAAAGTTGTGGAACTGAATGTTGTCAAGTAAAAATAAATAAATTTAAAAGAAAAAAAAAACAGCCCCTTCTCTGCTCTGACACTGGCACCATCCTGGTACAGGCCCTTACCACATCATACCTGGACTATTCCAATAACCTGCTGCTCGGTCTGCCTGCCTCAGCCTCTCCCCATTCCCTGCTAGCCTCCATTCAGTTTTCCAATTGATCTTCTTAAAAGGGAAGTCTGCCTATGTCCCTCCCCTGTTCACTAAACTCTTGTGGCTCCAGGTCATCTCCAAGATCAAACAGAAAATTCTCTTTCTAGCATTCAAAGTCATTTATACCCTCTTCCCCTCCTACCTTTCCAGGCTTCTTACACCTTACTTCCCATCACCCAGTCTGTGATTCAGGGCCTCCTGCCTCCTCAGAGTCATCCTGTAAAAGAGGTATTTCTCAGTTCTGTTTGGCCCAGAACCAGATGGAAGCAATGGGTGGGAAGTGCACCCAGACAGAGTTCAGCTCAACATAAAGAATGCCTTCCTAGCAGTTGGAGCTATCCAAAAGTGGAGTGAGCTGCCTTAGGAAGGACTGAGTTTCCCTTCAGTTGAGGATTTAAAGACTAGTTAGTTCCTTTTAGGAGATGCTATAGAAAAGATTCTTGGTCAGATATGGGTTAGATTACATGAATTGTATATTTAGAGCTGGAAGGAACCTCAGAGGTCATCAAATCCAATTTCCCTAATTCTATAGGTGAGGAAACTGAGGCACAAAGAAATTAAGTGACTTGCTCAGGGCCACACAGCCAGTAAATTTCCATAGAGGGGTTTGAATTCAGATCTTACTGGCACCAAGTCCTGTGTCTTACTCACTATACCACACTGCCCTCATGGCTTCTGAGGTCCCTTCCCAATGAGTCTAATTCTGTAAATCACACTACCTACCTTCTCATACTATGTACCTATCCTACCTCAAAAGCCCTTCTTCATCCCTCATCCCAACCAATACTTTCCCTTGGGGTGTGGGGGGGTGAGGGTGTCAGGAGTTAGGAGATACACTTCTGAGAATCTCAGTAGACTGGAGCATAACTAGATTAGTCCCTTAACCAAGCACTTTGACACTCAGTTTCCTCCTCTGTGAAATGGGAATACAAATCTTATACTACCTGTCTCACAGCAGTCTGGTGAGGGAAACACTTTAGAAATGTACTCTATTCTTATTGCCCTCCTGGGAGCATCCGGTCCAGGGTCCCTTTGTCACTCACACTTCCTGCAGAACCCCCACCCCTGCACCCCTACCCTGGGCACCCCGTCAGAGGCTTTGAAAGAGACTTCCTTCCTTTCCTCCTTCCTGCCTAGGGGAGGAAAGGCATTCCTTGGGACATTCCAGCAGCCTGTGGTCACTTTCACTAGGACAGTAGGGTGGGGTGGGATGAGATGGGGCCCTTCCACCTTCCCTCTCATCGTCTGATCCTTCCTCTAGATCCTGGATGGGGAAATGCTTAGCTTTCTTTTATTAATGACTGAATTTGTATTGTGAACATTATAAGCTTTACAAAGTACTTCTTAGCATCCAAACCTCACAATAACCCTGTAGGTTAGCTACTACCAGTATTCATTCTCATGCCTGTTTTAAAGAAGAAAATGAGACTGAAGAGAGAGTGATTTCTAAGGTCCTAAAGCTAGTATGTAGCAAAGGTCTGATTTAAACTCAGGTGAATGACACCTTTTGTATAGTTCTCCTCTTTGCCCACATTGCCACCACCTTGGTGTAGTCCCTTATCACGAGTCATACCTAGACCATTTCAATACTGTCCACGCTGGGTTCTCTTCTCAAGCATCTCTCCACTTGAATCGATTTCCCACTTAGCTGTCAATGAGATTTTCCTAAATCAGAAACGTGACTATGTCACCATCCTCATCAATAAACTCCAATACCTCCCTACTACCATTGATAAGGCAGGAAAGAATGTTTGAGGCAGATCATGCAAGGAGGAGACAGGATAGGAAATTGAAATAAGATGCAGGATGTGACCAGTCAGAAAAGTGATCAAAGAAAACTATGCAATGAAGCCTCCCACTGGGAACTTACCTGTATGATTTCACAAAGCACCCCCAGTTCCAGAATAACTCTTCCCCTCCCCTCTCCTATTCTTTTTCCCTGTCTTTATGATAAAGGTACCTCTGGAGTACCTGATATCCCAGGAAGTTTGGAGCTGGGTTTGCTCCTTCCATTCTCTTGTTCCCTTTCTCCTATTCCATAAAATTGTATTTAAACCAGGCACTGAACCCCAATAACTTCCATTGCCTCCTACGGGAATTTTCTGCTGACCAGTCACATATGTACTGGAGTATAATCCACTGAGGCTCTGCCTAATAGGAAGCTGGCTTGGTTGGGTGCATCACCCCAGTAAATGGCTTTTTTTAACTTGAAGACTGCCTGAGTGAATTCTTTCAGGACAATAGGACCCTATTCCATCATTTCAGGTGGCATTCCAACATTCTTTGGGTGTACCCTGAACTCATCACCACCAGGACCAAATATCAAAATTTTGTTTGACTTTTAAACTCCATAACCTGGCCCCTTCCTACCTTTCTGGTCTTTTTATACTTTACTCCCCACCACAAACTCTATGATCCAGTGACATTGGCTTTCTTGCTCTTTCTTACTCACACTCCATTTTTTGGCTCTGTGTGTGTTTTTACTACATGTCTCCAATGCTTGGAATACACCCTTGGCTCACTGCCTCTTGGCTCACCTGGTTTCCTCCAAGATTCCTTCTTTAGGAGACCACCCACCCCCACCCACTGCCAGTGACTTCCCTGTGAGATTGCCTTCCCTTTACACTGTATTACCTTAAATGTACATTGTTTTCATGTTCCCCTCCCCCCCCCCATGAGATTGTAAGCTCCATGAGGGCAAGGGACTGAACTTTTTGCATTTCTTTTATCTCAACTGCTTGGCACAGTATCTGGCATGCGGTAGGTGCTTGATAATATGAAAAAGATAGGTTCAAAATGAGAACCAGTGTTGGGGTTGGGAGGAGCACCAGGACTTGGGGGAATCAGGAAAAGTCACTTAGAAGAGGAGACTCAAAGCAAAGAAGGGATTCTAAGAGATGGAGGTCAAGAGGGATTGCATTTCAGGAATGAAAGAGAATCAAAGTAATGGCTTTTACTCCTAAGAAAGTAAATCTAACGGGGCTGGGAAAGAACAATCACCAGGAATTCAGAGAGAGGAATCAAAACCAAGGAACTAAGATTAGACAGTAATTGGGTATCTTAGTATATGTCTGGAGTAGGGTGCATGAAGCAGGAAGGGCCCACTGTAGACAAGGGAGACAGTGGTAGTAACTTAGCCAGTTGGACTGGAGGTGTCCTGAGAATCAGTGTAGTATAGTGAATGAAATTGATGTGTGTTGTAAGAGTGGTCACTTTCACTAGGATGGTGGAGTGGGGTGGGGCCCTTCCACCTTCCCCCTGATCCTCTGATCAATGGAATAGACTGAAAAGACCACTGGAATCCGAAGCCAGGAGACTTGGATTTTGAATTCTAGCTCTAATACAAAACACCTGCACGATCTTGAGCAAACCACTCATTCTGAGCCTACATTTCCTTATCTGTAAAACAGGGATAATCATCCTTGCACTACCTGTCTCACAAGATTGTTGCAGGTGAGGCATTCTCTCTCCAGGGGTGGGGAACCTGCGGCCTCGAGTCCATGTGTGGCCCTCTAGGTCCTCAAGTTCGGCCCTTTGGCTGAATCCAAACTTCACAGATCAAATCCCTTTAATCAAAGGATTTGTTCTGTACAACTTGGACTCAGTCAAAGGGCTGCACCCAAGGACCTAGAAGGCCACATTTGGCCCCGAGGCTGCAGCTTAAGCTCGAGTCTATACTTGAAAAGTACAAGTGTGATGATAATGAGATTCAATAGAAGATAATTTGGGGGGAGGCGGGCACCAGGAGTTTGGGTCCACATTCCTGAAAGGCCTTATGCAGAAGGTAATTTGAGCTAAATCTTTAAGGAAAGAGAGGGAGAGGTGAAAAGCGAGAACAATCCAGGAATGAGTAACAGCGAAAGCAAAGGGCCAGAGACAGGGGGTGGGGAGAGAAACAAGAAAGGCTGTGTAAGAGTTGGCACTTGAGAGAGGAAAGCTTTTCAGGCATCTGGGACAGCTGGTGCAAAGGCCCCTAGGAAGGTGATTACAGTAGGCTGTGGAAGGCGAACAATTAGGAGGCCAGTGGAGCTAATGGTCAGCTGGGAGGCTGCCCCCCAGAGCCACAGGCTTCAGACTCGGAACTTGGTCTGCACCACATTGTGCTCCATCCCATCAGAGAGCCAGGCAAGGGCTCAGACTGAAGGCCCATCCGAACAGCCCTTCTCCACAGCCCCCAGTCCTCATAACCTACATGCTGGCTCTGCACAGACCCTGTTTGCCTAACCTGGGGAAAGGCTGAGTGGGAAAAGAGAAGAAAGGATTGGGGGAAGGGCTGGATCCAGCTGCTGGCCAGCTAATTCCCAATCAGTCTACCCATCAATCATGGTAATTAGTTAGCTGGAGTCCCTGGAAGCTGTGAGGGCTCCTAGAGGGCAGGGAGATGGGGAGGGGGGAAGCAAAAGGGTCCGTGCCTGAGGTCACGTCGGCACCCTGGGCCTTACTGCTTCTACAGTCTGAGCAGGCCACTCTAGGGACTAGCCCGTTACGCTGCTGGGATAGGCCCAGGAAACACTTCCGAGGGCTGAGCTGGTATAGGGGAGTCCCCTTACTCCCTGGTCCCCGCCCCCTGCCAGCTGCGAGAGGAGCCTCTCCCCACCCCCCACCCCAACTGCCTGCACGTAGCTAACGTAGGCACCAGCCCTAACAATGAGTCTTCTGTCAGTCCCGGTGTGTTCCAGAGGCAGGACCCAGGCTACCTGTGGAACCCCAGCCCTGAGGCCCCTTTTCTCTCCCCCTCTCCCCACATTCTCTCTTCTCTGTAGTCAAAGAATGCCCCATTTGAAATCTGGAAACCTGTGTCAGTATCATAGAGCCCTATTGCTTTCTAGCTGTGTGATTGACTCAGAAATAGCCTTCCCTCTCTAATTGTTTCATCTGAAAATGAGGGGTTCAACTATCTGATCTTTAAGGTCCCCTTATAGCTATATATCTTGTGATTTCCACCTGCATCAAGTCTCTCATGCCCTTCTAACACAGCTCTTAGCTCACTCAGCTATTCATTTATTTGCCGCCACAAACCTGCCCCCTCTACACCTACTCAGGTCCCCACAGACCTGCCCCTGCACCCCCACTCAGATCCCCACAGAGCCACCATGCCCTTTCATCACTCCCCCAATCCCCAAGGAAAGATATAATACAATGCCAGGAATCTACACACACACACACACACACACACACACACACAAAACTGCTCTCTTTCCCCTCATAGGAACCCCAAGCCTGTCCCCCAAGGACACGCTGAGCTCAAACAATACTTAGATAAAGATGGGGTGGGGGGCACCAGAAAGGACGCAGGGATCTCACACGCAAACACAGATGGATACACAGACCTCCATGCACACATACTTCCAGAAAGAGACACCAATAAAGATCACAATAAACATGTTCTGGTTTTTAAAGCACATTCCTCATAACAAGCCTGGAAGGTATCTGGAGCCTGTATTTAACCCAGTTTTACTCATGACAGAATTGAGAATCAAAGAAACCAGTCCCTTCACCCAGAGTCCTGGAAGTAGAACCAATATTTGAACCCGAGATTTACATTTTTGTTGAATTCTTGAAGTCAGAACCAAAGAAGTTTCGAGTTGGAAGGGGAATGGAAGAAATCATTTACACAGATGTCTTCTTTTGCTCTGCTTTGTTTTATTGAACTTTGAAGATACTGGATTTTTTTCCCCCACAAATTGAAGATTTCTGGCAACCCTGCACTAAGCAAATCCATAGTTGCCGTTTTTCCAATAGCATGTGCTCACATCATGTCTTAATGTCATATTTCAGTAATTCTTGTAATATTTCAAAGTTTTTCGTTCCCATATCTGTTATGGTGATCTTTGATGTTACTGATTTGGGGTGCATCATGAGCTGCTCCCATATAAGACAGAGAACTTAATCAGTAAACATTGTCTGTGTTCTGACTGCTCCACTGACCAGCCTTTCTCCATCTCTTTCCTCCTCCAGACTCTTTATTCCCTGAGACACAACAAAATTCAAATCAGGGCAATTAATAACCCTAAAACAGTCTGTAAGTGCTCAAGTGAAGACTCAATCAATAAGCAAACTTCATTGTTGTCTAATTTTAAGAAATTGTCACAGCCATCCCAGCCTTCAGCAGTCCCCACCCTGATCAGTCAGCAGCCATCAACATTGAGGCCAGACCCTCCACCAGCAAAAAGATCACAACTTGCTGAAGGCTCAGATGATGGTTAGTAGGTTGGTTTTGTTTTGTTTTTTTTTTTATAGCAATAAAGCATTTTTAAAGTATTTTAAAGTATTATAAAGTATTTTTAAATTAAGGTATATGGACTGGCTTTTTAGACATAGTCCTATAGCGCACTTAATAGACTACAACATAGTGTAAAGCATCACTTTTATATGCAGAGGGAAACCAAAAAAAAAAAATTCACATGATTCTTTTTATTGAACTATTTGCTTTATTGTGGTGGTCTGGAATCAAAACCATAATATCTCCAATGTATGTCTGTAATTGGAAGAAATACCTGAATTATACAACAAGGCCTGTCCTCCAAGTTTTCAAGTGATAAGGAGCTTGGTACTTTTTTCTACTCGTTCCACTTGTGCACGGCTAACAGGAAGCTTTTTCCTTACATCAATTCAAAATCTGCCACTCAGCACCTTCTGCCCGTTGCTCCTCATTCTGTCTTCTGAAGTCAAGCAGAGCATGTCTAACCCTTTTTCCAAGGGTCACATAGCTCTCTCATGGGTACCAAAGCTTTCTCTTCTTCTGGTCGAATGGACCCAGTTCTTTAAATGAGCCATCAAATGGAATTCTCTTCAGTTGGACTAGGTCACCTCTGAGGTCATCCCTCCCAACCGCTCTAGGTCTAGGACCCTCTATGTTGTGTCAGTGTAATGTTTGCCAAGCTTTCTTCTGATTATTTCATTTGATCCCTATAACAACTCTGGGAGGTGAGTGCTATTTTTTTTTTCAATAATTTGTTTACTTTCAGCATTCATTTAAAATTTTTTTAAAAGAGTTCCAAATTCTCTCCCTCTCTCCCACCCCTTCTTTGAGCCCTTTGAGAAAGCAAACAATATAATATCAATTATACATGCGAAGTCATGCAGAATGTATTTCTGTATTAGCCATGTCACAAAAAAGGCAAGAAAATAAAGTGGAAAATGGATGCTTCCACCTGCACTCAGAGTTCATCAATTCTCTCTCTGGAGATGGATAGCATTTTTCATCATGAGTCCTGGAATTGTCTTGGATCATTATTTTGATCACAATAGTTAAGTCTCACAATATTGAATTGCAGTTATAGTGTATACTATTCTCCTGGTTCTGCTCACTTTACTTTGCATCAGTTCATATGAGTCTTCCCAGTTGTTTTTATTTTCTGAAACCATCCTTCTCATCATTTCTTATAGTACAATAGTATTGCATCACAATCACCACAACTTGTTCAGTCATTCCCCAATTAATAGCATCCCTTTAATGTCTAATTCTTTGCCGCCACACACACAAAAAAGCTGCTACAAATATTTTTGTATATATAGGTCCTTTTTTATCTCTTTGGGATACAGACCTAGTAGTGGTATTGTTGAGTCAAAGGGTATGCATAGTTTTATAACCTTTGGGCATAGTTCCAAATTGTTCTCCAGAATGACTGGATTAGTTCACAGCTCTATGAACAGCACAATACCTCAGTACAGTACCTACTGGGGGTAGATGCTATTGTTATAATCCCATTTTAAATGGAAGGAAAGTGAGGCTAAGCAAGATTAAGTCATATTCCTAGGATGTATGTTGAGGTGAGATTCAAACTTTGGTCTTCCTTGTTTCTAAGTCCTGCACCCCGCAGGTTGCCTGCCAATTAAGCAGTCTTGACTTCACAAAAGTTCTACTGGGCTGGATGCCTCCTCAGGACATGGAGGTGACCCTGTGTCCCTGAAGGCACTTCTAGTACAGTGCAAATTTAGGTTGCTTCCAATGTACTTGAACTTGGGCTTCAAACATGTCTGCTCTCCAAAGTCCAGCCTAGCTAACTGAAGAAACTTGAAACTACAAAGTGTGAGAGGTAGTATAGTATAACATATAGAGTGCTGACCCTGGGATCAGGAAGACTTGGGTTCAAATCCCACCTCTGACACCAATAAGTCACTTAAATTTAACTTCTCCAAGCCTCAGCTTCCTTATCTGCAAAAAGGGGAGTTTGACACATCTAAATCAGCATTAAAAACACTTTTCAAACTTTAGAGTGCTATATAAATATCAATTATGAATCTCAAGTGATGAATTATGAGACCACTATAGCCCATTTGCAAGATAAAAATGCAAAGGTTAAAAAAAATCCAAAAAGGCTTCAGTCCTTTTCTGAACATATCAACTAAAGATATTAATATTATTGTTGAGGTTTAGGGTCTAGGGGTGCTTGAGACCCCAAAATACCAACACACCGGGTCCTGCCAAATGAATTCGACTCAAGCCTTCTCTCAGCCAAAGAAAAGCAAAGTTTATTAAAGAGTCATCATATTGGGTAGACTCTTAAAGAGGCTAAGCATTTGTGATGCTTGCAGGCCAGATTGGATCTCAGCTAGATGAGCTAGCCTGTATCTCAGCCCCTTCATGGAGGCAAGATGGATTTTATATACAGAAAGACTGTGGGAGGGATCTAGGGGTGGTCTAGTAGTCTGGGGTGATAGGAGGAGGGGTCCAGGGAGGATCTTGATGTGACTGGGGTGACTAGCGGTCAGATTCCCAGGAACTGGATTGAGGATGGGAAACAACTGAAGGCTACCTAGAGACGACAATGATGGGCTAGGCTAGTTTAAGGGTAACAGATTTGGGTATAGGCATTTTAACAGGATCAAGTGTGAAAGCAGCCCAACAATGGAGGGATAGGTTAGGTTAAGAGTAACTAAGATTTCATCCTATATAATGACTTATGGTCTCAGGTAAATGCCTCATCAAGTAGGAAGAATCAAGGAGAGTTAAAGGGGGTTCCCAGAGCCTGTACCCCAACAAGACCACCTTGAGGGTGTGGCTAAGTGACACAGTGAATAGAGCACCAGACCTGAGTTCAAATCCAGCCTCAGACACTTAACACAAAGAAACTAGCCATGTGACCTTGGGCAAGTCACTTAATCTCAATTGCCCTACCTTCCCCCCTCCAAAAAAAAAAAAAAGATCACCTTGAAAGGAATCTCATTTAACAAGTTGTTTGGGATGAGAATCCTCATCCAAAACTTAATCAAGAACATGGAGATCTCTGAGGATAAGAACAGAAATTTATTCTCTTCCCTGGGGGAAGAAAGCAGTCTTCCCTATGACTGATCATGAGGTGGAGGCAAGGCAATGTGGAGTGGACAGGATTTTAAACCCTAACACAGTCAAGCCCCCTTCCCCAACTGTCCCTTCTCCCATTGGCCGAGAGGGGGACTCAAGTCTCAGCATGAAAATTTTCCCCAATGGTAAGTCACAGGGAAGGCCACCACTCTCTCTCAGTGGCTGGGAAATAGGCTTACAAAGAACAAGGATGCTGATTGACAGCAAAGGAAAGGGGGAAGCGTCCCAAAGCAAGAGAGGGGGAGTGAGCTTGGGCTGTCTCTGACTCCCACCGGCTGGGAGGAGGGGCCCACAAAGGAAATCAGAAAGATTCCTGAAAGGCCTTGCTGCTGATTGACAGTAGTAATGGAGAGGGGAAAGCAGTTAACAATCCAAAACTGCTGGAGAAGTTTTCACTCCCCCCAAAGTCAACATGTTACAGAGACCATTAGACCTTATACATGGAACTAGAATGGAGCTCAGAGGCCATCCACACCAATCCCTTTATTTTACAGATGAGGAAACAGAAGCCTAGGAACTTGCCTTTGGCCATGCTATTTCCCCTACCCTACTGGACCATCACCAGTCCTCTTAACTTTTGTCTCACCACTGGACTCCAGTGACCTTGGAGGAGAGAGTGAGGCTGATGACTGTGTGCAGCTCTGACTTACTTAAATCCAATTCACTCACAAGTCAAAACATCACATTGATGATGATGTCATTGGTACTCTTGAAGAACGAAGGTATGGACAACAATCTGTGAGTAATAGTAGCTGCTGTCTGACCCAGTCTGCCAACTCGAGTTAGGCAATGTTTCAATTCATCCTTCTTACATCATCATATATGGTCCCTCTGTCCACATGGGGAGTCATACCCCTACATGCGGGTGTTTTCTCCAAAAGAATATAATTTTTTGTTTTTTATATCACTGTTTTTTTTCCAAAAAACTGGGCCAATTCTCTCTTTGTCTTTTGCAGTTTTCATTTATGATTCCTTGAAATACAACTCTGAAAAATACACTTTGAAAAAGCCCACTGTGATTCAAATGGAGCTATTTGATTAGACCTTTAAACCCAAATCACTCTGGATTTCATTAAATGGCCAAAAATAGTTTCCCAACCCAAGCCTCTCTTTTCCATTGTTTGGGTATTGAAAGCCCAAAGTTTGAGTATTCTTATAAAGGTAAGTAGCAATTGTTTTCTGTTCTGGTTAGAAACTCTGAGTGTCTTCTACTCCCAGAATGACTCTTTTGTGATAGCAAACTAGGCTGTTTTCTGTTTCAATTCTTACAAGCCCTTGACCATTGGATGGGTGTTGCCTCAGACAAACTAAGATCTGGGAAAGACCTTAGTTTAAAAAGGCCAAGGTCACCCACTACATCCTGGGCCATTGCCAGTTGTCTTGACTTTTGTCTTGCCATTGAACCCTGATGATTCTGGAGGAGACGGTAAGACAAACAACTTTGTACAGCCCTGCCTCACTTAAATCCAATTCACTAGAAAGTCAAGACTTGATCCTTGTGATGTTATTGGTCCCCTTCAAGAAAAGAAGGATAAATGATAATTGCCTACCATAGCACAACCCTCCACTGTCATAAACTGAACACAAATATGAACCCTTCTTTGGGTGTTGTCTGCTTCTTAATTAGAATATAAATTCCTAAGGAGTAGGAAATCCTTCAAGTTCATGCTTCTTCAGTACTTATCAATGCTTTGCACGTAGTAAGTACTTAAATGTCTTTCCACTCTATTTCATTAAATGTCAGCAATGGAACTAGAACCTGGGTCCTCTGGTTTCAGATCCAAATGAAGAATAGACAAATACTATTATAAGGGGTAAATTTGCAATTGTTCCTACTGAATTTCACCCTGATACTTTGAAATAAGACTTTATCTAAATTGAATCAATCAACATTTATTAAGTGCTTACTATATGCCAGAAAATCACTCAGAAATGTAAGTTAGATGGGAACAAAACCTGAACATTTCCTACATGTCAACTAGATAGACAGGAATCAGGTTACTTTCCACAGAACCCGGCATGTTGGTATTTTGGGGTCTCAGGCAGCCCTAACTCTCTTTGGGTACACTCTTCAAGAAAAGAACCTTATAAATTTCAAAAGTCTGGAATATTTGGACTTTTCATCAACATCCTGGCAGCATCTCCCTATAGTAACAGTTGGTTGCAGTATCTGCATCCAGAGTGAAAGATGAGATGAGAAAAGACAGATTTAGGACTCTACAAGGAACCCAGCAGAGAAGCTACTGTATGCCTATGAAGAATTTCATGAGTAACCCACAGAGGGCAGAAAAAGACTTCTAACAACTAGGGACTGTGAAGCTACCCCTGTGCCCCACATGTTCTAGGCTTGAACTCACTTTCCCCTAGATTCTATATATACTGGTGGGAGAGTATCAGAGGGGTTTGGGGGATAGTGAAAGTGGAGGATATATTGTACTGGTTATTTGTTTGGGGTTTTTTTTTTTTTACCATTTATCTTAGTAAATATCTCTTTATCAAAGCTAATAAAGTCTGATATGACCAACTGATATCACTGAGAATCAAGGTGGGGAAGCACACTAGTGGGGGCTCATGAGCTACAGCATAGCAGGGCTATCTCCCAATCCCTCAGCATTCCCTAGTATGGGAATCCACCCAAGAATGGGAGTTCAGCCACCCTCTGGGCATCCAGCCTGCCAGTGTGAGTAGAGGTTGGGAGCCTTCCTATCAGAGTAGAGGTTCTTAACCTTGACCCTATAGAGGAGTCCATGAGTAGATTTCAGGGGATCCATGAAATTGGGTGAGGGAGGGGAAATGGCATCTTTCTTTATTTTCACTAACTTCTAACTAAAGTTGAGCATTTTATTCAATTATTAAAAAATGTGATTCTAAGAAGGGGTCCAAGGAGTTCACCAGACTACCAGAGGGGTCCAGGACTGGGGGAGGGAAAAACTAACGTAAAAACCCCTGCTTTAGTATATGTGACACATTATGGAAAATTTAGAGAGTCCCTCCAAACCAAATGAAAACATAACCTTCACACTTGGTGACTTCCATGCAAGGGCAGGTACAGTAAAGGAGGATGGTGACAATTACATTGGAAAATATGGATTTGGATTCAGAAGTGAAAGAGGTGAAAGATTTCTAGGTTACACAGATTCCTGGAGGAACATCTATAGAACAAATACTGATGTGACTTTAAAAGGGAAATCCGCAGGTATTAGAGATAATGAACAACTTCACACATACACCCAAAATGTAACTGAGTCAATCCATCAGAACAGACAGGAAATGATGGAATCATTTCAGAATGATCTGTCAGTGTTTAGTCAGAATGTCAATTGTTTAGGGTAAAGTTCAGGATCAGCACCCAATTAGACAGATAAAGATAAGATAAACCTGGGTGCTATTATAGTAGCTCCAACTTGAACTGTTTATGTGAGGTATCAATACTGAAAAGTCAGAAATGAGTAGAAGACATTCACTCTAAAGACTTTTTAGACTAGTCATCTCTAATGGGGTACAGGCTCTGGGAAACCCTGTGAACTCTGATTGAATCTTCCCATTTGTTGAGGCCATAAGCCTTTCCTTATAGCTACTTCCCACCCTTGGTCCTATCAAAATATCTATACCCAATCTGTTACCCTTAAACTAGCCTAGCCCTCCATTGTCTGTCATCTCCAAGTAGCCTTCAGCTATTTCCCACCCTTAATCTCATTACTAGAGTCTGACCTCAGTCCCCTCAAGATCCTTCTTAGATTCCTCCTCAAGACCCTCCCCAAACTCCTTCTCTAGAACATCCCTAGATCCCTCCCACAATCTTTTTGTATATATGATGCATTTTGCCTCCATGAAGCTGCTGAGAATTCAATCTAGTGCAGATTTACTCTGTATCAGATTATTCTGGCCTGCTTGTCCAATACAAATGTCAGATACTTAAGCTCTTTTAAGAGTCTACCCATTGGGTGCAGAGCCAAGATGGCAGAGTAAAAGCATGAATTTAGCATGAGCTCCTGCTCCAACCACTTCCAATGCCTGTAAAAAAATGACTCTAAACAAATTTTAGAGCTACAGAGCCCACAAAATGACAGAGGGAAACAAATCTCCCGCTGAAGATAGCCTGGCAGGCAGACAGGAAGGGTCTATCACATCAGACTGGGAGCCAAATACAGTCCCACATGAGCCACGCAGTTCTGGCCCCAGAGCGGCCTGACCAGCAGCCCAGACCAGCCAGAGCAGAC
Organism: Pseudocheirus occidentalis; assembly: GCA_028646575.1. Lineage (NCBI taxonomy): Eukaryota > Metazoa > Chordata > Mammalia > Diprotodontia > Pseudocheiridae > Pseudocheirus > Pseudocheirus occidentalis. The sequence continues at coordinate 54,017,897 of CM053596.1, forward strand.
TTCAGGAGAGTGAATCACCAGTAGCTGTGGTGGTGAAGAGGGTGCCCAAAGATGTTTAGGACTGCCTGAGACCCCAAAATACCAACATGCCAGGTCCTGCTGAAAGAATTCCACTCAAGTCTTCTCAGCCAAGGAAAAAGTAACGTTTATTGAAAGATATGGGGTAGACTCTTAGAGAGTAAGTCTGTGCTAAGCTATTCTATGGCACTCTCACACAGATGGAGGGAAGATGGGGTCTTATATACAGAGGAATCTAGGGGTGGTTCAGAGAAGGAGCCTGGGGAGGGTCTTCAGGAGGAGCCAATGAGTTCAGACTCCAGTAATGAGTTTGGGGAGGCTCTTCCGGTGGAGTTAATGAGGTCAATGCAAGAGTGGATTGATATTTGGGAAGCAGATAGAACAAAAGGGGGCTAAAGACTTGGGCAGAGACACAACTTAAGGCTCATAACCTCAGGCAAATGTCTTCCCTG